>JAKZAN010000002.1:12350289-12950289 GCA_023053545.1 Lepidurus packardi
GAGTTCTTTGCCTGTAATGGCGAGCTTCTCCCGGGCAAAATCTCCCAGTTCCAATCCCTGAAAACAGATGTTGCATGTGTTTGAATCTAAGATTAAAATGTACGCATACTTGTACGATGGACCATTTCTCGTTGGCAACGGTGACTGGGAAAGAAAAGACTACTCCAACTGGGGCGCCATAAGAACCGTCAGAGAGCACGCCCATAGAAACCCACTGTCCTTCGGCGGTTCCTTGCCACCAGTCGCGCATGTGGTCAGCAGCAGCTTTGGCGGCCGACATTGCCGAGGAGAGCTTACGGGCTGCGATGACAGCAGCACCACGCTTTTGCACAATCTAAGGGCACAGATGTTAACTTCAAGGCTTTTGCATATCAGAAAGTTAGAATTTTACCGTCACAAATTCGCCTTGCAACCAGGCCTCGTCTTGGATTGCGTCATAAGCTGAGACATCTTTGCCATCTTTAGTGACTACGGCTTGCTTGGCGTCAGGGAACTGGGTAGAAGAATGGTTGCCCCAGATGATTACTCGTTTGACATTTTGGGCACCAACTTCAGCACGAGCTGCAATCTAACGCAGCAAAAAGTACAGGTTTGGTTAACATTTGGCTGACAGCGAAAGTGTGCGGATGTACTTGAGCTTGAGCGCGGTTCTGGTCCAATCGCGTCATGGCGGTGAAGTTTTCGGCCGGGATGGATGGTGCGTACTTGGAGCAGATGAGTGCGTTGGTATTGGCAGGATTGCCGACGACTAAAATTTTGACAGTCTTTTTGGCGACCTGATCCAAAGCCTGTCCTTGGACTTTGAAGATCTTGACGTTGGCGGCCAGCAAATCTTTGCGTTCCATGCCTTCTTTACGGGGCATGGAGCCCACCAAGAAAGCGGCATCGACATCCTTGAAGGCTACCATGGGATCAGATGTAGGAATGACTTCTGTAGATTTGAAAAGAAACGGTATACAAAGTCTGCGTCTGTGCGGTTGTTGCAGAGTTGTAAATTCGTACCTGTGAGCAGGGGAAGGGCACAATCCTGCAATTCCATGACAACTCCTTGCAGGACTCCCATCATGGGCTCGATATCAAGCAAATGAAGGGCCAAGGATTGATTGAGTCCAAAGATATCGCCTTTGGCTAATTGATAGAGCAGGGAGTAGGCAATTTGTCCGGCAGCTCCGGTTACGACGACGCGAATAGGTCCAGCCTAAAAAGGTCATATAAAAATACATATTTAATGATAGCATGGTGCAGTGCAGACTATGACGCTGGCCTACAAATTATTCGGAAAACAGCAGACGAGTCAAGCATAGAAACAAGCCTCTTACTCATTGACAACCGGTTTTCACCGGGGTTCTAATGACCTTTATGAAGGGCTTAAATATACATTCATTGATAGGGTTAAAATTAACACTAAATTCAGAAATTATCGATGTGTCAGTTACAAAACACTACGGCATCCGTCTATACACAATTAAGGCTTTCAGAATCAATAGGGAGGCTTACCATTTTTGTGTAGTTTAGTACAAGTAGAAGTGCGTAACAAGCTCGACGACCTCTCTTCGACGAAGGAAGTTGACGAAAACCCAAGTCAATGTGTAGTCCTCCTGGGTAGCAACGTGCAAAGCGAGAATAGGTCCCTCATTCGCGTTCATGACGTCAGAACGGATTGTGTGTTGTCGGAACGTCATTCGGCAGTGTTTATCGGAGTTCGAGTATGGATTAAAAAATTGTCGCCGGTTTTACAAGTGTAAGAAAACCGTATTAACCGTACTTTAATCTTTAATATTATTACTTTGATTGTTTAGGTTTGACCGTCCATTGCAATATTATATAACTATATATTCTACGAGAAATGCGTATACAGCTTCGGTTTTAATCATTCTCAATCTCCACTAGCAAAATCCGAAAATGCTTGGCATTTGTGCATTTGCTTTGGCCGCCTTGTTTGGTTTTACACTCGGCGATAGCGTGGGCTTACCAAGGATGTTTGATGACACCGTCATTTACCAAATCGCATGGGAAAACATGTTTGAAGACAAGTTACAGGTAGTAAATTCCTTTATGTCTGCGTTTTGTTTTACAGTGTGAGATTTTTAGGACATCATCCATAAACCTGAAGCTTTAGTTGTCACCACAACCAACAAAGAACGGTACAAGTGTTATCTGCCCGTAATAGAAGATACGAAGACGGTATGCCGTAAATTACATTTTATGAAAATGTATTTGTCGTAACTCTTATTTTCATTTAGCAAGATACAATTGCATACGATGGCCCAACCCCATTGAAATTGTTGCAGAAGCTATTTGAGCAAATGTCTTGCTCATACAAACTTGAAAGTTATTGGACGTATGAGTTGTGTCATGGTCGCTTTCTCCGTCAGTACCACGAAGAACGTGATGGAAAGAAAGGCAAAGTCCAAGAATACTTTTTGGGCAAATGGGACAAATCAAAGTTTGAGGCTTTGGGTAAATAGTGTCATTAACGCAGAACTATGAACTTATGTACAGTTCGGAATAGACGCGGAGTCGTCAGCTCAACAGACTAGCTCGAAGTCTACCGAAGTTCCAACAAAGAAAGTGGAAGGCTTGAGTTTGCCATACTTTATGGTTACTATGGACGATGGCACCGTTTGCGATCTAACCGGCAAACCACGCTTAACACGCGTCAATTACGTGTGCTATCCTGCTGGAAAGCACGAGATGATCAGTCTGGAAGAAGTTTCGTCATGCGAGTACGAAGTTCTCGTCCTTACTCCCTATTTATGCCAGCATCCCGACTACAAGTACGGATGTCTGTACGTACGTACGTTGCTGTTCTATTAAATTGGATACATTTAAGGGTAAAAGAATCAGACGAACATGAGATAACTTGCGTTCCCATGGACGGTGCTGGCAAGAAGCCTGTAGCTTTGATGAACATGGAAACGGACAGTTCAATGCTCAGACAGCAAGCCTTTTTGGTAACTTCTAAATGCCTTGTCGATCGTTCTTTATTTATTTTTTTAAGGATGCACTGGGACTGTCTGAAGCAGGAGTAAAGGTAGAGATTCGTCAAGTAGATGCAGTTGGTGGTGGGGAAAAGATTTCCCAAACATTTTACACGACGGCAGACACCAAATCCACCTCTGACAAGGGTTCTGCAAATATCGTAAAGCTGGCCAAGGCAGATATAATAACTGAGATTAGCAAAGCAAAACTGCAACCGCCACAACCCGTCTTTGACTCGAATATGATTGACGAGTTTTTGCGCGGCGAGTATTGTTTACATGGGGTAATATTCAGTTCTCTTCTTTATTAATCGCTACTGCTGATGAGAGCTATTTTAGGGGACTGGTTGGTGGAAGTATGAATACTGTTACGGGAAAAGGGTAGAACAGTATCACGAAGAAAAAGATGGGAGTCGAACGGTTGTTCATCTTGGTTACTTCAACCAAGAAAAGCACCTGGCTTGGTTAGAGAAAAATCCCTCCAAAAGACCCAAGCCTTTGTCAGAGAGGAAGCACGTCTCACACATGTATAGCGACGGGAGTCATTGCGATTTGGTTGATGGGCCAAGGCGAGTTGAAGTAAAGCTCAAATGCAAAGAAACTTCGCAGACCAATCTGGGTACCAGTTTGCCTAACGCAGCCACCTTCAATTCTGTGTCTTTATATCTCATGGAGCCTGCACCTTGCGAGTATATTTTGGGTGTAGAAGCAGGATTTCTCTGCCCGCTCGTAAGAGGTGCGGACGAGAATGGCTATATGCAGGTAGTCAGCAGTGAAGTGGGTGAAAGTAAAAGCTGGGATAAAGTTACAGTGGATGTCCAAGATGATCAGCAAGTTTTGGATTAAACAATAAAAGAAGTTATTATTCAGCTAATTGAAGTTGTGCATATTACCGATAAAATAAGAATGTATTTTAATGCCTAACAACACTTTTTCTATTCAAATGGAGTGCTTACGTATAAGCTCCACCCTTTTCCAAAATGGCTTCCGAAGTAGTCCCGCCCATATAGATGTGTCTGCATTAAGGGTCGCCTACTTGTTTGGAAAGCGTCGTTTTCGTTGTCGATTTCGCTTAAGCTGTATTTATATTACTTCATAATTGAACCTTCTGCATTTCACTATGGTAATACCTATTAAAGTTATTTTGCAGCTATAATAAGTTTATTTAATAGGATAATTACGGACATGATCCCAACATCTATCAGTACTATGAAGATCCGCATGCTCAGCAACAAAACATGTACCAGCATCAACAAGGACAAGTGAGAGCCTATAACGCTCCTCCAGTACCCGGTGAAGCTGACGCTGAACCCGAAGAATCGTACCCTGACGGAAATGAGTTTTTGTCGGTACGTTTTGATGGATTTGTTTATATATTTGCTTAATATTTTACCTTTCTTCTCTAGAATGACTACGTTAATGATGTTGACACATCCCAGTATGATAATCTTCCTTCCGCTGTATCGTATATACCTCCCGAGCCAGTCCAGCATCCCAAAACCGTTTTAGAGGAGCTTCCTGGAAGTAAGGCTTGTAATAGAATAGACCTATTGGCCGTGTTAAAGCATTTTTCTTGCCTAGTTTTTGAAGAAGAGCCTGATATTGACGAAACTGTTCCGGTAACTACCGAGAAAAGGAAACCCAACCAAAAGAAAAAGAAGAAGAAAAAGAAGTCTAAGCGCCGCCACTATGAAAATCAAAAGGCGGAAGATAAAGCTGTTGAAGAGAAACAGGATAGTGAAAAGGAAAACACCGTGGAAGCTGAAATTGAGTAAGTACCGCACTCTTACAATACCTGGAATAAATCTAATCATCATTACATAGGTACGTTGAAGAAAAGATCGCAATGGATGAAAAAGATCCCTTTTATAAACAGTTTGCACGAGTATTCCAAGCCTTTAAGATTGCTGACCTAAGTGTCAAAACAGAAGAAGAGCTGGAATTGGAAAAGAAAAAGCGTCAAGAAGAAGCCATCAAAACGAGGAAAGTTCCCAAGTTTGGCGGCGAAGACGAAGAAGATATGTCCGATAAAAAGGTACTATTTTTTTTCTATTTTGTAATTATAAAACTATTAAATCATGCTCTCAGAAAGAAGATGACGATAAACCCAAGCTTTCCAAGCGTAAGCTGAAACTACTTACACGTCTAAGTGTGGCGGAATTGAAGCAAGTAGTCGCGAGACCGGATGTTGTAGAAATGCACGATGTTACAGCTAGGGACCCTACCTTATTGGTAATCTTAAAGTCCACTCGTAATACGGTCCCTGTGCCGAGACATTGGTGTGCAAAACGCAAAGTAAGCTAATGAGTTCGCAATTTGAGCACCCAGGTCTTAACCGCGTCTGTTTGTAGTACCTGCAAGGCAAACGTGGCTTCGAAAAGCCTCCTTTTGAGCTTCCTCACTTCATCAAGAAG
Organism: Lepidurus packardi; assembly: GCA_023053545.1. Classification (NCBI taxonomy): domain Eukaryota; kingdom Metazoa; phylum Arthropoda; class Branchiopoda; order Notostraca; family Triopsidae; genus Lepidurus; species Lepidurus packardi. The sequence continues at coordinate 12,355,685 of JAKZAN010000002.1, forward strand.
ACGGGCATTCAGGAAATGCGTGGAGCAGTGCAAGAAAAGGAAGACGCCAAGTCCCTGAAAGCCAAGATGCGTGAGCGGATTCGCCCTAAAATGGGCAAAATCGATATCGACTACCAAAAACTGCACGATGCTTTCTTTAAATGGCAAACCAAACCTAAAATGACCATCCATGGCGATCTGTATTACGAAGGCAAGGAATTCGAGACCCGCCTTAAGGAGAAAAAGCCTGGTGAGCTCTCTGAAGAGTTGCGAACAGCATTAGGCATGCCAACAGGACCTAATGCCCACAAAATCCCCCCACCTTGGCTCATTGCAATGCAGCGTTACGGCCCGCCACCTTCTTACCCAAACTTGAAGATTCCTGGCTTGAATGCTCCCATTCCCGACAGTTGCTCCTTTGGTTATCATGCAGGTGGATGGGGTAAACCTCCTGTTGACGAAACAGGTCGCCCTCTTTATGGAGACGTCTTTGGTTATTATAGTAACGATCAATATGTAAGTGATCTTATATAAACTAGTGTTTTTGTAAAAAAAAAAAAAAAAAATTAAAAAAAATTGATTCGTTCCCCTTAGGCTAACCTTCCTGAAGAAGAAGTGGATCGTACGTTGTGGGGTGAGTTAGAATCCGAAGAAGAAGAAGAGGAAGAGGAGGAAAGCGAAGAGGAATCTGCTGCAGCACCGGAAGATACTTCTGGAATGGCAACGCCTGCAGAGGGACTAATTACACCTGCCGTGTCTGGTACCACGTCAGTGCCTGCAGGCATGGAAACTCCGGATATGATTGAGCTGCGTAAGAAGAAAATCGAAGCTGAAATGGAAATGGGCGAAATGCCTTCTCTCTACACTGTCATTCCTGAGAAACGTGTGGAGAAAGTTGGCGCGGCTATGATGGGATCTACGCATGTCTACGATATCTCCGTGACCAATACCAAGAATGCGGGCGTAGATGTGGCGCTGGATCCATCAGAGTTGGAGTTGGATTCGGAGGCGTTAGCCGCACGCTACGAACAGACCCTCAAAGACCAAGGACATATATCTAAAGAAGATGTTAGCGATTTGATTGCGCCCCATGTTTCGAAAAATAAGGTATGTTTTCTTATACTTTTGTCCTCCAGAATCTCATTAATGGATTTTTATGTTTCTAGGGCAAGAGGAAGAAGCAGGTACCTCATGATAGCAACAAACCGGCGAAAAAGTACAAGGAATTCAAGTTTTGAGTAGAATAATGCCAAGGAAACATCATTTTGTAGAGAAAGAATACATTCGTGGTTGTCTGAGCAGAATTAGATTTATTTTTTAGCAATGTCTAGATGACTTAAAAATCTTATTTATTCCATTCGAGGCATATAATTACAGAATAAAGCAGAAATAGGACTTTAAAATCTTGGTGTGAACGCAAATGGCTATACAGATTGAGAGACTTGACGTTGATCTAGGTATTCGAAATCAGGAACAATTCAAAGTAGCGAATCAAGCATTTCTAGTGTATTGGCAAGTAACTTGATCCTAAAGGCGACCAGAAACCCTTCCCGTAGTTCGTCTAACTCCAACTTTAAATTCTCCACAATAGCTTTCAGGGCGCAAATCTGTAAAATAGTTGTTAATTTATAGAAATCTAAGCCGTACCTAATTATACTCTTGACTCTATATCGTGGAGATTACTGACAAGCTGTTCATTACTACTACTGGGAATTTGGAGTGCTAGTTCCTTTTGCGAATCTTGCTCGTCAACCTCAGCGATCTTGCTTTCCTTCATAGCATTTGGCAGAGCTGGCTCAATTTCTTCATCAATTTCGGCTTCTGTCTCCGGCTCTTCTTCCTCATCTTCACTTATATCGACTTCATAGACGAATTCAATTGAAACTGTTACAAAATTTCGTTTGGAAATGGGAGGTTAATGTTTTCCGTTATTTTTTTTCTATTCTACGGAACTTACGGTTCATTTCGGAGACCTGACATGCGAAACAACATGGTTCTTCTGCGTCTGGAGCCATTGTGTGAACGACCACTTTCAGAGATGAAACTACTCTATTTATTTTCGTTGGAGGATGTTGTCGAATTTTTAAAAAAATATATGCGTATATGGATACTAGTCACTCCACAGCTGCTCTAATGTGACTAGTTTGTTACGAGAGGAAACTCGCCAGTAGTGTTTCGTTGTGCGTTGGCTACGTGAAAAACAAAAACGTTTGCTTCCCTCAAACCATTTTCCACGTGATATTTTTCTTGACTTGTTTTTACTAGTAGTGCAAGCGAACCGTCTATCGTAAGCCAATAGGAATCGGAGTATTTCTTCCCTTTCGGGGTTAAAGTATGTCATACCATTTATAAATACAGCTCGTACCATAAACCCTCTACAAGCGTAACGTATTCGCTAGAAAAACATTTTTTGCGAATCTTTTTTACTCTAAGGTACGGCTGAACTAAGTACAGTTAGACGATGTCAGCAAAGTAAGGTATCAGGATTGGGACACATCAGTATAACAAAACAAGAGTAGAGGCGTAGACAAGGCATGCTTATAACAAGAGTAGAGGCGCAGTAATTGTTAATTACTAACGAAGGGGAAAAATAGCATGAGAAAATAGGTCAGAAGCCAGTACATATTGTCGCGTGGGGTTCAATTCTGGTCCTGTATTAATAATTAGTCGTCCGCCTCTTTACACTTCCAATTAACTCGCTTTCTCTCTCAAATCACCCGCGCTCACTCACTCCGTACTTTCGCCACGCCTCCACTTCACGTCCATTCTCTCGCTCCCTTGCTCTACGACTCTCTCTCCCAACTTTCTCTCTACTTGCTCGGAGGTTCGCTAGCGGTTCGACTCGCGAACCGCTACACTCGGCCTTTCCTGACCACATAAATTTTAACAAACCTCTTAAAATTTCCAAAAGACATACACTCAAAGCAATCGGGACAGTGAAAATACCCAACAAAGAAAAACACCACATTACAAAGGAAAAACTACTACAAAGGCTAGACCTCGTTAAACTACCATTTTACCAACTTCCCACAAACAAAAGCACGTGCCAAGGTCACTCGTAATACAATTTAGCATCAACCGGTTCAACATTCTTCGACGTAGCGCTTAGGAGGCTTCCTTACTCGTGCAGGAAGGCTCAACGCAATCTCCTTCTTCGCTGTTCCGATGTCGTTACGTCCAGTACTTTTCAACCCTTCTTCCGGCGTCATCCCACCAGAATCCTCTCTTGTGTTGTCTGGCACTTCGAGTTCTATACCACCGCCGGCTACCTGTTGGACGTCCGTGGCTTCCTCCTGCGCTGGACCTGGCTGTAAATCCCCCGTGTTATTTCCCCCATCGTGGCGACGAAGTTTCGGCCACCAATACCGTTGTCGTACGGCTTCGGATTCTCTGGGCGGGAGTTCAGGGTTGATATCCAGTTGCAACGGTGACTTGGAGGCGGCATTTCCTTCGGACACGCTTAGGATTACATCGGGTGATCCATTCGTCTCCTTAACTTCGGCCACTGGCATCCCTGGCTTCGTTACTCTGAATAGGCGTTGACCGCTTCGGAATTGAATTGGCGACGAACTTAAATTGACCACTGGAATATCTATGAAGCCTTCCTGCACGGCGAGTATGCTCTCGGGAATCACCCACTCTCTTCTAGATCGAGCGTGACGGACTAACGGAACGACCACCGTCTCCGGAGAACCTCGAGGGGCGTGAACTCGAACGAAAACCATGGTAGAGGCGGGTAGGGACGTGGTACCGCAGATAGTACAGATGCCTAAGCTCTCCGTGACTGGGTCGAAGCCGGGAGGGGACCAACACGATTCTTCGGGGTTGGGTTCCACAGAAATATCTGGAAGTACTGTGGGGATTGTAGGCAGCTCTTCCTGTTGACTGACTGGTCCTATTGGTTCGGCGACCGCCACAATACTTTGGTCCTCGATTTGTTTCAAAACCCACGATTCTTCGGTGTTCAGTTCCACAGAAATATCTGGAAGAACTGTGGGGATTGTAGGTAGTTCTTCCTGTTGGCTGACTGGTCCTACTGGTTCGGCGACCGTCCCAGTACCTCCGAATGCCGTGGAATTATTTGTTAAATCCGTCGATAGCTCGACACTTTGGTCCTCGATTTGTTCCAAAACCCACGATTCTGTCTTCGGTATGTGAAGCCGTTGACTCACGCGCGGGACGGCAATAGTGCTTCTACCCAGTACCATGGCGCCAACGTCATTCCGCCCCATCCAGTCTACGCCGAGTATAACGGGGAATGGGCAGTGCCGGACCACGATAAATCGGTTGACCGTGTCTACTCCTCCGGCCTTCCACACAACTCGGAGTTCAAGCGTTCCCATAACCGGCAAATCTTCCTTGGCCGCTCCACAAATATTCGGACCTAAATATGGTTCGATTTGGTCACGAATTCCGCTTATCATGTCTTCTCGTACTAACGATCGTGCGCCACCCGAATCCACTACTGCTGGTACTCCGTCGATACATCCGCCCAAATGGATGAAGATGAACGGCAAAGTGGTTGGTCGACTACCCAGAGAAGTTGTCGAAACCACTGGGACGAAAGGGGCTTCTGCGGAAGTTAGGGCCGACCCTGCCCTCCCGGGGCGGCCCGTGGGTTTTCCGACCGATTACGGTAAGCGGCATCTTGACCCGGACGATTTCCGCTACCATGGTTAAAACCGTCGGAGTTGGGGCAATTACGGCTAAAGTGTCCTCCCCCACATTTGTAGCACGTGGAGGCCCTTCGATTTGGACAGTCTCTGGCCAAATGTCCGACTCTGCCGCACTCGAAGCATCCTCTCCTTTCGTTCGGATCTGGCGGAAAATCAGGTCGGGGCGGGGTCCTGGGGTGGTCTGAAGGCATGGCTGAATGACCGACTCTGGCTAACAAGGTGCGGATCCCCGCGATCAACTCTCCATCGTGACCAATGCCGCTGGGTGTGCCCGGTACGTTAACGGGCTCTTGTGTGGGGATGCCAGTAATTTCCTCTAGTCGCTGGGCTGCATCGATGAAATCACTGATGCTTTTCGCCGGGGAGACCATCAGTGCGGCAGCGTGTTCAGGACGGGCGAGTCCGCGGATCAGGTAGGGGATTATGGCCTCCTCGTTGATGCCTTGGGGGCACCTCTTGCAAAGGGCGGCCTTCCTGAGGATATAATGTACCACCGGTTCTCCCGCCTCCTGTCGTCGTGACTTCACTAAAGGCAACCACTCTTCCATCGTCATTTTCTTTTCGAACACCTTCTCCAGCTTGGACCGCCAGTCCGTCCACCGAGTGTGGGTCTGTCCGTCTGTTTCATGCCACGATAGGGCCAATCCTTGGATTTTGCTAATGGCAATCCTACGCTTAAGCGTGTCGTCCCATCCTTCCGTTTCTGAAGCCATCTTGAAATTTCGCAGCCAGGCGTGTACATCCCCTTCGCCATCGTAGGTTGGTATGGTAGACGCTGTTTTAGAGATAGGCTTCGTATTACGGGAATGTTGGGCTGCCAAGCTTTTGATCAGTTGATCGTGGTCCGACCGTTGGGTTGCCACGCTTTGGGTTAGTGCCGACTGTTGGGCTACCAAGCTTTGGGTTAGTGCCGACAGCGTTTTGATTAGCTCTTCGGTGGCCATTCTGACTTGCCCGGGGATAACTCTGCGATATCCGCTTGAGTACCCGGTGACGCAACTATGAAATTCGTCAACACTGAAAGTAACCGGCGATATGCACTTGGGTCCGCAGTGACACAACTATGAAATTCGTCAACAGTGAAACTCGGAACACTGAAACACTGCAACTATGAAATCCTGCAACACTGAAACTGGACGTTTCATGCGCAAATTACGTGTCTTTTTTCACAAAATACTGTTTTTTTTTTCACAAAATCAGGTTCTTTCCAACGTGGAATCCAATCACAAACACTCTCCGTCACTGGAAATCGTATGACACTTTGATTAATACCACAGGATTGCTGCAGAATCCCACTCCTGACACCAAATGTCGCGTGGGGTTCAATTCTGGTCCTGTATTAATAATTAGTCGTCCGCCTCTTTACACTTCCAATTAACTCGCTTTCTCTCTCAAATCACCCGCGCTCACTCACTCCGTACTTTCGCCACGCCTCCACTTCACGTCCATTCTCTCGCTCCCTTGCTCTACGACTCTCTCTCCCAACTTTCTCTCTACTTGCTCGGAGGTTCGCTAGCGGTTCGACTCGCGAACCGCTACAATATGATTAAGCTCATAATCTACGTTAGTAACAAATAAGCATAAAATAATGCGGTCAAACAAAAAGAATGCATTTTCATATCAGCTATTTCAAGTCGCTGGCATGGTAAATAAAATCGCCAGTGCCGACCACTTAGAACGCGGCTAACTTGTTCGAAGTTCATGCGCTGTTTGCGACGGAGCGGAATGCGGAGCCTTTAGCATTAAGCTTTGTTTACTCGTCAGGATAACCCAGAAAATTTGATTATGGAAGATATTGGATTTAGCAGTGCAGTTACTATAAGCGTGGAAGCTCCAGCCGAAAACTTGATTCAAGAAATCACCTATGATGGACAAGAAATTTATCAACTGTATGGTAGTTATTCAAATTATTCGTATCTTATAGTGAACATTGCTGTTTTTGTAGGCCCTTGTCCTTGTCGGAAAACTTGACTAAACTTGCTCACAAGATTGACTGGAGCAAATATGATGAAGGTACCGACACAGTAGAATTTGGTTCGGTATTTGAGAAAGATGAAGACGACGAAGACGCTAAAAAGCCAGCTTTTCAGCAATCCAGTTGGCCTTGGGATTCTGCTAGAACTAAGCTGAGGTAATTTATTTACAAGATACGAACAGCAGTTCAGTAACCACAATTTGTCTGGCATCAGGTTGGCCCTAACAGAAATGTGTGTCTTGTCTGATGTACTTGCAATTGCGAAGGAAAAGCGCTATATGGTGTTAGATCCTGTACAGCAAGAATCACCTGAATCGAAAGGTCTAGTTCAGCTACTATCCAAGAAAAGAGTAACTGTACTAAGCATTTTAAATTCGCTTTATTAAACCTGTTGTGCAGGGATTATCGGCCGCTGCTGCCGTTTTGTTAAACGGAGCTGAAAGACTGAAATCTTCACAGAATGAAATGGCAAAGAATAAAGGCGTTCAGGATTTTCACTCGGAATTGTTACGCTTAAGACAAAGCTGGCGCTTGAAGAAAGTTGGCAATACCATCTTAGGAGACTTAAGCTATCGCTCAGGTTTGCGGATTAATCCTGTTTCCAAAGACAAATTCAATACTTAGTAATGTTTTTTAGCCGGTTCGCGCTTCTGGCAATCGGGTGTATTTGAGGTATCGAAAGCAGAAGACCGTGTTACCGGAACTACTGCTAGTGCCCCGACTTCGCCGTCAGGCACTATTTCTCATTCTCAGCCTGTTGCACAGTCTGCCCTAAAAGTGACTATTCCTAGCGAGCTGGACGGCACCGCTTACATCCAAGTTACAATTCAAAAGGGTATTGCATATTCGAGTATTCATTGTGTATAAAACTAAGAGGAAGCTAACCTAGACCAAGATATTCTTTGCTCCACCCAATTGAGCCAGTTAGCAGCTTCATTGTCACCTTCAAACCCTAACTCGGACCTGCCTTGGCAGCGAAAATTGGAAGCGGCTCAGAATGTGTTATTTTGCAAAGAATTGTTTGCGCATTTAGCCCGAGAAGCTGTGCAGGCATCAGCTGCGATACCGCACATGGTAGTTGGCCAGCAAATCACAGCTTCAGTAAAGTTAACCTACTCTTACTTATACTTTTCATTTCTAAATATAATCTTTTGTCATTTCTAAATATAATCAATTTCTAAATCTTTCTCTCGTTTTTAGTTGTTTCCTGGAATTCAGATGATGATTGGTCTGGTTCATAGCACTTCTAATGAGAGGAAACCATCACCTGCAGCTCCACCCAGCTCTAAGTTAGACCATAATCATATTCTGGAACATTCCCTGCATCAGCTGCTCCGTCAGGTGCATTTGCATAACTTGGGTTACCCAGCTCCGCATCCCAGCTCTGCCCCGTTGGGCCCAAGCAAAAGGAGACGTATGGCCGGACCTCAGGCGGCTGATCGACACGATCTGCTTCAAATGAGTAAATCGTAAGACAATAAAAATGACCATTAAACACGAACAAAGGTGACAAAGGTGGACCCTTGACAATCTTAGTGAAACCGTCCTGGAACAAATTATTGAGCAAGGTCAGCACGTGGTGCTAAGATTACGAACAGCTTTCGTTATTGACTCCATTGCCAGAGAAATCCGAGATCCTTTGATAATTTCGCACTGGAATGCCCTTAACTCCCCCACACTGTCTTGTGTGAAGATCATTATTATGACTCATGGTTATGACACGCTCTTACGGACAGCTTTAACGCTCCATGTGGGGCACAAGAAACTCAAATGTGTTTCTCGTGACGGACGAGTGTTACACATGTCGTATGAGCCACAGGAGTTGAGAGATCTCATTTTGTGCCAGGTAAAAGCCAATTTTGAGCTAATTATTTTACAGAAGTCACGGATTACTAACTGTCGCTCCAGATATCTCAGCATCAACTTGGAACCGTTCAAATGTTGGCACGCTTTTTGAGTTGGCAGGTTTTAGCCAATTCAAATAGCGTAGGCTTGGGTGCAGTAGAACCTTTGGGGAACGCGTCGTCTTGTTTATTAGCATCGCCTAGTGGTACAAGGTAAAGCGAGGCTTTGAACGATTGGAATGTTAGAAATGACTTGACATACATCTTATACTTAAGGGTACTGGCGGTGAGATGTGGCCCTCAAGCTCCTCAGCCTAAAGTTTATGTGGCAAAGTATCCTCGTTCTGATTTCGTGATGGATGACGTGTTACGCGATTCCAAGTGGGAGAATTTAAGTGCCCCCTTCGAGCAAGTGCGCTGGGAGAAAATGGAAGGAAAGAACTTCTTAAACCGTATTGAATTGCTTATGGCCACCTTAATCAACAATTGAAAACATCAAAGCATTGAAATACAGCATCCATTTTATATCAGAGGAATTAGATGTGTCTTGTTTTATTCTCGAATCAAGTGGACACTTGAGAGGAGTGACTGCTCAAAGCAAGACGTGCTGAAGGAGGATTAGAATTGTTGGCGACGTCGCCAGTGCTCGTATCAGAGATTTGGAGGGATCCTTGTAATTGCTGCTCGAGCTCACTGCGGCTCAGCGGTCTCTCCAGCAATCTAGCACTAAGTCGTACTCTTGGCCTTTGACGGACAGGGTAACTGCTAGTGCTCGATTGCATGGATCCGACCGACAGCGTTGACAGTTGCTTTTTTCGGAGCAATTTGCTGGACGTCACGCTGCGGGATTGGTGAGATGGGGACATGGAGGAAGTCAAAGATCGAGGCGTGGGCGGAATGCTTCCTTCTAGATTAGACTTTCTTGAAATGTAACGGAGAACCTTGAGTAGGTCGGAAATTCGGTTATAAAGCAAGTCAACTGCTACTCGCAATTGCATCCCTTGTTGGACGTAGGGAACTTCTGCGTCTGCAAAAGTAAACATATCAGGAGAGCAGCCTGTCATATCCAACAAACTTTGAATTAACCGGCAGACTTGCTGGATATTGGACGGATCTATTTGCTTCAGGGACGCAATTTGCAACGTGTTGCGCAATTTCATGAGAGAATGGTCGGCTTCCGAATGGGGGTAACTGAATGATCGAGGTCGACGGTGTCGTTGCACTAGCTGTAAAGGTAATGGCTCAATACTTTCTTCCTGTTCCAAGTCGAGTTCTGGAGTGATTTCCTTTGCTTTCTCGCATTCCGGTAACTGATTCTTAGTTTCACTTTCCTCGGTTCGATGAATATCTACAAGTTTCGTTGCGCCGTCTTGTTTCCATTCTTGGATTTCTTTCTCCAAGATTTCGACCTCTTTAGCTTTCTGGTTGAGCATGCTGTAAAGCAAAAAGCTTTCTTCGATTTGTTTGACGTACTGCTCAGCCAAGGTGCGTAGATCCACTTCGTTCATCTCTCGTTTTAGAACAATCTGCCATTCTCGATATTCTTCAAAATTCTCTTTTTCCGTCATGGAAGGTTCTTCTTCAATGGGTGCAGAGGGTTTAACCAGACTCGTAGATCGAAGTTGATTTTTAATCTCCAGAAACCGCCCTAGTTTTTCATCATGACTCAGTAAGCGTTTGTATTCTCGTAACTCTCGTTGTCCTTGCAACCTCGTGGCTTCTAGGCGATCTTGCAGTAATTTCAGCTTGGCTCGACATTCTTCGCGCTCCAAGAAAGTCGCTGTAGCGTCTTCATAAAGTCTGTCGACAGCTTGGCGTGCACGGTTACGAGTCTCTTGGAGTTCGTTCAGATTAATGGTGAAATTATCCCTATCCCGCATAAGTTCGTCCAACTCTTTCCGTATGGCGTTATTTCGCACAAGCATTTTGTTGTATTGCGTGGTGAACTGGTCCAAGCGATTCTCAGCAATGCGTTGGCGCTGGCGTAGCTCGTGGTTAACTGAATTTTCTTTAGCTGGACTGCTTTGGGTTCGAAATTTAGAGTGCCGGGTTTCTACTTCCTGTAAGGTTTGCTGCATTTTATCACGGCCCACGCGGGTTTCTTTTAATCTCATTTTGGCTTTTAAAAACTTATCGAGTAAGGATCGTAATCCAGGCGGTTCTTTTTGAGCATTTCTTAAGGCTTGGATTTTGGCTTGCAAGGTTTTGCGTTCATCTTCCAGACGATTCAAGTCTCTTCGTTGGCGTTCTAGTTCCTGTCGGTCTACCCGTTTCCAGCTTTGCAAATCAAGCTGAGCTTGGCGGAGTTGTCTTTTCAGACGAGTTAATTCGGCAGCCGCGGCAGCAGCTAGTTCAAGTTCTTCGCGATGTTGTGCAGTTCCGGCCAAAGGTTCATTGGCTACCGAGGCGGACACTTTGCTTCCAGCCTCTAGGTCGTGATGTGAAGCCATTTCGTCAAACTAATTGATTAATGATTACTTTTTCGGTACCTAACTTGTATAAGTTCACCTTCAGAACGATTAGCTTTCAACACTCAACGTCACATCTTTCTCTCGTGATATTCTAACGATCTAACAAAGGCGTTGCCTTTGACTACCGGGAAGTTAAACAAGGGGCGACCAATATATTCTGGGTTTCTGGTATATTTCAACAGACTCAATCGAAATAACAAATTTGGTACAGCTGTAGATAGTAATTCTTCATAGATAACGGTTTGATAGCGCAGTATTACCAATACTAATGCTGCGATTTTAGGTTCTGAGGCTAACAGAGAGTTTTAATAAGCCATGTATGGAACCAATTTTCTCGTGGATAACTGTAATGGATTCCGTTTTATACCAGAAATATCGTAGATTTAACAGGCTGTACATTATATCCATGTACTTGACACGGTGGATCAATATCTTGCTTTGCACCAGAAACATACAGAACTAATAGATTGTATTCAATAATGCAATGGGATACATGGCAAATGTTTAATGACCACTTATCATATCCGACTTAACATACCCAAGATTTCTGCAAGAAAAACAATGCGAGTTTGTAATTTTTGAACAAATATAATAATGAACTGACATTTACAGAAAATGGCGTCAATTTCTGAAATATGACTACAGTCTTTCATACGAACACAGGCAAGGAAAGTAACGTCATAACACTAAATCTCGGGAGTAACATTTGTAGCAGTGAATGGGTACCAAGAGCTGCTCGAAGTAACACCTAAACTGATTTCAGGTTGAGCTTAATGTTGGGTTCAGAGGGAGCAATCGTACGCTTTTTGTCGAACATTTTCTCAACTTCACTTTGTGGATTATTGTGTTCTTCGTCGCTGGATTTGGCAATAGTTCTGCTGTGTGTGGAACTACCATTGCGAATACTATGCGGCTTTTGTTCATTCAAGCGCTTGCACACTTCTAGGGTTTGTTGAACAGAATTCTTCGCTTCCCCTGGCTTACCATAGGATGATGAAGAATCTTCGGATAGTGAGTTCCTTACGTTACTCACATTAACCCGAATTTCATGGTGCTTGCTGCCCTCTTTCTCGCTTGTACCTTGATTGCCATCGTCTAGTTCTCTCACGTTGCCTCGTAGACTTTCTTCGCGCTTTACAAAATTCTCATGATTCTTCCTTCGTTCGGCGTCAAGTTTCTTCCTGTGGTCTGCTTCTTCTCTCACTTTCTGCTCCATTTTTGACTTTTGCACCACAATATACTCTTTAAACGCCTTTTGTCGAGCTTCTACCCAATTGCATTCCCATTCTGGGTTATTCGTTACAAATTCCTAGTAAAAATTAAGAAACAAAGTTATCAAAAAATCGACAAAATTGAAGTGAAATATTTTTTTTTTTTACCAAATACGCCTCATGATGTTTGGCGCTGTTCACATGGCGTAGTGCACAATGTACGTCACCCATAAACTCTTCGCATAACTCGCAATAAGTACCTTCAACAGGTGTTAGAAACTGCACGCCTACATGATTTTTTTTAAATTTACATTATCTTATTTTGCACACGTCAAATACCTTTCACGGGCAGCATTTGTGCCGTTACGGAAGCGCTTTCCAGTGTTGCGCTATCAGCCCGGCCAGTAGTTTTACACCAAGGATGTTTATTATCAGGAGTCGACTTGTCCTATTCCAAATGAAATTAACTTGCGCGTTCTTCTTAATAACAGATTTCATTATTTACCGTTTTTGCAATGTCTTTATGACTAGTGGATTGAACATGTTCAAAATATCTCTGCATGTCGCTAAAAAACTCCCCGCAAGCCTGACACCAGTGGTTTTGGGGATCAAAAAATGTACAATTCTATTGGCCAAAACATAAAAAAAAAATCCAACTTAAGGCGTTTCTTTTAAATGTTTGCAACCTACTTTGACAGTCATCAAGGACGGTTGGTCTTTATTATCCAGGAACTTATCAAGCTTCTTTACCACGTCTCCAATAGTCTTCATTTGCTTGGTTAACTCGCTCTGTTAACAAAACAATCAAAACTTAGTAGTAGAATGCCAGAAAAAATGCAAAATATACCAACATGTCATACCTGTAACTTGGCGTTTTCCATAATTAGTATAGCTAACCGGCTCACATCCTTTTCACCGTAAACTTTCATCTGCTTCATGGTTAATTCAGCGTTTTGGCCTTGCAGTCGTAGTAATTCTTGCATCAGCTTCTGCTGCTTCGCCGCATAGTCACTTCTCTGAGTCTGGGCCCGAATTTTCTTCTTTTCTTGCATCTCTTTAACCAACAATGACTGCAATGTTCATTACTGTAATCAATCCCTTACCTTGGAACCGTTTCTTCTTTTCTTCCTCCTGGTTAACCTCAGCTATTGGGGTAACTGTTGGGACAAATCCTTGGCTTCCCGAGGTGTCAATAACACACAAATTGGGGCGCCCTTGCACGCCAACTTTTGTGCTCTTTAACGGCATGCTTTTCGTTAGCACTGGAATACTATGGACTTCCGTCCTACTTATTACGATTGAACTCGAGACGGTTTGGATTGGCATACCATACGATACAACGGCAACAGGTACAGACGGCGCAGGAAAGGTGTAATTCTTAAAAAAAAAAAATTGACAATACTAATTATTATTATTATAATTATATGTAATAATTATAAAAGGTTTAAATTCATTTATCAGAAAATTACTTGAGGATTTTCCGCTACTATACGCTCTGGAGATTTTAATTTGTTGTTATTTGGCGGTAGCGCTACTGGCGCCAAATCCTGTCCACTATACATCTTGTTTCGTTGATGGACGGCCTGCCGTTCCTGCTCGTGGTACTCATGGGTGGCGTCCCTTCGCGCTCCTGGACTCCTGGACCGATGTCCATTCCTTTCCCTCCTCTCACTACGCCTTGATCTTGGGGAAACGGAACGCCGCAGAGGTGGACTACGGGACAGCAGGCGGTTACTATATACGGGAGGTGAACGTGAGCGAGGATTTCTAGAACGCGTGGGCGACACTTGTCTTCCCCACACATTGCGATCCCTATCAGGCGAGCGCGACCAGTCGGATCTTGGACGCTTCGAAGGCCGTTCGCAGCTGCGACTGCGCCTCCGCTGAACGGGAGATCGCTTACGAGCCGGTGATATACTGCGAATAGGCCGGGAAGGTGACGGCTGCCGTCCACCAGGTTGAAAACTAGGCGATCGTGACCGTCTTTGCTGGATAATAGGAGATAATGGCGAGTGAGACCGAACGGGCGGCAAACAGAACGAATCTTTGCGTGGGGTTACATCAAAAGGCCCAGCGGATCCATTCATTCGTTGATCCCGCTCCCTTAAAGAAAGCGGTGACGGAATTCGCCGACTGGCCGCGCTCCTTACCCAGTCGTCGTCGTTTTCCCAACTTCGGGGTGAAGGGTTGAGCGTTTCGCCTGAGATGGGCGATCTCTCTCGGCTTCTTTGCCTGAACGGCGAAGCTGGACGCTGCATCAACCGCATAAATTCTGCCTCTCGCTCTTTTCTCTCGACAAACTGTTGATCTCTTTGATCAATGTCCATGCGTTCCGAGAAAGTATCCGGTGGTCTCGCGTCGCGCATATCGCTATCGCCTGTTCGATTCTGAATGGAATCAACTCTGACTCCAATTTGCCGGTGATCCAAGTGGCAAATGCCAGGGACGTCCGTCATAAAAGTGGGTACATCCCGGCGATCCACGCTGGACCCATGCTCTTGTTCCATCATAGTGGCCAGGATGTCACTCAAGTGACCTTTCTCAGGAAGGAGGCTGAAAAAGTTGTCATTTGCAACTGAAACCGGGAACAATTGACCTTTTCGCAGGTCAACGTCTCTTGGAGACTTTTGCTCGCCAGAAAAACTGGGATTCGGTAGTGCTGGAAGCGCCTCAGCTGATCTGGACCGAGTTTGTCGCGCCGGAATGTTGAAAACCGATACGAAAGGGCTTTCGTTCACCTGCGACGAGTTACTAAGAGCGCGGTTAATGGATTCCGAGGATCGTCCTTCCAAAAAGGGCTTTCGGGGTGAAGGATTTGCTGCAGGCGCTGGAGATGGCTCGAAATACCTTCGTTGATCAAAACTAGGGACTGGAGTGGTTGTATTCTTGGAAGGAGGGGGTTGATCAGGGATTTGCTGGCTGCTGAAGCTTGTGGGTGGCTCATCGTCTTCAGCGTCGAAGCCGTCCAACAAACGACGCACAGTATTCAAATCTCTAGTGGAATCCAGGGCAGCTTGAGCGGATTTTAAGGCAGCTTGGGCGTTTTCCTATTCATGACAAGGAGAAAACATGGTAGGCTTATTCAACATGCTTTATACTCACTTAATAGTAAAAAGTCCTCGGTTAAAAAATAACCAAAAATAATAAAGAGCCAAGTGAGTGAATTAAGCTGTGTATCATGCTGAACATACTCAGCCGAAGAGATTAACTTCTGGAACAATTGTGAAAATAATGAGACTTGCATACATGATAGCTAAACGGAAGAGATCCTAAAAAGAGGCTTACCTTTTGGAAATCCTTATCTGCTTTTACCACAAGACCCCCCAAACCCGGAATAGAATGCGTGGTTGGAGAGGCGTCAAAGTTGGAATGATAAGAATCGTCTGCAAAAATCCTATCATGATTCATGAATTGTGCAGGAGCAACTTCTTGAAGCGGGATTGAAGGATTAGGAATGGCCAATACTCTCTTGTTACTCCCCTTTTCATTAGGGGTGGGTAACAACGTGCACCGCTGAGGTGGATTTGGAACGTGGGGTTGATCCGAGGGCACGGAATTCGTGTCGTAAGGCAATGATTGGGATTCAAAATCATCTTCATATAGAAATTGATCCTCCGTTCTCTGGTCAGAGCGCTGCTGGTTACCACCTCTACCCCTGGGTCCCCCTCTTCCTTTCCCCCGAGAACGCTTGGCTCGATTTACGCCTTTGTTCCGCCCACGTTTTGAGGAATGTTCATTACTATAACTCTCTGGCTTTGCCCCTTTGCCTCTACCTTTGCCTCTACCACGGGGCTGCAGTTGGTAATCTTGCTCCTCAAAACTCCTGCAACTCGCCTGACTTCTACTGCTTGAAAACTGACGGTCACGTTCTTCCAAGTCCCTACCTCTTCCCGGATTAGGATACTGACGACCATGATCATCGGAGTAGAAATTTCGGTCTCCGATTCGATTCTCGATGAAGTGTTCTTCGTCCTCATAGCCTCGATTGTCATTGAATTGTTCTTGCTCATTATAAACACGACCTTCATTGAAGTGCTCCTGCTCCAAATCTCGCCCTTGAGCACGATTGTCAAACCTTTGTTGCTCATAGGCTTCGGAGTCGTAACCTCGTCCTCTACCTCTGCTGGAAAACCGCGGTCGCTTGTGTTCCTCGGCACCAAAATCTTCTCCATGCCCACGGCTTGCAAATCGCGGCTCTTCATATCTATCAGGCATCATATCTATCGGTTCTCCTTCTCTTCCACGGTTGACAAATGGATGGTCACGTTGCTCTATTTCGGAGCCTCTTCCGCGGCCACGATTGTTGAACTCGGAACCTCTTCCTCTGCCATAGTGATGGTTTCCCTGACGGCCTTCGCCACGGTTTAGGCAACGCTGGTCCTCCATCTGAGGTTCAGGGGTTGCTTGCCTTCGAAACTGTTCCCGCT
Organism: Lepidurus packardi; assembly: GCA_023053545.1. Lineage (NCBI taxonomy): Eukaryota > Metazoa > Arthropoda > Branchiopoda > Notostraca > Triopsidae > Lepidurus > Lepidurus packardi. The sequence continues at coordinate 12,372,268 of JAKZAN010000002.1, forward strand.
CCGCACCCGGTCTGCCTCTTCCACGATTGGTATGCTGCTGACCACGTGGGTTACTATATCCGTCGTGTTTCTTGACTCGTACACCTCTTTTGCCACGTTTGCCCCGCCCACGACTGCCGGGCTCGTGTTCTTGCTCCCGCTCCACGTGGGAATCTGTATGATTATCTTGATAAAACTCCTGGTATGGAATTTCTTCCTGAACAACACTGCGACTGCCCAGTCTTCCTTCATAGTTCATGTCCTGGTATTGAGGATTTGGACAGTTTACACATACAGGGGGTGGTCTTCCTTGAAATCTTGGATCTGGCCCATGATACACTGCAAACGGCAGTTCGGCGTTAATATAAGGTCTTGGATTATTAGGCCTTTTATCATGAAAAGGTTGCTGTCGACTGCCGCGTCCACCTGCTGCTCCACGTTGTCTGAAGGATCGTCCTCTTCCAGTGGAACCACTCGCACTGGAAGGCGAATGCCAAGTTTCATCCATTATAGTTTAATGCAACAACCTAATACAAGCAATTTTTATATTAAGGCATACTCCAACTCAACGTGTCTACTTTTGTAATCTTGCTGCTTTTCTACCTCCCAAAGCTTCACGCCGATCTTGTAAAATTCTAAAATAGACTGCCCCAGTCCTATTGCTTATAAACAAACTTTCCAGTAATCGATTTGGGTTTGGTATCACTTAACATTTGGATTAATCGATTGTGAACTCGGCGCGCATTTTTGGAAGTTTTTTTCTTTCTTTTTGTAAGAAAAGCTTGGAAAGGGCATATCGCGATAAAAGAAACGACAGGGAAGTTAGTGATGAGAGTTTACTGGAAAACGCTGATTAAATTGTATGTAAGGCGAGTAAACATTCCATAAAGGGCAATAGAAATCTAAAATGGAAAACTTAAGCCCTCGGGCCAAGCTAGCACACCAATGCTGTTAACAAAAATGAGTCAATAAATTAACTGGTTTATGACTCTCTACATAACTGTCCTATTTGCAGCGGGCTAAAGCAAAACAGTCAACATTAGACGCGGAAAAAACCAAGCACGGCATGGCACACAGCATTTACCGTCCTCTAACGACAACCTGTACACACGAATGACAAAATACCCCTCGCGTCAGTTAAAAGAAAAGAAGTGGGGTACAAGCTGATCCCACAAGGAAATTCACCAGTGCAAATTAAGTAGGTCCTCTAATCATTTCGGGTACACACGCATTAGCGTCAGACGGACTTTTGGCTGGTCTTGCAACACGTACGGTACTACGGTGCGCTGTAGAAAATGAGTAATTTCCCGCAACGTGTTGATGACCAACTCGAAGGTATTACCATTGCCAGTACCTTTAGGATCATTAGGATTTTCACATATATCGCTCTGGCACCTTTTGCCCAAGATAAAGCTTTTGCTTGAGTTGTATACTCCTGCTTAGTGTACTGTAGGAGAGTATATATGTAAGGCACCAAGACGGGTCACGCTACCAACATTAACCGACTCTATAAATCACACACCACACACCCCTGACAGAAGGCTCTCCCATTAATTTTCGCGTCCTTTCGGTTATTACATTATCAGATGGACCTACTGGGCAAAAAGGAAGCACAAAACAAGGGTACAAGCTTGAAGATGTAATCCAGAAAAAATAGTTTACTCAGTGTTGATGAAGCACAGCGGCAAAGGAAGAAAGTAAATACTAGCACCGCGCCACTCCACCAAAGCTAAGATCAACATTTTATAGGTTGAAGGGACGAGGGGAAATAGCACACAAGTTACGTGTATTCTCCCCCTGTCCTTTTTCTTGTCAAAAGCCACAACCTACCGAAAAATACGCAAAAGCAGAAGACAAATATTAAGATTGTACTACGCAGAAATGCGTAGCTTATATCTCCGCTTAGGCGGAGATTGAAAACATCGTTTGAAGGTGATGACTACGGCGCCTCTTCACCAGATGGCGCATTAATATTCGTTAGGGGCAAGAAGCAAAAATCTATAGCATCAAGGTAGAAACCTCCACCGAAGTCTTAATCGTTCCCATGGTATATCTATCTTCTTTGTGCCAATTGTGACACGGAACAAAAGACTCCTGGTTCTAGTTGTAGGCCCGGATAGCCTAACCTGCCTTTTATAAGCACAATAAATGAAATACAATCTTTTACAGCCAACGAGTTACTCGATATGTGTTACCTATAAGCTCTGGTCTCTTATTATATTCCTACACCGAAGACCCTAGATATACGATCAACAAAAGCATCAGGCGTATCCATACAATCAGATATTAGCCTTATTTGGGAATAAAAAGTCGTGTATCCAACCAAAATGGCGTGGCTGAGAGTAGAGTGTTTTGACTGTGTATTGTGTTCGTGCATGATCTACAAAAAAAATGAAATGGATTCGGATCGTTTCGTACGTCGATTTGCGGAGCGCATTCTATGTTATATGGTCTCCCGGTTTTATACGGACCAGAGAGTCTAACTAAAGGCTGGATATATGTATGCTGCAGAAATGTGTACCCCTCATACAATCCTCCAATATACTCTTGGTGATACACATACACCCACTTTATTCATGAAAAGAAGTATTTATCTAGCATGCTTCCGATATTGAGAGCACTTTCCCTTCCTGTCTCTTTTTTTAGTCTTCTTTCTATTCCAGTGGAAGAGTCGCTGCAAACCCAAACGACGGCCTGTCATGCCCTCGCAAATGGACAGTGTCCATCAAAACTCCCATACGGCCTGACGTTGTTTCCCAGTGCATAATGCAACCTGAAACATAAGTTACCCATAAAGATCTACAACTACGGGTTTGGAAAATGTAGGCACTCAATTACCTTTGTGGAAATGCAATCGCACTTCCGAGACCTGTATAACTAACTTGCAATATTACCTTGCAGCTCTACATGCCATGCGAACTTTTTCCGCTTAAAACCGTGGGGAGCCCCTGAGTCATAGCAACTCCTTGGAAACATGGAGGCACTTATTTCAAAAGACGAAGTCTAATTCTCCCTAAAAGTTTTAACCTTAACCAAGCAATGCTTTCTACGTGAAGAGTCATAATATAATTTTATTAACAGATCCGAAGGAACCCGTGGCGTTGAACACAATTTTTCTCACTTGATCCGTAAGCGTCTTTGCCACAGCAGCTTTGACTTTTAGGGATGTTTAATAAAATAAACCTCCCCAACTTTACAGTCTTCGAGAGTAAGGAAGGTAGGTCGTTGTCGTTGCCGTGGAGCTTCCACATGTGGGCCCATGTGTGGCTTTGACGTCGGAACGTTCCGACGACGCCCTGGACGCTCGTCCTCCCAAGGTGGGACAGCCTGTTACTTCAGTCAGGCAACGACTTGGTGTAGAGCCAGTTGCCTTTCGAACTTCCGCGCTCGAACACGCTCCGCGGAGTTACTTTAATTGCCCCTACAGTTCTTCTATTTTGCCACGAGTCCTTGAAGATCACTATAACCTCGGCCTGGGTTTCAGCTTCGCAGTTATAACGGAACCTAACGGCCGAACAGTGCAAACAAAAATAGGAAAAAAGTAGCAAGTGATAATCAATTGTTGGTCAAAGAAAATAGACGCTGATTGAAGTTCTAGACATTGTCGTAGGATTTTTTCAACTAAATTAGTATTGGAAAGGTAAGAAAATTTCCTGTACTTCTTCCTATGCAGATAGATAAGGGGCTAGCAGGTTTAGCACGAAGAAAATATAGAATCTGTCGAAACAAAAGGTGGTCATGCAATAGGTAAAAGCACCGAAAGCCGTCGTGTGAGCACGGGAGGAAGAAAAAGGAGATTGACATCGATTGGCTTGCTAGTTAGATTTGCTGTTCGGCTCGAGGTGCAGAGCCTGAGACTTTTCGCTTTCCGGGCCAGTAGCTCCTGACCACAACACAAGATTGCTTTTGAATGACTAATGGGTTGAGCAAAACCCAAAAGTGATGTGATTGTATCCCGTTTCGCAAGTGGATGGTCGAAATGGAACATTCCAAACTGAACTTACGTTGTGTGTGTATACATTTATAGTAGGTGTGCCGAGACTGTGACATAGCAACACAAAGTTCTATTGTTATATCTTTCACTTGCTGGCGATGGTTTGCGTATGTATGAGAAAAAGCTTTACTCACCTAAGGTTGAAATTCATGCAAGGTTCCCGCTTCTTGCTTCGCTATAAGGACACTAAGCTCCTTAAACATGCTGAAAGCCTGACATAGTTTGTCAACTTAAAGGCAAATTAAGCTCTCCTCAAACGAGGCCGCTAACAAGTGGACGGAAGAGCGAAACGAACCGACTGTACGGGAATAAGATATCAAGCCAACGATTTGCATACGAAGACTGGGGGCTCGGTTCTTTCAATTCTTTTAACTCCCGACAGCTCCTTTTACACGAAGACGAGAGAAACAGAACAGCAAATTAGAACTTGGGCATCGGAAAAGTTAAGGGAACTTAACAGGGCAAAAAAAAAATTCCAAGCACCGTTAAACATTGCTTTGTTTCTCTCATGATTAGCTTAACATTAAGGCTTCTCTAGAATTCCGAAATGAGACGAAGTGATCGTTGGGCAAAGAATACAGTTAGCCTCATTCTCTATTCAGAGCACATGTCAAGTCTAAAGCTGATTTCTCAACTTTGTTCCCTCCTCTATTACACTATATTTCCTCCATGCGGGACTGCAGTTTGTACCACGGAGCTGTGGTGCCGTACTTGTACGTCAGAAGGAAGCGTTGATGGGTCAACACACACAAAAGGGTGTATCTACCCCAGACAAAAAAATAACTACGACAGACCCCGCCGCACGTTCTTATATTTCTCTCGTTTTCCCCGTGTAGCTCTTCCATTATAAATGTTATCTTCTATAGAACGTTAGCAGGTACCAATTAGTATTGGCAAAAGCACGTTTCTTCTGTATAGGCGTCCGGAGATCGATCTAGAATCTTTCGGTGTCCAAAAGTCAGTCAATCCTAAAGCGCGCCCCCTTTCCCCCTTCTAACTCTGCCACAAATGCTTTTGAGCCAAACCACGAACATCAACATTCCGAATTCAGGATTCCATATACGTGACAGCACGATTGCTGCTTAGAACCCGGGGGAAAATCCCCCAGAGCACCTGAAAAATAAAAACACTTTTCTTTTTAAGTGTTTTTTTTTTTTTAAGTTTTTTTTTACACATGATGACAAACAGCCATTAAACTAAAATTGAGCTTTTTTCTGTCTCATTTGTAACCGTTTTTAATCTGACATCTTTTTTACCTGCCTTGTAATTTCCTGCATGAAGAACGTGCCGTCTTTCCTTTAATGAAAAAAATAGGGGATTTTAACCTCGTCTCTTTTTTATACTAGGAAGAAAACTTTGCTCTGTCAAATCCTTTCTGAGCCGCATATTTCCATTCCGCAATGTTCCCTGCAAATTCGAGTTCGAGATTCTTTAAACGTACATGGGAGACATACTCCGTTTTTGAAAAAAAAAATTACAAAAGGGCAAATCTTACTTTTTGTCTCTGTTTCTATGTTGCCGTGGAAGACATACTTCGTTTCCGCAAAAAAGTTGGCAAATCAGACTTTCTTTTCCTCTATTTTCCCTTGACGCCATACGAATGTCAGATCTCCAGGCTATTTAGGAGCTCCATTAAGGACTCGATGTTCTGTTGGTCTTGGACATGAAGGTTAGAGAGTCGCAGGCTTGGCAACAATCAAGTTCTTCCTCCATGATGGCCCGTGCAGAATATGTGCAGAAACTGGCCTGACTTGCCCTCCCGAGCCGTCTGCAACTGGGCTTGTCCTTTTTTCCCACTTTTAATGCGTTTTCCCACTTGATGAACTACTAAACGCGAGGATTTTCTATCCTAAGAACAAAAAGAAGAAAGAACGGCAATAGTTGAACAAGGAGATTTCCATTAATGCCTACTTTGTAACATCCACGATGGCTATGACTGCGAAAGTTTGTGTGGCTGTTTTGTAGTATGGAACGAACGTCTTTAGTTGAAGCTATATACTTCAAGGAAGTCTGAACAATAGCCTATCAAGTCTTCGAAGGAGTCGAAACTGTTTAATGAATGATAGAGAATCTGAGAGAATCTTACAAGATGTGGATAAGAGTCCTTATAAAGATGCATCTGGAATCTTCTTTTTCCTTTTTTATTCCTTTTGCTGGCTAGGGGCTATAATAGATGGTCTGAAAACGAGGGAAAGACACGAATTATTGTTCAGATTTTTCTATAACGCTCCCCCCCCCCGCGTTTTCGTTTTTGGAAAATCTATAAACTACACGTGACTTTTGGGTGCGGCTACATCTTAATGAACCTTTGGGAAAAGCCAAAACTCATTTGACTGATGCATTTGGGCTAGCAGGCAGGATTCCCTGCTGATGCAAACCGACCCTGACTTCATTTACATTCATGGCATTCATTGAAAAGACCTTTCCACCTTTCTCATTTCCGTCTATCGGACGCCGCTTTGCAAGAAACGATGCTACTCAACACGTGAGACAATGGGAACACTATAGCTGTCCTCAAAAGTACAGTACCCTCTAGAGATCTTGCATATCTAAAGGCCATATGCGGGACTTGATAACCTCCCCAAATAAAAGCGGTCGCGGGAAGGACCGTAAGGGGTCGACGAATAGCAGCGTCCAGTACCGATCCCATGAATAGCAGCGTCCAGTACCGGTACGCACTGAACTTACGAAGTCCCCAGTAAAAGCTGGAAAAGGGAAACCTGACCAACAGTGGTTACTGACCTTTCACTTCTACCCATGGTAACTATCCGACCGCACTGAACTGCACGTGTTTGTGTATGTTTGCCTTTATCTGTTGCGCGAAATCCCGATTGACTTTTGCGCGGAAGAGGCTCGGATCGTCCTAATGATCAATTCAGAGTCTCTCAACACACGGACGAAGGATTTAGCCTCCAAAAAGGGAGGGGTTAAATACCAAGTTTCCCTTGGGCCTTAATGTATTATATCGCCAACAAGTGCAAGCACATAGCTATAACACGGTTACTGCTATGGCTACTCCAGTTTATGGGACTTTTAATGGAAAACAGACTCCATAATGAAGCTGCCCTCCTGGTTCCAGTTACTGAAAAACGAAAAGTGGAGACCAGACACGCTACAATACCTTTAATTCGACAAAGACTCCCCACTTCCTTTCCTTTTTGCTTCCTTCCCACATACTCCCACAAAGCCATACAGCCAGACAACAGTCGTACAAGGGCATTAGACCTCTTCAACTGCGGAACTCGAGAAGGAGTTAAGTGTCGTCAGGTAAGAAAAGGACGCGTTTCTTTTGGTACCTATACACACACAGTTAATTTCGATCCGGTTTGTCAAGGCGCTGACTTGCGGCACGGAGAAAGTGTTTTTGCCTCACAAAGGGAGACTTTTATGAAGTGCCTGTGACTCGTATAACAAATTCCTCAGATGTCTCAGGTCTCGGAAGGGAGAAAGAATCCAGGCCCCTTTGCTTTATCACAATGCTGGGTCTATACCACGTGTTTCTAAACGTATCAAACGTCTCTTGTTAAGCAGCGTTAATTCGATCATTTTCCTCTCTCTCTCACACACTATAAATACACAATTTTAACACAAGAGGGAGGGAGAGTAACGCGCTTTGGATTGTCTTTCACAACGGGTTTTTCAAGTTTATGTTTTCCTGCATGTTTTATCGCTTTTGGACCAGCTCCATCAGTAACTTGGTTCTGTCCAATAACAAGGCTACCGAGTGAAGTGATATCAAGTCGAAGTAAGCAGGACGAATCGCGGTTAGCAGCCAAAAATTCGTTCGGTACATTTGCAAGCCGGCTGAAATTAATTTGGCTTCCACTTGCAAGCTGGCTCAGGTGACGCCATTATAGTCCCGGCCTGACTTTGTGACTTATGGAAACCCTCAATAAAGCTTTTACTTTAGAAGGGATTGCACAGTTACTCGAATGCCAACAAAGTTACTAAAGGGGTAAGCAAGACGAATCGCGGCTCGGAGCCAACAAATTCGTTCCGTACACTTGGTGTTCATTTTTGCATGTTGGCCGCCATCTGCGAGCAGGCTAAAGAGACGCCGTTGTATTCCCTGCCGCATTTTGTGACTTATGGAAACCTCCAATCAAGCTTTTATTTTGGACGGGATTGCACAGTTATTCGAATAGTCGAATGCTAACAAAGTTAGTAAAGTAAGCGTGTCTCTCTTTTCCTTTTTCCAGATTTGGAAACAGAAGTTGAACCAACTGGCCATTAGACGATTGCGCAAATTCTTGTGAAAAATGCGCATATTTTGCCCGTACGGGTGGTCTGTGAGCTAAAACATCTCCTAATGGAGTCTGCCATGCTCTCACAACTTCTCTTCTTCGTCTTCGTTTCCCTCACCTATCAAGGTAAGTCTTGCGACCAAATATGTTTTCTTGTTTTGCATTATTTTTTTTCTTTACCTTGGCAAAGCCCATAAGGGAGAAAGAGCGAAAGCTCTCTCATTGCTATGGCTACTCGTGTAATTAAATAAAGCTATGCTTTCCATCCAGCGCATTTGAGGAGGAACACATGGAAAAAAAGACAACAATAAAAGCCGTGAAAAGAATCATGGGCTCGTTAATATCCTATATCCCCTAGAGCTGAGTATGACACATGTTTGCGTTTTGCAAAAGCTCGGGACCCGAAATAGGAAGAACAAAACGCGACGGTCCGCCCTATGTCCACAAACACTCTTCTTCTCTCTCTTATTCCGTTTTGTCTTTTTTCTTATGCTTGCCCCTAAATTCTGATCTATTGGCTTGATTTTCCCTAGCTAACCGGATGCTTGCTGCGTCTTTCACGAGCAAGATGAGTCCCCCGGGAAAAGTTCACGGGTACGGCACAACAATGCGCCCTTTGCTGTGTTGATTCTCTGTTGTTTTAGGACCCAGGTGTTGGAGAGAAAAAGCTACCGAAATGCAATTCGATCGACTTTTTTCTTTTAGGCCAGTGGCAGTTATCCTTTACTCTATCGCTCCATGTAATTTTTGCTAATTTCCCCAAGCTATTTTTCTTTCCGCTGGGAAACTTGTTATTCTTTTCTTGTGTTTTTTTTTTGTACTGCTATGAAAGTGGAGGAGAAACTGTCTTACTAAGGTTCGTAAAAGCGCCAGTACTTCCTTTTCTTGGGCTATACAGCTTGACGGCCTCACTCCGCAAAAAATGAGCTCTGTAATAAAACCACTGGCTTATGATCACTTTATGAGGAATGACGTATACCAACCGTTATCCACGTGGACGACACATAAAAGTGAATCCCTAAGCGATTCCTTAGATATGAGTTTCAACGGTTCGTAGACTATGCAAAATGAAAGGAGTAAATCTAGAATTACTGAGGCAGTACCCGCTGTCAGTTAATGAGCTGCGGTGCAAATTAACACCCAGCAGACCCAAGGCTTCGAAATGTGTACAATGTTTTATTTCATTTTTCGTCCGTCCGGTATTTAACAAACAGGACAAAGACTATGGCACATTATGGCACCCAAAGTGAGGGCTTTGGGAACAAAACTGATAGTCCTGAATGACATGAGCACGCCATCACACACTACAATGCATAATTTGCCAAGACTTGATACTTAAGGCAGAACCGGGTTCATGATTATCTACGCTTCTTTGCAGTTTCGTGGGGTATTCGATTGGTGGAAGTAACCGTCCCCATTGTGGTCCACGAAGGAAATAGCGCCAGCTTGGGTTGCAACGTGGATTTAGAAGGCGAGCAATTGTACTCCATCAAATGGTACAAGGACAACGAGGAATTCTTCCGGTATATGCCACGTGGTATGCCACCAATTACCACGTACCACGTCGATGGAATCCAAGTCGATGTAAGTGCCACTTGTCCTTTGTTTGTTGTTTCGCCTTTCTAACATATTGAAGCCAGGCGACAGCAGGAGGTGCATGGATGATTCAAGTGTATTTTTTTTTTTACTTAACTATCATTTTAACGTGCAAAAGACCATCTCCAAGTTCAAGTGTAAGGGGAGAAACGACCTTAAGCCAACCCGAGCAACTTGGACCAAGACTAGTTCAAAGTTTGTTGAAGTGAAATGTAAATGTAAATCAGCCGACAGATAGAGACAGACCAATATAAGTGACTGACAGACATCTGAGGAGAAGGTTGAAAAAAGGAATGAAAGACACATTTTTTGGGTCTCTTGCATGTCTCTTGTGTGATCTACAACAAGAGGCCTTTTCTTTGAGACCCTGGACCTGCTGTCTATGTACTCGATAAATGTTACGGACGCCGAACAATGTTTTCTTGGTACGGGTGCAAGCAGGAACACGCACACCAAACCATCCAAGTATAGGTGCGGGTTTACGAGGGACACGAAGACATTTCTTGAGACGGGACGTTGTCACGCCAGGCAAGCCATTGCCCACCTCATATAAAGCCAGCCTTTTTTCTACCCTTATACCCCCCTCATTTTTTTTAAAGAAATAAATACAAAAGTAATACCAATTCTTTTTGCTTGCATTGCACTGAAGCTGCTCAAGGGGAATAAAAAAAGGCTCTACTCCTTCCGTATATGCTCTCTTTTTTCCCTTTCTTTTTTTCGTTTTGAGCAAATATTTCCACAATTGTAACAGAAATTTCTACTACAGTCGCTTTCTTGAATAGGGGATAAGAATCGATTGTGTCTCAGAGTAAAGGCGTTAAAACAAAACCTCCAACCAAAAGGCAGTACCTTTCGTCTTTCAAATCTGTTTAGCCAGAAACGTTTCTGGAATGGTTACGAGCTAAATTAGCAAATCCTTTGCTCACTCAAAGCTCCGTCAAACTATTTGAGAACGTTCCCCTTGTGCATTTTCCGTGAGAGGAAAGGAATAAGTGTATATAAACATGGATACAGGTTTAGAATCAGGGTGACTATCCGGTCCCTCAATCAACCTGGGTTTCTCTTTCTCTTCAATTCACCGTGTTCTACAACAGCACACTCCCCTCATCAAGAAATAAGCATGTCACATGCACGCTTGATCCACTAATTGTCAGCGTCACATGTCTGCCTGCGAAGTTTTCGCTTAATTCCGGCCCAAAACTTGCGTTTCTGCTCTCCTCGAAGTACGGACCCTCGCTAAACGTCACTAAACCAAATTTGCCTCGCAGAGGTATCAAGACCTAAAAGTCAAGACAGCGTCTCTCCCCGCCTAAAAGCAAACCTAAGAGATTGCAAGTGGAGACCAGTACACAAGTTGGTCCGGGCTGACTTTAAACAAGACGTTCTTCCAATTGCAGAATATAAACCCACAAACTGAAAATAGTCTTCAAAAGCGAAGAAAGAAGAACGAGTGACGAGTCCTCACTGCTCACTTAACGGAAAACTTTATAACCGGATTACTGCATTGATTGATTGTTCTGCAGTAGTTTGACGTTCATAGCTACCAGGGGGCGGAAGGGGGCGCGAACGTAGGGATTGTTTCTCCACCGCAATCACCGAGGTCTTAATCTGCAATATAAAGTCTGATGAAACGCAGACAGCTAGCACAAGGCGACGTGCCATGAAATGAAAACTATCAGTCAAACAACATGAGCGAGATAAAAAAGGAAATCCGCCAAACATATAAGGGCTTTTCTAATACTCTGAAAAATTAGACCGAGCCACACCTCCATCCTTATACAGATTCTAAACTGTGGCTGTGTTCATATTATGTGTTCATTCTTGGCACGTTATACCTACGCATAAAAGGAATATAGGAATCCTAAAAAGAACCTTCGACGAAGACTAAACCAGGCGAGTGACACGCCCCTTTGTTCTTTACGACTAAACACGCTCGAAAGTCTTCTCTATTCCGGAGCCGTTTTTTGCTTGCAACAGAATTAGGCTTCTTAAAAGAGAAGCTTTTAACAGTCATGCATCTTTTAACCATTACAGACTTCTTTGGCCCTTCACTGTCAGTTTACGCTAGGAGACGCTGGTTCAAACCTACGATTGTGCAACGTATAATCACTTTGTCCAATTAAGCCGTTTCGCGTTTGGGATACAAGTCAAGAAAGTAAAGCGCGTTTATCCAATCTCTGAGCAAGGACTGAATAATAAGGACTGAGCAAATCCCTGCGTTCATCAAAAGTTTTCTTTTCTTTTTAATAAAAAAGTTAATCTCTGGGTATTGCTAGCGGGAGCATTTCTTATTCAACAGGTTTTATACGTTGGGGGTTGGGACTCGCCCCATCCTTCCAAGTCAGTTCAGTGTTCACATGAAACTTTATGTTTACCGTCTCCTTTCTGTCTTGCGGAGCTGTCCCGGCTTATTTTCGGCCTTCAGATCTGCAGAAAAGCCTCTCTGGGGTCTTGCACATAAACCTCTCATAATACGCTCTGTGCTACTTACTTATTCCATAAAATCAGGAAGCCTCCCGCACAAAACAAAACAAAATAAACGAGGTACCGTTAAACACCGCAGTCCCAAGTTCTTTCCATTCCAACTAGAAGTCATATTAATAGAGAACGCTGATGAGAGCATGTCTAATAAATAAAAGCACCTTCCCTAAACAGTCACGTTTGCTCTGCCGGTTTCACTGTTGGCTTTCCTTTTCCACCTACAGAGGAGCAAATCGAACCACCAGCACGTGGTCTTGCGACCGGTAAGCATGGGAGCTTCGGGTGTTTACCGCTGCGAAGCCAGCGCCGAGAAACCGAGTTTTTCTTCGGTAAATCCTCATTGAGTCATAATTTCAAGCCCATTTCACACACAAGAATACATTATTTTGTCAAAAGGTACGTGGGGATGGAATGATGAGTGTCGTTATTCCTGCGAGGAGAAAACCGCAAATTGCTGGATCCTTCACCACGTTACAGCGTGCGGACATGGCCATGTTCAATTGCACAGCAGATGGATCGCGACCGTCAGCAGTCATACGTTGGTACCTCAACGGAATCCAGGTATTTCCTTCTTTTTAATTCATGGCTTGTACTTTGCGTCCAAATGAAGTCATTCTAGCAGGAACAAGAAACAAAAAAAAAAGACAGAAAGAAAAGAAACTGACTTTCATAAAGCGTCAGGCTTTGGGAGTGTCGAGCTCCGAAAGCTTGCTGAACCGTTAAATGCTTTGCCAGTTACCCCAGGATATTACTCTCCGTCTTTTTGTCTTCCCAGCAGCGTAAATTTCTGCCTCCTTAACGAATGTCCCTCGGCTTAAACTGTATATGCCGGATATTAGCACACAGGAGACCGTTAGTCACGTGATTAAGATTTACACCATTACATGCCAGCTCGCCTCTCAAAAAGGGAACGCGATCTACCCTTAAAAAAGGAAACGAATTTTGTTCTCCCCCTTCTGGGCTCAATTTATTGAAACTGCCGACACTAGCAAGAGCCCAAAGAACTTAGTTGCTCCTCATTAGGACCGTTCTCTCTCCCTTTCGCCGACAGAGAGAGAACTTGGGAGGAAAAAAGTCTTTTGTTGTTAATTCCATTTTCGCTTTCCAACTCCATCACACACAATCACTTTACGTTGCTTGGTTGGTTCTTCCCTGTATCAATCTCTGGGTTAATTGCAATCAAGCGCAAAGCTGATTGCTCCGGCACCACCGAATGCCATCAAAACCCAAAGAACCAAGAAAACGAGCACGCACCTTTGGGCTTATTTCCCACGAATCTTAAAGAAGCTCAAGCCAAGCAAAACTCACTCGGAATTGTGGCAATTGGTTCTCTCCGGGAAAAGCCTCGTCAGTCGTGCAATGTTATATGCAAAAGCCCATCGTGGTGTTTTCATCATATAGTTTTCACTTACGAGTCGAGTCAGCAAAATAGCAACATCTCCAACTTGGCGCTCGGAAAATAGAACCTCCATAAGCTCCCTCTTGTATGGCTGCCTTTTGTGGCCTTCCAACGTTCCAAGGCACTTTGGAAACATTCCGAGGCTACTATTTCATCTCCCATTTCTGGTTTCTTTATGGTCGTTTTTTGATAGGCTAATGCTAAACACGTACAAAAGTTACCATCTGAAGTTGCCGACAATGGTCTGGAGATGAGCGTATCGAGTCTGCAGATGCCTCTCGACGAAAGTATTCCTGCCGGGATGTTGATCGTGACGTGCGAAGCTTCCATTCCAGTCCCCAGCCAGCATCACCGAAATAGTGGCATCGGAAGTACCGGCAGTATCATGCATAGGGACCGGGACGTGCTAGGTTTATCGGCTTGGGTCAATGCCGGCAACCAGCATCACTCGAGATCCGGCGCTGGGGTTCCTACTCTCGGAAGCACCGACGGGACCGGCAATTATCAACAGAAGCAGCATCATCAACAAGCCTGGAAAACACCCACGGATCCTTTACAGCACCAACAACAGAGCCATGGCAGCAAAGTCAGCAGCAGTTATAGCAATGATGCCAGCAACAACGAGAGCGCACAAGAGCGCGGAAAATCCGACCCCAATTTCCATTTGTTGAAAGATCTCGTTTGGAGTTCAGACGTCATGGTCCCCGGTACGTTACCCAGGCAAAGGCAACTCAATTATATTAAAGTCTAAAGATACATCCTTCTTTCGCATTCTTTTAAAACAACAAATTCAATTTGTGACCCATTTTTATTTTCTAAAAAAAAACTAATAATGTTCCATTAATTGCAGTGAATGGCGCTTCGATATTCAAATCGGCGGCACTCTATATTTCACTCTCGACAACATCCCTCCTTTGGATCCTTTTATTCTGATTTCCGACTAGTCTTAAAGGAAAGGTGACTAAGGGTGCGTTCCAATTGGCGACTCAACCCGGGTTGAAGTGGGTTTTCAACTCGGGTTCCAGAACTCACCTGTTTCAAGTGGCCAAACTCGGGTTCAAAGCGGAGTTTGGGGAAGGGTTGTTCGACTCCACTTTGGATCAGGGTTGAACACAGCAGAAGCGAGTTGGGGGACGTTTCGCGTCTGGGTGCTAGGTGGAGTCGTGGTTCCATGTAAACAAAACAAAGCTTCATTGATTCAAACTAAGATTCATTGTCTCTGATTACAAGTTATAGCGATTCCAACCATAACCCGATTGAATAGTACAAGTGCCTATTGGGACGCGGGTTTACTCAACCCGAGTTCAGAAAACTCAACTCCCTAGTCGAGTTCGCAATTGGAACGCACCCTAAGGGGGGGAGCACCGTGAAGCGTAAAAAGGAAAGAGAAAAAACTTGCGCAATATGTGGCTTCGCTTTAACTGGCTAACAAACGAGCTAATCATTCTTTTCCAATAACAATATCCCAGAAAGTCTACCACCCCGGAGCTCAAGACCATAGAAACGGAACTTGAAACAAAAGCCTCTAACAAGGAGAAAAATTCACGGAACGGAACGGAAAAATCAATCAAAAAGTACCACCAGTGGTGACTGTGATGTTGGTGCCAGTGTAAGAGGCCGGGAACGCCATGTTTCACTTAAGACTAAAAGAATTTGAAACCTTTGAGTGGAGTAGTTACAAAAGAAATGAGACACAGGGCAAAGGAAAAAGAGAAATAGTTTTGGCGGTAACGGGAATATTCAACGGAATTTACCAAACTTGCTTTGCATACGTCAGTTTATCAGCCAACGCCAGATCGCCAAAGGTGAGAAAGACTGTGAAGGAGAGAACTAACGTGTGTCACACCATATCCTCTGTGTGCAACACTTGAATACTGGGGGACGTGAGGCTATAATTCGAGAGCTAATAGAGTTCGGTAATGAGGCTTCGACTTAATTGTCCTTGTCGGCACACGAGCTTTGCCTCCCCTTACCCCCGCCCCCTCTCTCTCCCTATGCTTCTTCACACACCTCCAATACTTTATGGCACTAAGCAGCATTGAAGGTGTAGAGGGGAATCGAAAATAACTGGCGGCGAAAAGCTTAAAACGACGTGGACCTTGTTAGGTACAGTACACATTTCGTGCCGAGAAAAGGATGAGTGTCTGCTGTGAATGTGTGCTTAAGTTTTAATTGGGAGGCCAGGCTAAGTCAAATCCGACAAACGATTCTTATTATCATTTTTTCCACGAAGGGAAAAGCCTTCGATAATATTCCTATTATTCTAAGGAAAACTTTTGCTAATGAAATAAGTTGCTCCTTAGCCTACTCCTCGTCGAAAGTAACTTTCGAGGCTCGTCGAGCGTTAGACGCTGCGTTTTTTATCTTTTATTTTTTGGGCTAGTTCAACTTGAGTTTCCTAAAACTCCCAATTAAACCTTACAGCGCGTGGCGGTCAAAATGAGAATGTAGCGAAGCTCCTACGCTCTGTTTTCTGTTGTTGCCTATCTTATTTTCATGACTCTTAAAATTTGTAAGGGGGACACGCAAAGTTCCTCATCTTCGTTTATATGCTCGTTGAAATGTTTAGGTTGCATGACTTTTTCATTTTCGTGCCGCCCACGTGATTGTGTTGCCTCCCTAAAACAACGGTAGCTCCTATGTCAATAATACTACAGTTATAATCCTAAAGTAATAAGTTTTTTTTTTACTTAAAAAAAGGATTGTTCCTCAAACGCCATTCACTCGTTTATTTTTCAATCTGAGAACGCCTGTGATTCCTGTATATGGGAGAGAAAACCCTAACTAACTATAATATTTAATAACCAGTTTGGCTTATCCTGATTTAAATTGTTTCTACTTCCAACCATGTACTAATTTTTCGACCCTGGTCCGCTACTGGAACCTCCCAGCAAGAGCATGAAATAAAACCCAATAGCAAGTGAATTTGTTGGTTATCTATCTTTATTTGAACGTTGTATACCCTAAACTGTGTCGTGTGGCCAAATACACACTTGACGCGATCGATATCACAGCTAAAAACAAAAACGTCGGCTGGAAGACCCAAAAGTACTACATGCATCAGGTTACGTACCGACGGAACGGAATGTCCTGTTTACCTTCAACCGTGTCTTCGCGGCTGAGCAAGAAAAACTTGGTCGTCCAGCGCAAACTGCCGCTATCCAAGGAGTGCAACTAGAAGCAAAACACGAGGCAAGAAGCAACTAGAGGCAAAACAATGATGCGACTCGATCACGTCAACTGACCATCATCACCTTAGTAGACAGAACCAAAAGGCTAATGATTTATTATTTAGTACCCAGCTCCGCCCATAATAGCAAAACAAACAAGTCTGACCCAGCTTCTGGCCTGCTTCTGCCTTTTGTCCCAATCTTTTTTTGAGGCTTGCCGACAATAGCTTTGTGTATTTCTTTCCCTTTCTTTGGCGGAAAACCTTCGCCGTTTTCAATTGTATTTGGATAGTGCAAAGGGTCCAAGCAAGGGCGGGTTTGTGAACGATTGTCTATTTCATGCAGTGCTAGTCATAGCGTGACGCTAAACTACTTTAGTTACACACTCCTATTCGGTTTCCGTTTCGTTCGCCGCTTTTTCCCGCGGCTCAGCATGTCCGCGTTATCATTCGATTATTTTTCCACACTACATCAGGCGACAGTGTGTTGAAAAGAACAAGTAAAAACAAAAAAAAAGTCAGGGAGACTAGACTCCCTATTGAGCTACCATGAAAATGAAAAAGCGTGACACCATAGGCTTAGCACACCTTTTGTATCTTTTGTACCTACTGTAGGAATCTATGTGGTTGCATATAGCACTCCAGTAGTTTCATGGTGTGCAAGGTGTGGACGGCTACCGAAACAATGAAATGACGCCCAGGATCTCTATATGTAAATAGTTTTCGCTTCTCCAGTAGCCAAAGCAAAGATAGGCAAAAGGGGAGAATCTGCCGTCTAGAAACTACAATATAAATATTAGACTGCAGTCGTCTCTCTTTTCGTAGCACACGTGGGGCTTTTCTCCCAGTACAATCTCCCAGAGTGCTTAGTGGCATGGGGCTATCCAAATGACCCGTCATAAATCGGACCGCCACAGGTGGTCCTCTGTGTTTATGTGTTCTACGGGATACAACAGCCGGCGATCGAAGGCAAAATTCAATGATTATTGCAATTAACGTAGATTATAGGTTCCGTAAAGCTTCTTAAAGTTTCATAAAGCTTCCTGACTCCTCCTTCCGTGTCCTGTCCACCGAACAAAAGCGAAACCCCCGTAAGTCTACATCTTTATCCGCAAACTTTGAACACGACCCCGTCGAGAAATAATACAAAAAATGTGGGTAACGTTGACTTTCTGCAAAATCTATTTCCATACATCAAAAAGTTTCGGCCTTTTCTCTGTACATCTACACGAACGTGGGTGGGAGGGGTTTCAGAATCTATTGCTGCTCACGGAAGAATTAACGAAAGATGAGGCCAAATGAAATACTAAAGAACGATGAAAACCGGGAATTTTAGAATAAAGGTCATAACAACGAAAAAAAAAAGTCACGATGACATCAGGAAAGTAACTGTAGAGCTATTGCCGTCACTGGCACAGACAGAGGTAATATATAGAATAGAGAGGCAAATGTTCCCTTGTCCCCGCCCCGGCTTTTGCTTGCTTTTGCTTCATATATAAACTAAACATGACTAAAAAAAAGTGGCATTTGGGTGGCTATAACATTCAAATGGCACGTGAGGTTGTCGACAACGATTTGGGGAGTTGCCACTTCCTTCTTTTTTCTTTTCTTTTTTTTTACCTCAGGCCCAGGGCATTGTTTCAAGGGAAAACACACCACCCAGTGCAAGTAAGGTGTGTTTTGGCTTCGGCTGACGGAAGAGCATTTGCATGCCATGTCCCATTTCGAGCATGTTCTATGCTTTCTTTCATTCTTACAAGGCGACGTGATATGCTCCAAGTTATATCTCTTTATTCGCCAACAGCTCAACTTTAGCCCCTTAATGTCCACCAAAAAACAAGGAACACCAAGCACGATAGCCTAATTCGCCGCCTCATTCCTCCCTTCCATCTACAGAATCTTCAAATATTGTTCTTACTACTGTTCGACGTTGGAACCTTTCATGGAATCTTTCGAGGTGCTTGGTTAAATCCATTAAGTCTTACTAAAAGGGAACACCGCCCCACCCGCTCCCCCCGCTCGCCCCACCAAGTCGACCAGCGAGGGTTAGCGCAAAGTATATTGCTGGCTGCCGCCAAAGCGAAATCTGCATCGCAGCAGAGCCTTGGATAACGTCCGTAATACGGAAGGTGCGGGAGGGCTAGCAAAGGCAATTAGCGTCACGCGCTGGGCCTTATCGGCATGCAACTTGACATTTAGGATCACGACTCATGGCCATTCCAGCCCATACGACAATTTCTGCCTTCCGATGTCGTTACTTGCAGCAACACACAACCCACACACGCTGCCCTTTGCCGCAGGCTATAGGGATCCAGAGCCCTCTATAGCGTAGCCCCTTAATCTACCTAAAACGGCTTTGTTTTTTCACTTCCAAACGTTCTCTGACTACATCTTCTTCTTTTCCTTCCTGAATGTGCTCCTTTCGGCAAGCCGTTCGGTCTAGCTTAATTTGAAATTCACCCCTTCTTTCTACCTTCGCAGCGCAGAATGAGTGCTCCTATAAGCCAGCCAACTTGTGCATCCATCTTAATCAATCTGCCCATAACCATTGTCAGTGCAATTAGCAGCGTTACTACCTTCCCAGCAAGCCGGTCTAGTCTTTCCCTTAACCCAACTCAAGAGCCGTACTCTGTGCTCACTAAAGATGGAATGAAGAAGAAAGAACTTAGCTCCTGATGAGTTCACAATGAGTTCGACGGAAGAAAGAATTTGGTTCTATTTCCATTCGGTTCTCTTTTTAGAAAATTCCAGATGTTGTGCGTTATCATCTCGAACGTATCACGCTTCTAACAAGAGATCTATTGGAAGATAATATCAAACATTCTGGGAAAGAAACGAAAATAGAGATTGCTATTCTATCACTTGTGCTATTTGTCATGCTCGCATTGCGGTCACCTGCTGCGATTCCGATTGAAATGGATCTTTGCATGCTCCTCCGGGATCCTCCGGCCTTTTCGTTTCCCCTCCCTTTTCCCAAAATGCAATACTTTTTTCCTTTCAATTACCTGTGTAACAATATCTAATAATCCATTTTTCCCAATTTTTTCCCCGAGTTAAAAAAAAAAAAATCTATTTATTGTTCTTGTTTTCAATTTTCGCACGGGAAAATGGGATGCAAGCCCGCAGTTAGGACTTTTTTCTTTTCCTCTATGACCACATGTCTATGCAATGTTGCCCCATTCCCATCATGGCATTAATTAAAGTAATGTCCAGAAATCTTATCGCTCCCTTGAGCAACTGCCGGGTCGAACGCAGGAAAAGACTCCTAAAAGGAGAAGCACTGGCCACGCAATATAGGGATGTGGGGTAGCTTCTAGGAAACAATTTCCCTTGCAACCAGATACGAGCTTACTTTTTCCCCAACCCCACCCAATCTACTACGTTATACTCGGCTTGACTTCCTAACAAACTTTTAACAACACCGGGTTCAAGAGGTTCATTTTATATGTTAGAAAATCTTCCTTTCCTTCCTAACCTCGTTAATTTGCTTATTATCCGCCCAACAACTTGAGAAGTCGTCGTTCTTGTTGACCCTTAAACGTCTCTTCTCCCTCGTCTAACAATACATGAACTCCCCCTGCTAAAGTGCTAAAACACACAAAAGCCTACGTTGATCCACATACATACACAAATACGGTCGTTTCTACCCCCTCCTCCCCGCCAGAAGTTACCTCGCTTTTAAAAGCTCCGCCATCCCAGGTATTATATACGCAGTACTCTAATAAAAGGTACCATTTCCTATTCAATTTCCGAGCCATCATATACCCAGCCAGCATACAGGAGCAATTACGTTTCCTCTTCGGGGGAAAACCCCTTAAAATATCCCCCCTCCAATTTCTTCCCCCTTTTCTCTTCTTTTCTTTATACATGACCAGACTATTTGGCTCGTAATTCTTCTCTAGCCGTTTCACGCCCAACACTTGAAAAAAAATTGAAAAAAATCTCTCTTTTGGTTTAAGAGGAGAAATGACCAGCCAAAAGTATAAGCTTGGGACAAATTAAAAGAAAATCCGCTGCGAAATCGCTCACATTGCCCATGTTTTCCTCAGTCTCAGCTTTTAAAAGGATACAAAAGAGATAACTTCCATGAAAAAAATGGAGCACCTCGCATATGGAAACAGATCGGTCCGCAGGGAATTCAACGGAGGTTGTGGGACCATCTCACAAGCCACTTGTCCCGTGGGATGAGAGCGGGACTTGTACTATCTACTATACTCGGCTATGTATTTACGTCTTTTAGTTTTCCATGGCCAAAGACCCAGCCAGCGCCTTTGACGTACTGGGAGAAACTATAGTTCCGGACGTGTTCTTTTGCCTCACCTTTTTCCCTTTGCAACTGATCGGTATCTGATATGTGAGATATACGATGGGGCCGTGGACTATATACTGTAAACTCGACAGTTCTCGTATTGCCAGAACGTGATGGTGGTGTGTTCTCATGCATGCCGGCAAGTAAAGCTTCACTTGTGTCGTTTTCATCTCGGAGGGTTTCAGCAAGATCGCATGACCCGCTGGTTGTTTGACACTCTAGCTGGACAAAAACACCCAGCATCTCGTTCTAAGTGCACGCTTTTTAATATTACCCATTCCTTCAAAACAAGTCCTCGGACCTTCAAAAGCGAAAGAACACATTGACAAGGCTCAAATTGTAACTTATATTTCGTCCTGCCCCCAAAAAACGACTTCAGAAGCTAACACCTAACATAAATAAGACGCTGCAAGTAGTTGATATTTTTTCCAAAGGATGGCACTGATGTCATGCCATTTCTCATCGTAATTTCGTAAACTTTAAACAAGAAATTAAAACTAAACAGAAAGAGATAGTTGAAACATTAATTTTCAAATGTCTTAATAGTAAGACCTACGCAGTTGTTCGTGCCACTTTGATATCTGATTTATTTAAATTTTGATACATGATTAATTTTTGAATTTATATTTATTGTTTTAATTTATTTAGATTTCTAGCCGTTCTGCCGTATTCCAATGTTTACATTATTTGTGTTTTATTTATAAAGGGAAAAGCAAAAAGGGTACTGTCGTTCTAACTACATAGCCATCATTGGGCAATAAGGTAGGCCTATTTCCGCTAAGATCACGAGAAAGCTTTCATTTTTTCGTTGGATTTCTTTTCCGGTGTCGTTTCCGGTCCCAAAAAGCGCCCGTTTTGATTTAATTAGGTTTTGTCCTACAAACGTGGTTCTTGACATCCCGGATCCTGTTGGATCAATCTGACATGAACTGAGGAGGGCAACATGAAAAAGGCTCGTCGACTAATAGAGTTAATATAGGGCCCCCCTCGAATAAACAAGTCGTACACAAAATAAAACCGTCTTGATCATAGAGAATACAACGGTAGCAATTATCGTAAGGATACGCCTTATAAAGTTGCAGCATACAATCATGGAGTAAAAATAGAGCAGAGAAGCTAGCAAGTAGTGTTCGAAGTGTTTTTTAATTGTTCGTGCATGCACGGAGTGAATCCTTGGAGTCAGCCTACAAGTCATGAAACAATCTATAAAAATGGCACAGTAATTTACTGAAACGCTATTTACGACTTTTATAGGCCTGCTGGTGTACATTACAGTACAGTAGAGTACGTCTATGCCTTCCCTTTTTGTTTATTTTCCTGGCTGAAGAATACAGCATTAAGTGATTGTTTTACTTTCCTTTGTAAAAAAAAAGTAAAAGGGGATATTCTCCCTTTCACGCAATCCCCCTTTCCTTAAACGGCCTTGCGTGGCTGATTTGCTTAAAACGAGCACAGAATTGCCCCAATAGGTCCTCGGTTCCTGGTTCTTCATAACAGGCAAAACAACTTGTTGACATTTTCAAAGAAATCCAACGACACAAGTTCCCGGGTTTCCAACTCTCGGTTTTAATCCTGAATTAATGACTACCTTTCGGAATAAAACAAGAAAAGGGGCCTATCATGCTCAAGAACCTAGCACAGAGCAGGAAACTGAAAATCTTCGTGTTATCCAAGCGTAAGCCAACTGGAGGAGGCAAAAAAAATCAATCCTTGTAACTTACGGGTGCATCCTCTTTAATCTTTAAATCCGGTCTCGGATTTCCGTGAAAGAATAATCAGACTAGTTATTTTCTTCACGCATCTTCCGTAAGGGTCGTGAGGCGTATACGGCACCATATTGAGCCTATATACTTTATACGTCACTGAACAAATTATAGGAAACGTGGTAGAGAGAACGTTTTCAAATTAGACCCTTCAATTCCAAGGAGTCTACATAGTAAATAGAGAAAGTTCCTTAACGCTTTCCAGGTCCGGGATGTAGACAGTGAAAAAGGAAATACCAAACGGAAACTTTCGCTCTCACTCCTGCCCAGAAAGGTGCAAGTGTGAATGGACGTAGTATCCACGTGGTTTTTCCAAAACGTTACTGTTTTCAAGGCCTTTATGGGTTAATGAGATTCCGGGTTCCCCAATTCTCTTTGTCGAGTATAAAACACAGCGACTTAGGACCACCAAGTATCAGTTTGACCCATTCCTTCCACGTCCAACAACAAGCAAAGAAACGTCTTTACCTGTGAAAGTTTAACGTTTTGCAAGTTACTACCCTTTCTAAACAAGAAAAAGACTTTGGAACCTCTGCAAGACTTAAGTCGTCGGATTTTTATTTTCTGGAACAAGTTTGCAAGATCCTCAAAGATGTACAAGGCATCCGGAAACTGTTGGGTAAGTAAAAAGAGAATATTTAAGCTTTGGTTTTTGTCCCCCTGATCATCCGAAAAGCTAAATGGAAAACATTAATTTTTGAATAGACTGTGCTCCTGTTGTGCCTGCTGGGGCTCCTAGGCCATGCTGCCGCCTCGCCAGTGCCCTCTTCCGAGGAAACTCCTTTAGATGAGCAACAAGTGAAGCAACGCGGATTCAACATGGAAGTGGAAAACACTACGTTTGATAGCCACAATGCGAATTTAAGTCACCCGGACGACTCTTCTGACCAATTCCTAGCCAACTACTTCTCCTTGGACGGAAACTCAACCGGTGAAGGCAACTGGACCGTATTCGAAGGGGAAGGACGCAGTTTGGGCAAAATCAAAGATGCTGGGCAACGGGTTTGGTTTTACTTGGGCTTTGAAAAACTTTATAATTGGCTCACTGGTAAAAAAGAGCAGCACGCAATCCATTTCCCCCAGCAACCGTATCCAGCGTATCCAGCCCACCATGGCCTATTCAACTTGAAACCTGCTTTCAAGCCCTTGAAAACCGAAACAAAACCCGCTGTCATTTATAGTCCAATCGGGGATCAAAGGCCTTATTACAATTAATAGTTTCCTCACACCCCCTTCAACTGTTGCAGCAGGCTGTGACGGTTTTAATTTTCAGGATTCGAGATATTGTAAGTTAAAGAGAAAATACATGTATTTTAGAAAGTACTTTTCGTTTTGGGGAAGATTTATAGCTTAGTTCTGGGGAAAGGGGTGAAAGCTATAACGGAAAGCTCCTCCGGTGAAAGGTTACCTCGAACAGTTGTGACCTAAGACTAATTAGCGTCCTACAGTTCAAGAATGTGGGGTATATAAGGCAAACTGTGCTCGCCTTTGCGACATTTATCAACTTGAACCTCTTCAAGGGCTACATCGCTGGCTACAAATTGATTTTAACATCTTGAATTCCGTTTCCGACTACTTCCTTAATGATGGAGAAGGTAAGGCACGATTTTCCTTAAACTTTACCAACAGCCTGCATCGCTTTCAATCTAAATTACTCATTTTAATCAGGTTACTCTGCTTGGGACTTTTGGATTTTGTCTTGTGTGTGCTGTGTTGGAGCTTTCTCGAGCTAACGTCATCGACAGCAATGCCAATGTTACCAAGCTCAGTATTCTGCAGTCACCATCAACAATCAACGACACGCTGCCCCGCCAAAGCCCAGGATCGCGTGATTTCCCTAGTTATCCTCCACATCGGTATCCTTCTCGTCCAAAACATCCATTTTCACCATCAAAGCATGAAGAAAGACGACCCAGTCTTTGGTCATTCCTAAATCCGGTGCAGGCTTTTAAGAACTTGGTTGAAGTAATCTCTGGTGAAGAAGAAGAGGTCCTTTCGTCAAAACCCGCGAGAATGAAATACCCGTATGAACAATATCGTCGCCGTCCACCAATTCGACCAACTCCAAGCTACTCCAACCCGCCTACGACAACCCACGCCAGCAGTCAAACGACGGAGGCAGTTACGCTATCGTACGAACACCGACGTACTCCAAGCTATTCCAACCAGCCTACAACACCCGCCACGGAGGAAGCAGTTACGCTATCATACGAAGACCAGTCGAAAATCATTGACCAGATTGTTTCCTCGTTAACCACAGAATCGGCTCAGTTCTCCCAAGTTCGTAAAGGTAATTACGGTTTTGCGCCAGTTCAACCAAGTTTGCCTTTAACTTTTCCCACAACTGCTCCCAAGTTTGTTACTCCTAAAGCGCCAATTACAACCCCTCCACCATACAATGCAGCGGCTACTTCTTATACTTTGTATTCACCGACGATAACAGTAACTCCTAGTTACACTGAGTACAAGGTACCCAAATTGCCGGCAATGACTCCATCTGTTCCGATGCCAAGTCAATCAGGAATGTCGTA
This sequence comes from Lepidurus packardi, assembly GCA_023053545.1. Taxonomy (NCBI): domain Eukaryota; kingdom Metazoa; phylum Arthropoda; class Branchiopoda; order Notostraca; family Triopsidae; genus Lepidurus; species Lepidurus packardi. The sequence goes on from JAKZAN010000002.1 coordinate 12,397,733, forward strand.
TCCTATTCCAGACCAAGAGTTTAGATCACTCATTCCTCTACTAGCCAGTGGTGTACTGCCGTGAATGTCCTAGGTGTTTTTGTACTGTAAGATGTAAGTGGCAATTGAGTGCACATTACTGTAAAAGTACAAGAAATAAATTATTCCATGTCAATGCTGAAACTGGTTTTCGTGTACGCTCCTCCTTTCTTACGCTAAGCATACACTTGGTACACAAAGGGAATCTGTTCAGCTGGTTTCTTACAGTTACTTTCAATTAACTCGATTTTGGATAAAGCTACTTTTTATCTTTATAACGTGAGTGATTAGGTATCTGTTTGGTTACCCGAGAATGCGAACAATTGGCTCTCGAGTCCGGATCATATGAAAACGTGATATATTTCCTAATAGAAAAGCTGCTTAGCTACAATGGAAAAGCTGCATTACTTGTTGTTGTGGTAATCCGCCTCCTTTTGTATTTAGATTTAAAATTCATGTAGACGTATGCTTTTGATTTTTGAATAATGACTTAACGATTGTTGAATAATGTTACATGCGTTAATATATGTTTACTACCAGGAAAACGCAAGACAATCAGCAATAAGTCGGAATTACATACGTAATAGGGCTGTTTCGTAACTAATAAAGCTATAACGCAACAGTTGTATTACCTGTCTATGTTTAGCTCTGTTTTCAGAAAGGAAGATTTTTGACGTGGAATAGCGAAGCGCTGTTGTTTCGTTAGGCCTGTTTAGTTATGGCATATAAGACATACAACCATCAAAGTACCGTACACATAATTTAGGCCTAAACACACCACGAATTAAAACGTGTTTTTACCTGAATTGACGTGCTCAGCAAGGACCGGGTAAACTTAACACCTTATAATTTATCGACTAATCGTTTTTCACTGTCCAGGATGAGTAAATCCGTCTGCCCAAGTTTATATGGAGAGCGGGTTTACCCCGACGCGAATAAAACTACGGAATAAAAGAACGGTACAGTGTATGATACGTCATCTGTTGCCTGCTTTTTACTAAAGTGAAGCTCAAAGAAGTATTACTCTGGTTACAACTGCAAAAGGGAAACTAACTGAATGAAATGGAAGTGAGAATATTCATGTTCGGCAATTGAAATACTTGCTTTCCTTTTAAGTACATGTATATGAGATAATTGCAATTATATAATGCAATTCATCTCCTGTAGGATTTATAGGGTAGTGGAATGACGGAGCCGAATGACCTTTCCAATAAATCTTCTGTCTATCGCCAAAAGTTTGCTCGTGGATGACATTTTGATACTTATTGCTACATTTAAGGGTGGACTACTGGAAGTTGTTCGCATGGTTGATATAGCATACTAGTATAGAAAATCCATTCTGGATTGGCATGGGAGTAACAAGTATCTCGAGGTATGGCCCGGGGACAAAAAATAAGAATTCGAGGAATTCACAAAGTTGAATACACAAAGTTTCCGTGACAATTCTCCCGTCATTTTACACAATGTTGTGCCACTTTTTTGCACACATATATGGGGGGTAAAGTAAAGGGAGCGCCATTTTTACGATGTGTTGCCATAAAAGATTCTAAATAATCGAATTAGGCTTACTTTCCCAAAACTCAGTGCAGCACCATAGAAGTAGTTTACGTTAAAAAGTCGACCAAAATATTGTGCCGCAATTATTTAAATTATGGCAAACAGTTGGTCTGAAACGTGAATTGGAAAATTCCAATTATAATTAGCTTAAAAAAGTAATTGTCTACGGATAAACTCACTTTCCAAGCCTAGTGCTGGCTTCATTAAAAATAATAAGATAACGCACGTAACTTGGCCACAAAACCAATAAAACGCTTGCATGAACAATTCAACCGTGGATAATATTAGAACTTTTTTTTTTTTGGTTTATACGACTACGGTATAACAGATCGAGTTTTTTTCCCCACAATACGTGATCGAACTTCTCTCATTAACCTACATCTGCCCCTAAATGGAACCAATGGAGCAAGTCGAGAGAAGACGACACTGCGTAGGAAAATTTGAAGCTAGCGCCAACGGCGTCGTTTTAAGGTACGAAATTATATGTTCAGTGTATTGGGTTTGTGATCATATGTAGAGAATAACGCTGAAAACAATTATAATGCGGACTGCCTTGTCCAGTGTTGTTTTCATTTTGTTGCTGCGAAAAGATTGTCTAAAGTTGATAAAACAAAGATTCTAGTAATTTTTATATTTAATAATTTTGACTCGAAATTGTAATTGTTGCTAAGTTAGGGTTTTAGTCCTAGCGAATCAGAACTGCTTCAAGAGCAAGTCAATGCACTACCAAATCAGTCCTCATTTTTAGTTTTGATTAAATTTGTGCATACGTTTCATTTGTTGAATGTTTAGTTCGGGGCCTGTGGACAAGATGGCTATAGGTTCGCTGGCCTCAAGATTTTCCTATTGTGTCAACTCCTCACTACATGCTTCCTGATAGCAAGTACCAACCACCCTATATATTCGGAAGTAACGCATTGGCAGACTCATTCAAACCACTACTACCGGCAATACAGACAGCACAGGAAGGTTTAGCTACGTTAGCCATGTATCTCAAACTATCATCTCTGTTTTTGTTTTTGTCTTTGTTTTTGTCCACTTCAGCCAAAGTGTCGAAAGTAATATATTTTACATCCATATTTTATCTTCTGAAAATTTCGGTGTAGAAAATTAATGACTTTATTTAAACCTACTTTTCGTTAGGTTGATTATCGTAACGGTCCTTGTATGCCTCCAATTAAGCCAGAACTACCCATGGTTAAAGCACTGAAAGATGCCGGAGGTCCTCCTTGTCTGATTTTTGCCCGCCCAATCGCAGCTGTTGCTATGGCTGAGTACTACGATTGCAAGGCCTCCAAAACTAAAGCCCGACGCAGTTTCAGGTAATGTTATTACAATAAATTTTATGAAAATGGACACACCAAGTTGTGTTTTGTAGTGTTTTGCAGGTGCTGGAATGTGCTTTACCTAAGTTGGATAGCTGTGATTGCCTTCCAACGTCCAAACCCATTTCGGGGGTCGACTACATTGCCAACGTTGGTTTGGAGCTCGAGAATAATTACGCAGCAAAAGTAAGTGAAAGGGAGCATCCGTTAGTTACCTTGCAGCATAGGTCTTTTTCAGCCTCTAGCTAATACTTCCGAACACAGGATGCTGCAGCGACTGGCACAGGAAAGACCTGTGATTTCACAAGTAACGATGTTGCTTACAAATTGACGTCAAACATGATGATTATATCACGCGATGAGGGTGTCATGGCTACTGCATTGAAAAAGAAAGGACCTATTCTGGCTCTTTTGTATATGAATAGTACTCGCGCTTTCGCGGATACGCCTGGGTCGTTGAAAACTTACACGTAATTAACACTATCATTACCCAATTGAAAGCCTTTGTGCTCAAGTTACACCTTTCTTGACTTTTCAGGACAGGAATTCTAGATACTGATAATTTATGCCCTGCTAAATCTGTCTCGAGTTTACTAGAAATGGATCCTGTTAAGGTACGAACAAAAACAAGCACTTTTTCAGAATAGTAATGTGTACTTTCCATAGGGTTTCTCTGCCGTGAAAGTACCTGTGACGATTGTGGGCTATGATACGCTTTCAGTTCAGGTAAGAATTGACTGTAGAATATTAGCCATATATAAAGATTCCACTAGCAAACTAATACGGGTTCCTTGGGATCCGCAGGGAAAAAAGGTGGATGTATGGATCGCTCGAACTGAACTTTTTGGACCTAACTGGGGCATGAAAGGCTATTTCTATGTGAAGAAAGGTATTAACGCCTGCAACATTGTTATGAACCCTGTCCAAATCCTGGTCTAACTGTAACTACGTAAACTATAATTACGAAACTGCAAGCGCTGTAACGCAAAGGACCGTTTGAATTGCGCAAATAATTGGTGAACCCATATATTGCTGTCATATATTATCAATATAGTAGTTTGACAAAACAATTACGAAACGAAACAATTAAATAATTATATTTATTAATTAAGTCATGACTCATTCTTCAAAGGGGGCGGAGGTACGACTTCAGTTTCTTGTTTCGTAAAGAATTGTCAGGTTGCTCTTCATGGGTTTGTCCGTATGCTTCATAAGGTGATGGGGTAGATTTGAAATCTGGGGTTAATTTGAAGAGATAGGTTGATAGGAATCATCCTTGATAAGGCGGCTGCTCATGATTGACCGAAGTTGGCCGAACTTCATATCTTCCAGGAGAAAGCTGAGGCGGTTCGTATGTGGTATCCTTCGCGGAGTCGTAATGTCCATACAGGTTTGAAATATAGTCGGCGTCCTTTTCGTCATAAGCGGGTCGAACGCCTCGGCAATCTTCTCCGTGGCCCGTGTTAATGCCATACCTTGGACCTACGCCTTGCCATGTCCAGACAGGATCAACACCCAAAAATGGAGGGGGAGGCAGAAATTCAGGTGGCGGTCCAGGGAAGAAAAATTCAGGTGGTGGAGATCCGGGAAAAAGGCCTGGAGGGGGTGGAGGTCCAGGAAAGAAGCCTGGGGGAGGTGGAGGTCCAGGAAAGAAGCCTGGAGGAGGTGGAGGTCCAGGAAAGAAGCCTGGAGGAGGTGGAGGTCCAGGAAAGAAGCCTGGAGGAGGTGGAGGTCCAGGAAAGAAGCCTGGAGGTGACGGTCCGGAAGGTGGTGGACCAAATTGGCGACCTTCCACTAATGGCGACAGGAAAGACCAGGGAAAACGGTTGTGTTCAAAATCATCAAAGTTGGAACGATCGTCGTCTAACCGGATGGAGTCATCCTCTAATCGTGGGAAGTTATCGTCTTGACCTCTACGGCGGCCAAGATACGACGATGGAAGAGCCAAAACATGGTAGGAGTGAAGACATGTCGTGATTATTAAAAGCTCAAACTTTAACATCTGGAATAAAACAAAACCCGTAAAATTAATAAACATACATTGAGAGGATGAGGATTCAAAGTTGTCAGCATACCTTTTGATAGCTGACCGAACGACTGTTGACCTGAAGAAAAAAACTTTACACTTATATAGTCAAGCAGAGACCCAGGGGTTGTACTTTCACCTTCTTACCAAGCAATTTCTAGAAACGGGTAGGAAGAAATTTAGGGAAGGACTTTTCATCCGGAGAAAATTACTTCAGGATAAGATAATGTCACCTCATAAAAGAAATTTCGCTAAGTCTGATTGTTTCCCCCTTGACAATAACATGGCACCGACTGCTTTCTGAGAAAGAATATTCCAGTTGGTTCCAGTTGAAAGGCCAGATATTATTATTTCTTTTCTCTATATATTTTCTTGTTATATATTTTTATATATATTATACATTTTCTGTCCAAAATCAGGATATATTAGAAATACTAGAACAATGGGAAATACAACTGAGGACTACGCATTTCCCCACAAGGAGCTACCTAAAACGCATCACAAAAACGGATTCCGACCACTGCCCGTGCCAAGATCAATCCAGACAAGACCTGGCACATCTTCTCTACCACTGTCGAAGACGCAACAAAGAAAGGGCACTCCTTCTGCGACAGTTAAGCAAGTCAAAGATCCATTTCAACACCCATGAAATCTTAACCCAAGAAAGAGCCTTCCCTGCAATTGTATCCTTCTTCAAACAGGCAGTTGATTTATGCAAATAGTGTGGTCATTGCAACCACCTCCTTTCCCTTACCTTCTACTACACCCCACCTCCTTCCCCACATGGGGTGGTACCATGATACCACCCCACCCTACCCTTGTACTTATATAATTTTAAACATTGACAATGTACAACCGTACGCATAATCCAGCCCGAGGCAATAGGCGCGAGCCTACGCCGCTTTTATTTAAAAAAAACAAAAAAAACAATGGGAAATGCGATGTTGAAAATATTGGACACAAATTCCCCACAAAACGTGATTGGAGAGTGATTAATTGTAAATTGACTGTAGAGATTTATTGAGACTAACCTTGTGTATTCTCAAAGAATTTTTCGTTAAATATCAGAACTTGAAATACAGGATTGAACCAATCAAGGGCAAAGCATCGGTACCCTACACTGAAACTAAGCAGTAGGACAGGAATACAAACATCATAAGTTCGTTTTGTACGTCATATATTAGATAAATTACAATAGAAACATTACAATAAATTACAAGCACAAGATAGTTCACTTCATTCTTGTCTTCTTTCCTAAAGAAAATTGTCTGGTAATTCTTCGTAGTCTTGTCCGAAGATTTCCCACGGTGGTGGAATCGGCTTCTCGTCAGCGAAGGACTTGTATGCAGATACAACTGGGCGCAATATGCGCGAAGTGCCTTCTTCGTAGGATGGTCGCTGTTCAGCATGCCCTGGAAAATCTTCCGGCTCTTCCTGACCATATGCCGGAGATTTATAACGAAGTTTGTTGCTGGATCGAGAATACGCGTCATAAGGCTCATCTTGAGGTAGAAAGTGCTCGGACAAACTGTCATCAGACACTTGATAACTTTCCACAGAAGACGTTTGCGAGTTGGGACTCAAAATCTGCTTATAAGCCGGAGGTATATACCGAAGTTTGCTGCTGGACCGAGAAGAAGCGTCACGGGATTTCTCTTGGCGTGGAAAGTGATCATCAGCGAGTTGCTCTTGATTACTTTGCGCAGAGGACAAAGGTGAGTTTGACCGGGAAAGCTGAGCATATGCTGGAGGCTTGTACCAAGGCTTTTTATTGGAGCGAGAGAAAGCGTCATTTGCTTGAGGTGGGAGAAAGTCACGAGTAATGGGTTGCTCTTGATTACTTATAGCAGAGGAAGAAGGCGAGTTAGGACGCAAAAACTGAAGATACGCCGGAGGCGTATATCTCAGTTTGACGTTGGACCGAGAAGATGAATCATGGGGAAATGGCTCGGACAAGTATTTATCAACGGATAGTTCTTGATCACTTTTCGCAGAAGACGGGGTTTTGCTGGGACGAGAAAGATGCCGATAGGTTGGAGGGGAATACGGAAATATCTTATTGGACTGGGAAACAGTTGCAGACGGTTCTTCTTGACGTGGAACGAACTCGGCTACATCAAACGCAAGGGGTCTATCTAGATCAGTTTGCGGAGCGGACACGGGCTCATTAGGGTGATTTACGTAATGGCCATGCTGTATGATATGGTATTCCATAACAAAGTCGAAATCAGAGCCTAATGGGAAAGGAGCCGGGCCTCGCGGAGTTGGAGGAGGCAAAAATCCAGAAGGTGGCAGTCCAGGAAATAAGGGAGTAGGGGGGAGAGGTCCAGGATAGAATACAGGAGAAACTAGCGGTCCGGGAAGAAATTGGTGAGGTGGCCCAGGAAGAAATGCAGGAGGTGGAAGGGGTCCAGGAAGAACTTCGGGTGGAGGAGGTAGTCCAGGGAGAAATTCAGGAGGGGGTGGTATGGGAGCAGGAGGACCAGCATATGGAGGTCGAAGAGCTTGTCGGCCAAGAACAAACGGGGTGGGACGAAGCATAGCTTGCAGAAGTCGTAGACCAATGTGTTCCCGGTCTCCCAATTTAGGAGGATCATTGTCTAAACGGCGGAACTGCATTTCATGGTCGAAAACAGCCGAAGCATGATAAGACTGGAAGTTGCACAGTAAGCTCACGGCAACTACGAGAAGCGTAAACTTGGACATCTGTTTACAATAGAAACAATATTAGTGAACAATTTCCAAATAACCGTAATAAAAGAAGATGGCCACTTACTTTGGATAGCAAGTTGAAACTGATGATCGGTGAATAGACAAGAGCACCTTAAATAGTCAACGGTTAAGGAAAATCTATAGTCTGCTTTATTCCTTTCACCTTGCGGAGAGTGAATTTGGGCCAACTTCTTTGACGGATTTCCCAACGGCTTAATCCTTGAACAGGAACTAAAGTTATACTTGCCTCGTATCTTCTCTTCCCATTTCTCTTGAAATGTAAAAAGACTGTAACAACCCCTCTACTTGGAGAAAATGGACCCTTATAAAACGAGTTCCTAAAAACAATATGCCTCACTTCCCAACTTGGTTGATTTCACCCCTCAGAATGAAGGTAAGCACTTTTTATTTTAAATTTTATTTGGCATTCATTCACTGATAAATAACCACTTTTTGAATTAATTTCTTCCTAGGTGCAGTTATATTTGCTTCTGATCGCCTCGATCTTCATCGCTGGACTCGTCCAAGCCTCTAATCCGGAAATGCAAGACGATGACTGGCTCGACAACGTTTTCAAGTCAACACTGGCCTCTCTGCTTCTCAAAGGCATTTCAGATGGACAATCGAAGGTTACGTCCAAAACTATGACTACCGTTACCATCGTCGAACCTGGAAACAAAACCAAAACTAGCGCTTCACGCCTCGATTCTCTCTCATCGTACAAAAAGGCCGAAAAAGCACATTCCCTTAGTCATAGCCTGGACCTCGATGATCCGTCCCATGACGACGATTCTTCCGAAGACGAAGACGATCTCCATGATGTCATTGAAAGGCTGCGCAAGAAGACGGATATAGCACCTACTACTACCAGCAGCCCACTATTATCCTACTTCAAATCTGTCGTTTCCCCATTCAATAAGCCAATTTTGAGGAAACCATCGTCTCTTTTCGTTTTTCCAGATTTTGTAGACTTTTTCCTCCCGGCTAGCTACAAGCACAAACCTACGACCATCACTACAACGACTACAACTACAACGGAAAAGCCCTGCGATCGTTACAAGCCCAGCAAGTTAAAAAAGACCAAGAAGACAACCACTACTACGCATCGGCCCACAACAGAATATACGACTTATCAGCCTATGAAGGTGTACCCGCCTTTGTATCCTTCATTGGATATATTCCAGACCTCCACAACGACTCAGAAACCGGTGTCCTTGCTCGATTTTCAACTTGGACCTGTTCGGCCTTTGGAAAACAACTTTGACTTTCACGTTCCGCATGATTCTTACACTTCTATTACTACAACGCCTTCCGCTCCTCATCTATCTGGTTGGCAGAGTAATTCCTACAATCCCGATAAGGAAATGATACACTTTGAAGAAGATATTCCGGAATCCACGCCGTATTTGCCTCCGTTTCGTATTGAAGACGAACCATTTGGCTCGTTTGTTTCCCAGGAGCGTAAGAACTCCAAAGTGAACATTACCGCAACTTAAACTGCAACAATATTTATTAGTTATTTATAGTTATTTAAGATTACATAATTACTTCGTGGCCAAGTTGAACAAGGGAGAACTGAATAAATTATGGAAAATTTAAGCTGACTTTCTCTTTATTGTAACATTTAATTGCTTTCTTTCCCAGTTTCTCTAGAAATTACTCAAGAGCTAAGCGAAAGTAATCCCGTGTGTCCTGTAGGGTCAGTTTTGTAGCGCTGAAGAGGAAGCAGCATTCGCCGTTGTATAAAGGTTGAGGAAGTTTCAATTTTAGACGTTATTGTATAGCCAGAAACTGCCAAAGACTCCAGTTCTTCCATGAGTGAAGAATTTGCTTGTGACCATGCGAGTTCAAGTAATAACTATACGAAATTGAATTTGTGTTACTAAATAGTAAATAATGTATGTAAATATTTCACCTTGATTGACTAAACCATTATGTTCTTTGCAGTTTGCCGTTTACGTCCTATTGGTGGCCTGCCTTTCCATTGTAAGCGTTTCTGCATTTGCTGGCTTTCTCAACCGCGTTTTCCAGGCCATGTTCAATATCGATTTCCTAGACGACAACAGTAATAATTTTTATGAACAGCCTTCAAGTTACAAGGAATCTCATGCTCAGAGACCCGCGTACGAAGACAACCAAAAGATGCCTTATCCAAAATATGAAAAGCCCTATCGTGAGCCTAGCTACACTCCTAGTGGAAGTGGATTGGTTTACGCACGCGGAGCGCAAAACAAGCGGAATCTTCGCAGGAAGATTGGCACAGCTACTCCGGAAACACCAGCTTCTACTACTACAATGTTTCCTTCCATGATAAGCAATAACAATGCTAATGGTCAAGCAGTTCCTGCTTCGCAGACCTTGTTCATGTCGCGGCCAGCTAGATCATGATTCATCCTTGTATCTGTGAAATCTGTACTCTCATATTTATGTTTAAATGCAAATAAAAGTCTCAGGATCGTTTCACATGACTTTGTCTTGGGTTTTTTCCCTCGAAAATTACGCACCCTAGCGAATACGAGTGTACAGTACTCAAACTATTGATCACTATACGGACTGCAAATTGACATTGCTTTTCGGTCGTTTTGACCACTTCTGTCATTTCCAGACCACTACTACTCTTATTTACTGTTCTCAGTACTCTAGTTCTTCTAAAATGCCACTAGTACTTCGTGACACAGAAGTTCTCTATTCAAGAATCTCCCCCTGAAATAAATCAGAAAATCGTGTATTTATTTTTAAAAATACATCGAGATGGAATAGCGAGATGGAATAGGTTTTATTAATTCTAGGCTAATGCAATCGCACGCTTGGGAGTGCTATCGCAACAAAAAGATCAACGTTAATGCTATTAAGGAGACTTTCAGATTGCATGATGGTTTTGATTACGTAACGTAAGCTGATAACCTTAGAAATAAGATAACATTAATAAACGGGTTATAGTTTATAAATAAATTAATAATATGAAAACCTTCGAAAAATGCAAGAAAATAACGATTTTTTTTTACTGAAACCAAGGTTCATATGATCTAAGATGTCCACCACTTTCCTTATTAATTTCTTTGTAATTTCTTCGATGTCGCCAGCGTCTGCATTCTTGGCCATTTTTGCTGTTATGGTGCCGTGTGTTTTTGTGCTGACGGAGAAATATTACTTTTTCCTTGTCGATACCTCGGCCCCCAACAGCCTACAAGTGGCTTCCTTTGAAATTTCCACTACCCACTGTAAGTATGCCCCGCCAAAGCCCAGGATCGCGTGATTTCCCTAGTTATCCTCCACATTGGTATCCTTCTCGTCCAAAACATCCACTTTCACCACCAAAGCAGGAAGAAAGACGACCCAGTCTTTGGTCATTCCTAAATCCGGTGCAGGCTTTTAAGAACTTGGTTGAAGTAATCTCTGGTGAAGAAGAAGAGGTCCTTTCGTCAAAACCCGCGAGAATGAAATACCCGTATGAACAATATCGTCGCCGTCCACCAACTCGACCAACTGCAATCTATTCCAACCCGCCTATGACAACCCACGCCAGCAGTCAAACGACGGAAGCAGTTACGCTATCGTACGAACACCGACCTACTCCAAGCTATTCCAACCAGCCTACAACACCCGCCACGGAGGAAGCAGTTACGCTAACATACGAAGACCAGTCGAAAATCATTGACCAGATTGTTTCCTCGTTAACCACAGAATCGGCTCAGTTCTCCCAAGTTCCTACAGGTAATTACGGTTTTGCGCCAGTTCAACCAAGTTTGCCTTTAACTTTTCCCACAACTGCTCCCAATTTTGTTACTCCTAAAGCGCCAATTACAACCCCTCCACCATACAATGCAGCGGCTACTTCTTATACTTTGTATGCACCGACGATAACAGTAACTCCTAGTAACACTAGGAGTACAGGGTACCCAAATTGCCGGCAATGACTCCATCTGTTCCGAAGAAAAGTCAATCAGGAATGTCGTATCCAATTCCAGACCAGGAGTTTAGATCACTCATTCCTCTACTAGCCAGTGGTGTACTGCCGTGAATGTCCCAGGTGTTTTTGTACTGTAAGATAAGTGGAATTTAAGTGCACATTACTGTAAAAGTACAAGAAATAAATTATTCCATGTCAAGGCTGAAACTGGTTTTCGTGTACGCTCCTCTTTTCTTACGCTAAACATACACTTGGTACACAAAGGGAATCTGTTCAGCTGGTTTCTTACAGTTACTTTCAAATAGCTCTTCAATTATTTCTTACAGATACTTTCAAGTAACTCTCGATTTTGGATAAAGCTACTCTTATCTTACTTAATAACGTGAGTTATTAGGTATCTGTTTAGTTACCGGAGAATGCGAACAATTGGCTCTAAAGTCCGCATCATACTAGTTAAAAAATAACTCTGTCGCTTTCGCTCTCCCTCCGTGGTCATCAGTAATGGCAGGGGAGTTGTACGCCATCAAAGAAGCATTAATTATTATAGAGAACTCTAGCGCAGACAACTATCTTATCCTGTCGGACTCAAAAGCGGCCTTTTGTGCTATTGCTTCTTTCCAGTACATATATATGAAAGAATTGCAATTATATAATGCAATTCATCTCCTGTAGGGTTTATAGGGTAGTGGAATGACGGAGCCGAATGACCTTTAAAAAATCGTCAGTCTATCGCCAAAGGTTTTAAGTGCAGCACCATAGAATTAGTTTAAGTTAAAAAATTGACCACAGTATTGTGCCGTAATTATTTAAATTAAGGCAAACAGTTGGTCTGCAACGTCAATTCAGAAAATTCCAATTATAATACGCTTAAAAAAAAGTAATTGTCTACGGATAAACTCACTTTCAAAGCCTAGTGCAGGCTTCATTAAAATAATAAGATAACGCAGGCATTTTACTTGTTAAACTCTTTTTGTGCAATGGAAAGCATTAGCTGTTCACAAAACCAATTAAACGCTTGCATGAACAATTCAACCGTGGATAATACAAGTTTTTGTTGTTTTTTTTGGTTTATACGACTGCGGTATAACAGATCGTGTTTTTTTCCCCACAATACGTGATCGAACTTCTCTCACTAACCTACATCTGCCCCTAAATGGTACCAATGGAGCAAGTCGAGAGAAGACGACACTGCGTAGGAAAATTTGAAGCTAGCGCCAACGGCGTCGTTTTAAGGTCCGAAATTATATGTTCAGTGTATGGGGTTTGTGATCATATGTAGAGAATAACGCTGAAAACAATTTTAATGCGGGATGTCTTGTCCAGTGTTGTTTTCATTTTGTTGCTGCGAAAAGATTGTCTAAAGTTGATAAAACAAAGATTCTAATTTGTGCATAAATTTCATTTGTTGAATGTTTAGTTCGGGGCCTGTGGACAAGATGGCTATAGGTTCGCTGGCCTCAAGATTTTCGTATTGTGTCAACTCCTCACTACCTGCTTCCTGATAGCAAGTACCAACTACCCTATATATTCGGAAGTAACGCATTGGCAGACTCATTCAAACCACTACTACCGGCAATACAGACAGCACAGGAAGGTTTAGCTACGTTAACCATGTATCTCAAACTATCATCTCTGTTTTTGTCTTTGTTTTTGTCTTTGTTTTTGTCCACTTCAGCCCAAGTGTCGAAAGTAATATATTTTACATCCATATTTTATCTTTTGAAAATTTCGGTGTAGAAAATTAATGCCTTTATTTAAACCTACTTTTCGTTAGGTTGATTATCGTAACGGTCCTTGTATGCCTCCAATTAAGCCAGAACTACCCATGGTTAAAGCATTGAAAGATGCCGGAGGTCCTCCTTGTCTGATTTTTGCCCGCCCAATCGCAGCTGTTGCTATGGCTGAGTACTACGATTGCCAGGCCTCCAAAACTAAATCCCGACGCAGTTTCAGGTAATGTTATTACAATAAATTTTATGAAAATAGACACACCCAGTTTTGCTTTGTAGTGTTTTGCAGGTGCTGGAATGTGCTTTACCTAAGTTGGATAGCTGTGATTGCCTTCCAACGTCCAAACCCATTACGGGGGTCGACTACATTGCCAACGTTGGTTTGGAGCTCGAGAATAATTACGCAGCAAAAGTAAGTAAAAGGAGTTAGTTACCTTGCAGCTTAGGCCTTTTTCAGCCTCTAGCTAATACTTCCGAACACAGGATGCTGCAGCGGCTGGCACAGGAAAGACCTGCGATTTTACAAGTAACGATGTTGCTTACAAATTGACGTCAAACATGATGATTTTATCACGCGATGAGGGTGTCATGGCTACTGCACTGAAAAACAGCGGACCTATTCTGGCTCTTTTGTATATGAATAGTACTCGCGCTTTCGCGGATACGCCTGGGTCGTTGAAAACTTACACGTAATTAACACTATCATTACAGAATTGAAAGCCTGTGTTCAAGTTACACCTTTCTTGACTTTTCAGGACAGGAATTCTAGATACTGATAATTTATGCCCTGCTAAATCTGTCTCGAGTTTACTAGAAATGGATCCCGTTAAGGTACGACAAAAACAAGCACTTTTTCAGAATAGTAATGTGTACTTTCCATAGGGTTTCTCTGCCGTGAAAGTACCTGTGACGATTGTGGGCTATGATACGCTTTCCGTTCAGGTAAGAATTGACTGTAGCATATTAACCATATATTAAGATTCCATTACCAAACTAATACGAGTTCCTTGGGATCCGCAGGAAGGATGTGCGGAAAAAAAGGTAGATGTATGGATCGCTCGAACTGAACTTTTTGGACCTAACTGGGGCATGAAAGGCTATTTCTATGTGAAGAAAGGTATTAACGCCTGCAACATTGTTATGAACCCTGTCCAAATCCTGGTCTAACTGTAACTACGTAAACTATAATTACGAATCTGCAAGCGCTGTAACGCAAAGCACCGTTTGAATTGCCCAAATAATTGCTGCACCCATATATTATTGTCATGTATTATCAATATAGTAGTTTGACATCAATCGAAACAATTTAATAATTATATTTATGAATTAAGTCATGACTCACTCTTCAAAGGGGGTGGAGGTACGACTTCAGTTTCTTTTTTCGTAAAGGATTGTCAGGTTGCTCTTCATGGGTTTGTCCGTAAACTTCATAAGGTGATGGGGTAGATTTGAAATCTGGGGTTGATTGATATGAAGAGCTAGGTTGATAGGAATCATCCTTGGCACTTCCTTGATAATGTGGCTGCTCATGATAAGTTTGCCGAACTTCATATCTTCCAGGAAAAAGCTGAGGCGGTTCGTATGGGGTATCCTTCGCGGAGTCGTAATGTTCATACAGGGTTGAAAGATAGTCGGCGCCCTTTTCGTCATAAGCGGGTTGAACGCCTCGGCAATCTTCTCCGTGGCCCGTGTTAATGCCATACCTTGGACCTACGCCTTGCCATGCCCAGACAAGATCAAGACCCGAAAATGGAGGCAGAAATTCAGGCGGAGGTGGCGGTGCAGGGAAGAAAAATTCAGGTGGTGGAGGTCCGCTTTTCGTTTTTCCAGATTTTGTAGATTTTTTCCTCCCGGCTAGCTTCAAGCACAAACCTACGACCATCACTACAACGACTACAACTACAACGGAAAAGCCCTGCAATCGTTACAAGACCAGCAAGTTAAAAAAGACGAAGAAGGCAACCACTACGACCACTACTACGCATAGGCCCACAATAGAATATACGACTTATCAGCCTACGAAGGGTGGTTCGGGCTCTTCCGTGTCTGAATCGCCGAGGGGAATACCTGAAGATCCATCCAAACTGTACGCCGGCGATGGTGCTCTTCTCAGCTCGGCTGCCTTGACCCCGCGTAAGTTGGACCCGTGGATCCGCTTCTTAGCACGCCCCTTCTGGATGACGTAGTTAGGCGGGCTGGCTTCTACTACTTCATACGGCCCTTCAAAACGCGCGGCCAACTTTGGCGACGTTCCACGCGGGACTTGGCCAACCTTCCGGAATACCAAATCGCCCACCATATGACGAGTGAAGGGATCCTGTTGCATCTTATCGCCATACCGCCCCAATTCATCCCTGGCTCCAGCACGATACCATTCGAGGATATCCTTCAAGGCCCGCAGATACTCGACACTGGCTAGCGGAGGTTGTGCGTCCTCCTCCTCGCTCAACTACAACTCCATCTCCGTCACAACTGGAGTGCGACACACGTTCCCGAATACCAGCTCGAATGGGCTGAACTTCGTCGTACTGTGCTCAGCTGTCCGATACGCGAGCGTGACTACGGGGAGCCATTGATCCCAATCAGTCTGCCGCCGGTTGACGTATTGCGCTAGCATCTCGCAGAGCGTCCGGTTAAACCGCTCTGTCTGCCCATTGCAAGCAGGGTGGTAGGGAGTCGTACGAATTTTCTTGATCCCTAACCGATGGCAGATACTCTTGACCAACTTCGATTCAAAATTGGTCCCCTGGTCCGTGAGGATAGTTCTTGGGACACCATAACGGCAGATGTACTCCAACAGGCAATCCGCTACGGTCTCTGCAGTCTGGTCTTCTAAGGCGTACGTCTCCACCCATTTGCTAAAGAGGTCGGATATAACTAGGACGTAACGCCTGCCGCTCTCGCTCCGTGGAACGGACAAAATGTCCATCGAGATCTGGCGAAAAACTTCACCCAAAATGGGAATGGTGCCACGACTCTCTGACGCCGGTTTGAGGTTTGGCTTTACGCGAAGACACGGTGCGCACCCTCGCACGTAAGCGCGTACATCCTTCTTCAGATCGCACCAGAAATAGTGAGGGGTAATCCTAGACAATGTCTTCCCGATTCCCAGGTGCGCCGCGGTGGGCGCGTCGTGCGCTAGCCGCAGGATCTCCGCACGCGCTTCTGGTCGAACCAACAGCTGAGGCCGGTTTAGCCTTGATTCGCCCGCTGAACTACGCACTACGACTCCATCCTGCACGGCGTATTTCTTTAGCTCCCCCAAATAAAACTCCAACTCCTTCGACGGTGGCTTGTCCTGTTCCAGTTCCGGTCGTTCCTGGGCGCTTGCCAGAATGTACCGCCTCAGCCATCCGAACTCTGGTGACCGGTCCGTCGCTTCGTTCAGCCTCGCGCTAACCGCTACCTGCCGACATACTCGGGACAAAGCATCCGCGTGGGGAATCTTCTCTCCTGGTTGATGTAGGATTTTGAAATTGTACTGGGTCAGCCATCCTACCCAACGTACCCAACGAGGAGAATCCAGACTCATCGTTTTCCAATATCTCAATGCCTGGTGATCTGTCGCCACCGTAAACTCGCGCCCCAATAAGTAATGTTTGTATTTTGCGACGCCTTTAATTAGGGCCAACATTTCTTGCTCTGTGACGCTATAATTTTGCTCGGCAGGCATCCACAATCCAGATGCGAAAATCACCGCATACTCCCGCTCGGCTTCATCTTTTTGGGACAACACCACTCCCCAGCCTCCCTTGCTCGCATCGGTCCTGAGCCAGAACGGACTCTCGGGATCGACGCTCCTCAAAACTGGCTCTCGCGACAAGGCGTCACGAAGCTGGTTGAAAGCACATGCTTCCTTCCCTGACCACCGCCAAGGGGTTTCCTTACGGGTCAAGTTGACGAGGGGTGCTGCCATCGATGCAAAGTTGGGTATGAAATGGCGATAGTACCCGCTCAAGCCCAAAAATCTTCGAATGTCTCGTACGCAGCCTGGAGTGGACCAACTGGCTATGGCTGCCACTTTGTCAAGAGAAGGCTTCAAACCACCGGCGCTGATGATATGGCCCAAAAACGCAGCCTCTCGCGTGAAGAATTGGCACTTTCCAGGGTTAAGCTTCAACCCGCCATTCCTGATGCGCTGCAAAACCTCCTCCACGTCCGTAACGTGTTGCTCGAAACTGGAGCTGAATATAAGCACATCATCAAGGTATATGAGGACTGACTTCCAGCGTAAGCATCCCATGAGATAATCCATCAGGCGTTGGAATGTGCCTGACGCGTTGGTTAAGCCAAAGGGTAAGACGGTGAATTGGAATAAATCCTCGCCCGTCGTAAATGCCGTCACTTCCTTCGATCCGGCCTCCATGGGGATTTGCCAATAGCCCGACCGCTGATCCAAACTAGTGAACCACTGACCCTTACCAACAGCCGCCAGCAAGTCATCCATGCGCGGAAGTGGATAGCTATCCTTTTTCGTAACCGCATTCACTCGCCGAAAATCCACGCAGAAACGGTATGACCCGTCTTTCTTCCTCACGAGGACGATCGGGCTCGCCCACGGTGATGCGCTTGTCTCGATGACGTTGCTAGCCAGCATGTTGCCTACCTGCTCCCGCACCACGTCCCTTAGGTGGATTGGAGTACGATACGCCCGCTGCTTAATGGGTGGTCCATTTGTCTCGATCAGGTGCTCGACGTCTGCTACCCGCCCGATATTGCCATCATACGAGAACACATCCTCAAATCGCGACAGCATCTTGCGAACCTGCTCTGTTCGGGCACCCTCCAAGTGGTCCAAAGTTATCGACCCCACGTCGCTCCCGATCTTGTCGCTCTCCACAGGGGGCAGCATATCCTCCGCCAACTCGCCGATGCTAACCTCTCCCACATCTTCCTCTGGCCCAATTTCCAACGGCTCTGACGACACGTTGAGCAGGCGTACAGAAATAACTTCGGCCCCTTCCGCAATGCAGGCACGCCCCATCAACAGGCCTTTACCGCCCGCTCTTCGGCTTGGCTCCACGAGCAATACTTCTGAGGTGGTTAGGCGGCGGGTGCCGAACGGCCTTCTCACAGTCGCGGGCACCAAAGCTTCCGTGCCCGGCTCGATGACGGTTAACTCGCGAACCCTAACCGCGCCGCGGAAATCGCTGGGGCTTAGACGAACTCCGAACAGTTCGACTCGATTGGGTGCAAAGTCGATCTTCGCAGAAGCAAGACGAAGGTAGTCCATACCCAGGATCAAATCGTCGGTACAGCTGGCCAAGATCAAGTCCACGTCGGTAGTCTCGCCGCTTCCCACCCGCATGCCCACTCGCGTAACGCTATCGGTCCGCAACTCCTGACTTCGATCCGCCGTTGTCACCCGATGACTTGTGTCGCGTACCCGAAGTCCGGGAATTCTATCTGCAAGATGAAGGCCCATCAGCGACTCTTCGCTCCCACTGTCGATTACCGCGTTGCAAGGTAGTCCACCCGCCAGAGCATGCACGACGTAGCAAGCATCGCTGGGGAGACGCCGACTCGTCACAGCTCCGCCTGACGCGCTCGATGACGCCTTGGGGTCGCCGCTCTGGCTTTTGCAATTGGCCTGCACGTGTCCGACTTGGTTGCATACCCGGCACTTCGTACGACAATCGGCCGTGACTTGCCCCTTCAACCCACAGGAACCACAACGAACCTTGCACTCACGCTTGACGTGCCCCGTTTGCTTGCAGGCGTAGCAGGTAATGCGCTTGGTACCGCTGGAATACTTAGCCGGACCACTAGCCATCTTCTGGTCACCTCCGCGCCCGTCTTGCGTACCACCCTTCGGGTCATCTTGACTCACCGTCTTCCGGTTAACCGAACTCTTCCTCTCAGACTGCCGCGCTAATTGTCGGGACATTCGCCAAATATTCACTTTCGCTACCAGCCCGGACAGGTTGCTAATTTGGGCGTCGTAGAAAGCAGCGCGCCACTCCACTGGCAGACCCTTAATAAATTGTTCCATTACGAACTTCTCAACCGTTGCCTCCTCCTTGATTTCGGGATTGGCTGCTCTAAACAGTCGCTTGAGGTCCGTTGCGTAAACGTGCGGCATCTCCTCCCGCAAGAGCGTCCGGTCGTAAAATTCTGCCAAGTATAAACTCTGTGCTTCCACCGGCGAGAAAATACTCCTCAGAGCGGCCTCCAACCCGTCGATAGTCTCCGGAAATGGCTCCAGGCCATCCACAGCCATCCCTGCTGGTCCTTCCAGCAAAGCAGGCAATATACGCCGGCACATGTTGTCCGTCCAGCTGTTAGCTACCGCTACCCGGTGAAAACGTGCGAGGAACTGGCCGAAATCTCCGGTTCCATTGAAGGTTGGCGGATGCACCAGTGCCCTTGCATTAGCGTTAGCCATTCCCAACCCGACGTCCACTTCTTCCTGATCCAGATTGAACTCGCTTCTTGTGTCACGCTGACGTAGACGTACTCGCTGGGCTGGCTACGTGGCAAGGTATCCCCGGCTGCTAGGGATCCCACCGCTGAATGTTATTTGAGTAAATGCACGTTTGACACGAAGAACGAGGGGAAAAATACGTACTGTATTCAACACCTCAACTGTCGATGTTACAACAATGACAGTGTAAATGATAATTAACAATGGGGGGTTGATTTCACGGGCACGCCTATCTCTTTTGATCACTTGACAAAACCTCTGTTCTCTAAGACCACTCTTTCTCTTCTGTCTCCCTTGGATTCACCACTCCCGAACTCAACTCACTTTTCTACCTCGGGGGTTGACATCGTACAAACAAGGTAATACAAAACAAAACAAGGGAAAACTGGTGCCCGTTTACCCCAAGCCTAGCGCTTACTAGTGCACATGTACCGGGGTACATAACAGGTAATTACGGTTTGGCGCCAGTTCAACCAAGTTTGCCTTCAACTTTTCCCACAACTGCTCCCAATTTTGTTACTCCTAAAGCGCCAATTACAACCCCTCCACCATACAATGCAGAGGCTACTTCTTATACCTTGTATGCACCGACGATAACAGTAACTCCTAGTTACACTAGGAGTACAGGGTACCCAAATTGCCGGCAATGACTCCATCTGTTCCGAAGGAAAATCAATCAGGAATGTCGTATCCAATTCCAGACCAGGAGTTTAGATCACTCATTCCTCTACTAGCCAGTGGTGCACTGCCGTGAATGTCCTAGGTGTTTTTGTACTGTAAGGTAAGTGGAATTTAAGTGCACATTACTGTAAAAGTACAAGAAATAAATTATTCCATGTCAAGGCTGAAACTGGTTTTCGTGTACGCTCCTCTTTTCTTACGCTAAACATACACTTGGTACACAAAGGGAATCTGTTCAGCTGGTTTCTTACAGTTACTTTCAATTAGCTCTTCAATTATTTCTTACAGATACTTTCAATTAACTCTCGATTTTGGATAAAGCTACTCTTATCTTACTTAATAACGTGAGTTATTAGGTATCTGTTTAGTTACCGGAGAATGCGAACAATTGGCTCTAAAGTCCGCATCATACTAGTTAAAAAATAACTCTGTCGCTTTCGCTCTCCCTCCGTGGTCATCAGTAATGGCAGGGGAGTTGTACGCCATCAAAGAAGCATTAATTATTATAGAGAACTCGAGCGCAAACAACTATCTTATCCTGTCGGACTCAAAAGCGGCCTTCTGCGCTATTGCTTCTTACGGAAGGAGGGCATACTTCGAGATAGTCCAAGAAATCCAGAGTGGAATAATGACCTTACAAGCAAACAATTTTGACATCACGTTGCAATGGGTTCCAGCTCATGTAGGAATCGCAGGAAACGAATCAGCAGATACGGCGGCAAAGATTGGCAAGGATTCCAATCAAATAATATTAAGAGACCTCACAAAACACGAGCTTTCGGCGGTATTTAAACAAAAACTAGATGAAAAAGTACTACAGCGATTTAAAAAGAGCTCTTCTCAAAACTTTGTACAATTCGCTCAAAACATCAGGACAGCACCCTGGTTATTACACAAAAACAGGAAAGTATCAGTTGCTCTTTTGCGATTGAGATGCGGACACGGAAAAACAGGATCATGGTTGTATAGATTTAATCTAAAAAGAAATAGCACGTGTGATAGGTGCGGAGAGAGGGAAGATACGGTGGAACACAAGATTATGGAATGCTTGTACCACGCATTTGAATGGGAAATACTGAAGAATAAAATGATAAAAGAGGGAATCGAGTTTAAGCTCGAGAAAGTACTGGGTTTTGGCAATCTTACAGAATACAAGCAATTTTTAGTCCAGTCATTTTAGTTGATTACATAAGAGTTACAGAACTAGTCGATATTATTTAAATGTTCGGGGACGGTCTATCACCTTTCTTTTAACACGCACTTTCCTAAGCACGCCCATCCCAATATCATAGTGTAAATTCGTGTCGGACCAAAGTCAACCGGAGTTGAATAGACAGCGACACCTATAATGAATGCAGCAGACGGCGATGCGATGCCACTTCGCCTGTCGTCTTTTAACAACACAAAGAAGAAGAAGAAGAAAGAAGAACTGAAAAATGGAAACTAACTGAATGAAATGGAAGTGACGAGAATATTTATGTTGGGCAATTGAAATACTTGCTTTACAGTACATATATATGAAAGAATTGCAATTATATAATGCAATTCATCTCCTGTAGGGTTTATAGGGTAGTGGAATGACGGAGCCGAATGACCTTTAAAAAATCGTCAGTCTATCGCCAAAGGTTTTAAGTGCAGCACCATAGAATTAGTTTAAGTTAAAAAATTGACCACAGTATTGTGCCGTAATTATTTAAATTAAGGCAAACAGTTGGTCTGCAACGTGAATTCAGAAAATTCCAATTATAATACGCTTAAACAAAAGTAATTGTCTACGGATAAACTCACTTTCCAAGCCTAGTGCTGGCTTCATTAAAAATAATAAGATAACGCACGCATTTAACTTGTTAAACTCTTTTTGTGCAATGGAAAGCATTAGCTGTTCACAAAACCAATTAAACGCTGGCATGAACAATTCAACCGTGGATAATAAAAGTTTTTTTTTTTTTTTTGGTTTATACGACTACGGTATAACAGATCGAGTTTTTTTTGCCCACAATACGTGATCGAACTTCTCTCACTAACCTACATCTGCCCCTAAATGGTACCAATGGAGCAAGTCGAGAGAAGACGACACTGCGTAGGAAAATTTGAAGCTGGCGCCAACGGCGTCGTTTTAAGGTACGAAATTATATGTTCAGTGTATGGGGTTTGTGATCATATGTAGAGAATAACGCTGAAAACAATTATAATGCGGACTGTCTTGTCCAGTGTTGTTTTCATTTTGTTGCTGTGAAAAGATTGTCTAAAGTTGATAAAACAAAGATTCTAATTTGTGCATAAATTTCATTTGTTGAATGTTTAGTTCGGGGCCTGTGGACAAGATGGCTATAGGTTCGCTGGCCTCAAGATTTTCGTATTGTGTCAACTCCTCACTACCTGCTTCCTGATAGCAAGTACCAACCACCCTATATATTCGGAAGTAACGCATTGGCAGACTCATTCAAACCACTACTACCGGCAATACAGACAGCACAGGAAGGTTTAGCTACGTTAACCATGTATCTCAAACTATCATCTCTGTTTTTGTCTTTGTTTTTGTCTTTGTTTTTGTCCACTTCAGCCCAAGTGTCGAAAGTAATATATTTTACATCCATATTTTATCTTTTGAAAATTTCGGTGTAGAAAATTAATGCCTTTATTTAAACCTACTTTTCCTTAGGTTGACTATCGTAACGGGCCTTGTATGCCTCCAATTAAGCCAGAACTACCCATGGTTAAAGCATTGAAAGCTGCCGGAGGTCCTCCTTGTCTGATTTTTGCCCGCCCTATCGCAGCTGTTGCTATGGCTGAGTACTACGATTGCCAGGCCTCCAAAACTAAATCCCGACGCAGTTTCAGGTAATGTTATGACAATAAATTTTATGAAAATGGACACACACAGTTTTGTTTTGTAGTGTTTTGCAGGTGCTGGAATGTGCTTTACCTAAGTTGGATAGCTGTGATTGCCTTCCAACGTCCAAACCCATTACGGGGGTCGACTACATTGCCAACGTTGGTTTGGAGCTCGAGAATAATTACGCAGCAAAAGTAAGTAAAAGGGAGTTAGTTACCTTGCAGCTTAGGCCTTTTTCAGCCTCTAGCTAATACTTCCGAACACAGGATGCTGCAGCGGCTGGCACAGGAAAGACCTGCGATTTTACAAGTAACGATGTTGCTTACAAATTGACGTCAAACATGATGATTTTATCACGCGATGAGGGTGTCATGGCTACTGCACTGAAAAACAGCGGACCTATTCTGGCTCTTTTGTATATGAATAGTACTCGCGCTTTCGCGGATACGCCTGGGTCGTTGAAAACTTACACGTAATTAACACTATCATTAGACAATTGAAAGCCTTTGTGCTCAAGTTACACCTTTCTTGACTTTTCAGGACAGGAATTCTAGATACTGATATCTTATGCCCTGCTAAATCTGTCTCGAGTTTACTAGAAATGGATCCTGTTAAGGTACGAACAAAAACAAGCACTTTTTCAGAATAGTAATGTGTACTTTCCATAGGGTTTCTCTGCCGTGAAAGTACCTGTGACGATTGTGGGCTATGATACGCTTTCCGTTCAGGTAAGAATTGACTGTAGCATGTTAGCCATATATAAAGATTCCATTACCAAACTAATACGAGTTCCTTGGGATCCGCAGGAAGGATGTGCGGAAAAAAAGGTAGATGTATGGATCGCTCGAACTGAACTTTTTGGACCTAACTGGGGCATGAAAGGCTATTTCTATGTGAAGAAAGGTATTAACGCCTGCAACATTGTTATGAACCCTGTCCAAATCCTGGTCTAACTGTAACTACGTAAACTATAATTACGAATCTGCAAGCGCTGTAACGCAAAGCACCGTTTGAATTGCGCAAATAATTGCTGCACCCATATATTACTGGCATGAACTATCAATATACAGTGGAACTCGCTTAAGTTCATGGGCTCGGGACAGACCAGTAAGTATGACGCTAAGCGAGATAGGATGTTAGCCGAGGTGGGTGTTTTTCACAACCAGAAATACTGACGAGGGAAAAAAAACAATAATAGATATTCAGACGCGTGTATTAAGTATACAGTATCATTAATATAAATTTAATAAGTTTTCTTAACGTAGACAGAAGTTACAGTATTTTGCTTTAAAAGTTATTTCTTTAAGAAAAAGTCTGTTATTGATCTTTGTTTAGCCTTCTTTATGCTGTGAACGTCCAGGTCAGCTCTCAAATCGTATAGTCTCTCATACGGGGTGAAACCGGTAACTTCAGCGTATCGACGAATAGTATGTATCGCCTCAATTACAGCCATCAACGGTGGAGGTGGCAGAGGTTCATCGTCGTTTACGTCTTCATCGTCGTTCCCTGTGACCGACACGGCAATAGGCTCGAATTCTTCGCTCTCTGTTGGGAGCTTTTCGTCAATAGCGACAAAGAGATTGAACTCGGTCATGTCCATGTATTCCAAAGTGTTGACTTCCGAGGCATTCGGCAAGACGTTGGCGATGCCAGCTTCTTCATTCTGCAAGTCCTTCGTTATTCCAGAATGACGGAAACAGTTAGCAATGGTTGTCGCACTAGTTTTGCGCCAAGCTTCCCGTACCATGTGAAGAGCTTCTAGAAGCGATATTTTTCGAGCCAGCTCCGCAGCTCGTGTGCCAGTTTCATTATCCATGATCGAAACCAGCTGTCGCAGAATAAGTGATCTATACTGTCGCTTGAAGCAAGCAATGACGCCTTGGTCCATAGGTTGAATTACGGATGTTGTGTTAGGTGGCAAGAAAAGAAGCTTCACATTTGTGAGGCGAAGATTGTTCGTGTGTCCCGTACAGTTATCGCACAGCAAAAGTATTTTGCGCTTCTCGAGTCTCATTTTGCGGTCAACCTTACCGAGCCATTCTTCCCATAAAACCGAAGTCATCCACGCATTGCTGTTTGCTTCATATAAAACGGGCAGGTGTTTTATACCTTTGAAACATCGCGGCTTTTTGCTTTTCCCTATTATGAGCGGCTCCAGTTTATCGGATCCGTCCATATTTGCAGCCAGCAGTAAAGTTATACGCTCTTTGGATATTTTAGCTCCCGAAACTTTTAATCCCTTAAAAGTTAGTGTTCCATCCGGAATCGCCTTCCAGTAGAGACCAGTTTCATCAGCGTTGTAAATATCGCGTGGTTTATAATCTTTGATCAGGTCGGGCAGAACATCTTTTACCCATCTTTCTGCAACCACGTCGTCGGCATCTTGCTTTTCTCCATGCTGTTTCTTGAATACGATGTTGTTCCTTTTCTTCCACCGATCGAGCCATCCAGTTGTTGCGACAAAGTCATCTACACCAAGATCTTTTGCGAGTTGTTCGGCTTTTTCCTTTAAAAGCGGTCCGTTAATAGGTAGCTGCCTGCTTCGAGCCTGGCTGAACCATCGCAGCAAAGATTCTTCTACACCTTCCGATTTTCCAGTTCTTTTGCGCTTCCGGTTTGGATTGGAGTTATTCCGCCAGTCTTCCAAAATGTTTTCCTTGTTCTTGCGTATTTTTGAAATCACTCCTTGATCAACACCAAACCTTTTCGCAATTGACACTTGGGTATCGTTTTTATCCAAAAGGGATATAACTTCTACACGTTGCGCTAATGTTAAAGTTTTACACTTCTGCTTAGACATTTTACTGTCTCCCTTACTAGAGAACTACTGTTAAGAATATCGAAAAAGACAGAACTGTTGTAACAGGTGAAAGTTTGTAAGAGGTGAAAGGTTAGCCTTGTTATGAAATACATTTTTTTAATGAGCTTCCGAAAGCGCTTCCTGGAATAGGTCATTTCATCGTCCCACTTTTTAGGATGTTTTCTTAGGATTTCTGTTGCGCATGACGGTCGGATGTTAACCGAACGTACTTATCATTGTAAGATACCCGATGGGGAATGACAACAGTATGAAGAAAACCCAAGTTATGACGTTAAGAGAGTCGATGTAAAACGAGTCTATTTCCATTGAATTTCAATGGGAATGAAATGGGACTTGACTGAAGATTGACATTAAGCGAGTTATGACGCTAAGCGAGTGGAAGTTACGTGGACTCCACTGTAGTAGTTTGACATCAATCGAAACAATTAAATAATCATATTTATGAATTAAGTCATGACTCACTCTTCAAAGCGGGTGGAGGTACGACTTTAGTTTCTTCTTTCGTAAAGGATTGTCAGGTTGCTCTTCATGGGTTTGTCCGTACACTTCATAAGGTGATGGGGTAGATTTGAAATCTGGGGTTGATTGATATGAAGAGCTAGGTTGATAGGAATCATCCTTGGCACTTCCTTGATAAGGTGGCTGCTCATGATAAGTTTGCCGAACTTCATATCTTCCAGGAAAAAGCTGAGGCGGTTCGTTTGGGGTACCCTTCGCGGAGTCGTAATGTTCATACAGGTTTGAAATAAAGTCGGCGCCCTTTTCGTCATAAGCGGGTTGAACGCCTCGGCAATCTTCTCCGTGGCCCGTGTTAATGCCATACCTTGGACCTACGCCTTGCCATGCCCAGACAAGATCAAGACCCGAAAATGGAGGCAGAAATTCAGGCGGAGGTGGCGGTGCAGGGAAGAAAAATTCAGGTGGTGGAGGTCCGCTTTTCGTTTTTCCAGATTTTGTAGATTTTTTCCTCCCGGCTAGCTTCAAGCACAAACCTACGACCATCACTACAACGACTACAACTACAACGGAAAAGCCCTGCAATCGTTACAAGACCAGCAAGTTAAAAAAGACGAAGAAGGCAACCACTACGACCACTACTACGCATAGGCCCACAATAGAATATACGACTTATCAGCCTACGAAGGGTGGTTCGGGCTCTTCCGTGTCTGAATCGCCGAGGGGAATACCTGAAGATCCATCCAAACTGTACGCCGGCGATGGTGCTCTTCTCAGCTCGGCTGCCTTGACCCCGCGTAAGTTGGACCCGTGGATCCGCTTCTTAGCACGCCCCTTCTGGATGACGTAGTTAGGCGGGCTGGCTTCTACTACTTCATACGGCCCTTCAAAACGCGCGGCCAACTTTGGCGACGTTCCACGCGGGACTTGGCCAACCTTCCGGAATACCAAATCGCCCACCATATGACG
Source organism: Lepidurus packardi (assembly GCA_023053545.1). Lineage (NCBI taxonomy): Eukaryota > Metazoa > Arthropoda > Branchiopoda > Notostraca > Triopsidae > Lepidurus > Lepidurus packardi. The sequence goes on from JAKZAN010000002.1 coordinate 12,425,198, forward strand.
AGTGAAGGGATCCTGTTGCATCTTATCGCCATACCGCCCCAATTCATCCCTGGCTCCAGCACGATACCATTCGAGGATATCCTTCAAGGCCCGCAGATACTCGACACTGGCTAGCGGAGGTTGTGCGTCCTCCTCCTCGCTCAACTACAACTCCATCTCCGTCACAACTGGAGTGCGACACACGTTCCCGAATACCAGCTCGAATGGGCTGAACTTCGTCGTACTGTGCTCAGCTGTCCGATACGCGAGCGTGACTACGGGGAGCCATTGATCCCAATCAGTCTGCCGCCGGTTGACGTATTGCGCTAGCATCTCGCAGAGCGTCCGGTTAAACCGCTCTGTCTGCCCATTGCAAGCAGGGTGGTAGGGAGTCGTACGAATTTTCTTGATCCCTAACCGATGGCAGATACTCTTGACCAACTTCGATTCAAAATTGGTCCCCTGGTCCGTGAGGATAGTTCTTGGGACACCATAACGGCAGATGTACTCCAACAGGCAATCCGCTACGGTCTCTGCAGTCTGGTCTTCTAAGGCGTACGTCTTCACCCATTTGCTAAAGAGGTCGGATACAACTAGGACGTAACCCCTTTCGCTCTCGCTCCGTGGAACGGACAAAATGTCCATCGAGATCTGGCGAAAAACTTCACCCAAAATGGGAATGGTGCCACGACTCTCTGACGCCGGTTTGAGGTTTGGCTTTACGCGAAGACACGGTGCGCACCCTCGCACGTAAGCGCGTACATCCTTCTTCAGATCGCACCAGAAATAGTGAGGGGTAATCCTAGACAATGTCTTCCCGATTCCCAGGTGCGCCGCGGTGGGCGCGTCGTGTGCTAGCCGCAGGATCTCCGCACGCGCTTCTGGTGGAACCAACAGCTGAGGCCGGTTTAGCCTTGATTCGCCCGCTGAACTACGCACTACGACTCCATCCTGCACGGCGTATTTCTTTAGCTCCCCCAAATAAAACTCCAACTCCTTCGACGGTGGCTTGTCCTGTTCCAGTTCCGGTCGTTCCTGGGCGCTTGCCAGAATGTACCGCCTCAGCCATCCGAACTCTGGTGACCGGTCCGTCGCTTCGTTCAGCCTCGCGCTAACCGCTACCTGCCGACATACTCGGGACAAAGCATCCGCGTGGGGAATCTTCTCTCCTGGTTGATGTAGGATTTTGAAATTGTACTGGGTCAGCCATCCTACCCAACGTACCCAACGAGGAGAATCCAGACTCATCGTTTTCCAATATCTCAATGCCTGGTGATCTGTCGCCACCGTAAACTCGCGCCCCAATAAGTAATGTTTGTATTTTGCGACGCCTTTAATTAGGGCCAACATTTCTTGCTCTGTGACGCTATAATTTTGCTCGGCAGGCATCCACAATCCAGATGCGAAAATCACCGCATACTCCCGCTCGGCTTCATCTTTTTGGGACAACACCACTCCCCAGCCTCCCTTGCTCGCATCGGTCCTGAGCCAGAACGGACTCTCGGGATCGACGCTCCTCAAAACTGGCTCTCGCGACAAGGCGTCACGAAGCTGGTTGAAAGCACATGCTTCCTTCCCTGACCACCGCCAAGGGGTTTCCTTACGGGTCAAGTTGACGAGGGGTGCTGCCATCGATGCAAAGTTGGGTATGAAATGGCGATAGTACCCGCTCAAGCCCAAAAATCTTCGAATGTCTCGTACGCAGCCTGGAGTGGACCAACTGGCTATGGCTGCCACTTTGTCAAGAGAAGGCTTCAAACCACCGGCGCTGATGATATGGCCCAAAAACGCAGCCTCTCGCGTGAAGAATTGGCACTTTCCAGGGTTAAGCTTCAACCCGCCATTCCTGATGCGCTGCAAAACCTCCTCCACGTCCGTAACGTGTTGCTCGAAACTGGAGCTGAATATAAGCACATCATCAAGGTATATGAGGACTGACTTCCAGCGTAAGCATCCCATGAGATAATCCATCAGGCGTTGGAATGTGCCTGACGCGTTGGTTAAGCCAAAGGGTAAGACGGTGAATTGGAATAAATCCTCGCCCGTCGTAAATGCCGTCACTTCCTTCGATCCGGCCTCCATGGGGATTTGCCAATAGCCCGACCGCTGATCCAAACTAGTGAACCACTGGGCCTTACCAACAGCCGCCAGCAAGTCATCCATGCGCGGAAGTGGATAGCTATCCTTTTTCGTAACCGCATTCACTCGCCGAAAATCCACGCAGAAACGGTATGACCCGTCTTTCTTCCTCACGAGGACGATCGGGCTCGCCCACGGTGATGCGCTTGTCTCGATGACGTTGCTAGCCAGCATGTTGCCTACCTGCTCCCGCACCACGTCCCTTAGGTGGATTGGAGTACGATACGCCCGCTGCTTAATGGGTGGTCCATTTGTCTCGATCAGGTGCTCGACGTCTGCTACCCGCCCGATATTGCCATCATACGAGAACACATCCTCAAATCGCGACAGCATCTTGCGAACCTGCTCTGTTCGGGCACCCTCCAAGTGGTCCAAAGTTATCGACCCCACGTCGCTCCCGATCTTGTCGCTCTCCACAGGGGGCAGCATATCCTCCGCCAACTCGCCGATGCTAACCTCTCCCACATCTTCCTCTGGCCCAATTTCCAACGGCTCTGACGACACGTTGAGCAGGCGTACAGAAATAACTTCGGCCCCTTCCGCAATGCAGGCACGCCCCATCAACAGGCCTTTACCGCCCGCTCTTCGGCTTGGCTCCACGAGCAATACTTCTGAGGTGGTTAGGCGGCGGGTGCCGAACGGCCTTCTCACAGTCGCGGGCACCAAAGCTTCCGTGCCCGGCTCGATGACGGTTAACTCGCGAACCCTAACCGCGCCGCGGAAATCGCTGGGGCTTAGACGAACTCCGAACAGTTCGACTCGATTGGGTGCAAAGTCGATCTTCGCAGAAGCAAGACGAAGGTAGTCCATACCCAGGATCAAATCGTCGGTACAGCTGGCCAAGATCAAGTCCACGTCGGTAGTCTCGCCGCTTCCCACCCGCATGCCCACTCGCGTAACGCTATCGGTCCGCAACTCCTGACTTCGATCCGCCGTTGTCACCCGATGACTTGTGTCGCGTACCCGAAGTCCGGGAATTCTATCTGCAAGATGAAGGCCCATCAGCGACTCTTCGCTCCCACTGTCGATTACCGCGTTGCAAGGTAGTCCACCCGCCAGAGCATGCACGACGTAGCAAGCATCGCTGGGGAGACGCCGACTCGTCACAGCTCCGCCTGACGCGCTCGATGACGCCTTGGGGTCGCCGCTCTGGCTTTTGCAATTGGCCTGCACGTGTCCGACTTGGTTGCATACCCGGCACTTCGTACGACAATCGGCCGTGACTTGCCCCTTCAACCCACAGGAACCACAACGAACCTTGCACTCACGCTTGACGTGCCCCGTTTGCTTGCAGGCGTAGCAGGTAATGCGCTTGGTACCGCTGGAATACTTAGCCGGACCACTAGCCATCTTCTGGTCACCTCCGCGCCCGTCTTGCGTACCACCCTTCGGGTCATCTTGACTCACCGTCTTCCGGTTAACCGAACTCTTCCTCTCAGACTGCCGCGCTAATTGTCGGGACATTCGCCAAATATTCACTTTCGCTACCAGCCCGGACAGGTTGCTAATTTGGGCGTCGTAGAAAGCAGCGCGCCACTCCACTGGCAGACCCTTAATAAATTGTTCCATTACGAACTTCTCAACCGTTGCCTCCTCCTTGATTTCGGGATTGGCTGCTCTAAACAGTCGCTTGAGGTCCGTTGCGTAAACGTGCGGCATCTCCTCCCGCAAGAGCGTCCGGTCGTAAAATTCTGCCAAGTATAAACTCTGTGCTTCCACCGGCGAGAAAATACTCCTCAGAGCGGCCTCCAACCCGTCGATAGTCTCCGGAAATGGCTCCAGGCCATCCACAGCCATCCCTGCTGGTCCTTCCAGCAAAGCAGGCAATATACGCCGGCACATGTTGTCCGTCCAGCTGTTAGCTACCGCTACCCGGTGAAAACGTGCGAGGAACTGGCCGAAATCTCCGGTTCCATTGAAGGTTGGCGGATGCACCAGTGCCCTTGCATTAGCGTTAGCCATTCCCAACCCGACGTCCACTTCTTCCTGATCCAGATTGAACTCGCTTCTTGTGTCACGCTGACGTAGACGTACTCGCTGGGCTGGCTACGTGGCAAGGTATCCCCGGCTGCTAGGGATCCCACCGCTGAATGTTATTTGAGTAAATGCACGTTTGACACGAAGAACGAGGGGAAAAATACGTACTGTATTCAACACCTCAACTGTCGATGTTACAACAATGACAGTGTAAATGATAATTAACAATGGGGGGTTGATTTCACGGGCACGCCTATCTCTTTTGATCACTTGACAAAACCTCTGTTCTCTAAGACCACTCTTTCTCTTCTGTCTCCCTTGGATTCACCACTCCCGAACTCAACTCACTTTTCTACCTCGGGGGTTGACATCGTACAAACAAGGTAATACAAAACAAAACAAGGGAAAACTGGTGCCCGTTTACCCCAAGCCTAGCGCTTACTAGTGCACATGTACCGGGGTACATAACAGGTAATTACGGTTTGGCGCCAGTTCAACCAAGTTTGCCTTCAACTTTTCCCACAACTGCTCCCAATTTTGTTACTCCTAAAGCGCCAATTACAACCCCTCCACCATACAATGCAGAGGCTACTTCTTATACCTTGTATGCACCGACGATAACAGTAACTCCTAGTTACACTAGGAGTACAGGGTACCCAAATTGCCGGCAATGACTCCATCTGTTCCGAAGGAAAATCAATCAGGAATGTCGTATCCAATTCCAGACCAGGAGTTTAGATCACTCATTCCTCTACTAGCCAGTGGTGCACTGCCGTGAATGTCCTAGGTGTTTTTGTACTGTAAGGTAAGTGGAATTTAAGTGCACATTACTGTAAAAGTACAAGAAATAAATTATTCCATGTCAAGGCTGAAACTGGTTTTCGTGTACGCTCCTCTTTTCTTACGCTAAACATACACTTGGTACACAAAGGGAATCTGTTCAGCTGGTTTCTTACAGTTACTTTCAATTAGCTCTTCAATTATTTCTTACAGATACTTTCAATTAACTCTCGATTTTGGATAAAGCTACTCTTATCTTACTTAATAACGTGAGTTATTAGGTATCTGTTTAGTTACCGGAGAATGCGAACAATTGGCTCTAAAGTCCGCATCATACTAGTTAAAAAATAACTCTGTCGCTTTCGCTCTCCCTCCGTGGTCATCAGTAATGGCAGGGGAGTTGTACGCCATCAAAGAAGCATTAATTATTATAGAGAACTCGAGCGCAAACAACTATCTTATCCTGTCGGACTCAAAAGCGGCCTTCTGCGCTATTGCTTCTTACGGAAGGAGGGCATACTTCGAGATAGTCCAAGAAATCCAGAGTGGAATAATGACCTTACAAGCAAACAATTTTGACATCACGTTGCAATGGGTTCCAGCTCATGTAGGAATCGCAGGAAACGAATCAGCAGATACGGCGGCAAAGATTGGCAAGGATTCCAATCAAATAATATTAAGAGACCTCACAAAACACGAGCTTTCGGCGGTATTTAAACAAAAACTAGATGAAAAAGTACTACAGCGATTTAAAAAGAGCTCTTCTCAAAACTTTGTACAATTCGCTCAAAACATCAGGACAGCACCCTGGTTATTACACAAAAACAGGAAAGTATCAGTTGCTCTTTTGCGATTGAGATGCGGACACGGAAAAACAGGATCATGGTTGTATAGATTTAATCTAAAAAGAAATAGCACGTGTGATAGGTGCGGAGAGAGGGAAGATACGGTGGAACACAAGATTATGGAATGCTTGTACCACGCATTTGAATGGGAAATACTGAAGAATAAAATGATAAAAGAGGGAATCGAGTTTAAGCTCGAGAAAGTACTGGGTTTTGGCAATCTTACAGAATACAAGCAATTTTTAGTCCAGTCATTTTAGTTGATTACATAAGAGTTACAGAACTAGTCGATATTATTTAAATGTTCGGGGACGGTCTATCACCTTTCTTTTAACACGCACTTTCCTAAGCACGCCCATCCCAATATCATAGTGTAAATTCGTGTCGGACCAAAGTCAACCGGAGTTGAATAGACAGCGACACCTATAATGAATGCAGCAGACGGCGATGCGATGCCACTTCGCCTGTCGTCTTTTAACAACACAAAGAAGAAGAAGAAGAAAGAAGAACTGAAAAATGGAAACTAACTGAATGAAATGGAAGTGACGAGAATATTTATGTTGGGCAATTGAAATACTTGCTTTACAGTACATATATATGAAAGAATTGCAATTATATAATGCAATTCATCTCCTGTAGGGTTTATAGGGTAGTGGAATGACGGAGCCGAATGACCTTTAAAAAATCGTCAGTCTATCGCCAAAGGTTTTAAGTGCAGCACCATAGAATTAGTTTAAGTTAAAAAATTGACCACAGTATTGTGCCGTAATTATTTAAATTAAGGCAAACAGTTGGTCTGCAACGTGAATTCAGAAAATTCCAATTATAATACGCTTAAACAAAAGTAATTGTCTACGGATAAACTCACTTTCCAAGCCTAGTGCTGGCTTCATTAAAAATAATAAGATAACGCACGCATTTAACTTGTTAAACTCTTTTTGTGCAATGGAAAGCATTAGCTGTTCACAAAACCAATTAAACGCTGGCATGAACAATTCAACCGTGGATAATAAAAGTTTTTTTTTTTTTTTTGGTTTATACGACTACGGTATAACAGATCGAGTTTTTTTTGCCCACAATACGTGATCGAACTTCTCTCACTAACCTACATCTGCCCCTAAATGGTACCAATGGAGCAAGTCGAGAGAAGACGACACTGCGTAGGAAAATTTGAAGCTGGCGCCAACGGCGTCGTTTTAAGGTACGAAATTATATGTTCAGTGTATGGGGTTTGTGATCATATGTAGAGAATAACGCTGAAAACAATTATAATGCGGACTGTCTTGTCCAGTGTTGTTTTCATTTTGTTGCTGTGAAAAGATTGTCTAAAGTTGATAAAACAAAGATTCTAATTTGTGCATAAATTTCATTTGTTGAATGTTTAGTTCGGGGCCTGTGGACAAGATGGCTATAGGTTCGCTGGCCTCAAGATTTTCGTATTGTGTCAACTCCTCACTACCTGCTTCCTGATAGCAAGTACCAACCACCCTATATATTCGGAAGTAACGCATTGGCAGACTCATTCAAACCACTACTACCGGCAATACAGACAGCACAGGAAGGTTTAGCTACGTTAACCATGTATCTCAAACTATCATCTCTGTTTTTGTCTTTGTTTTTGTCTTTGTTTTTGTCCACTTCAGCCCAAGTGTCGAAAGTAATATATTTTACATCCATATTTTATCTTTTGAAAATTTCGGTGTAGAAAATTAATGCCTTTATTTAAACCTACTTTTCCTTAGGTTGACTATCGTAACGGGCCTTGTATGCCTCCAATTAAGCCAGAACTACCCATGGTTAAAGCATTGAAAGCTGCCGGAGGTCCTCCTTGTCTGATTTTTGCCCGCCCTATCGCAGCTGTTGCTATGGCTGAGTACTACGATTGCCAGGCCTCCAAAACTAAATCCCGACGCAGTTTCAGGTAATGTTATGACAATAAATTTTATGAAAATGGACACACACAGTTTTGTTTTGTAGTGTTTTGCAGGTGCTGGAATGTGCTTTACCTAAGTTGGATAGCTGTGATTGCCTTCCAACGTCCAAACCCATTACGGGGGTCGACTACATTGCCAACGTTGGTTTGGAGCTCGAGAATAATTACGCAGCAAAAGTAAGTAAAAGGGAGTTAGTTACCTTGCAGCTTAGGCCTTTTTCAGCCTCTAGCTAATACTTCCGAACACAGGATGCTGCAGCGGCTGGCACAGGAAAGACCTGCGATTTTACAAGTAACGATGTTGCTTACAAATTGACGTCAAACATGATGATTTTATCACGCGATGAGGGTGTCATGGCTACTGCACTGAAAAACAGCGGACCTATTCTGGCTCTTTTGTATATGAATAGTACTCGCGCTTTCGCGGATACGCCTGGGTCGTTGAAAACTTACACGTAATTAACACTATCATTAGACAATTGAAAGCCTTTGTGCTCAAGTTACACCTTTCTTGACTTTTCAGGACAGGAATTCTAGATACTGATATCTTATGCCCTGCTAAATCTGTCTCGAGTTTACTAGAAATGGATCCTGTTAAGGTACGAACAAAAACAAGCACTTTTTCAGAATAGTAATGTGTACTTTCCATAGGGTTTCTCTGCCGTGAAAGTACCTGTGACGATTGTGGGCTATGATACGCTTTCCGTTCAGGTAAGAATTGACTGTAGCATGTTAGCCATATATAAAGATTCCATTACCAAACTAATACGAGTTCCTTGGGATCCGCAGGAAGGATGTGCGGAAAAAAAGGTAGATGTATGGATCGCTCGAACTGAACTTTTTGGACCTAACTGGGGCATGAAAGGCTATTTCTATGTGAAGAAAGGTATTAACGCCTGCAACATTGTTATGAACCCTGTCCAAATCCTGGTCTAACTGTAACTACGTAAACTATAATTACGAATCTGCAAGCGCTGTAACGCAAAGCACCGTTTGAATTGCGCAAATAATTGCTGCACCCATATATTACTGGCATGAACTATCAATATAGTAGTTTGACATCAATCGAAACAATTAAATAATCATATTTATGAATTAAGTCATGACTCACTCTTCAAAGCGGGTGGAGGTACGACTTTAGTTTCTTCTTTCGTAAAGGATTGTCAGGTTGCTCTTCATGGGTTTGTCCGTACACTTCATAAGGTGATGGGGTAGATTTGAAATCTGGGGTTGATTGATATGAAGAGCTAGGTTGATAGGAATCATCCTTGGCACTTCCTTGATAAGGTGGCTGCTCATGATAAGTTTGCCGAACTTCATATCTTCCAGGAAAAAGCTGAGGCGGTTCGTTTGGGGTACCCTTCGCGGAGTCGTAATGTTCATACAGGTTTGAAATAAAGTCGGCGCCCTTTTCGTCATAAGCGGGTTGAACGCCTCGGCAATCTTCTCCGTGGCCCGTGTTAATGCCATACCTTGGACCTACGCCTTGCCATGCCCAGACAAGATCAAGACCCGAAAATGGAGGCAGAAATTCAGGCGGAGGTGGCGGTGCAGGGAAGAAAAATTCAGGTGGTGGAGGTCCGCTTTTCGTTTTTCCAGATTTTGTAGATTTTTTCCTCCCGGCTAGCTTCAAGCACAAACCTACGACCATCACTACAACGACTACAACTACAACGGAAAAGCCCTGCAATCGTTACAAGACCAGCAAGTTAAAAAAGACGAAGAAGGCAACCACTACGACCACTACTACGCATAGGCCCACAATAGAATATACGACTTATCAGCCTACGAAGGGTGGTTCGGGCTCTTCCGTGTCTGAATCGCCGAGGGGAATACCTGAAGATCCATCCAAACTGTACGCCGGCGATGGTGCTCTTCTCAGCTCGGCTGCCTTGACCCCGCGTAAGTTGGACCCGTGGATCCGCTTCTTAGCACGCCCCTTCTGGATGACGTAGTTAGGCGGGCTGGCTTCTACTACTTCATACGGCCCTTCAAAACGCGCGGCCAACTTTGGCGACGTTCCACGCGGGACTTGGCCAACCTTCCGGAATACCAAATCGCCCACCATATGACGAGTGAAGGGATCCTGTTGCATCTTATCGCCATACCGCCCCAATTCATCCCTGGCTCCAGCACGATACCATTCGAGGATATCCTTCAAGGCCCGCAGATACTCGACACTGGCTAGCGGAGGTTGTGCGTCCTCCTCCTCGCTCAACTACAACTCCATCTCCGTCACAACTGGAGTGCGACACACGTTCCCGAATACCAGCTCGAATGGGCTGAACTTCGTCGTACTGTGCTCAGCTGTCCGATACGCGAGCGTGACTACGGGGAGCCATTGATCCCAATCAGTCTGCCGCCGGTTGACGTATTGCGCTAGCATCTCGCAGAGCGTCCGGTTAAACCGCTCTGTCTGCCCATTGCAAGCAGGGTGGTAGGGAGTCGTACGAATTTTCTTGATCCCTAACCGATGGCAGATACTCTTGACCAACTTCGATTCAAAATTGGTCCCCTGGTCCGTGAGGATAGTTCTTGGGACACCATAACGGCAGATGTACTCCAACAGGCAATCCGCTACGGTCTCTGCAGTCTGGTCTTCTAAGGCGTACGTCTCCACCCATTTGCTAAAGAGGTCGGATACAACTAGGACGTAACGCCTGCCGCTCTCGCTCCGTGGAACGGACAAAATGTCCATCGAGATCTGGCAAAAAACTTCACCCAAAATGGGAATGGTGCCACGACTCTCTGACGCCGGTTTGAGGTTTGGCTTTACGCGAAGACACGGTGCGCACCCTCGCACGTAAGCGCGTACATCCTTCTTCAGATCGCACCAGAAATAGTGAGCGGTAATCCTAGACAATGTCTTCCCGATTCCCAGGTGCGCCGCGGTGGGCGCGTCGTGCGCTAGCCGCAGGATCTCCGCACGCGCTTCTGGTGGAACCAACAGCTGAGGCCGGTTTAGCCTTGATTCGCCCGCTGAACTACGCACTACGACTCCATCCTGCACGGCGTATTTCTTTAGCTCCCCCAAATAAAACTCCAACTCATACGACGGTGGCTTGTCCTGTTCCAGTTCCGGTCGTTCCTCGGCGCTTGCCAGAATGTACCGCCTCAGCCATCCGAACTCTGGTGACCGGTCCGTCGCTTCGCTCAGCCTCGCGCTAACCGCTACCTGCCGACATACTCGGGACAAAGCATCCGCGTGGGGAATCTTCTCTCCTGGTTGATGTAGGATTTTGAAATTGTACTGGGTCAGCCATCCTACCCAACGTACCCAACGAGGAGAATCCAGACTCATCGTTTTCCAATATCTCAATGCCTGGTGATCTGTCACCACCGTAAACTAGCGCCCCAATAAGTAATGTTTGTATTTTGCGACGCCTTTAATTAGGGCCAACATTTCTTGCTCTGTGACGCTATAATTTTGCTCGGCAGGCTTCCACAATCCAGATGCGAAAGACACCGCATACTCCCGCTCGGCTTCATCTTTTTGGGACAACACCACTCCCCAGCCTCCCTTGCTCGCATCGGTCGTGAGCCAGAACGGACGCTCGGGATCGACGCTCCTCAAAACTGGCTCTCGCGACAATGCGTCACGAAGCTGGTTGAAAGCACATGCTTCCTTCCCTGACCACCGACAAGGGGTTTCCTTACGGGTCAAGTTGACGAGGGGTGCTGCCATCGATGCAAAGTTGGGTATGAAATGGCGGTAGTACCCGCTCAAGCCCAAAAATCTTCGAATGTCTAGTACGCAGCCTGGAGTGGGCCAACTGGCTATGGCTGCCACTTTGTCAAGAGAAGGCTTCAAACCACCGGCGCTGATGATATGGCCCAAAAACGCAGCCTCTCGCGTGAAGAATTGGCACTTTCCAGGGTTAAGCTTCAACCCGCCATTCCTGATGCGCTGCAAAACCTCCTCCACGTCCGTAACGTGTTGCTCGAAACTGGAGCTGAATATAAGCACATCATCAAGGTATATGAGGACTGACTTCCAGCGTAAGCCTCCCATGAGATAATCCATCAGGCGTTGGAATGTGCCTGACGCGTTGGTTAAGCCAAAGGGTAAGACGGTGAATTGGAATAAATCCTCGCCCGTCGTAAATGCCGTCACTTCCTTCGATCCGGCCTCCATGGGGATTTGCCAATAGCCCGACCGCTGATCCAAACTAGTGAACCACTGGGCCTTACCAACAGCCGCCAGCAAGTCATCCATGCGCGGAAGTGGATAGCTATCCTTTTTCGTAACCGCATTCACTCGCCGAAAATCCACGCAGAAACGGTATGACCCGTCTTTCTTCCTCACGAGGACGATCGGGCTCGCCCACGGTGATGCGCTTGTCTCGATGACGTTGCTAGCCAGCATGCTGCCTACCTCCTCCCGCACCACGTCCCTTAGGTGGATTGGAGTACGATACGCCCGCTGCTTAATGGGTGGTCCATTTGTCTCGATCAGGTGCTCGACGTCTGCTACCCGCCCGATATTGCCATCATACGAGAACACATCCTCAAATCGCGACAGCATCTTGCGAACCTGCTCTGTTCGGGCACCCTCCAAGTGGTCCAAAGTTATCGACCCCACGTCGCTCCCGATCTTGTCGCTCTCCACAGGGGGCAGCATATCCTCCGCCAACTCGCCGATGCTAACCTCTCCCACATCTTCCTCTGGCATAATTTCCAACGGCTCTAACGACACGTTGAGCAGGCGTACAGAAATAACTTCGGCCCCTTCCGCAATGCAGGCACGCCCCATCAACAGGCCTTTACCGCCCGCTCTTCGGCTTGGCTCCACGAGCAATACTTCTGAGGTGGTTAGGCGGCGGGTGCCGAACGGCCTTCTCACAGTCGCGGGTACAAAAGCTTCCGTGCCCGGCTCGATGACGGTTAACTCGCGAACCCTAACCGCGCCGCGGAAATCGCTGGGGCTTAGACGAACTCCGAACAGTTCGACTCGATTGGGTGCAAAGTCGATCTTCGCAGAAGCAAGACGAAGGTTTGTAGCGCTAAAGAGGAAGCAGCATCCGCCGTTGCATAAAGTTTGAGGAAGTTTCAATTTTAGACGTTATTGTATAGCCAGAAACTGCCAAAGTCTCCAGTTCCTCCATGAGTGGACAATGAGTGGAGCAAACACCAGCTTCTACTACTACAATTTTTCCCTCCATGATAAGCAATAAGAATGCTAATTACTGTTGTCATTGAATGCTAATGAAATGTCAATGAATGCTAATTACTGTTACTGTTGTCAGTACTCTAGTTCTTCTAAAGTGCCACTAGTACTTCGTGACACAGAAGTTCTCTATTCAAGAATCTCCCCCTGAAATAAATCAGAGAATCGTGTATTTATTTTTAAAAATACATCGAGATGGAATAACTACAAATTGGCGAATAATTAACTATTAATCGCTAACTATCCGCACGCATAGTAGCCTTGGAACAATTTATATACGTTCACCAATAGAAACATGATCAGAGCTCCCACGAACGAACCTACTTGAGTGACGGCTCCACAGAGAAACAACGCCCGATTACCTCCATCTCGTAAAACTGACGCAACAGCGACTTTCACGTACGAAAATACTGCGGTCATCGAAACCCACAAAATTACCTAAGATGAAAAATGATTAACCATATTGAAATAAAAGTTTACAGTCTAATAACAAAATGACCCCAATGAAAAAAAACTTACTATGAAATACTCTCCGCCAGTAGTGCCGGCTAAAGGGGGACTTGGACTAGTAGCTGCGGTTAATAAAATAACCCCTGAAAGTGAAGTTCCTATAGCAGTTAAACTACAAATAATGCTTGCCCTTCGTAAGGGGAAGAAAAATGCCACAAAACATGCGATCGGATTTGCGATACTGGCTGAAGTCACCGTGATGTGATATGCCATATTGCCGTAGGGTAAACAGGAATATGATTGAATACTCGGAAGTACCCCGTTACTCAACGCACAAACCCATGCCTGCAAGCAGAGCATTAGTACGAGTAAACACTTTGGTACGGGCGAGCTCGAGAGCAGCGATGGTAGGGCTACCGTCGAACTCGCCGAAGAAGATTGTGCAGTTGTTTTGGTGGAATCTGACTGTAAAAGTGCCTGTTGGCTAGTCAGTTCGCTCTTCACGAGTGGTAAAAGGTTAAGACACGCAAAGGCCCCGGTGCTGGCCATCATCATGACGAACAATACGTAAAAAAATGCGCTGACCCCGAACCGTGGATCAGGATTGACCGCGATTATGTCAAAAGTCCCATTTTCGTTGGTGACATTGACACATTCTTGGTTTCCACCAATGCCTTGAATAAGGGCGACTATACTGGGTACAAACCCGCTGAGACCTTCGCCTATGAAGTACGAAATAAGGTAGATTCCGCGGAAATGTGCCATAAAGGGTAAAAAGAGGACAGAACTGGTACAATCCACCAGCGCAACGAAGAAACATAGTGTCAAAAGTGCGGTACTGTGCTCCGCGCTACCTATAGTGGTCGTATAATTCCAAAATATTGCTAGTAGCAAGGTAGCAAGGATGCCGGTACCCAAAACGACGTATGTTATGGGGGTTTCACGTGCTCCCTGGGGTAAAAACTGTCGAATGAGGCCGTAAAACAGCGGTCCGATGTTGGCCACTTGAATTATAACAGATAAATATGACGGTAGGTTCCAACCTTCGGGCAAAGTTTCGACTAATAAGGGTAGCTCTACCCAAAGTCCATTGATGGCTATCCAGGAACCGATTCCAAAAACGGCTGCTAAGACATCTACGGCGACTTTCCGACGCCTTGGTAAAACTTCGGGTTCAAGTTCAAGTTCATTCATGTTGGATAAGGTTGAGTTGACTCCGTCTCTATTAATGTAAACACGATTTAATTCAAAATTAGAACCCTGATTTGCTATGTTGTAAATGACATATTTATTGAAACACAACACAAAGTTAGGGTGTATATTCCACTGTATAAGTGTTGGTATATGACAAACGAAACCAAATATTCGCATAGTGCAATACACACTTATAATTAGTACATTCGCAACTTTTCGAGATTATAATGGAAATAAAATTTATAGGATGTACGAAAAATAACGCTCACATAGTTAAATTAAAAAAAAAGTTTCAACACAGGACACAATTTAACGTTACTTTTTTGTTTGATAACACTTCTGTTACAACGTTTACGAATATAGGGAAGCAAGCAATTTCAGACAATCACCCTTATTATCTCGCTTCCACAGTGCTGACACTATACCAACTGAATGGGTAAACAGGCTTTATTAATTCTAGGCTAATGCAATCGCAAGCTTGGGAGTGCTATCGTAACAAAAAGCTCAACGTTAATGCTATTAAGGAGACTTTTAGATTACATGATGGTTTTGATTGCGTAACATACGTCGATAATCTTAGAAATAAGATAACATTAACAAACGGGTTATAGTTTAAAGGTAAATTAATAATCTCAACACCTTCGAAAAATGCAAGAAAATAACGAATTTTTTTTTAGTGAAACCAAGGTTCATGGATAAAGACACATCGATTATAAGCGGTTTAAGTGGGAATACTAACAATATGGGGGGGAAATCCATTCCTAGAGAATCGCTAGTGAATAAATGTATTCATACGCTATCGATTTACGTTTGGACCTCATTTTAATATTTCCCGCCATGAGCAAGGCGTCGGTCAAAAATGTCTGACAAAAACCTGTTCTTTCAGGAACAAGCCTGCAGTTCGAAAAGTGGTAACTAAAGGCCCAGAAGGAAGGCTCTGCATGATCCCTCTATATATCTTTACGCTATGGTTTCAAACTGACGTTAACACCATCTACAGAACATCTCTATAGACATTTGCAGCTTTTTACTCCTGGTGCATATGATCTTATCGCTTCTCGGTCTTTTGGCTAAGATCAAAGTGTAAATGATCTAAGATGTCCAACACTTTCGTTATTAATTTCTTCGTTAGATGTCTTTCTAATCTATATGCTTGGCATTTTCTTTTGCGTTGTGTCGTATTGTTATACAAACTCTTTTCTTTTCCCCTTTTGAAACAAACGTGTTCTACTCTTGATCCGGGCCTTTGCTAACTACATTCCAGTATCTGATTCATTGCATTACAACAATTAATTATATACTACCTAAACAAATAGTTTACAAACTACCTCCCCCTCCAAAAAAATTGCGCCATTTATGAAAGCAAAGCAGTGTTTCGTTAGATGTCGCCCGCGTCTGCATCAACGTTAATGCTATTAAGGAGACTTTTAGATTGCATGATGACTTTGATTGCGTAACGTAAGTCGATAATCTTAGAAATAAGATAACATTAACAAACGGGTTATAGTTTAAAGGTAAATTAATAATCTCAACACCTTCGAAAAATGCAAGAAAATAACGAATTTTTTTTTACTGAAACAAAGGTTCATGGATAAAGACACATATCGGTATCGCTTGTCGGTCTTTTGGCTAAAATCAAAGTGTAAATGATCTAAGATGTCCAACACTTTCGTTATTAATTTCTTCGTTAGATGTCTTTCTAATCTATATGCTTGGCATTTTCTTTTGCGTTGTGTCGTATTGTTATACAAACTCTTTTCTTTTCCCCTTTTGAAACAAACGTGTTCTACTCTTGATCCGGGCCTTTGCTAACTACATTCCAGTATCTGATTCATTGCATTACAACAATTAATTATATACTACCTAAACAAATAGTTTACAAACTACCTCCCCCTCCAAAAAAATTGCGCCATTTATGAAAGCAAAGCAGTGTTTCGTTAGATGTCGCCCGCGTCTGCATGCTTGGCCATTTTTACTGTTATGGTGCCGTGTGTTTTTTGTGCAGACGGAGAAATATTACTTTTTCCTTGTCGATGCCGTACTCGGCCCCCAACAGCCTACAAGTGGCTTCCTTTGAAATTTCCACTACCCACTGTAAGTATTAAAAACATGAGGTGTGCATTATTGGGATTTTTGCTTGGCCTCTACCGCACAGTTTCTTGAGGTGTCCTGGCGTCTTGGTTAATCGACACGGCACGTCTAAAGGTACGCGCGGGTAACTTCCCTTGGCTGCGTAGCACAAGGCATGCTAATATTTGTGTTTGTTACCCCATTTGAAGGGTTTCCCTGGTGTGAACTAGGGTGAGAAGCCATATGTGCTTAGTATATTGGCTTATTTTGGCGTTGCCGCAAGTCAATTATTGTCATTTGCATTATTCCAAGCTTATTATGCCGTCAGAAAGACGTCAAAGGTATTTCGAGGACTGTCCTGTATTGAGAGATGATGGGGGACATTGTTTACAGTTTCCCTTTCCTCGTTTGCCTCTAAAGTCGCAGGATTGCAATCTGAATATGGATGAGGATTATTCTAGCTTATTCACCGGGAAACTTGTGGGCTTCCGCAGGCTCGACCCAACTTACCAATACGTAACTATCGCAATAATGTATCTCAATAAAACTATCGCATAATTGATCAATTTATCTCAGTCTATAGGAAGAAATATATACAAATGTGTTTGAAGATTCCTGATCTTCTACATTCCGTACCGTTTCCCATGACGAGTTCGTTAATAGCTAATATTGCCCAAAGTACTTTCGGTTCGGGTCCCATCTACCATTGCTAACTCCCAAACTGCTCACTAAGTGTAGTTGAGCTTTCATCTCGAATTTATTTATGCCTTGTAATCCAGGCGGGAGGTCTGGTATAACTCTTTGTTCTGGTCTCGTGAGCCCTCCCCTTTTGTCACATTCAATCTGGTGGAGTTGTATGATTGTATTGTTGCGGCATCATAAGCAAGCAACGGAGACACCTGCAAAGGTGAGCCGGTATCTTTGAACGTCCTCCAGGGGGTCGTGAAATATTTGAAGGTTTAGGTTATGTGTAACATTTTAGGCTTGGGTAAAGGAAGGTTCCTTTTTTTCCTTTGCCTTATTTTATCGTATTTATTTTTTAAAAAAAGAAAGAAAAGAGGAATGTTTTACTTCAAGTTCGTTGGTGCTTACAATGTTGTTACGCTGTCGTAAATCTCGAATTTAACACGTGCTGTCGTGAAGGAGGTTCGAAACAAGGCGAAATCCGCGAATTGGAACTAAGTGTTCATAAAACTGCTCTTTGGGAAATCTCCCATTTCCTTTGTAACTTAACGGATTACAACGAACGACGTCACTCGGCTGTCACGGACTCCAATCTTGCATAGATTGGCAGGGCTCTGTCGTAAGGAATACTGTTGCCAGCTATTGTTGCCTTGTAACGACAGCAGGGCAACGTCACATTTACGTGCGTGTTATGAAGCCCCAGCGGTACCTCAGACAACCGAGGAAAGGAGCCTGTAGGTACCTGGGACCAGATTCCGGACGTTAGACTTGTAACCAAGATCGCAGTAACAAAAGCAAACTTTTGATCTTCCTTGTCTACCACAGATTGTGGCTATAACTCTTACTTTAATTCTACTTTAGTTATTGTAGTTTAATTTATTCATTTATTTTTATTTCTTTACACATGAAACTAGTTATCTAAACAACAAATGAAATTAATCATTGGCATCGTGTCCCAACTGCGTAGCACAAGTTTTCATAACAATGCTCGTGGCTAGGTACTCGGTGCCAATGATTAGCTGGATGCTGCGGCTTCTTTTCAAGTCTTGGTACGCTTTTCAGGGTTTGGGCTTGGGTACGAAAAGTCCCCAAGTCGAGCGTTTCGGGCACTAGCAAACTCTGTGTGCGCATTTTTACATTGAGGAAGAAAAAAAAGGCAGGACAGGGGCATTGTTGGCCCCACGGCTTTGTGTCCGGTCAGGTCAGGGAATAAAGACCTCAGATATTTCAATGCTCCAAGGGACACCGAATCGCCAGGGTGCTAGGGTTGCCTATTCAAGTCGCTGCAAAAACTGTCAGAGCCGGGCTCCGGGCCCAAGTGAGGGCTTTATCTTGCGCTGGGCGAAAAGCTGTGAAGAGGAGCCGGAGCTCTTTTCAACACACCCTACCATAATATTTTCACAGCCTTGTCGTTCTGTTTGACCCAAACAGACGTGATTCCGTCTCAATCCTAAACTAAACTCGGGGAAAAGACCACAGAACAGATAAATTGTTGAATATGTTGCTATTCTAGGTGGTTCCAAACACCTGGAACACTCACATCCCCAAACCTGAAATCCGACATTCGAAATGGGGAAATCCTAGCCTTCTTCACCCAAACTTCCATCGGTTATTAATCGGTGATTTTTTTTAAAGATTTTTATTCTTCTCTTTTTTTTTTACCAGGCCCAACACCGGTAAATGTTATTTCTTCAAAAGATTTTGCATAGAAAGACGGGTGTTAAAGGTCTGGACGGTCTGGACAAGAAAAAAGTGTCGTGTAACCGTGTTTTCCGATTGTTGGCCGCGAGGCCACAGCGCATGTGGGGGGTACCCTTGTTGTGTGGCTATTGTCCCTAACCTGTAATCATGTTTGAGTTTTGTCGGATTCGGATTCAAATGCAAAAGAAGACCTGAGCTCTTATCAATTGGAAAGAGTAACAATTGACAAAACGATTCGCGGCTACAGCACACACACTCGAGGCTTATTATTACTCATCCTCTCCCTTTCCGAGCCTCATTTTTTATTGAATGTGGGGATGTTTTTCCTGGGTTGGAAGATATACATGCAGGCGAATGCGGCGTTGGATAGCACAGAGAGAGAGAGAAAGAGAGACAAGCCTTTTGTAGAGCCAACAATGCGCTCGCTTAAAAAAATACAAATACAAAAAATAGTGTTTTCCTTTTGACATGGCAGAATGATGTTGCCAAGTGTTTGACCACTTTTATTCCACCTTAACCCCCTTTTTAAAGAATCTGCCCCCCCCCCCAGCAAAGACAGCTGCAACAGCAAACGTTAAAGCTATTGCACACAGAGATGGAGATTTGAATACGTGTGCTATTGTTGCCTCAAATTCCACGCCTTTTGCTAGGTTTGGAATTCCTCCCCGCGAAAGGGGCGGGTCTCAAATCCTTTCGGCCGGAAACTAAATATTTGCACGGTTTTGCCTATTAACCTTTTCAAATCAACTTTGATCCTGTGAGCCCATTATGTGCTGGTATCCCCCTCTTGTAATGACACCTACGCTAAATCTGGAGCAAAAGGCCTTGTGTGGCAGGAAATTCAACTCAATTCTGTACAGTCGTATGAAAGTCGTTTCGTAGGAAGGTTTGGGGGTAAATTTGGACGTTTCGTTGTATTATACGATTGGTTTAGGTGTGACTTTGCATTGTTGCTGAGGTGGGAAAG
Source organism: Lepidurus packardi (assembly GCA_023053545.1). NCBI lineage: Eukaryota > Metazoa > Arthropoda > Branchiopoda > Notostraca > Triopsidae > Lepidurus > Lepidurus packardi. The sequence goes on from JAKZAN010000002.1 coordinate 12,445,084, forward strand.
GTCCTGCGCTACGTTGTATATTTTATTCTATTTCTTTTCTTTTTTTTACCCTTTCGGAAATGCGCGAGTCCGTAGCGGAATCAGAGATAGTATAATTCTTCGGAGCTCATAAAAAAAGGAAGGAACCGGTGTTCCCTTAACGAAGAAATAAGAGAAACTCTGAACATTTGAGCGGTGGCTCAGCACCTTAGTTGCCATGATTGCACTCCTAATTATGGTCTTTGTGCTGCGACGCCGTAAATCTGCCAAGGAGAAGGTGGATCCCCCCCTGCTTAGCATTAGGGAAGGTGTTTTCTCAAGCTTTGTCCTTCTCTCTCTCTTCTCTGTCCGTCTGTGTATATTCCTTGACGAAGAAAGACACACCAAAAGCCCCCAGCCCTATCCATGTGCAAATCCACAGACCAAGAAAAGAAAAACCTAGCAGGCAGCACCTTCTCACCCCCAAATCGGAGTCTATTATCCTCTCACTGGCAGAATAGATGTGTGTCTGTACTGCGCTTCTGCTGCAGATGTCTTCATCATCTTGCAAGTGGAAATGGTCTCGTTCGAAAGGTTAGAAACAGACAATGCAGATTTGGATGACCAAAAAAAAAACGCACAATTTTCGCGTGGCTAAAACACGCTACACTTTTTTGACTTTCCCAAGACTTCCCGGGAGGTCTTTCTCTTCCTCTCGCTCTTCCGTGGGTGAGCAGAGCAGCTAAAGACTCCTTAGGACAGAGATGAGTGAGACATATCCTCCCCTTTGCTGTGTGACTTGGTTCCGCTTCTCGGACAAGCCAGCCCAATTCAGGGCCTCGCCATTCATTCTTGGCCGGATTTGAATAGGCGAGAAGGCATGAATTATTTTTTTTTTTTTTTTAAATGGACCAAACCGAGGGAGTGTCCACAAGTTCTTTTAGCTTTTTAACAGTCCCAACGTTAAGTCATGCTTGTCAGAGGCTAGTATAGGACATTTTCCGTTCTTGGGCTTTTTTTCTGCTTCTAGAGGCACCTAGAGGTGTGCGTTTAGCGTGTATGGATTCCAGGCCTCGATTGCGGAACTAATACGCTTCGACACCTATCAATGACATCTTCATGGACGGTTTTAACCGTGTCTTTTGTGCCTTTCGGGGTTCCGAGCGTGTCCAAAGGGACCCAACGCAGGCAGAAGGCTGCCTAACTTTTTATTGCTGGCTATCATCACTATAAAATTTCTTTATTGACCGAGGCCTAAATATCAGTACAGTAGAGCCTTCCTTTGCCCGAGCTGGGTGGTCAGGGTTTTGTAAAACCAGCATAGCACCGCACCGGAATGACGGAAGGAAGTTTTTTTTTTAAAAAATTTATATAAAATGAAAAATTTTATTTTATTGACCGAGACCTAAATATCAATAGAACCTTCCTTTGCGCGATCTGGATGGTCAGGGTTTTGTAAAACCAGCATAGCAAAACACCGGAATCACAGTATAAAGGTTTACACAGCATGGTAACTGGGGGTATCTTCCAATGTAAAGGGATTAAGACGATTTTCTCGGTCTCAAGAGGATGTGGGGGTAACAAGGAACATAGGAGGGATGGATTCACAGTATTGCCCATCCTACCCCAGAAGTAGGCATTCTAAATCTACTACGAGAAGGGTTCGAAAAGAGAACAAAACATTCACAAAACGGGGGACTGGTGATGACCGATTTTGAAAGTTTTTCTCCCGGAAATGATTATGCTGGATCTTGGTATTAAAGTCTTGCGGTAATACCTTTCACTTCACATTGCTTGCTAATCCGCAAAGAAAGACAAGCACTTGCTACGTTCTACTGTTTTTAATTTCATATAAATAGCGTCGTCTCATCAACTCGTCAGCAATTGCTATTGCGCTTCCGTGCAGTTTGTTGCAAATTTCACAGAGCTCACTCGCAATTTCTTTCAAAGCAGATTTGTACCGTTTTCTTAACACGACTCTCTTAACACGACGAGGTATTTTATAGTGTATGGGGTTAAACCTGTATACTATAAAACACCTATGTATGGGTTGCAAAATAGACTGCCTCCTCGTGGTGCAACCTGGGTAACGCGAAATAGTCTATAATGTGTATACGTGTTGTGCTTTGACCTAGTTCATTCATCTTTTATTTTATGCTTAAAGCTTTTATTTTAAGCTTCATAGTTTAAAGCAATAGATTTAAATTACGCGCTTTGTAAACCGTCGTGACCTTTTTTGAACTGCACTGGGAGGTTTGCGAATGGACCCTTTCATTTTCTGGCCTTTTACCTGAATATTACTCTGGGGACCGAGACGGTCGTCAGAAAACCTTAACATTGGAAGATACCCTTGTTACCATACTGTGTAAACCTTTATACTGTGACCGGAATGATGGAAGAAAGATTTGTCTGCAATTTCGTTATAAAATTATAAAAATTATTAAATTTCTTTTATTGACTGAGGCAAAGGAAGGTCCTACTGATATTTATAAATATCAGTAGAACCTTCCTTTGTCCTATCTGAGTGGGTCGGGGTTTTGTAAAACCAGCATCTGAATGACGGAAGGAAGATTTGTTGGAAATTTTCTTATAAAATTCTAAAGATTCTCAAATTTATTTTCTTGACCGAGGCCTAAAAATCAGTAGAGCCTTCCTTTGCTCGGTCTGTGTGGTCAGGGTTGCATACACCAGTATAGCACAGCACTGGAATGGACGGTAGGAAGATTTGTTCGAAATTGTGTTGTTTTCCATGTTGATAAAGTGGAGTAATCTGTTCTCGTAAAGACCATGCATGGTGGCATCTTATCTGCAACAAAATCTGGCTTGTAAAGGGGGGGGGGCAGGGAAGAAATTTTGGGACTGTCGGTGTCTGGGGCTTCTTTAAAAGGTGCGCTGATCCTTCTCCCTGCAATTTTTGGCTTATGTGGAATCTCAGGGCCCTTGTAATCCTCGGCTGCTGCATGCTGTTCACACGTAGACAAAAAGTATTATGCGAGAGAACATAGACCGCGACATGTGACACCCTGTAGATGGGTGTTTTTACAATAGGCAAACCCGTGGAAGCCATTGTGCAAGTTACAAGTTTTCCAACAAGCCTCCTCTTTTCTTACTTCTTCGGATGAGCATAAGGGAGCCAAACTGCTGTGCCAGGGTGTCATTCAGCTTTAGCTCTTAACTTACGAGGACGAAAAGTGAGCTCAAGGAGTAATAGAGCACACGCTGTTGGAAACAGTTGTAAGTTTGGGTGGAGGAAAAAGGAGCTGCCATAAAAAAAGAAGGACTTAAGGAGGTTTTAGTAGCTCCTAGCACATAATGAGCCGAGAGAAAACCATTTGGTGACGGGACTTATTAGAAAAAGGTCACAATGAACGATCCTCTGATGCCCCGAATGCTGAAACACGAGACATGAAACAGTCTGCAGAGTCGCAAAAACCACATCTTCCTGTTGTCCATGCGTTTTATGGCCCCCCTTTCCCCCTGTCTGCTTTTTCTTTTTATCTTTCAAGAAAAACGGGCTGCTGCGTTGACCTAATCCGTCAAGTCGAGACGGTTTTACCTTAAGGTGCAGAGCGGCTATTGCACACCCCATTGCGTTTTCCGACCAGTTCCATTCTCCAGACTCAACAACTGACCCAAACGTTGTTCTTCGATCCTTTAACAGTGGCAATCGACACTACCCATCTCTGTGTCCTTGTTTCTACCCATCCTTTCTAGGGGACACTTTAAAAGTTGAAAACTGGACCTAATTTTCTCCCTCTCTCTATCTCTCCCTCTCTCTGCTCTGCTTTCAAGATTTACGCAATCAAGATTGTCTTCCAGAACGAAATCAGGCTAATATTATTTGAAGAAAATAGCCATTCAAGAACATAAATGTGTATTTTTTGTTTGAATCATTCTACTTCAAAATTACTTCAATCTACTTCAATCATTCTACTTCAGAATTACTTCAATCTACTTCAATCATTCTACTTCAAAATTACTTTATTTCTGACATTCAAGATTTCTTGAGTAAAATCATAAAATTAACGTAACTATGTTGTAATTTTCTAATTTCCCGAATAAATTATTACAAAAGACTGTACGGAACTTAAAAACTTGGAAGACTTTCCAGATTTACCCAATTCCAACAGTGAATATCTTGAAAAAAAATATTGCAAAACACTGTATGGCATTAAAAACTAGGAATTCATTGTTGAAATTTGTAAAATTTCAACAGTGAATTCACTCAGAAATAAAAGTTTCAGTCAGAAATAAAAGCAAAACACTGTATGGCATTAAAAACTAGGAATTCACTGTTGAAATTTGTAAAATTTCAACAGTGAATTCACTCAGATATAAAAGTTTCAGTCAGAAATAAAAGCAAAACACTGTATGGCATTAAAAACTAGGAATTCACTGTTGAAATTTGTAAAATTTCAACAGTGAATTCACTCAGAAATAAAAGTTTCAGTCAGAAATAAAAGCAAAACACTGTATGGCATTAAAAACTAGGAATTCATTCAGAAATAAAAGTTTCAGTCAGAAAGAAAACTCAGAAATAAAAATTTATATTGTTAATTGCAATGTTCACCGTAATGGTACATTTTGTTTGGAATAAACGTTAGCAGATACCCAGCTTTCACTTGCCCATGATAGGGCTGGTTAAAAATAACGATAAAATTAGGATTTTAGGTTTAAGTCAAGTAGAATGAAAAGGTCGTGTGTTTTTTTAGTGGCTTTTAGGGGGAATTAAGATGTAACTTATGCGCAAATTGGATCATTCCTTCGAGCAATCGTGAAGCCCAGCTGGTCAGAGTCGTTTACGCCAATTAGTGTGTCCTCTTAATGGCAAGTTCCGCGGCTGAGTTACCTGCTAACAACCCGCGCTGTGTGTAGAGCGAGAGCCACAGCTGGTCAGTGCGGCTTTTGGGGAAAGAAATTGCCATCAAACCGTACTAAAATGGTGGCAGGTATTCTGAAAACAGGGCGGAGCTAGATTCCGTTTGGGTGGCATAACTGGTTAACCAACGAGGATACTTTAGACCAAAGGTATCATTAAAACTGGGCAAAGACCAACAAGAGGCCGCGTTTCCACATTATTTCACCTGTTCCAGATTACCCGAGTATACACGAGATGGGTAACGGGCTCCGTTGCTCCCCTAATGAAGCCTTCATGCTGCCTTTTGGCCTCTCGTAGAACTCGGGGCTTGAGATAGCGTGGCGTGAACGAGTCTTCCGTTACCACATATGAATACCACCGTGCAAGACCATACAAAATTAGAGTGTGATAAGAAATACGCTTAGTTATGCCTAATGTTGCGGACCGATGCTAATGAGACCCACCGATTTTTATTTTCTATTATTATTTTTTTCTGCTCCTCCTCTTAACGCATCCACTATGCTCCATAATAACACACGCAAAGACGAGGTGGGTAAAAAGCGAAAAAAAAATCCAGCAAAAGTCGTAAAACGGTCTCAGCTGTGGCCCATCATGCTTCTTTATTGGTCTCGTGACTGTCTTCGGTTCGTTCCAGTTCCTATTTGCTGGCACACCGTAGGGAGCTAGCAATGTCTTCCTTTTGTCTTGTTCAAATTACAGCTCAGCAAATCGGAAATCGCAGTTCGACCTGCCGAGTTAAGTTTCACCAAAGTTTCCAAAAGCAGTTTCCTTTTTTCGTTGGGGGGGGGGGGACGACTCTTGACGCTGGAGATTAAGAAAAGAAGACAATAAAAGCTATGAACATGGTAGCGTGGGCCCTAAATGAAGCTAAGGACCTACCACAGTGACAAGTGAGGTTCCCAAAACCTTCGTAAAGTTTATGACATGAACAAAAATTCAGCAGCTCAAAATCGTGTCTGGCCCCACCCTTAGTCACCACAAACCAAATGAACCGTCACAGCAACCCGAGATGACCAACACTGACAACGGACAATGCCAGGTCCGAGCCAGAGAAAACTTTCCAAAACAGTACAGACAACTTGGGAGCTGATGAATGACACTCGGAAGTCATCGATGCTTACTCCATCTCCCCCCTGGGTAGGGGGGACAAGGGGGGATTGCTTTTAGTCTAGGCTAAGCAGGCCAAGTGCATTTTTACAACCCACCTCAGACGCTATATACAGCCTCTATAGTGATGGCTCCAGTTTTTTGGGGGGATTTTTTCATCACTTTACTGAAAGTAACTTTGACTATTTTTCTTTTCTTTTTGTATAGCGTTTTAAAAGCAATTGCATCCTCTCGTTTTAAAAACAGCCAACGTTGCGCAGCAAGAAGAAGAAAAATGGCGAAAGCTTTTTAAAGAACCTTCCTTTACATGTGGATGGTGTTGTATTGAATCGCAATGCCGACTGCCGGTGCGGGCGCGTGATCAGAGCCCGTCGTGAATACGAGGATTTATAACCCGTGGTACCAGCAGGGAGACAAGGTATGCCGCATTCTTCGTGCTGGGCGAGAAAGACACCGGGGAGTCATCATCCGACGTATACTTACTTTGGACTCGTGAAAAGTTTGGGCAATTCCTTAATACCTTTTCTCTCCCTTCTTGATAGGCAAATCACCGTTCCTAATGTCGCACCTTTTGGGTCTGCGCTGGGAGTTTCAAAGTGCTTTGCACATCCTCGTTGCTAAACAGGAATCGCAAAGGATGATTCTAGAACCAGCCAAGATTTTGTAGCTACCCTAAGCTGCCATTGTTGATGATCATCTTCGCCTTCGGTACTGCTTTACTGCGTCCATAGAGCCGGGTTCGCGGGACCATCAGCGTTCATGTCTGGTTCCATGACATGTTATAAGCAATGTCTCAATTGCTGAGCTGGAATGGTTTAGGCATCAGAGGGAGAGTTAAGAGGAGCTCCCTGCCGAGATCCGACAAGTGGCACGGAGGTGAAAATGAAGACAAATGACCACGTTTTGGCCAGCGTCATCGATCATGACCCATGCCAAGTCTTCTATACAACCCAATTCCAAGGACTTTGAAAAAGCCTTGGCTAAGGCACAGATTCGGGGCCTTTTAGTCAACAAGGATATCCACTCACAACACCCGTTAAAGATTCTGTCTCTCCCGCCTTAGATCCTTCAGGACCGTTTCCTTTTAATTTCCCAAGAAAAAGGGGTGGAAGAACGCTGGAAGCATTCAAAGAGTAGGTGGAACGCTTGGAAAACATTAAAGCCAATAGGCACCAAAAAACTCCCCAAGAATTATATCTTTTTTAGAAACTACTTAGCATAATATCTAGTTACCAGTTGTATTTGCATGATCTTTTCTCATCGATCATGCACGGAGAAAGATGCAAGAAAAGATGCAAAGATGCAAGAAAAGCAAGAAGAATACAAGGGTCACGTGGCTTTCTGACGTCACAGACGTGTCAACATCCATGCTTATAGGAGCGTTGTTTACGGTTTACTGTAATCTAAGCATGAACAGAAACAGTAACCATGGTAACAGGCGCCGTAAGACACGCCTCGAATGTCTGCTTGCCAAGAACAACGCGTAAACGATTGTTCGCAGGAATTTGAAACAAAAGTTCAGAGTTTTAGACTAATGTAGACTAAAAGAGTGCATTGAGAATGTTCACACAAGATTGGGCTGAGTATTGGCCACTTTAAGATTGCGACCTTGCCCGTCTTATCAGTCCGCTGTTTGAAATCTAGAATCTATGACGGCGGGAATGTTGGCATGTAACACCCATCGATCCTTACAGCAATAGCGTCTACTACAAGTGTCATATCCTTTCTTTGGGGCTTCTATTGAAAGCGGCGGATCTTTGTTGGCTTTACGTTTCTTGCTCTGTCGTGTCTTCGGCACCTGTTTTTTTTTTTTCTTTTTGGGCTCTTGTGTGTGAAACTTGTCTTCGTTTGCGGCAGTTTTGTCCTGGGACCCAAAAGAATTAGGGGCGAGACTTTTGGGAGGTATCGGGACGGACAATTTGTTGGCTTGAACGATACAGGTTCGGAACATCTCATGGGCGCTTGAATACATGAATACCTGTCTTTTCTTGTTGCGGAAACCAAATGTCGTTTGTTACCCAGTACTGAGCTCTTTACGTTGGACTGTTGGAATCAGACATGTAAAAAGCAGAAAATAAGGAAACAAAAAATAAAAGGAGGAGCGTCAGAGTTGTAGTAATTACGACTGAAAGCTGCGCGCACATGCACAGCTTGGCATGGGACCGTGTGATACATGCAAACTCATGAATAATCCTGCCTGCTTGATGAATAGACCGTGTCCCAGGGTGTCCTCTAGTCATAAACACCCGTCTTGAAAAAGAGAACCTTATTGCCCAAGTATCTTTTTTTCCTCCTTGTGTGCGCGCGAGAAATGAAACATGTTTTCGTGCATATATCTAATTTAGGAATGTTAAAAAAGAGTTTCAGGCTGCGTGTTTAGAGTGTTCACTATATACGACCAGTGTCGACAACGTTATTATGTTTGGCTTTACTGTTAATCAAGAAAGCAACTCCGGCACTTAACTGGATGAGAAATTCATAATTGATGAAGATAGTCAAAGTACGGGGGAAAGGTAGTCTTTACTTCAAAGTAGTCTTGTATTCTTTACTTTTCTTTTTTTCAGACGGCTCTTTTCAAATCAAGGTATATCAAGGTATATCAAGGTATCAAGGTACCTTGTTAAAGGAAAAAAAAGGAAAACACCCCGTCCTTTAGATATAAAAAAGTGAGATGCTAACGAGCTAGGCCTCCTATCAAAATATTTGTGGAGATTAATCCTTAGCGTGAGAAACTGTTTTCCGGGATTTCCCTGCATAGTTTGGACTGTAAGACATAGTTTACGTGAGCGCGGAGAGCTCTTTTGATTTTTTTTTTATTTTGAAATTTTTCATATTACTGTTTTTTGCTTTGGCCTTTCTGAATACTCTTTTCAAGAGGAAGACACGTATGGCCAGGATTAAAAACTTGTCAATTTGGGGCTTTGTTGCCGGGAAAAGCTTGTGTGTATTCTAAGCTTGTGTACTATTTGGGCAGTCAACGAAATTTTGTATATATTTATACCCTGCTGGACCCTTTACGGTACCAGTTTTCTCTGTGGTTATGTTTCCCCATCTGATAAGATGGAAACGAGAAAAACGACTATGTGGTAATTCAGCCTCACTGCCACCCGTCACAACCTCTCTCCTGTGAAATTCATCAAGCTATATACCCGTCCACTTGTCAGAGCTGTGGCGACTACCTTGCCCCTTTAATCAAAGGATATCGCGCCCAAAAAGCTCGTATAAGTAATACAAAGGAAGGGAGTCCCTTAACTTTTCAGCTACCAAAAAGCTACAAAAAAGAGAAAGAGCAGCCATATATACGTACAGCAAATTAGCTCTTGTGTCGCTTTGGGAAAAGAACGGATCGCCGGCACGCACTTTCTAAGGCGACGTGTTGTCTTGCTTAAGCCGAACAGGAAAATTGTAATACAACACACATAACAAACAAGCTCATGCAGCTCCCAAAAAACCCGACCCGACTGATAAGCAAGACATGGCAGTCTCCGGCGTTAACGAACTGCTCACCATTACACACACCTGCGTTTTTCAACTCCACTCGGGGCTGTTTTGGGTTCCACTTGGATACCTCATACATTTGCTGGTCCCCATGCAGTGCCTTATCAGGTGTGTGTGGGAGCAAAAGAGCCCAGCAGTTTTTTTATTTATTTATTTCAGCTTCGGCGGCTTGTCTCATTAGTATTGGGGACACTGTGGTTGCATGTGATGAGAGCTGGCTAAATTGTCCGATTGTTAACTCGAGAAAAAGAAAAATACTTTCTAGAGGTACTGTATAGCAAACAGCGAGAGAATGTCAGCTCTACAGAGCTCGCGGCTTAAAGCAAGATTAGAGGGCGAGTTGAATTTTTAGATACTGAACAGTTGGTATTCTATAGATTCCATACCTCAAGGGTGTACCAGCTGGTGTAGATTCCTCGCGTTTTTCTTCATTGTACTGACAAACGCAACGGATTATCTCAACTCGGGTTTATGGCGTGAATCTTTTTGAAGACAATTTAAGACTAGAAAACAACACAAAGTTCGCGTTTTCCAAAAAATTTAAATTAAAAAAATACCCCGAGCTCCACCAAAACTTACTTGGACTGGTGGGAATAAGCCTGATCCACCTCACCCTAGTCGGACAACTTTTTGTCCACATTCACGGCACCAGCCTTGGGATTTTAGTGGCTTGGGAAGTATATATAAAGAGCTTGATCTTGATGGTCGTAGAAAAGCGGTCACAGGACTTGAGGTGTGTTGGACAAGAGAGGCAAGATACCCGACTAATAATTCTTGTCAGTGTTCCCTTCCACTTTTTTTTTTTTTTTTGGGCTTTGCTTTTATGACCGTAGCCAAAATACTTGGGTTAGCAAGCATGAAAAGTTATCATGAGCATTCATGTCATAAGCGTTTTCTCTCTCCTCGATGTTTTTTATTCTTATTTAATTTTTCGGGCTTTTTAAGTTACGGTGTGATGTGACGCCTGTGAGACAATAGTGGTATACAGGTATTCTATAAACTAGGCAGCAAGTCTAGAAATGACTTACTTTGGCTTCATATTTGCATTGCTGTGAAGCTGTGACAGGGGCGCGTCCTTTTTGTGTTTCTCTTGTCGTGCTTTGATGGAGAACAAGACACGAGTGTATTGCTACTCTCCTTGACAAGTTTTATGCAAATGTCTATCTCTGTCTCTCTCTTTTAAGACGATTTCCATTCCAAACAACTCCTCGATTTATACGCTATTTGGACGGCTATGGTATTTGGGGCAGCCCCGCCAACAGGTTTTCGAGCTTTTGATTAAGGCGAGTTGGGAAAATGAAAACTGGGGCCGGTGCTTTAGCGGTGCTAAAAGCCTGTCAGTACCAAGTTCTGACTCTGTTAAGTTCAGGTACAGTGTGCCGATAGCGAGAAGTTCTGCATCAAAATCAGCCCGCAAGTTGACCCTATTTAGCCCGAGTTTTATGATTCTACCTCGCCATAGAGTCCCGAACCAACACATGATTCATGGAAATACCTGCTTAGCGCACAAGTTCTTAAACGTTTTCTCGCAGTATAAGCACATTCTTAACGCACAGAAAACAGAAAACGAGCAAGGTTCTTATCTTGTTTTAGAGTAAAGTCTCGTGGAATGCAAATTCCGTCTCTTTCCAAGTCCGTTTTTTTTATTTTATTTTTTTTGTGGAAGAGAGCTCAAACAGGTAGAAGTATGTACCGTACATGGCGATGTGTATCGACGCTTGCGACCGTTTCAGTGCCAAAGTAATTTAGTTTGGAAGAGGAACAAAAAAGGGTGAAACTGTCAAACGTGCGACCGTTTCTGAAAGACGTTATTAAAAAAGGGAATATAATACTTACTGCCCTTTTATTTTTTTGCGTATGTTTTTGTTTTTGAGGGATTGGGATTCATGGCAGGCTGTTCCAAATATGTGTATATATATTCCTTTTGGTTGCTTTTTTAGTACACATTTTATTAGGTGGTTTGGCCCGGGAAAGGCTATCTTTCCTACAACGGCATTACGGAACATGCCAAAGTTGTCCTGTTTGGTTATGGGACATGAGAAACCCTCAAGTTATTAGCTCTTTTGTAGTACTTTGAAATTTTGCTCTTCAGGATAGAAAAGATGAGCCTTCTCCTTTCTATGGAAGAAAAAGAACGATGATAACTCTCACCCTCAAAGAAAACAAGCTTTTTTAAGGTGCTGAATCTCGAATTCAGTAGTTATAGTATTCAGATACCTACCGCTTTTTTTTTTTTTTTACTTTGATCCAAAGGCTCGAAGCCCCTTTGGAGATTGTAGCAAGGGTATTGTTACAATTGATGTTACTGCTGAGGTCTTCCTTTATGTTACAGCATAGCAAAGGTGATGTCTTTTTTCCAGCTTCTCCGAATTGACGCAGGCAGAAGTTGCGATCCTTTTGAGGTCTGCTTGACACAGCCGCGCGTGAAAAATAGATTTTCTTTAGAGCCAATACTAAATGACCTCCTCTTCGTGGTCTGTGTGGATGTATCTCTGGTCTCGGGGAAAGAAAAATTCCCAGCGTATTATACGCACAGGTATACGTTTTCAAGTACAAGGGCGACTTGATGGGAGGGGGGAAAGAGCGTTGGAAAAAGACTAATAAATTTGTTTGGCATGGTAGCACAATAGGTGTGTCGATAGCAAGCATGTTTTTGCCCGTGTTCCCCCAACCGAGATACTAACAGTACAACATAAGGAGGTGGAAGCCTGTTCGAACCGAGTTGGGCATGTACAGCGCAGTACTGTTCATATATAAGCGAATCCAAACTTTGAAAAAGCTCCGTTCCATTGAGCTGATTAGAACCCAAAAGCTTTGGGTTGACTAACGCAGCCGAAAAGGGCTCAGGCTTGAACAACTTTACTTTTTAAAAAAAGGTTCCTTTTTCCTTGTGTGACTTTTCATTGATGACTTTTGGCTCGGTAAAGGTGAGAGAGAAAGGGATTGAGGGGTTACCAACTCTTTGGGTATTAGGGGGCTCCGTGGTAGAATATAGCATACAGAGATAGAGATACTTTGGAGCTTGCTTTGGAGATGGATGGGGCCCACTGTCGGGGCAACTGGAGGGTGGACAAAAGACGACAATCCAATGATTTTCAATAGATCATGAAAATCTTGACGCTGCCAGTGTCGGGACCCTTTGATGTGGCCTGTTTAAAGGGTCACTTTGGAATTGTACTGATGGCCGAGTATTAACACATCAATTCGCGTGTTAAGAAGAAAGGGATAAGCTTTCCGGTACCCGCGATTGACCTTCATGTGAAGGTGTTTGGGTTTCATTTGCCACCGTTGGCTGAATCAAAAGTCAAAGGATTCAGCTCTTTCTTTGCATTTGAAAACTGTGCTTTTGTCGCATTAATGCTTAATCTCCTTGACGCTTAACCGATAAGCAAAAACTTCTTAAACTGGAAATTCAACTGGTCCCTTAAAAGATTGTGGACCTGGCGTCCTTCTGTCGAACCCGGCGTCTTTGCGTCGGGGCTTGTCGTCCTTGTGTCGGGGCCTGGCGTCCTTCTGTCGAACCCGGCGTCTTTGCGTCGGGGCTTGTCGTCCTTGTGTCGGGGCCTGGCGTCCTTACGTCAGGTACAGTACACTGGCGTCCTTCTGTCGAACCCGGCGTCTTTGCGTCGGGGCTTGTCGTCCTTGTGTCGGGGCCTGGCGTCCTTACGTCAGGTACACGGAGTCCTTGCGTCATATCGCCCTTTTTCCTAAGGTATGAAGCACCATGTTACTGTAGGTACATAGTATCTTCCACATGAGCGACGACGTTACGAACAGTGCAAAAAATAAATAAAAAAAGATTGATTTTGGTCAATTTTGCAGTACATGTTATGCCAATGTAATATGGCAAAGTTAAACACTACAGGCATTTTATGCAGCGCGAATAAATAAGAATAAGCAAGTGAGAAAGGGAGAGGGATAGAATGTAGAAAGACTAGAAAGATGATAGTTAGGTCTTTATTACCCTAATGAGAAGTCAAAAACTCGCAGCCGCATTGCACACCGCGGTAGTTAGGAGTCTAACGCATCGTTAAGGTTTACTAAGAGAAGAGAAGAGGACTTGTAGAGGTGTTAATAGGATATTAACCTGTGAGAATTTTTCGCGTCCCGCAGGGCGCACCTGTGCACGATTTCGGCTGGGAAACTGGCTACGATAGGGAAAAAAGGGTTTTTAAACAATTCCTTTTCGCCGCGTTTTGGGTAGATTGTATGTGTGTTATACCTTGAGCCAGTCCCATACTCGCAACAGGAGGTGTTACACGATTCAAGTCGTGTCCGCGTGTGTGCCAACCATCCTGGCACGCCCATCCATCATCAATTAACGCTACACGGTATTAGTGGGTCGGCTTTGGGCCTGTTAAAAAAAAAGAAAAAAAAAGTCCCTTCTTAACGAGAGGCGTTATCTTACCGCAGCTGTGTGCAGAAGCGACACCCTTTCTTGTTTCGCCCTGCTTTAGCTGCCAATTAGCTTGGAAACAGTTCCATCACGTTAATTTTAGACGCACAGAAAGTATCAAAAACAGCAAAAAGGTAGTGAACTGAGTTCCACATAACTTTTCCTATGTAACTGTGTAGTTGTAAGCTGTAGGACTCTCGACCCCCAGAAGAGTGTGGTTCTGATTAGTTTGGTGACAATTCCGGTATTGTTGCGCCGGTATTAACTCATTGGGGGTTGAAGAAAAGAAAAAGTTTGTCGGTTAGGTCGTTAACGCTTCCCTCTGACTATGTGGTAAATGTGCCATCAAGCCAAGGGGTTTTTGGGGTGTTGGTGTTGGTTCTGCTCCGGGTATTCCGGGGGTAAAGCAATTGTTGGCTCTGAAAAGAGAAAGAGAGAGGGTTGGCACATATGTATAGACATTATAAAGCACCACTACACTACACAGTGAGCATATAGGCCAAAGAAGTAGGCTGAGCAGAAAAACAGCAATGTCGTTTTTGTTATCAAGCGGGAACACCCCCCTTCCTCACTCCCTTTTGCCCATTACATTGATCACAAGAAAGAAGCTAATTGAGCTGTAAGGCCCTTTGCAACTGTGTTGTGTTGTGTTGTATATATGGCACTATCCTCCCGGTTGTGCGCTCAACAAAAGTTTCTCTAACAACTCACACACATACTACTCTTCTACAGCTGGAAAAACAGATCTATTAGGCCGCTAGATACGGGCAGATGGTGCTCAACCAAGGACACAAGACTGATTTTTCGTGAGCTTTTTTTACAGCCTGTCGCACAAGTACATGGGTAATTGCTGTAGGCTTTTCACGAACGACAGTTGTAATGAATGTACGTATCCATGCTTCGTACACCCTTTAAGGGGGAAAAGGGTTGAATGTGTGTACAGACTTGTGAAACGCAAAATTGAAATTCCCAAACCTAACGTGTAACATGTATCCATGTTTAAGGGCGGAGAACGTTTTGATTACCTTGTTACTTGTTATTGATTTGTTCATATAGACCACCCTGGGTTCCCCCCCTGTCCAGAGAATAGTTAAGTTGTTTGGTCTTGAAAGTCATAAATGCGAGAACTGTGGCTATGAAAGGGGTGCGTAAAAACTCCTCCGTTCAAGTTTTGGGTTGTCAGTCAAACACACGGACACGTTTGATGGGTCTTCAAGAACGCTTTGACGTTCTTCATTCAACCTGTCCATCAGGCTATACGAAGCTCAAAGGTAAAACGGGGCAGCATGAGCATACATGAACTTAAATGAAACATTTCTTTCTGAGCTTCGCCGTACAACACACGGAAATTCCTTTCGTTTGACATGAGGAGTCATGATACCGTGTGAGGTCGCGGATGCTAATTGGAACTCTTTTCCCACCCCTTCTCCCTTTCCCGCGGCCATCTTGAATCCTGGGAATGTTGCTAAAGCCAACAAAATGTTTTGAAATAGAAAAAAAACTTCAAAATCCGAACACTTTTGTGTGGGAAAACTGATGACAGTTGGTTCAACAACGCCAACAAGGAAAATTTCGCTAGAGTATTCAAACAGTTACAACGTTGCCTTTGTCTGTCAACATTTGTCAGCTTTTTTTTCGATGCTTAGTTTGTATTTTAGTTTCATGTTTTAGTATTTTAATATATAGGAAAACTTGCAAGCCAATGTTTCCAAGAATTGCTCCATGTTCGGCGCCTAACCTAGACAGTTCGATTCCAATGTCAATAAAAGAACAGCGGCGCAAAAGGAATATCAACACAATCTTAGCATTAATTCGAGTCTTTCTGATGTGGAATAATTCGGGGGAATATTGCGTAGGATGATTTGTGTTCAGTATAAAAAAGGGCCTTCCAGCGGCTTGCCATTTTGACTACTAATTTCTCATCACATGCACCAACGCTTGATTGAGACGTTCTGTAGGAACGCGATGGCTCGGGGGCATATCGCGGGTTCGATTTTCGATGCTGAAGCGTTGGGGTTGTTCGCAACAGGGGATACATTTCCAAGCGACGTGTTTCCATGCCGGTCTTCTCTTCTTTTTCAGATCGCCTTTTATTGCTCTAAGAATCCTTGATATATATTGTTATATCCCATAGCTGATTTGATACGCGGACCACAGGATAGCGTTGATTGTCGCATTTATATATATATATATTCTAAGCGACGAACAACCCCCCACCTCCCAAAAAAAAATTGATCTCAGAAATTTGAGGTGGGAGTTCTCAAGACGTTTGGACTCGGGAGGAAGGATTTTCTTTATTGTAAATTGTAGATAGAAGTTTGGCGGTCGACTTTGGATTTTGTACCTTTTGTTACGCCGAAACGAGCGGAAGTTCAGAACATTGTGCATGAGGCTTAAATTAGTATACTTAAAGGGGGGGAGGTAAAGTTTGGTTTTGGCGTTTGGCTGGAAAGTGACCCATGCCATGTTTCCCCAAATTGAGCCCGCCAAATGACAACCTTTCAACAGGTCTGTGTGCACTCCTTTTTTCCACTGTTGCAACCCTTTTTCGCCTTAATCGGCTTGGACTGCTGACAATGCTGTTTTTGGGTGGGAGCAACAGCAAAAACTAGTATACTGACGATTTCCCTCCTTGTTTCCTGACGCTAACCAGAAGCGGGAGAAACACTCTTTTAAGGCGAGAAAAAGCAAGCGAAGAAAAAAGGGGGGACTCCAGTTTCCGGGGCGGGGACCATTAAGGTGGACTGTTCATCTCTTCATCTGGAAACTTTTTCGTGTGTACACTAGCTCACTTTGCCGAGACCTTCCCTACCCCCCCAAAAGAAGGTTGGTTGCTGTAAACCACATCTAATTAGAGCCCTATGGTTCCATGCCAGGCTTCTCATTAGCATCGGTACACTACTGAGTGTGACAAATCCGGTTCAGAGACAGTTCCTCAATGGCGTAGTACTGTACTTTACAATGTACACTAGATAAAAGCCAACTTTGGATTGAAACTTTTCAAACTTCGGGGATTGCCTTTCGCGGTACATTACTGTCGTTTCCTTAGGATTCACAATGGGTTTCGAAGTAAATGTGCCTAGGAGCCTAAAAAATGTCGCTCTTTTTTATGATATTATTTAGTTTAGTTTATTATATTATATAGTTTATTATTTATTTTATTAGAGAATGACTACCGAGTGTGAGAAATCCAGGTCAGTTTCTCAATGGCGTAGTACTGTACTGGACATTGTGTACTAGATAAAGACCAAGTTAAAGGTGGTGGAAACTTTGGAAACTGGGGGGAAATTGTCTTTTCGTGGTACGTTACTGTCGTTCCTTAAGATCCACAATGGGTTTCCGACGTTAATGAGCAAAAAAGCTTAAAAAAGGTCGCTCTTCTTTTATTGCTGTGCTCTCCCCCATCAGTCCCTATTAGAAGCTTGAAAACTCATGGACCTTTGGCAATACGGTAAAGAAATTGTAAAAAAGGCGCATTTGGTCCAAATTGTTGTCTCAACAATAGGATGTCACGCTCCATCATCAGGCAAATACTACAAGAGAGGCCGGGGACTTGCCCTCCGAAAAGCTGGAAAAAAAGAATCGCTGGTCTAGTGAGCCATCCATCAGGACAACACAGTTGCCTCCAAAAACTAAACGAAACCCTCTGATTTTCTTGGCGACCGCCTGGAGTGAGTACGGTAATTGGTTCAAGTTGATGGCTGGTTGAGTAGAGTAGAGTATATCCCCAAACGTTTGTTAAGAGGAATGGGGAGCGAAGAAAAGTAAGAGAATGGGGGGGTAGAGGCGAAAACATTACAAGGTGCGCTATGGCTTTGACTTTGTCGTTGAAACAGATCACACACAGGGTCCCCCAGGTGCTAAAGAAAATGAGAAGACTTAGGGACAAAAAAACAGTTGTACCTAGGACTTTCCGATGAGAATGGCCGTGTATCTTTCCTGCTGGTAAGGTTTCTTCAAAGGTTTTTCAAAGAGCGGGGGGAAAGGCGCCGGTTTTCGCCAACCTGTGAGTTGTGTTGTGCCTCACAGTAAGTCTTGGCAGTATACTGGGCACAGGTAGTAAAACTTCCGTCATTACCCCCAAAGGACCTGGGTTTTCAGTTAATGGAGAGGTATTGGTATCCAAACTCTTCGTTGGATTTTCTGTGCTCCTGATTAGCAGAAGTAGATACTCCGACCAAAGAAGAGGTAGCTAGCTTTTTGGGCACCAAAGCAAATTGAGTCGTCCGGTTGGACTTATTTATGGTTGTTGTAAAACTGTCACGGGTTGCTTGCAGACAGGCAGGACTGGAGCATCATCAGGACTATCATTTGGCGAGAAGAATCGCTTTTCCGGGGGGTGGAAGTTGGAACCGAGTCTTTGTCCCATCGCTTTAGCTAAGATCCTTTTCATTCTTCCGTTGCTCTCCTAATCGAACAAAATTGGAGAAGAAGATGTTTTGGTTGTTCCGTTTCTCTCCGACATCGAACAAGATAGTGGAAGGAGATGGTCAAAAAAGTTGCTTGGACTTGGACAGGAATTGTAGCCTATAGTATATCGTTAGGGCTGATGGTAGCCCGAAGATAAAAGGATGATTGAGGGAAAACAGATGAAGAGGACCAGGGGAGTAAAAGGAGGCGTGGCCACATCCGATGTAGATTGACAGTTTTTGGCTACATCGCGAGATTCCGATAGCGGTGACTCGCAACACACCCGAGTGTTATCCCCACCTGAACTATGCGTTCGAATGTGCCGGTACTTGACATAACAGGTTGCTTGCTGCTGCGCGGTCTCTTCTACCGCACCTCCTTTGAGATCATCATAGCCATGAAAACCAACCCCCCTTCTTTCTCATTTGTTGCTAGCCGCACGTATATAACGCATGACAGTTGCTTTAACGAGTCCATTAAGAACCTCTCTTCAAGATGCTGCTTGTCTGATGTGCGGGCCCGATATCGATGATGCTGGTTGCGGCCATTGCTGCATATGGCCATGCAACCCCACAAGCAACCATGAAAACCCCAATGCTGCCATGTCAATAAGGGGAACGAGAGATACGTCAAGACGTGTAAAGGGGCCCATCAAACTCCCAAAGTGGCCAACAAGCCGCCAAAGTCAATCCTCAAGAATGTGCAACTCGTTCTTTTTTCACATTCTTTATACAGTGCTCCGGACTCCCCCCAAGTCCTTATAAGACAAGTCCTCGCGTTCCGATCATTGCTGCATAATGATCAAGCCATAGCCTTACAGAGCCTGCCTCCCGAATCTCCCGAAACACTCTATAAAAACTAAGTAAGGGGGTAAAGAATGCTTGGGTTACTTGCAATGCTGTGACGGTCAACTTATAATGAAGACCATTCATGTAACATGTCTAACGTCGGCGCCCAAACACAGTAGTCACCACTTTTTAAAAGCGAAACCGCAAACATGAAACTGTGGCCAGAGAAAGGGAGAGAAGAAGAGGTGTGTTAGTTAGAGGTGTCCGTGACGTTGTTAGCTATTGAAATAATGACCGACTCATAATCCGCTATGACATGGCATTCCTATGGAAGCGCAAGTACCGACTGCCGCTCTTCATCATTGCCCTATTCAAAATGTGTCAGTCTCGGCAACATAAAACGTATATGCTCTATAGATATAGACAGTAGAGATATATGTATCGCTACGTTTGCGTTGGAGATTGCCAGCTATTTGAGAATCCCATAGCGTGGCATTCATTTGTTTATGGACTCTGGACTATGCGTCCAAAAAATTCTAAAGCGTGAGCTCTTTCATTGAAGGGAGGCATGCAGCCACTGAAAATCTTGTTATGGGCACCAAACAAAAAAGGGTAGTATACATACACTTTTTTTTAACAAGCTCGGATCAGCCGCCGCCAAATTTCTTACAGTTAATGAAAAGTGTTTGGGAGTCTTGTGCTGGCTTTTGATCATGCCGCATATACATAAAGCCTATTTTTTCAGGTTTGGTTCTTACGTCGCTTCGAAAGGATGAAGAGGCATCTTCGGAATGAAAATTGAATTATTAACCAAGTGAATTTTTTTTCTTTTTTTTTTTTCATGGTTTGTCCCTGCAAATATTGCTGATTCCATAGTCCTTATCGTATTGTGCATTGCAAGCTGCGATTCTTCACAATTCTTAACACTATGCTGCGGGGCCTCGGGCGAGTAAGAATTCCCAACACCATGATTAGCTAGGATGACGCAGCAGTCGCGGAATAATTATACAATAAAGTTCCGTTTGCGACTTTACGGAACTTTTGATATATAACAGTACTATATCACACCTAAGATTCCTTACAAAAAACGTTGAAAATGTATAAAAAAAGATAAATAAAAGAAACGTTTAGCAGAGCGGAAGATTTTTTCCTCCTTTCCAGATGATTGCCAAACTTTTTCTGTTTAAAAAATTGTACAAACTCAACCTTTTTTTCAGCATCAGTTAAGTTTTGCTTGAAAGCCTGTGATCCGCGTCAGTAACACCATAAATCATCGCCAAGGTACAGCAATCCGGTTACTGATGTAAGACATGATGTATTATACTTGTCAACGTAAATGTTATTTTGGGGGCCCAGAAGACATGAACATAAAAAAAAAATTAAAAAACTTTGCACTCAACCACCTCCCGGTGTTGCGTGGTAAAAGTTGCCACTTCCGCCGGACCGACGATGTCCTACCGAGTTGCTGACGTTAGAATAGAGCCCATATTTTGACTTGGCGTTCGGTTTTCCTGACAACACCCCCTTCCCTCCCTGTTCGTATAATTCCGAATTATTCTTGCATCTGCTTTGGGAAACTAGGTAAGATGGATCATTAATGGAATCTGGAGCAGTTTAGTAATTTCAACATGGAATTTACAAGGTGAGAAGGAACAAGTGGCGAAACCTTGCTGTGATGGGAAAACGTCAATTAAGTCAATTTTTCTCGCTCGCGCCCTTCCCTTTCCAACGCACAGCTTCCTAGAAAAACTTTTAAAATTATTAAGGAAAGAAAGAATAAGTTTTACTTTTGCTTTATTTTTACCAGCTACCGTAAAGGAACGTTTTTGTTGAGCTAGTTTTTCTTGTTTTACACATTCTGCTTGGGCCCCTTCTGTAATTGCGAGCTGCTGACGGTTGTATATATATATATGTGCTTGCCAGCAGCAGCCCAAGAAAAGAAGGAGTTTTTGGAGAAGCCCTACTACTGAGTTAATCATTTCACACCTGTGAGAGTTAGAAGAAGGGAGGAGGTAGCTTTCCGGGGGCCCCTGTAGAAAGGCATGCGGGGTTGTTTCATTTGAGTTTTTGGGACTTTTCGGCCTTCGTCTTGGCACGGCAGGTTGTCTCTTCGTCATTTCGTTCGATATAGACGCTCAGCTCTACCTTCTATGCCGTATGCCTTGTGTGGATGTGTGCATGGTAAATACCTTGGAGAGGGGAAATCCTTTTTTTCCATCCCAGACTGCCTGGCGCTAGCTGGTGGAGACCTTTTTTCCACATATACGCTTTTAACATACAAGTTCTGGAAAAAGGGAGCTAGAGGCTAAAGGCAATTAGGCTAAGGAATGAAGCGGGATCTTGCCGGGTTAGGAAAGGTTGATCGTTATTTATGATGTCGGTAAATGAGCTCAACTATTTGCCTCTCCATGTCGTCGCGCTGGCTGTAAGCCTCAACTTGCCCACCATGGAAAGGTTGACTTGTTACCTCGCACCTGTTTTTTTTTTCCTTTCTTGGTTCCATGCTGGAGGAAACTGCTCTTCCTTATGTAAAGTGGAGTACAGATCTCCCAACCCGAAGACGCACTCTTTTGTAGACTCTTTAACCCAAACCATGACGAATTCTAATGCTTCTGAATTTTTTCGGCCAGCAAATTCCGGAAATTCTGCGCTTGTAATCAATAGCATTGTGGAGGGACACGTTTTAATACAATAGGAAGCTTCACGATTCGGTGGTACTTGGATAGGGGGGGGGGGCGAGGATTGGAATTTCTAGACCTGCTGTGGTTTGATTGGGAAAGAAAAGTCAATGAAAACCAGTTTGCCAAGAGTTAGATCCCTTTTTGGAAACAGAATTGTCCCCCTACGTTTGGTGGTT
Source organism: Lepidurus packardi (assembly GCA_023053545.1). Classification (NCBI taxonomy): domain Eukaryota; kingdom Metazoa; phylum Arthropoda; class Branchiopoda; order Notostraca; family Triopsidae; genus Lepidurus; species Lepidurus packardi. Next base: position 12,466,977 of record JAKZAN010000002.1, read on the forward strand.
TCGGTTTGAGGCCGTGGATTCAATGGTCATTTCGTGGAGGAAGGGACTATTGTAATTAGTTTTGACATGAAACAACAATGAACTACTCTGCTTCGCGCCGATCGACAAAAGGGGTCGATCAGATACAGATATTTGAGAGAGAAATATATTTTTAATATTTTTTGGGGCTTCTTTTCCTTCGGTGTCCTTTGGCTTCGTGCTGTGGGTCCTTGGGGGTTGGGCATTTTTGAATTTCGAATGTTTTCAATTTGCACTCGCGGTTTTCCTGGCACCGAGCAGCAATTGACTTTGAAAACGTTCCATTTCCTCAAACGCGCCATGCAAGCCCATTGCTCTAACGGATATACGTCGGTATAACAAACAAATAATGCCGATGTGTGGTTTCAAGATGATTGTTGCTATAATTTTTGGCAAGTAGCAAGAGTCCAAGCAGTTACCACACATCCGTCATGTTTATGGTACTTTTTTTTTCATGCAAACTTGGGGTTACCAAACAGTTGTTCCTTATCTTAGCATTCCCACTCCACTCTCTCTGCTCCCCCCCCCCCCTTAACCGACAATGGGCAGAAATGCCGCTGCTCCCTCAAAGGTAATATTGACGCTGTTGGAGACATCCTGAAACGCGTCATAATTCACAATCTGCCTCGCTTTTCATTAAAAGAAACGAGTGCCGCAAAAACCTTCACAGCTCGGGTTAATAGCGTCCATAAAAACAGCTAGAAGTGTTCTTATTGCAGCTCTTAAGCTTACTTTTTTGTCTCGTCCTCCACGCATCTTCAGTATTTAGAAAACCCCTGTCTTTTCCCTTTGGAATTGTTCCGATGGCGTCCCGAGATATCATCTCAGCCACAACAGGAAACCTCGCAAGAAGTAAGAAGCCCCCAAGTTGCCGAACCGAACCGTTGCTTTTGCTTTGAGAACTGCAGGGAGAACTGCTCGAGACCCAGATTACTCTGGTTGATGGAGAGAAAATGAAGTCTGGTGTTTCCAGACTGCTTGGCATCAAGAAAATTGCCTTTGTTGATTTTTTTTCCATTCTTGAAAGCCAAGGTTATGAAAGGAGTATATCTTAGAAGGGTTATGGCCGCGGATTTCTTATTTTTTTGAGTAGGGAAGGTAGCTAGCTTACCTTAGTACCAAAGAAGATGGGGAATAGAACAAACGTTTGACAAATATCACCTGTAAGACGCCCTGTAGAGTGTGAGGAGTCGTGGCAATTGTTGGGCAACAAAAGTTGCGTGAATCCGTTTCGTTGCCTTTATTTAGACTTCTTATCTTGGGTAAAGTATCTTTGAGAATAAATAGAGCGTCATGTACCTCAGAGGCTGGTAGGGTCTAACAGAGCAATGAAAGAAAGCTAGAAATGTTCTTTTTGTCATATTCAATGGGTTTTTATTTCCACAAGGCAAATTGCAAATTTACACACAACAGAAACTTGATTATATACAAAAGGGAGGAGGCTGAAGAATCTCGTAATTGCGGTTGTTTTTACACTAATAACAGATAATTTGAAGGGTGAAATGGGAACCGCATTGTTCTGGACAAAGTAAAAGTGCCAGGAGACAATAAGGTTTTTTTTGCACTGGAGTGCCCAAAGGGAAATGAGTTAGAGGGACATGATTCGGGAGACTTTTTGATATTAAGTTAATCTTATCAACCGAAATGGATCCAGTTAAAACTACCGTAATTGGCCCATGAGTTGATGGGGTGGCTTGAAAAGCGCGTTGCTCGAGTTGGTGGTAGTGTCGGGAGACATGGAAGATCCGTGGTGCGGAGGCGAGACGGAGGCTCCTGATACCGGTCGTTGTTGGGATAGTAAGGGAGACGGCGCTCCATTTGACGGAGAGGGCATGTTATTACTTGCCGATACCGGGGATCCCGCCATGCCTAGTCCCAAGGCTCTCAAGTTGTTCGCTGCGGCACTGTATAGATCGTAGGGCGACGAGCCTCCCGAAGGTACGTGGTGAGGGTGGGGGATAACGGATGAGGAGGGATGATTGTGCTGCTGAGGTTGGAAGAGATTGTTGTAGTTGTTATTCGACATGGCAGCTCGTTGCAAATTAAGGGTAGCGGCCGCAGCAGCAGCGGCTGCTGGATGCAGACCGGCGGCAAACACCGCCGCGGATGACAAGTCGTTGCTCAACAACCGATCCATGGAGAAACTGTGACTATTGACCGGTGATTTGAGTAAGTGGGCTGAGCTCACATTAGGGCCTGCTGAAGATGCCGTTACTGCTGACGGAGGGGGTTGCTGGGCCATGCTGTGACTCGCCGAGCCTAATGAATTGGGATGATGATGGTTACCGGGTAGGAAACCAGGATACATGTAACCCGCTGCCGCGGCCGCGGCCGCGGCCGCAGCCGTGTACCTGTACAGCGAGGCCAAACCAGGCCATGCGGCCGCGTGATGATAACCTGACATGGCGTTGGCATGGTTGGGGAATCCTAGTCCATTAGGGGATGCACCCATGGCTGTTGGCATGCCGGGGAAGCCGTTACTGGCCATGAGTCCCGGGAATCCAAAGCTTCGTTTGAAAGCAGCTAGTCGAGATCGTGAAGCAGCGGTTGTCCGCCGTCGAAGCTTACCCGTAGTACTGCCGATGAAGACGTCGTCGCTGGATGGGTCCAGCATCCAGTAGTTGCCCTTCCCCGGGTCGTCGTAGTGCCGCGGCACTTTGATGAAGCACTTATTGAGCGACAAGTTGTGTCTGATTGAGTTCTGCCAGCCTTGCTTGTTGTCGCGGTAGTACGGGAAGTTCTTCATGATGAACTCGTAGATGCCGTTGAGGGTGAGTCGCTTCTCCGGACTGCTCCGAATGGCCATCATGATGAGTGCGTTGTAGGAGAAGGGAGGCTTTTCATTTTTCTTCTTCTCTTCCTCAGCTTTGCGTTTCTCTTCGTCGGACAGTTCTTTCGTATCAGCGGCCGAACCATTGCTGCTGCTGCTACTGCTGTCTTTTTTCTTTCGTTGCGACGCTTCTGATAAGGTGGGTGACGCCGATGATGAGGCATCCTCGGTTTTGATTTTGCGCTCGGCATCTGAAGGGGAGGTACGGAGATCATCTGGTTCGTCCATTGAAAGTGATTCGTGGCGATCATCGTGATCGTGCTCGGGGTCTTCGATGATCCCTTCCACGTCCAAGTCTTCTTCGTCTTCATCCGTGTAATTGTCCATGTAGTCTTCACTGCCCACGTCACTGGAGCCACTGATTATGTTACCTTCACGATCTTCCATACCGGGTCCTTGGAAGCGTCGTTCGATGCAACGCTGATGTGCTTCACTGTCTTGACTGGGAAGATGACGACGGTGATGGTGAGGGTGCTGAGCCGCCCTTAGATCAGTCATATGCTCATTGAGATGATGAGAGTTCAGGTGATCCATCTTCATAGAAGCGGCGGAAGGAGACGAAGCCACGGCTGTTTCGGGTAATAGGGACAAAATGGAAAACGGTGGAGCACGAGCCATAGCAGGAGGATGTAATGGAACGGGCATGGGGCCTTCCACTTTGACCATTTTATGCAAATAAGTACTGTTAGTGGCCAGTGCGGATTAGGCTTCTTCGGATGCCCCCAACAAAAGTAGTCACTTTTAACTATAATCAATCACTTGTGGGAAGGTTTGGATGTGTGTCATTTGATATCCCACTGAACTGCAGCGATGATTTTTGTCTTTTATATTTGTTTGTGTCTTGGAGATCAACTGGTGAACACGTAATAATGTTAAAGCACAGCAGATTGGGAGGTGACACGATCTCTCGGTATCACAACAAGCCAAAACACTTTGAAAAGAACAGACTTGGGTAGAAGAAACGTCCGATCTGGCTGCTGGGTTGGCGAGCTATGGTTGCTGCTGCTGTTGTTGATGAGGATGCTTGGGTTTTCGGTGTGGTGGTGGTGATGGTCCAAAGTTTTGGGTGGTGGTGGTGGCTTACAAGGCCCCATGGTTGGAAGGGGGCTTGGCATGTTTCAGTTGGGATTATCCCCTCCCGATTTCCTTTCCCACAACAGACAGTCCAACTTGGACCATAGGGAAGGTCTCTTTAAGTTGGGTAACAAAAGCAAGTTCCGCTCCCAGCCAATGAGCAGGGAGGACGGTTGGCTGCTTAACACTAACAAGAGGCGGGGCTTGCTCGTCTTACTGGAACGAGAGACCGGAAACCGGCGCAGCTCACGCGGTTCCACACTGTTACAGTATAGGACCCCACAACCATGTTCGGAAAAACAAAAAAATGGTACAAAAAATTGAGACCCCTCCCTTGATGGTAACATTGGCTAGGTTGGACCGGGGATGGGGGGATATCATGTCTGATTAACAAGCTTTACATATCCAAGCGATGGCCACAACTTTGGCTGTGTTCTTAGCCTTAGTTGAGCAAAAAGCTCTGCTTATTGTTGTATGGATTCGGTATAGCTTTACTTGGTACACCCTAAAGAACTAGCTAAAAGACTTCCCGCTCGTTAGGGGCTCACAGACTGGGCTAAATTTTCTCCCCCTTTCCTCTTGGCGCAAGTCTTCGGGGCTTCGATTCGGCGGAAATGCTGGATTTGCACTGTCTATCCAAGCATGCTAAAGACGCGCTAGAACATATGTTTATTTTTCCTCCCAGGAGTATATACCTGGTACATTACTGCCAGTTCTGTTCTGTTTTCATGATCCGTGCAGGTGATGTTTCTTCGACACCCCCGGTGTGCCAACCCACCCATTCATAAGTCATAAAATCTCTCGCAAATCCGGTTAGGACTTAAACAAACCTCGTTTTGCTGGTCCCCACGTCAGCAATGGCGAATGTAAAGGGATCTATGCCCAGTAAAACGAGGTATAGGAACTGTTTTAATTAAAAGCGTGCTCTATGCCCTCACATTGGACCCGGCTAACACTCCACAATCCCATCCATTCCTTTTTGGTTCGCACGCTTGATCAACACCCGCATTGTTGGGAAATCTTTGTGGGGTGGAGGGGACAGCATCCCAATTTTTAGGATCCAGATCAGATCTGGTTATTTTTCTGTTTCAAAAGAAAATCCTGTCAATCAATGGCGAGGCAGGTAAGAGGGGGGTCCTATTATGATCCCAGGTGTAACATTGTTGGATCTATTTGCTGTCTAAATTCTGACACGAGAAGAGTCCACGGGTTGACCATTGTTGCCGGCATTGGGGGGGCCTGCTTTTTGTACGGGCCAATCGAGGCAGGTTTGTTCGCCGTATTTTCGCTTCTGTTATGTGTCTATCTACTCTTCGAATGAAATGACAAGCCCTCAAATTTACCCCCAAACGTCGTGCAAAATCCGCTTTGGATACAACAGAATCCAAGGGGATTGTCCACGGTCATCGTCGCCTCACTGGGTTTCCAAAGAAAGCCAAATGTCGTTAAGGCTTCTTGGCTTTGTGGATGCTTTGAGAGTGATCAAAGTTTGGTCGTTTGACCCTCTTTCTCCAAGATTTTGTACCTTTACCCAGGCCCAACAATGAAGAAATTTGGACTCTATTCTGGAACATAGCGCTGCAGTCACATGGTGTACGGCGTTTTCCCTATGGTACACTGTATCGCTTCTACTCGTTGGGAAGTTATTAAGTTTCGCCGTTTTAGACACCAATACAATCTTCTTTGTTGACTACGATCTGTAATCTGTATTTGTGCAGGATTTATACATTATTTTTAACGATTTTTTGGACATTGAAAAATAATTGAAAATAAAAGGTGATCGCTCACTCCGCTCAAATACAAAAGATTTGCTATCGTGTTGACTCATCTAGTGATTGTTCTGTCACCATTTTGCTTGTACTTTCATGGAGAAGTGGAGCGGAAAACAGTGGTGAACTCAGGCCTGGGAATCTGAATATCTTCGCTGAAGCAATTGAAGCGAAAGGGTAAGTTTCAAGAAGGAAGGAAGGACTTGCTGGGAATTCTCAGCAGGCCTAAATATCTTTGTACCTTTGTCGGCTGCCAGAGTTTGTCGGCGCCTATAAACATGATTTGCTTACACATACAGTCCACTCTGACAGACGACAGCCTCCAGAAGCTGTCAACTCTAACGATATCTTTCTCGTCTTCCAACCCGCGAGTCTCTTACACTGCAGCAGAATCAGTTTTGGCGCACTTAATTGGAGTCACCATATCATTACTTGGCTTGATGCGAAGACTTGAAGACAGTGTCTTGTTTATGTGGTGACCCTGACCGCAAACCATTAAGTTTGTCGCCCAAACACTATTTTTTTTCTCTCTCTCTTCTCTCTTTCTCTCTTTAAAGAGATCGAAATTAATATCAGACGCTGCTGTCTCTATTCTACCCCCTAAGAATCAACCAGTCTGCGTTAAAATGTCGTCCGGGCTGATGAAATGGAGAGTTTGATGTCGGTTCAGTGGCTTTTGAAGTCAGGGAATTTGATCAGGATTAGGAAATGGAGATGCTTTACTGCTACAAATGGTTTCAACTTGTGCCTGTCAATCTCCCCCCCCCCCCCCCCCCCCCCCAAGTCCCAACGTTTTTACCATAGAGCTAGCTATGGAGTCAGCATCCTTTTAAGTCTATAGTAACTCGTTCCTTTTGGGCTCTGCCTTTTTGGTTAATAAACGCGCTGCACGATGTGTACCTTTAATAGCAGATGGTTTGCCAAGAATGAAAAAGTGTTAGCTTTTGCTTTTTCTTTACTTGTGCCCAACTCTTAAGCACCAATGTTTGGACCAGCTTCCGTCACGGGACCCCGAATACACAGCGTATTACATTAAAACTTTGATGTTAGGGCTCCAGAAACAGGAAACATGCTCTAACTGGGTAACTTTTAAAGCCGTGCGTTTGTCGTCCCACACTGCCTTACTGTTCTGGGCTGAAACTCCTTGGCGTATACTGCAAACGTTCTTACGTTGAACTATAACTCAAAAAGGCGAGTCCATTACTTTTTATTTTATTTTTTTTTATATATTTTCCCCAGATAGTTCGAGAACTGGATGCTCTTCATTGTCCTTCCGTGAGCCGTGAGAGAACGTTAAATTTCTGTGCATGCCCTGCTGAGTTTCTTACACTTTTATCTTTGGGGGAAGCGACAAAAGGCCGCGTTGGGAACAAGTCAAGTTCTTCCAGAAAAGCCACTGGAACGTGTGTGTGTAGGAGTGGCTTGTTCTGCAGATTGAGAGTTAAAAGGGAAGCTGTCACTTGCCATTTATTTGTTTGGCTTCACACAACTGCGGATACACACTTTTCAACAAACAATTCTCTCTCCGTGCAAAGTTAGAATATACGCCTAGTCCAAATTCGTATACAACATCCTAGGAATATCTCATCTTGCCTGGGCTTACAAGCGGGATTGTTGCGCGTCTGTCATCGTCCCCAGAGAGTGGTTGGCCGCTCCGACATTTTGGGACGCTGTCGAGGCTGTTTTTCGTTTCCCGTTTGGCGCCGCAACCTTGGCCGACCAACCCCGGAGAGCGTTGCTTAAAACCCGTCACTTTCGAAATTTCGAACTGTCTATATCCATTGCCCTCGTCAGTTATATACGCGGGACATCCATAGGGAAAACCGGGGAAGGCTGGCTATCCTACATACCTCCAAAAAACGTTCGCTAGCTGCAAGATTCATGTTTTCGGTTGGGCAGAGTCATCCTATACCGGGCTATCTTGCCTCTCTCACGGTTCCCCAGATTCCAGTATGCGCGGCATGGCTCTTGCAGAGGTGTTATCTTGTATATATGTGTGTATGCTTATCCTAATACACACTCCCGCGTGTTACCATGTTTGCTCCTCCAAAGTTGCAAACAAAAGCTGGCTTTGACAAGAACCAACCCACTTACTAATTGGAAACCATCTAAATAGCCCCCCAAAGCCAGTAAACTGCGTCGAACATCGTCATGCCAAAGTCCTCTTAATTTTTTCTCGTAAATAGAAGATTTTTTTCTCTGAAAAAAATGGGACAAAAAAGGATTTCCTTTGCGAGTAAGCTGTTTATCCCCAATGTTATTTCTGCCTTGTCAGTTCTTTTTTTAAAAAATTATTCTTCCGTCTGAGCTCGACATTGCGGTGTTGCGAAGCAATTTTTTGGTGAAATGAAAAGTAATTGCTCGGAGAAATGGAGACACAGCAGACAGGATATGACGCGGGATATTGCTTAAGTGATCTTAATTGGGGTAAAGCAATGTTAGCAGACAGAGAGCCCGTATCGCGTTGTTTAACAAATTCTTTTCATCCGGTCCGAGTCCCATATAGAAGCCCTTTAACACGTGATGGAGTGGCGCGGAGGCTCTTACACTACACGATGTATTACGTCAACAGTGGGAGCAACTTAAATTGATGAAACAGCTCTGAATCCTTTGCAGCATCACAATACAAGCCACAAGCTCATTCTTTCTCCCACAGGACCTTGCGACACAGGTCTCTTGAAAACAATTGGAAGCTTCCTGTGCTTCCACAGCAAAACCTTGTGGTTCTTTTCAATGACGCATCCATATATCCGTCCATTTTATTAACCCGGCGCCTGGTTGACGTTCAATAAATTTACCCGCATCTCCAACACAACGCACAAAAAATTAACCCACACTAACGCAAATTACAAAAAAACCTTCTCCTCTCAAAAACTATGTTATTTATGTAAATTACTAAAAATGTTAGGTATTCCACCCCCAATCATTGAACTGGTATCCTTCCTCCTCAAAAACGCGCCACCCGTGTCCACAGGCTTAATATGCGAGAATAAGTTGCTTTCCGTGCTCATCAACCCGCCAGTATAGTTCTTTTCCCAACAGTTGGGGGTCGGACGTGTATATCTTGTGTGCTCTGTATGGCTTTTCTATGTGTGTGCCATAACGCTTATGGTAATGACCTCCTGACCTGCACCCTCGCACCCTCGCACCCTTGCACCCCCGCTTTGCGTATCACGCTAGGAATATAAGGGAAGAGGGGGACCTTATGTTTGTGAGTGTGTATGGCTAAGTTTTCATAAGAGATGACAGTAGCGAGACGTATATACACCTTTCTTGTATCCACTTGCAGTTCGCAGGCCTCGTCTCTTGTGCACAAATGATGATAACAGCCTCCCTGCTGAGTTTAGGTAAAAAAAAAAAAGAACTGGCGCGTGTACAGCGCAGTGCCGACGTCCTCGACGCCAACATATCCCACAAATTGTATACCCCAGCAACTGTGAGACGGATATTTTAGGGAGCCTTTTGTACCCAAGACTGCCCGAAGTCTATTATCGGTCTTGTTCGCGTTTCGTTTAGGTGATACCCAAAGAGCATCACCGAACAACGAGGACCTTTGGATCAAGGGTTCCCCCAAGACTGTTCGGTGTCCCGCAGAGCACAGGCAACAGTCCAGCCTGGCTGGTGCACTATTATCCCGCTCCGTTACATCTTTTTTTTTTTGTTATTTAAAAAGGATTTCACGAAGATGAACAAGGGAAATTTAAAACCCTTAGTCGAGTCCTTCGCACTGTGACAGCTGTCCATTTCAGAAAAAAAAATGAATAAAGCCCTTCGCATTGAAATCTATCGAACTTGTTTCATACGTATGTCTTGTATTATTTTGAAGTATTAAGTTAGGCGTGGGGTTTGATGGGTAGCGATTGCGATCAGAGCCTCCCAATTGAGACAGAGTACAGTTTCGGCCCTTTCGCGAGCTTTTGGGTAACTTTTGGGTACTCGATTGTTTCCTTGTTAACCAATATGAGATACATTTACAAGATAATCAGGCGACGGCCGCTCCGTTCTATGTGCGATGACTGGTTTTGATAATGCCATCAGATGCTATAGAGTTGCCGTATTCTAGCCCCATTCTTTTTGGCTAGTACCCCCCCTATAGCTTACCCCCCGGGCTTTTTCTCTGAAGGGACTCTTATCCGGCCAGATCCTTAATTGGGACCTGGATAGATGGATCCTGGAGCCGTTGTTTGTTGACACGCGCGTTTGATCAAGTCCGTTATTTTTGCCTTTTACCCTTCGGACTAATTGGGACGCTTCAATATATTCGAGAGAGAGCGAGAGAGGACGTGGGAAATCAATTGAGGAATTAATACAAGTACAAAATAAAAAAATATACTAAGTTTTTATAAGGTTGCCCTCTAGGCTTATTTTACCTAATTATTTATGCATTATGCGTGCAAATGTGGAAACCCTACCAACACTTCGGGAGCGAGTTCGAGCGGATAGCTTATTGATCACGTGTGTGGGACGCAAGCGATGGGGCAAAAATACAGGTTCTTAGCTGGTGAGGTATAATATAGCTAGAGAAGAAGCGTAAGAAATGGAGGTTCTTGTGTATTTGGTAACATGAAGGGAAAGAGGGCCCATGTAGGAGAGCCCACCGCTATATAAAAGGATAGTTCAACAAGATGACTTGAACGTGACAAGGCATTTATGGACCAGCTTGATGGATTAGAAATCCACGGGAGGCCATAATATGCCAGTTCGCCCCTCTAAATGTTCTCTTTTCTTTCCAACAATTGGCCATCAGATAACACTTCCGTGCCCTCTTCTTAGCATATATCAAACCCCCATTTCGAACTGATTTCGAATCGCTTAGTCTGCAATAAATTATTGTTCTTCCAAATTTGTCCTTTCAATTTTATATTTTTCTAAAAAATTGGAAGCTCATACGATTACTCCGTATACTGCCAACATTTTGTACCTTTTACAAGATAAAATACATGTAAAATTCGTATTATTTCATATATTCGTATTCATTTCATTATTCGTGTAATTATTTTCGTATTTAAGTCCCACTATTTTCTTATATTTTACGTATAAAATTCTTTCTACGTACAAAGTTCAAACCACAGTATAAAGGTTTACACAGTATGGTAACTGGGGGTATCTTCCAATGTAAAGGGATTAAGACGATTTTCTCGGTCTCAAGAGGATGTGGGGGTAACAAGGAACATAGGAGGGATGGATTCACAGACTTGCCCATCCTACCCCAGAAGTAGGCCTTCCAAATCTACTACGAGAAGGGTTCGAAAAGAGAACAAAACATTCACAAAACGGGGGACTGGTGACCTTTCTCTCGAGGGAGTTTGGGGCTGACGTAAGATTCGACTAGCATTGCGCGATTTTGAAAGTTTTTCTCCCGGAAATGATTATGCTGGATCTTGGTATTAAAGTCTTACGGTAATATCTTTCACTTCACATTGCTCGCTAATCCGCAAAGAAAGACAAGCACTTGCTACTTTCTACTGTTTTTAATTTCATATAAATAGCGTCGTCTCATCAACTCGTCAGCAATTGCTATTGCGCTTCCGTGCAGTTTGTTGCAAATTTCACAGAGCTCACTCGCAATTTCTTTCAAAGCAGATTTTTACCGTTTTCTTAACACGACTCTCTTAACACGACGAGGTATTTTATAGTGTATGGGGTTAAACCTGTATACTATAAAACACCTATGTATGGGTTGCAAAATAGACTGCCTCCTCGTGGTGCAACCTGGGTAACGCGAAATAGTCTATAATGTGTATACGTGTTGTGCTTTGACCTAGTTCGTTCATCTTTTATTTTAAGCTTAAAGCTTTTATTTTAATCTTCATAGTTTAAAGCAATAGATTTAAATTACGCGCTTTTATAAACCGTCGTGACCTTTTTTGAACTGCACTGGGAGGTTTGAGAATGTACCCTTTCATTTTCTGGCCTTTTACCTGAATATTACTCTGGGGACCGAGTAGGTCGTCAGAAAACCTAAACATTGGAAGATACCCCTGTTACCATACTGTGTAAACCTTTATACTGTGGTTCAAACGATAAACCAACCTTTTTTTGCATGTATAGGCTGAATTTATTATACTATCCAAATACAGCGCATACACAAGTAAGGAGTCAAGAGAGCTTTTATGAGTTCTAACTGTAAGCTTGCATATTCACTGGGACGTGCTTGGTGTTACTTTTTATTGTACGGCTTGCTACCATATATAACAAGGGGCCAAGCAGGCCCAATGGTAACAACTTTCCCAATGCGTGTTTACTGCCTGATTGAATCAATTTGCAAAGCGACTGGTGCTGTTGTGGTCTTCGGTTGTGCGGGCTACAAGCGAGGAGAACAAAAAAGACGAAGTAGGACAAAACAACGGAGCCCAAACCTTGCGCATCACATGAAGCACCCCGCAATCCCAGACCTTACTTTCTTCTATAACCCCAATCTGTCGTTTGGTCTCCCATGTCATCTTTTTTACATCTGCAGCAGGGTACAGGACGGAATGAAACGTTGTGCTAGCACGCCCTGCTCATAAAGACATATTATGCCACGCAATTAAAAGGCCTTGTTAAGGGCATCCTTAAAACAGGGGGCTGTGACGCGGCCATCGACGGAAATTAATGATAGCTATTAATTTAACTCGCCTACTAAAAGGGTAAAGGATGCTGGTTTAACGTTCGATTCCTTCGCTGCCCAAGAGATGAGCTACAGTCAAAAGGAAAGGGGGGAGGGAAAACCACAGAACGTTAATGATGTTCCTTTTTACCCGAAGCCGGAGAGAAGTGCTAGTACATCATACACGTTGCGCTAACAAGGAAGTAAATTTCCTGAAGCTTTGTATTCTACTTGGGGGAAACGAAATGAACGGGGGTGGTTGGGATCTTTTACCCCTACCGTATTATATTTCGGCACTGTTGGGACCAACAAATTGGGCTGTTTGGAAGACATTTGAGCGCGGGAGCACAAAAGGGGTCATTTGAAACCTGCAGAAAACCTCCATAGTGGATGGGCTCAGGTGCTTGATATGGAGATGACGGCCTTACAAAAGTGTGTAAGATGTTCGTTTTGGTCGGTAATCTGTGCTGAACCAAGCGGGGATAGAGACAATTCGAAAATTCCATGAGAATTGCTCAGGCAGAAAGTAAGTGGCGTTAAAGGGCAATAGCTACCAAAATTATCTTTTGCGATATTGCTTGATTCTAGATTCCTAGATAGTCTAGATTTTTAAAAATAATTACGCATATTGTTTGACATTTTTTTCAAAAAGATGTTCCGAGGTATGAATTTCAAGTTTTGGCACTTTCCCGCCATAAGAGCCGTGACGTAGACACAAAGAATGGTGTGTCTGTAGCGGCGTGGTCCAGCTTTGTGTTGTGCTGAACTTTGTTCGAAAATTGAGCGTAACTAGCAAAATAAAGGTGAAACAAAACATAAAGATTGCTTTTGTGCCGTATTTGGAGTGTAACAACAGTGCTGGGTATAGCGGAGGATTGTTTTCTTTCCAATGACAATTAGCCATGGGATTTCGATCCGAAAAACAAACGAAGCCATTAATGCCAATAGCAGTAGCTACAATTATCGTGAAAACAGTTCTTTGCTTGTTCCTATTTAACCTCAAACGCAACTAGGTTCAGGGTAAGTAATAATACTTGAATTGGGATTAATAAAATTTAGTTTAGATCATGCGAAAGCGGTTGAAATATGAAAACCTCTGGTAAAACATCTACCGTAAATATATTTCATTATCAACAATATTTTAATTTCTCGAATATATGTCTCGTATAAAAAGAACCTCACTATCGTTCTAATTATCTACCATTTCTAGGGGGTTTTCGCCTGATTCTCATAGCAAAAAAGACAAGGAAGCTTTGCTTTTTGGGCGAACGTGCCCATTTGGGTACGTTAAGGAACCACGTGACTTTGCCGTTCCCAGTTCAAATTAAAATTGCCTTGTGTTATTAGTCTTGTTATTCTCATAACTCGGTTAATGTTTCGCGCTCAAAGGAATGTATACTATCACTGGAAACTATAATTCTTACTGTCTTTTGAGACAAAGTGGGTGGCTATTGCCGTTTACATAAGGGAAGGAATTATTCCACTCATTTATTAGGATGTTGGCTGGAATTTCTCAATGCTAAAGTTCTTCCCGGAACCTTGAATCTGGAACTTTTCAAGCTTTAAATCTCATTTCTGGATCAGATTAGAAGCTGGGTGACACCTCGGAGTTTATCGTATGACCCATCTTGTCTTCGTTCAGTCAACGGAGAAGGACATAAACATTTTCCTGTTTTTAAACGCCTGTCGTTTCCCCGAACTTTGCATCAACGAGCTTGTCCCATCCCCAAAAAAGTTGTTCGCTTGGCTGGCAAAAATCCTGTGCGTTGAACAATAAAACAATGGAAAAAAACCACACTTTACATAGGGTTAAAGGATTTTTGGCGAAGGGCACTCCGGGCCGTTAAAAACCTTGTATATATTTTTATAGATCCAGGTACCAAGAGTACCGTAACATTGCTAACAAAAAACAATATAACCGCCCCAGTGGAACTATTTTGTGCGAGGAAGAAGCTGCCTGCCTTGTGTGGCTTTTGGTAAACGAGGCATAAATTAAGCTCAGCTGACATGCGACTTGTGTCCCAAAGACAACGATTGTGCTGTACACCCACCCTTTTCTCTCCCCCCCCCCTCCCCCAGTCTTTCATCCCTTGTGAAGGGTTCTTTGATGGTTCCAAACTTCCCGAGATGTTTTAACGATGGAAATTCTGGAACAGCAAAAAAATTAGGTAAGAAAAAGGTTAGGTGTGATGTTCCCTATGATAGTTTTCCATGTCCGTTGCCTTTTGTTGAGCTTGTGTGATGGCATTCCGAATGACGACGGGGTGCCGGAGCGAGTGACGAGAGCGACTGTGGATTTTGGTGCTCGGGCCATTGGGAGAAGTTCTCCGTCATCTTTTCTTCTCTGATAATGTTAACAATGCGGCTTGGCGACACAGTGTCATGATTTGGGAAGAATTTTCTTGACCTATAGGCTTGCTTTTTTTAATTGACACGAAAGTGTCTTGATAAGTTGTCTTGTCAGGATCCCGATGTCTCTTTTAAAAAGTCCTCCCCCTGCACGATCCCCTACTTTTGGACGCTCTTTTTGGTATGCTAACACAGCATATGCAAGACTTGCAAGAGTTCTGATGGTCTTGCGACTGTCATCGTGTCATCGAAATGCTACGAACCTTTTTACAAGACAGTTGGGTTGGACTTTGAGGCAAGTTACCGCAGCAGCACGACAAAGAGAAAAGGAAATCTTGGATATTTTTTTGTCTTTTTTTCGTTTTCTTTGTAAGACGTTTTGGTATTATTCTGTGGGCTAGTGAATAGAGCAAGTTATTGAATTCCGAGGGTCCAAAGTGGCCGTACTCGAGATAATTTTGGGTCCCATTGTAGATATCTTGTTCTGGCTGGAGTTACACTCGAGTCTTGTTGGCGTTTAACAACTCAGCAGCAAATATTGAACGACGCTGTTCATTATCAGATGCTTGTCGTCCAAAGCTACGTGACTAACACAAAAACGTTGGGTCTTTTTAACTCTACACAACCACGGGATTTGCCAAAGGTACTCCGAGTCGATGAGTCAAGATATAAGGTTCCTTTTTTATATAAACTTTTTGGAAATTAATAAATAATACGTTTCATCTTCTTGGTAATTGTTTCCTTTGCAACTCAGTAGTGCCAAACAACTCAGTAGCCCTATTTTTTTATAAGTACTTGAAGTTGACAATATACTGAGAACGACAGACTTTGTTTCAGACTATATTTTAGTAGCCGTTCACGGGTTATTGGCATGCGAACATTTGTTCGTGACGTCACGAAGGAAGCATGGTGTGGCTAACGGCGTTTGTTACTATGGTTACTGTTTATTTCGCACTTAACAATTTCGTAGTAAACAATGCTAACGGATGTCGTTAATAGTGTGTGACGTTAAGAAGGCCATATGATCCTACTTTTTTAAACTTTTCTGTCTTTAATAGATTAATTAATGCTTCGTGCGGACGTAAAGAAATATATAATAAAAAGTAGAATTTTCATTCCTTACTTGTAAGGCAATGTTATTCTTTGGCTATTGCCCTTTAAGCCAAGTCCCGAGTTTTGGCTCAACGGTCCCACGGTTTTTGTGGTCGTTGTCAAAGCAATTGAGCGTGCTGAAGAACGTTTGAAATCACAATATAAGCCCTGGGTTTTCCGCCTACTTGCTCACTAATACCAAGCGCAAAGTCCTTGTACAAGTTCAGCAGTACGTAGACAAAAGCGGAGTTAAAAGACACCCTTCAATTCCAAGCGATTAAATTTTCACGAATAAGAGTTACCTAATGTACGATCGCGCCCCTCCGGTCCGAGTTTTTCGTGTTGACGGCGAGAAATTTATGGCAAGTGCGCGCAGTACAGAGCATTCGAGCTTGCATCAAATGGACAAAAGAGGATTTAATTGAAAGCAAACATGCACGCCCTTCCCTCTCAACGAGGGAACGTATGCTCCTCAACAAGCTTTAAAGTTTAAAATCAACAACAAGTGTGTAGAAAACGGGTTAGGAATACCCTACACCCGAAGCCAGCCGAGGCTTCCTGATCCCCGAGTTATAAAAGAATCAAGTTAACTTCTTTTTGGCTATTCAAATGAGTGAGAATGAGAGCGCTTGCTGAGATATAGCCCGCATAAGTTTTGCGGAGGATCTTGGGAGGATGCTGTTGCCCTCAAGTTGTGGAGCCGAACAATGCGAAGACCGAGCAGTTTTTATCCATGAAGAGGCTTCTTCAAAGGCATATTTTGCCTGGCTTTTCTGCGTGGCTTGCGACCCAAGTACCACCAGCGCCTTTTGTGATAGCAAGGACCAGCTTTTGTTGTCCAATAACCTCACCCATAGCTCTTGACACGAAACAATAGACAGCGACTCCCAAAATCCAGGCCCTTGGTATGTCCTGGTGTCTTCACTTTGGGGAGCTTTCTATAGATTCGAGTCGCTAAACACGACCCCAAGATAGAACTTCAAAGGCAAAACTCTCGTGGAAAAGTCGTGTATTCATACATTACACATAACGGCAAAAAGAAAAAAAAAAAAAAGGAAATTTAAGGAACGAGTGACTTAGGAGGTGAGAGTTTCGGCAACGAAAACGGGATAACCCAATGGTGGATCTGCCGCTTGGGTAGTCAAATTGCGTAACAGCCCAGGATGAGCCTACCGAAAGTAAACAAGTTGACGGGTTTTTAGTTGAAATGTTTCGGTGCTGAAGAGGAAAAGTACAACCATTACTTGAATACTAAATCGCTCGTCATCGTCGTTGGTCAGGTACAGTAATTCCAAAGCCAAGGACGCCCATATGCCATGGACCACCTCGGCATTGAGACGGCCAATACGAACAGGCATGTCTTGTAACGTGAGCAACCGACTCGTGAAGGTGGCCTGCGATAATGGAACACGACAGACAATTAATGCCACTGATGTTTGTAACACCTTGGGAGGTGGAGAGTGAACGAGAGAAAACTTCTGAAATCATGATCCAGGATGGATGCATTTACCTTAACAGCATGATAACCAATGCCAAAAATGCCCGGTACTTGCTTCAGAACGGCCTTACGCCATTCATCTTCGCCTTCCGGACCCACATACCAATTGCCCATTAGGTCTTGTAAAGACTGCTCCAACTCGCTTACATTCTCCTCCCCTTCAGTCATGCTTGTCACTTCGTCGGTATTGATCAAGAAAGAATCCCCTGTCAATACTTGGTCCAAACTTAGTTTCACTGAAATCCTGAGAAGAACGCAAAAGATCAGCAATCTGACCTTTCAGGTGTAGATACAGGGTAAATTTACCTATGTGCTTTCAGAACGAGCCGGAATAGTTCCAAGTGACCTTTTAACCAATCAGCGCCCACCGAAGTCGGTAATTCTCCAGAAAATAAGGTGTAGCAATCTCTTGGAAAAACAAAGATCCTTTCCTCGTCATCGAAACCTACTTAATTAAAAAAGGCAATTAAAACAAAATATACATAACATAATCTTAAATATATATTTATAAAAAAATTAATACGGCTGGCAGGCTTGAGCCTGTTACCGTCGTTTATT
Organism: Lepidurus packardi; assembly: GCA_023053545.1. Classification (NCBI taxonomy): domain Eukaryota; kingdom Metazoa; phylum Arthropoda; class Branchiopoda; order Notostraca; family Triopsidae; genus Lepidurus; species Lepidurus packardi. The sequence continues at coordinate 12,484,754 of JAKZAN010000002.1, forward strand.
TCTTCATAAGAAGCGTTGGGTATAAAAATTAAAAACTGAAAAAATACTAAGTATATAATAACCGTTTACGTAATTTTACAATTAAATTAGTATAAAATGAACATAAATAAAATGTACAATATTTATTTTTCTTACGTATATAGTATCCTTAAGGATAAGTGTAGTTCAAGTAGTTGATCTTTTTTGTCGAAAGATGGCACTGATGCTATAATCTACATCATGAGAATTATGCAACTTGAATCAAAACTTGAAACAATAATTGAAAAGAAATTAAAGAATTAAATTTTTTTTTTTTAAATATGTTAACAAAAATATCTTAAAACTCTGCGTCAAAAGATCTAGATACATGATTTATTTAAACTTATTCAAGTTATGAAAATTTTAAATAAATCATACATACAAATCTCTTGACGCAGCGTTTCAAGATATTTTGTATTACGATATTTAGAAAAAAATGGAATTGTATCGTTATAATTCTTTTCAATTTTTGTCCCACTCATGATATAGGGGACATGATTGATGACATCAGTGCCACCTTTTGACAAAAAAGATTAACTACTTGAAGTACACCGTGGCCTTGAAACATAATATTTACTTCTAGTGGTTAACAACCAACGACATCTATTGACCCGGTATGCATTTAATGTACCTGACTGGGATATTATGGACGCACACGTATTGACCAACGTCTCGTATTGCTCTTGCAGGCTATCAACTTCCTCGTCAATTTGAGCAAAATGCGACGGACCAAGTAAAGCTATGGGTTCTTGATGCTGCATTTGAACCACAGCTTTCCTCAGACAGTGACGCAACCATGGACGTGCGACTGTTTGCCTCGGCTGCAAAAATACAGGTAATTGTCGCCAACTTACTGGCAAATCTAGTTTTGAGGTCGCATTGGAATTCAGCGTAGAACGAACGCGCTGGGACTGCGAATCTGATGTAGGAATTTTGTTGGCTTCCTTTTTAGAAGAGGTTTTATAAGACTGGGTAGGGACGTTTAGCGTCTCAGATGTGTCACTAATCAAGCCGGGTAGGGTTAGCTCGTAAACAAGGTCAGCTAAACGCATTCTGCCTCCCGGTTTGCTGGCCGTCACGGCCGCTGTTGGTTTGGTGGGCCTTTTGTGTGCAGTTCTTCCCATTCTTGACTTGGCGGACGCTTCCAAAGGGTCGTCATCGTCTGGCCAACTTTCTAAGCTGGAAATACTCGTTTTTACACTTCGCGTGGTACCAGCACGTGGTGGCGTTTCAGTAGCTTCGGCGTTGATTAAATCCAAGTCATCCGTTTCATCCAACTCTACTTTTCCTGCGTCCAGAGGCATGTCTTCGAGGACGCGTTTGAAAACCCGGTGAGATTCTTGAGTCCTAGTAGAGCTATCAATGGCAGCTCTACGTTGTCGAAGCTCATCCCGAACGACTTGCTGGACGCGTAAGCGAAACAGCTTCCTTATATACGCATGGCGAGTTGGCTCCTCCTCCAATTTCTCGTTGGTGGTGTAAAATTGGTTTTGCCTCGCAACACGGATAGGACTATTGAGCGCCAAGAAGGGCGGAAGAGGACTTTTATTTCCATAATCCGACGCTGTATCAAGTGTGGACAGTTTTTCGTGGCTTTGCTTAACTAAGAGCCAAGCTAAGACTTTGCAGAAGTTTTCTCCCATCACATGTAATGTATGCGGGGAATCAATGACTCCAGTTAGTACGTTCTTGGTATCGGAGTACAGTCTGGCCCTGGTTTGGGTCAAGGGCGTTAACGTGTGCAGAATATACGGGTTCAGAGTCGGTGCGTACTCGTTACGGTCAGGATAATCGGGGTCACCGAATGCGATGTCAAAGATCCCATCAATGTGTGCGGCTTCCAGCGTATGACATGAAGTTTCCTGCAATTCCAAACCGCGTACGATGTACCCATGGTAATCTTGACCCAGTTCTGCTATCGAGCACCACATCAATCGATCTTCGAATCGAAGTAAGAAGTGGTCCCCCGATTTGACAGATCCTCAAATTTGAAACGATTATTACCTCCGATTATTAAAATATTACACAATTTCTAGATTATTATTCCAATATATTTTTTTTAAATTATATTATTACTATTAAAGCAAGAGTAAACTAAAATATTACTATTTACATTAGTATTGCTAAAGCAAGTAGTATTTTAAATTCTATTATTACTATTAAAGCAAGAGTAAACTAAAGTATTACTATTTACATTAGTATGGCTAAAGCAAGTAGTATTTTAAATTATATTATTACTATTAAAGCAAGAGTAAACTAAAATATTACTATTTACATTAGTATTGCTAAAGCAAGTAGTATTTTAAATTATATTATTACTATTAAAGCAAGAGTAAACTAAAATATTACTATTTACATTAGTATTGCTAAAGCAAGTAGTATTTTAAATTCTATTATTACTATTAAAGCAAGAGTAAACTAAAGTATTACTATTTACATTAGTATGGCTAAAGCAAGTAGTATTTTAAATTATATTATTACTATTAAAGCAAGAGTAAACTAAAGTATTACTATTTACATTAGTATTGCTAAAGCAAGTAGTATTTTAAATTATATTATTACTATTAAAGCAAGAGTAAACTAAAATATTACTATTTACATTAGTATGGCTAAAGCAAGTAGTATTTTAAATTATATTATTACTATTAAAGCAAGAGTAAACTAAAGTATTACTATTTACATTAGTATTGCTAAAGCAAGTAGTATTTTAAATTATATTATTACTATTAAAGCAAGAGTAAACTAAAATATTACTATTTACATTAGTATTGCTAAAGCAAGTAGTATTTTAAATTATATTATTACTATTAATGCAAGAGTAAACTAAAGTATTACTATTTACATTAGTATGGCTAAAGCAAGTAGTATTTTAAATTATATTATTACTATTAAAGCAAGAGTAAACTAAAGTATTACTATTTACATTAGTATGGCTAAAGCAAGTAGTATTTTAAATTATATTATTACTATTAAAGCAAGAGTAAACTAAAGTATTACTATTTACATTAGTATGGCTAAAGCAAGTAGTATTTTAAATTATATTATTACTATTAAAGCAAGAGTAAACTAAAGTATTACTATTTACATTAGTATGGCTAAAGCAAGTAGTATTTTAAATTATATTATTACTATTAAAGCAAGAGTAAACTAAAGTATTACTATTTACATTAGTATGGCTAAAGCAAGTAGTATTTTAAATTATATTATTACTATTAAAGCAAGAGTAAACTAAAGTATTACTATTTACATTAGTATGGCTAAAGCAAGTAGTATTTTAAATTATATTATTACTATTAAAGCAAGAGTAAACTAAAGTATTACTATTTACATTAGTATGGCTAAAGCAAGTAGTATTTTAAATTATATTATTACTATTAAAGCAAGAGTAAACTAAAGTATTACTATTTACATTAGTATTGCTAAAGCAAGTAGTATTTTAAATTATATTATTACTATTAAAGCAAGAGTAAACTAAAGTATTACTATTTACATTAGTATTGCTAAAGCAAGACTTACAAATTACTTTAATTTCTTCGTTTTGAAGGAAGGAATTTAAAATGGCCATGTTACCTAAGGCGCCACTTAGCGCCGCATTGTAGAACTTGGTAGTGACTTGGGAAAGCGCTTGTTGGTAGTACACGGCATCAGCGGCCTCTGACGTTAGGCTGGTTGACTGGCGGCAAAACTGTTGTTTCGGCCAGAATGAGCTAGGGCGCGGGTAACTCATGAAGAAAACTGGCAAGGTAAAAATGGGGAGTAATGGCGCTGCGAATAGGGCGGTTAGGGCCATCATGACCACGATGGCAGGGAAAGCGAACACACTTAACGCTATAGAGATGATACATAAATTTGTTTATTTAATTTGAATATACATTAATTTGAATATTTATTTAAAAAGCCAAGAGTTCAGTTTACCTTGAAGGGGAGGCATCCAACTATTGTGTCGGCTTCCAGGTCGGGCGAATAAGAATAGCAGACAAGCTTGGGATTTGGTTAGGAAATTAAGGATGCGATGTCGTAGGAAATTTATTAAGGCCAATTGGAGGCAGATACCACCCTGGATTTGGTCTACTGAGAAACGATTTGGACCGATGAGTATCAGAATGTGAAATATTGTAGTTTCCCACAAGGCTGAGTAGGAATCTTGCCATATCTAAGCAAAGTTAAGGATAAACTGGCTTGAATGAGATGGATTAGGGTTTTTTACCCAGCGGTAGGAACGAAGAACGACCAGTACTTTAAGAAAGGTCAAGAATCCTTCATTTTGAGTTAAAAGTTTGTTTCTTTCGCTATACAAGTTGCATGTAAGGAAGGCCGCTAGCAGTAAAGGCACGACTAGAAAGAAACGAGTTTGGATGAATGGATAAAACTAGTTCGAGGTTATGAGCTGTTTACTTTTGTAAACTAAATACTTGTAGGCATACTCTACTACTCGTTTCAAAGGCGCGGAACCCATTTCCATGAAAAAGGGATTTCTAAACAATCCGAGGATGAATATCTGCTGAACTGCAGATAAAAGGCAACTCAACACGAGTACGCAAACAACGGTCGATCCCAGATTGTAACTTGCTCTCTCAACCGCAGAGCTTGCCATGTCGTAGGTGGTATTGGAAGAGGGCAGAACACTGCTTCTTTCATTGGACATATTGCTGAGTACTAACCATGGCAGTACGACGCTTAGACCAACGCATGTACCTATCATAAGTACATTCTTGGCAATGCTAGACACCAAGGTATGTTCCCGAGTCTTCGGCTGCTCTAGCTCACGATCTTCACCTTCACAGCAGCACGAAAAGAGACGGTAGTCTACAAATATAGGACATAAATTAGCTTTTGTTGAAAACTAAAATGTCGAGACATTCAAGGTACTTGTACTTTTCTGTCTGCTGCTGATATATCCCGAAATGCAACCAATCAAAACCAATAAGAAAGGTTGAGACATGAGGTTGGATATAGCTATGGCTTGTACCGTAACCATGGCCAAAGAAACGACCAAAAGCGCAGGCGACGAGGATGTAGGCCCTCCACAGGCAAACGTATGTATCTAGTTGTACGCAAGAAGATTAGTTTACGTACGAAGTTACGGGTTAACGATGCTTGGATCTTACTTGTTCGGCAATCCATAATAGCAAAGCTTCTATAGGCGGTAATAAGCCGCATAACCAAAGGAATGGCAACAATGAAAAACTGATATGGGCAATGACATCAGCTGAGTATATTGCTGGGTTCGAGTCGCCCAGAAACCTGCAACATTTAAACAAACCCTAACTTTGTTTATGTCTGCTCTCCGGCAAGGGTTCTATGCTGATTAGGTCGTCCAGCTAGCAATAGATGGCTAAAAAAGCTAACATAGTTACTATTGGTACCTCCGTACCTCCGCGTCGGGTTAACGGCAATGCTATTCCCCTCCAAAGTGCAAAGCACTTGCTTCATGTTTTTTTAGTACTACTATTGATTACATTAAGTTAGGCTAGGTTAGGTTAGGTTCACGGATTTTCTGATAAGCATTTTTTCGTTTCACGTTGGAGGGGAACAGCAGCGCCATTAGCCAACGCGAAGGTACCAATTCCTCTCCAAAGTGCAACTCAATAGTTACACTTTGGAGGGAACAGCAGCGCCATGACTCGACGCGGAGGTACCAATAGCTTGATGTTAACTCCCGATCGTTCTTTCTTTACCGTATATTTGTTGTGATATGTTTAAAAAGTGCTCGATTTCTACTAAAAATTCAACTAAAAAGAAAAAAACAGAACAGCTACGGCCGGTAGAAAACGAACTGTGGCTTATTTCTTTTAGTGAGTAAATATTACTTTTACAACTTAAAGATTACTTTTTAACCCCTGTGCGCGAACGATGGCTGGTGTCAAAATGTTTTGAGCAAACAAAACTAACTTTACCTGTGTACGATGTGGACGGACGTCAAGATCATAACGTGCATAGGACGAGACAGGCAATTGATTTCATAAGGGTCGTATGCTCGAAATGTGGCTGTTTCGGGAGGAGTAGCAATAACGCAAGAATAAAAAGCAGTCGCAACTGTAAACCAGCCACTTAGGATCAAAATCCATTGTGTTATGATATTCTACAAAAAAAATTCAGTCTATTTTTTCTAGGTTTTTTTAATATTACCTTGAAGAGTATTAGCAAGATACCCGGCATGAGCATCATCGTAGCTGACGCCATCATGACACTTCCCACCAAAGTGTGTAAAATAACGTTAATCGCGTGTTTCTTCGGAGGAATTACGTACAGCCACGTATCTTGGCCCCAACACCCTCCAACGGGAATGGTATCTTCCTCGCCTAAAGCTGTTCCGCTTAGTTTAACTTGCGGTAATGTTGATCCTTTCCTGGCCAGTATTCGTCGCAGGAGATGGAGAACTAAGCTGTAAATAACCCAAGCAGCTCCAAAACTGAGATGAGTAGCTAGGTTGTCTGGACAGGTGAAAGAAACCAAGATACCACAACACAATGGAATAAGCAGGAACAGGATTTGCACGAGATAGATGTAAAAGCGAGCAGGAAAAACAAGGCGAAGTTTTGGTCCCCCCAGAAAGGTCTGCCATAGTCTTCTCTTAACCAAGTCCAGCTTGTAGTCATTAATTAAAGGTGCTTCCATGATGATACTGCTTTTTTTAGTTAATTGATTACCTCATCACCCTACACCCTTTCGATACATTCTGTAAACATTAAGCTGGATTTGGGCATGGCACTTGTGTCTTTTGTTCAATGGGTTTTCGACTGAGGCAGTTTCCTACGAAAGTCTTTGGTTCGGTATCCCTTGACGACAAAATTCAACAAAGACAGTGCGCAGGACTGGACCTGGACAGTGCTCCAGTTCCAGATCCAGTGACAACACTGGATATAAAATAATTTTAATAGGGAAATAATTTTAATAATTTTAATAGGGAAACAAGCACATTTATTTGCACCCGATCAGTCATAAATTAAGCAAGAAATGTACGGCATATTAGATGCGTAGAAAATAGATTAAAACATGGAAACAAGCGGCTGCATGATCTTAGCAAAATCAGTCAAGTCGGCTTTGGATCTTGAAGCCACGGGATCACTGTAGTAAGGATAGTAAGGGCCACTGTTACTAGATGGCGAAATCACCTGTGGTGGTGATACATTCGTAAGAGATGGTGGTGCAGGTGGCAAACCAGTCGACGGAATTGGGATTGGAAAATTCATAGGTGGCAAGTTCTGAGGAGGTGGGGGCGGCAAGTTCTGAGGAGGTGGGGGTGGCAAGTTCTGAGGAGGTGGGGGTGGCAAGTTCTGAGGAGGTGGGGGTGGCAAGTTCTGAGGAGGTGGGGGTGGCAAGTTCTGAGGAGGTGGGGGTGGCAAGTTCTGAGGAGGTGGGGGTGGCAAGTTCTGAGGAGGTGGGGGTGGCAAGTTCTGAGGAGGTGGGGGTGGCAAGTTCTGAGGAGGCGGGGGTGGCAAGTGCTGAGGGGGTGGAGGTGGCAAGTTCTGAAGAGGTGGGGGTGGCAAGTTCTGAAGAGGTGGGGGTGGCAAGCTCTGAGGAGGTGGGGGTGAAAATTTTTCTTCTTCGGCTGTTTCGTAGTATGTTGGAGGCTTCTTTTGGACCGCTTCACCTTTTTTATGGATAGGCAGTGGTATTGTTTTTAGGGGGGCTGCTGTGGTTCCTTTCTGGATATTGGAAACCTGAACGGCGATCTCCACTGGAGTCTTTTTGAGGGGGATCGGAATGGGAATGGGAATCGGAATCGGTCTATGATGCTTGATCATGGGTTTGTAGTAGGGTCGATAGGCGTATGGCTTCCCATATGTCTTGTTATAGTACGGTTTCTTCGTGGCTTGCAAGGAGGGCTTGTAACCTGGTTTGTAGCTGTATTGACTATGAGGTTTGTAGCTGGATGGGTACCGATCGTAGGCTTCGAGCTTGTCGTACATGGGAGGACCGGAGTAAGAATCATAGCCATCATCTCCAGCGTAAGCCACTGCGATCATGCAGAACAGCGTAAACACCAGTACCTGGAAAATAAAAATAAACTGTTTGAATATTTGGATAATAATGTACAATATTTGAAATACTAATTTAGAAAAAACACAAATTAAAATTTTTGAAAAATACAGTATCGGCTGTATTAACTGCATTTTGTAACTTACCGCCATAACGGGCAAATCTGCAGTTGAGTTACTAGACCAAGAAGAGCAGGTAAAGAACTGAATTACTATTGTTAAGTTTGGCTGGGGTTTATATACCGATAATCAGTACGGAGAAAACGGAAAGTATGCGCTTTCTCACCCTCGTTTGCCCCTATCTGGTCCGGGTTGTGTAGTTCCTTTTTCTAGATAATCGCCTATCTATATTCGGAAAAAGTTTGGAGAATGGGAAAACGGTAAGTTTATTTAAAGCTAAAAACAGTATGATGGGAACTTTTGTTTTAGTAAAAGGAATTCCACAGGGATATGGAGTTGCGTGTCATGAAATGTTGACGAGGAGGATATCGATTGAATTGTTGGATTTTTTGCACACCTCAAATCGTGGAAAAATACTTTTCCTATTTCTTAGCTTCACATTAATTGAACTTGATTATTTAACTGTACTGTATTCATCGACCTCACTGGTCGGTAAGATCAATCAGTACTCCCACAATACAATTAATGTTCCCGTACAGCTTAGCTTTCTATGACACGTGTCACATGAATGGGGTAAGCAAAACACTCTTAGCGAAAAAGGAAATCTCTGCAAAATTTCTTTGGTGTATAGCTAACATTAAATGGCGGAAAATATAGTTTAACATTTTATGTTTCTGTCTTAGTTAATTTGTAATATGCTGAAATTAATTTGAAATATGTAGTGGAAGAGCAATTGAAAAGCGTCCGGGGAAGAAGCAAACTTGCACATGTGGACTCATGCGTTAGGAATTAGTTTATATCATATAGAAAAGGATGACAACTGGGTGAATATTATCAGATTATCATGCTTGCCCGTTTACGCGCGTGCGCATTACCCCTTGCAAAACATGTGCGCCACCTGGCGGGAGTTATGGAGAAAATAGCCACACAGGTACAAAACTACACAGATAGAAAAAAATAGCTACACAATACACGGTTGGAAATATAAACTTGAGAATGTGGGAATGTGTTGTAAAAATAATATCGCCCATATCACAAGTCCTCAAATTAAACTGTATTACTACTTTAATTTTCTTCAAATATGGATTCAACGTATGGATTCCGTGTTACTTGTGACGAAAATAATTTCATGAAGCGAGATTAAGAGATTAAAAGGAAATAAATATGGGAGATTTATATGAATTTTTATTTATATTTGTAAATGCTTTTTATCTTGAAATTGTAACAGTATTAATAATGGAAGAAATAGTTTTCAGAGTAAATCCAGTATTTATTTATGGCCAGCATATTATAAATATCAATCGCGAATTTAATGGTTGGTTTAAACCTTTAAAATAAAGACATGAGGGGTTTCATTAGGCCCGCGAAACCAGCCAAATCAGCTGCTGACTTCAAAGCATCATGTTCACCGTACTGGACGGGACTTGGGACAATCTTCGGGATGGGAAGAGGGCGCTTATTCTCCAAGAAGTTGCCCGTAAAAGTGGGGCGAGCCTGTGAGCCAGTAATTGGCTTAAGGGATTTTAACAAACCAGAGCCTTTCTGTTTACCAGAGCCTGGTCTCTCCACATTGTCTTGAATGTTGGAGACCTGAACGGCGAGATTGACCGGGTTTTTCTTCACGGGAATTGGAAGAGGGAGGAGAACTATCTTGGGGGCTTCCACTGGCTTGTAGTCAGGTTTGTATCCGGAATAGGGCTTGTAGTCGGGCTTGTAGTCGTAAGATGGCTTGTAGTCGGGCTTGTAGTCGTAAGATGGCTTGTAGTCGTAAGATGGCTTGTAGTCGTAAGACGGTTTGTAGCTACCGTCCCCACAAGCTACTGCAACCAGGCATAACAAGGTAAACGCCAACATCTGAAAAATAAAAAGAGTTGGTTAAAATTGTTAAAAAGTATTTGGCATAAACATTAGAATAGTTAAGCGAAATAAACAACACATTTAGAAGCACTTACCTTCATTACTGCAAGACTAAAGAGAGTCCGAATTGCTGAATCAGATGTTCCTAGCTGAGGAAGAGCTGGCAAAGAAGTGGATGATTACGGTTGGATTGGGTTGAGCTTTTATACCAAGAGATTGAAGGGGTCACAGTTGTACCATCCTTTCCCTCACCGGATTTGACCTCTTATTTTCTCATCCGGTTAGGTAGGGTTTATATTTTCTCCATTAATTCACCTTTCTTTCTGGAGAAAGCTTCGAAAAGAGACGAAATTACTGTCAAAAAAACAGTAACCTGGATTTATTTTTGAAGAAAGGGAAAGCAAACCCGTAGGACTAGATTAGCGTATTAATTTAGTAGAAGTAAATTGACTACGTGACTAGGTTATTGTAAATCACGTTGTTAAGTAACTAGTATTACTCGAAGGCTTTTTATTTCTCAAATCACACTACAGAATAGCATATATGTAGTGCAATTTTTATATACTTTGCGGTTCTCAAACTACTTTTGACTGTCGGAATGATAGATGACCCTGCGCTTGGCCCTTTTCTTTATCGTAATAGGGCAATTGCTAGGAAAGCCGGAGTAAAGCTACAAGCCCGGCATAAGAAACCCTACAAGCCCGGTAAGAAACCCTGCAGGCCGTTGTAACGCTTGCCCTTACTACGTTGTTGGCCTTTTAACGTTCCAACGCAAACGCCCTGTCAGCAGTATTATTAGTTCAGCAGTTTTAGTAGTAATTATTTTATATTTATTATTTTATTTGGGACGGTATAGTAGCTTCGTGACAATATATAATTTTTACGCAACAAATACAGAATTTGGAGGCATTGTAGTGCCGAAAAAAATTATTGGTAATAAATTACAAGGTAACAATATTGGTAATAAATTACAAGGCTTCCTGCTACAAGATTTCCTGGTACATCTCCCAAACGTAAGTGCATGGAACCGGTTCATTCAGGTTCAAATGTGCAGTAATTGCGATCAAATAAGCATGTGAAAATATGTTGTCAAATATGTAGGATTGTATTACTCTGGTCATAAATTACAAGTAGCAGTCGAAATTCACAAGTACTTATCAAAGTTTAAAAAGGCAAACCGTTGGCGAGAGGACTAGCACCTTGGAAAGATGCTTGCAAGGGAGCTACGGCCGCCATCAAAGGCCGTAGGGCCGAAACAGCTTCAGTCAAAGGGGCAGCAGCTTGAGCTGCTTGGGAAAATGGACGGGTGGCTTCAAGAACACTTGCGAATGGGCCAGTAGGTCCAGCACCAAGAGCAGACAAAGGTCCAGCACCAAGAGCAGACAAGGGTCCAGCACCAAGAGCAGACAAGGGTCCAGCACCAAGAGCAGACAAGGGTCCAGGCAGAGATGCAATGTCGGCCAGTCCACCGAGTTGTCGGCCTTCAACCTTCTCAGCTTGTGGCAAAGGAATAGCAGACACGCTAGCGACGAAGAGAGCAACGATGATCAAGGAGGACTAAAAATGGCAAAGAAATTGTTATTATTGCAAGTCGTTAGAACAAGGGTTTACAAGATACTTTACCTGCATGGTGAAGTGAGAGGAGATCCTGGGAAGACTCGTTTGAAAGATATAAGTAGGCTGAGTTGGCTTTGAAGGCAAGGTGCGTTGTGAAGAAATGAAGCATTACTCCCGTCTTTTATACTGGTTGGGTTCATTGCTAGAAAGGGATCAGTGTCAGTTTATCGCTTTCTCCCAACTGTCCTTTCCTCCTAATTACTCCGTAGTTAACGGGTAAGTGGTGGGAAGGGGGGGGGGGGGCGAGAGAAAGGAAGGAAGGAATATTAGGACATATTGGAAGGGCCTGTGAATAGTTTTCCGTAATTTAGAGACAATTTAATTTTTTATTTTAACCCACCTGATTTGGAGGAGATTGGAACATTCCAAAAGCGAGAGGGCATTGTTCCGTTAATTCAATTTTTATACTCCGAAGAAGTTGATATATCAGTTCTCGTGTATACATAAAAACAGATAGGAATGTGTTTGGCAAAGCAAGATGAGTTATTTAATTAAAAATATGGAACATGAATTATTTGCCAAATCATTTCACTAATTACTGTCTTACAAGCCCTAGTTTCGGTGTCGAGAGATTTCAGAATCAACCAAAGCAAAATTAAGAGAAAATATTATTTGATCTTAGCTTAAAAGATATTGAAGATGAAAGGTTCGAAAGGCTACCGAATACTTCAGCCCAGTAGACCTCTGCGTAAGCCGTTAGCATGTTATAGCGGGTAAATTCAGAACAGATCTTTCAAAAGCAGTTTCTTTTTGGTTTACATTTAGTTTGGGGCGTAAATATTATTTTTTCAATACCAAGTGCACTATCAAAGGATTGTTTCAGTGAACTCATGTCATATAATGAAATGTCCTATACAGTGGTACCTCGACATACGAGTTTAATTCGTTCCGCAACCTTGCTCGTATCTTGAGTTACTCGTATCTCGAAGCTAACTGATTCACTGACCGTGGTGGGCGGTGCCGCGCACGCGCGCTACCGACCTGCTAAACCGAACTCGTATCTCGAATTTCGCTTGTAACTCAAAGCAGAAAATCAGTGTCAGTTAGTCGCTTTCTCCCCACTTTCATTTTCCCCTAAATTCGACGTAGTTAAAGGGGAAAGTGTTGGGAAGGGGGGATAGAGAAAGAATATTGGAATATTGTGATGTTTTGCGTAATTTAGAGAAAATTTAATTTCTTATTATAACGAACCGGATTTCGGGGAGATTGGAACATTCCAAAAGGGTATTGTGCCAATCCATTTCATTATATTTCCAATCAATTTTTATATATTCAGAAGTAGTTGATATATCAAGTACTGGTTTATACATAAATAAAGATCGGAATGAATGAACAAGCCACATGAGTTATTTCGGTAAAAATTATGGAATGTGAATTATTTGCATAATACTTTCACTAGTTACTGTCCTACGAGCTCTATTTTGGCCGGTAAGCGCTTTTAGAATTAACTGAAGCGAAAAGAAGACAGGGTTGTTTTCTAGCTAAAAGATGTCGAAGATGAAAAGATATACTTTAGCCCAGTAGAGCTTTGCGTAAGCGGTTAGCATTCAAAAGCGGCGAAATTCGGAAAAAAATTCGGAAGCTTCCTCGAAAAACGTCTTGTTTACATTTAATTTTGGCCGTAAATACTTCAAAGAATACTTGATCAAAGAATACTTGAATGAGCTTATGTTGTGATGTATATTATAGTTACAATTGGATTTTGGAAAATATCAGCAAAGGAAACAAGAAAAGTAAACACTAAGCAAATTAGTTCAGAAGTAATTTATTTTTCCATACATAAATTATATTTGCGGATCACTGACATTTCTTGTTAAGCATCGGCCCGGGAAGCCAGGAGGGAGGCGGAAGAGCGGTAGCAGGTCCAGCTAAACTAGTGAGGGTAAATCCGCCGATTAAGGTGAAGCAGAAGGACCGGCAGCGGATGCAGCAACACCTCCAGCTAAACTGGCGAGAGAAAGTCCACCCGGTAGGGACGCAGGAGAAGGACCAGCAGCGGGACTTGGTTGCGGGTAGATATAGTATGATCTAGTCGTTGTAGGGTAAGTGTGCGGGGCGGGTGTGGTAGTAGGGTATGTATAAGGAGCGAGTGTTGGGTAGGTATAGGGTGCGGGTGTAGGGTAGGTATAGGGTGCGGGTGTAGGGTAGGTATGGGGTGCGGGTGTAGGGTAGGTATAGGGTGCGGGTGTGGTGGTGGGGTATGTATAGGGAGTGGTAGTAGGGTATGTGGAAGGAGCGGGAGTAGGTACGGTATGATGTTTTTTTAGGTACGGACGAGCCGCCTGCGCGTTGGTAACTTGGACAATCATTTCCACTTCGCCTTGGGCTTCGGCGAATGTTGGGTTAAGGCTCACGAAAACCGCAAGGAAGGTGAGAATGGCGACACAACCCTGTTGATAAAAGTAAAACAGTGAGATAAACAGGTTAAGAAAAGCGATGTAAGACGCTAATGTTAATTTTGTTACCTTCATTGTTGTAATGTACAGGTTGAAGAGTTTTCAGGGGATTGGTTTGGCTTGGTAGACGTTTGAAGGCAACCGTTGAATGATTTTGTTGAGAAAATTCAAGCTTATATACTAGTCAGGTCAGCCGGAGAAAATAAGCTTTCGCCTTTTTCCTGCTAACAGAACATGAAATTAGACCTTTGGAGAAAGTTGAGATCCTAACCTGGGATCAACTAGAAAGATGGCAGTTAAATTGGTTGATTGCAATATTAGAGAACAATCAGGATGTGAGAGGTTTATTTAGCTCACATGGGATAAATGCTTCCATTTGGGGAAACTTTGGGAGGATTGCTTTGAAAATGCTTTCATTTGGAAGGGGATTGTTTCCCGGTAAACTTTGAGCTAAAATTTGCTGTAAAATCTTTGTACGAAAGAAACCGCGTCACCTTATTATTCGATTCCATTATTATTTCCTTGAAAGATTTGCTAAACTTTCTGACCCAGACCCCAGACAATCAATTAGCTGTCCTCGCTACAGCCTATGGTTTGAAAAATATCTACAAACTTGTAAATATGAAAAAGTCAAAAGCACATCCGTGTCTTATGGCTCCGCCCACGAGGGGATGGGCTTGGATTACCCGGTTCCCATACATGCTTTTATGCTAACACGCGTTTACACATCATTGAACGCTTTTCGTTAAGTAGAAACTAACCTTCATTTTTTTGCAGAATTGACTCTTATCGTGTTGCCAACGCTAGCTTACAAATGTAAAAAACCATTTACAAAAAATTTGTTTTTGCTTAAATTAAAAATTTGTAGATACAAAATAAGTACGAGTACAAATATACGTATGAGTAATACAAAATGGCTACTGACCTTTATAGTGACGTCCACGATGTCTTCAATTGGAGAAATCATGATATAATATCATGATGTCGATCATGATATCAATCATGATCGACATGATACTAACTGAATGTTAAGTTCATTCTAAGTACAGTTGCAGTTTAGTGTCTACATGAATGTTTGTTTGTCAAAATGAACCCAAAGTAACTTAAACTATAAAATCTATAAAGTATAGCTTATCTGAGATATAAATTATTTTAAAATATTCACTTATTTTCGTTTGTGTAGAATACTGATTGTTAAGTCGATACATTCCGATTGTAAAAGTCTATACACAAAACAACTATCACGGCGCTTCTGAAGCCTACCCCTATAGCTATATAGAATTGCACGCCATCAGGATTATATGGTCGGATTTTCTTTTAGACACAAGTGTGATCAAAATAAACGAAATAAAACTGAAACCCTTTAATTGGGCTTCTCAGATATTGAAGGGGGCAGTTTCCTTGCACTGTTTGGATTTCTTAAGTAGTTCGCGGTATCGGAATAGCTTCTAAACCATTCTAATAAATGAAAAACCATCAGAACTACTTAATGATTTTTTTAATGTATTCCCAAACGTAGGCTTTCGCCTATTGTCGGTATCAAAAAATTGCCCTAACAATGAAATTTGTCACTCATGAAAAAGAA
Source organism: Lepidurus packardi (assembly GCA_023053545.1). Lineage (NCBI taxonomy): Eukaryota > Metazoa > Arthropoda > Branchiopoda > Notostraca > Triopsidae > Lepidurus > Lepidurus packardi. The sequence goes on from JAKZAN010000002.1 coordinate 12,500,329, forward strand.
GTACATGAGAACAGAGGGAGGATAAAGCGGGGGGGGGGGGGGGGGGGGGGGGGGGGGGTAAAGGGAATGTAGAAGGAGGTCTAGATTCCCGAGTTCGTTTGCTTTGAAGCTTACTGATCGTTAGCGATTTTCAGCAGATCTTTCATTCGGATAGTGAAAGCCTTCTTCTCGGCCACGATTAACTTGTGTATCTCATGCGAGTCGCTATTGCTCGATAGTTGTAACTCTTCACGTTTCTGGTCGATGCTCATGCCGGCTGTTTCGGCGTCAAAGGCGATCAACTGATTCAATTTGACAATGTTCGGCATGATGTACTTGGCCGAGACCTTCGTGTACATGCCAGCCATGCCGTGGATAAAGGACGATGCTTGACTAGCATCTTTCGCCGAGACGTAGATCATTTGTAAGTTGGTCTGGGAATTAAGCAAGTCCACTTCCGTACTTGTTGCCTTGACGAGATCAAGGAATTTGTCCAAATCCTTATTCATGGACGATTTAACGACGCTTGCCACTTCTTCAAAGAGTACTAGGTTGGACCAGTGTTTTTTCAGCTGACTCAAGTTGTCCAACCCGACGTGCAAGAGTTTGATAGCTTCTCCATAGCGCATTTCTCTAGAATTCTTGCGCTTCAACTGGGTCTGGACTTCTATGTTTTTGAGGTTGTTCATCTCCATACGAACTCTAGCTTTTTCACGATTCTCGACCGCCATTTCGTTCTGCTTTTGGAGGGTATCCACTGTGTGCTTCCAGTTCTTGGAGGCTAATTCCGACCCTCGAAGGGACGTCGGCTGAACATTCGGCATCGACGTCGTTCTTCCTGAAGCGGGATTATTCATCGATTCAACAGTTTGTTTGAGTTCTTCAGCCTGTCTGAAGAAATCCCGGATCTGCTCTCTGACCTCTTTGGTATCGTTGAAACTTTCAGACGACAACAATCCTTCCAAAGTCTTCATGACTGTTATTCCTGCTTGGCAGTTCTTCGCAACCATCTTACAACCGAGCGCTCCTTTGGCAATCTCGTCCAGCATGCTGATGTATTTCGCGGCGCTGTACTCCGACTTTATAGAGGAGTCCGTGTTCTTGAAATCCCTCTCTGCGAACTTGTTTAGTTCGCTGGCAATACCAAAGATCTTCAGGACGTTCTGAGAGTTCTCCAGCAAGCATTTGTTATCGAGGTTGACCTTCTCGGGAACGACAGCGGAGTGAGTACGCCGGACCGTACCAAAGCTGGAAAATGCGCGGCCTAAGACGGTTGCACCAAAGCAGACTATGTCTACAATTCCTTCAACAGTGTTAATGGCGGCGAGCTTCCAGTTGGGCTTATTGCGTATGGCATCGTAAACCTGGCCCTGTGTTTCCTCCACCTTTTTATCTTGATACTCTTTATCCTTCTTCGTATCTTCCAACTTGGTAGCAGTGTTGGTAGCCCTCACCTTCAACACTTCTTGCTCCTGATGGGCATCGTCTCGCTGTTTTTCTGTCAAACCTTTAATAGCCTTGACGGCAATTAGCAACTCTCCCGTCAGTTTAATTAGTTGGTCAAAAATTTCAACGACTTCATTGGAGCGGGTGGCGCTCTGCTCCGCTGTGGCTCGGATCTCTTCGAGTAGGATGGGGAGTATTTTGTCAATCATTTTCGTATTGTTGGACTCGAGGATCTGCTTCACTTGTTCCATGGTGGAAGGAATACCTTTCGTGTACAGGTAGATCTGGTGCATGTTGGTGTGAGCGGACCTGAAGGCTTCGAAGCCAGAGTTGCTGATTTGGACGAGACTCGCCTTGAAACTCATAGGGTGCTTTATGAATTTGTAGCCAGCTTCTGGTTGGGCCCCGTTGAGAGAGAAGTCGGGCATGCTGGTCGCTATAGCCATTAGGTCCCCTAATATTCTGATACTGTTAAGTGCGGGGCTTAAGAGGTGTTCCCAGTCGAATTCATTGCCGAACGTCATGGGGAATGAATCTTCGTCCGAAATGTCTGAAAGAGCTGAAACAATCTGTTTAGCTATCTCGATCTTCTCGGTCACTGAAATCAAGAATCACAGCCTTAAACTAAAATATACTTTGACATTCAGTTAAAACTTAAGGGTGTGTCGTCTGTGCTTCTTTCCAGTGACCGAATCAACTACAGAAAAGCAAAGAAAGGCCAACTTACATGTTTCAGGTGCTATTTTTGTTCCCATTGTAGTTATCCGTAGTTGGAACTTGGGTCAGCTTCCTACGTTGGGTAAAATCACACAGTTAGCATGCCGATTAAGAAAAATGAACTTTAACTAACCAGCAAGGAGTTGGCTCTTTAACAATTTGAAGGAATGACGTGTTTCGACTATAGTCTTTTCTGTTGGAAGACAAGACACGATGTCAAGAAAAACAAAAACACGAAAAGCCAAACTGAAGTTCACGGAGTTAGCTTCACCAGGCTCAAATCTGCACTTAAAAAAAAAAAGAAGGAAATATCTATGGTGTTCCGGATAAATGCGAATCCGGAAGGGATGACTAAGGACTTGACCTGCTTTGACTTGACTCATGGGACATCGACATCGACTGGGTGACGTTTTATGGGTTCAAGGGAAAACTGCACCTACGTTTTTGGATATTTCAAGAATTAGGGAAAACAGACCCTTGGTAGTTGCTAGACAAGAAAGGTAGAGAGGGGACAGTGAGACGAGACGGACGAAAGTATAGTCGAGTTGAAGTGTGTTTGGATTGTTTGGAAGTTTTAAGAGTGAAAATAAAGACGTTAGCCCTATGTATGTGTCGTGTTAGCTTAAAACCTGCGCATATATAACATTTTGGTGCCGAAACGCGGGAATTCTGAAGTAATTATGTCGAAAAACGCACTTACGGAGGCCGCGAGAGCTCTTCCCGCAGGAGGAAGACAAGAAGATCAGCGCATTCCCGCTGAAAGTCGTGTTGTGGCTGATCCTCCTCATCCCGGACCTTCCAGAGAGATCTTGAGTAGACAAGCCGAAGATTCCAGCGATGAAGAACATGGCGTTCCTGAAGAACCGCATGTCGTAAAAGCGCTTCGAACCCAATCGAAGGCGCAAACAACCAGACTTCTGAGCAAAATCCACAAAGCAATCGACGAAAAATCGTCCCGGTCGCTTATCAAAGACTACCGAACGCAACTCGTAGAGCGTCTTCAAGAATGTACAGAGCTCAACGAAAGACTTGTCCAAGCGGAAGCTGAGCACATGATTTTCGGACAAGAACGCTTAACTTGGATCGCTGACGTTGAAGCCTCCTTCAACAGTTGCTATGTGGCTATTGACAAATATATTCGCTCACGGGCCGGCAGCTCAGCAGCGTCCACAGTGGCATCGATAGCCCCGTCTCAACGCTCGCAAATGTCAAGAGGTAGCACCAACACCTCTCATTCTTCCAGGCTGCAGCTTGTGCGACAAGAACGGCAATTAGCAGAGCTTGAGCTGAACCAACTCCAGACGAATGCCAGGGAGGAAGCAGCTGAGGAGAGGAGACTTAGGGAGCTTGAAATCGAGCGGCAGGAGTTGCTGAAGAGGAAGAAACAACGAGAGCTTCAAGATTTGATCGAGAAGCAACGTGCAGAGGAGCAGATTCTCGTAACATCCTTGAACCCTGTACCCGATACGCAAGTTAGTCCCAACACCTCTATTCCCCATCCAGTTGGAAATCCTCCGCCTGTCCTTAACCTTGGTGCAAGCTCGGCCTTGACTGCTACGAATCAACAGCCCATGGTAACCTCGTCGCTGCCCTTAAGCGTGCCGTCTTCTACGAATTACCTGATTGCCTTGCCACCCATAACCCCAAACGAGGCTTGGATTTATTCCTCGGAAACACCTCCTTCGAAGTCGTCGCATAGCTGCAAGGCCGCGCAAATGCAGAAGATAGACATCATGCATTTTTCCCGGAACCCTAAAGACTGGCCATTGCTCATCTCTACGTTTAAGTCCATGGTCCACGACGTACTGGAAACTGATGACCAACGCATGGCGGTTCTCCGACAATTACTCGACCCGAAGGTGCGGAAAACCGTCCGGGGAGCTCTAAACAACCCGGTGCTATACCGAAGAGCTTTGGAGAAGCTCCACCGGAAATACGGTCACCCGCAAAAGGTCACGAATGCCTGTTTGCGAAGCGCGCTGAAGTACCCCAAGTTCAAAGAAAACGATTTTGAGGCATTGGAAGGGTTCTCCGAAGAGCTTCATAATGCCGTAGACACCCTTATCGCTTCTGGTCACGACAACGAGTTGAAGTCCACAGTTTTGGTGCAACAGCTGAAGGACAAGCTGCCACTGACACTGATGAGCCAATGGGGAGAGGAGATCGAAAGGCTCAAGCCACGATCTGCGCATCTTCTGGATTTCGACTCCTGGCTGGAGACCAAAGTGGAGTCTGCAAGCAACGTCCGCACATTGCCCGATACCGACGATTCCGACGACGAGAAGGATAGCCACAAGGCGAAATCTAAGCGCGGATCACGGAAGTCGAAGGGAAAGGGAAAAGACCCCAGGGTGGTCAACGTACTTGCTACTGGCCGCGAAGATAATTCTGAATGCGCTTATTGTAAAAAGCCTAAGCACGAAATTGCTGTTTGTAGGTCCTTCGCGGCGCTGTCGGCAGAAGAACGAGCCTGTCAAGCGAAGGACAAAGGACTTTGTTTCCGCTGCTTGGGAGATGGACACCTGGCCAAGGATTGCTCTGCGAAGGCTGTTTGTGGAGAAGCCGGGTGCAAAGCCAAGCACCAAACTTTACTTCACCGACCCCCTAGGTACTCCAGAAAAAGCGAAGCCAAGATCCCAGCGACATCTAGCCAAGACTCCATTGCTGTGAACAACGTGAGCTGCCACAAGAACGAAGACTCTCCCCCATGGCTGAAGCGCCGCAAGGTGTCTCTACTTTGTATCGTACCAGTCCAACTACGAGCTAATGGTAGAAGAATCGACACGTTCGCCCTTCTAGACCCCGGATGCGATGGAACGCTTATCCACCAAGACATGGCCCGCAAACTGAACCTGAAGGGCCCGATGGAAGAAGCAGACCTCAAGACGTTCAAGGGGAGCGATTCCATGATGGTCCAAACGGTGTATTTTCTTATTGCCTCGCTAGATGGGAAAAACGTCTTTTTAGCTGATGAAGCTACGGCAGTTCCGACGCTGGTATCGACCTTCCGCAAGAGGAATATTCCCCATCTTAAGAAAGTCTGGCCGCATTTGCAAGATCTGCCATTGAACGAAGCTGAGCCTGGCGAGGTAACCGTTTTCATTGGCACTGACGTACCAGAAGCTCTTGATTTTGATGATATCCGAAAACCGCCTCCTGGAGTCAGAGGGCCACGCGCGCTGTTTACTCCTTTTGGATGGAGCCTGAGAGGACCAGTCCAAGTCGAGTCTGTGTTCCCCACCAAGCGGCATATCATGAACATAACTTTCGATGACCTTCATGAGAGCGTGAAGTCCTTTTGGACGACCGAATCACTAGGAGTTACACCCACAGCATGCAAGATGATATCGGAAACATTAGCTTCCTTCCCGGCTGAAGACCGCGTTGACCCGAATATGGACCTGGATTTAGACCGACTGCCCGTAGAAAGGACTCTTGGCGTCTGGTGGAATGCTGAGACAGACAGCTTTGCATTCCGCGTAAAGCATATGCCCGCGAAATCGACAAAGCGGGAAATACTGCGCATTGTGGCGAGCGTGTTTGATCCTATCGGATTCCTGGTTCCAAACACCTTGACGGCCAAAACCCTGTTGCAAGAGCTTTGGAGGTTTGACCTGCGGTGGGACGACGAAATTCCCGAAAGCCTAGCTGCACGTTGGAGTTGTTGGCTGTCCGACATCCGAAAACTGGAAGCTGCTACTATCCCGCGATGCCTGCAACCCGTGCTCAACCCTCATTCCGTCCAACTTCATGTATTTGCTGACGCATCGGAGCTTGCCTTTGGGGTCGTAGCTTACTTACGCGTCTCAGGCTCAACCGAGATCACGACTAGCTTTGTTACAGCTAAATCCCGTGTGGCACCCTTGCGGCAGCTTACTATTCCTCGCCTCGAACTCCAAGGAGCCCTGCTAGCCGCCCGAATGGCCCACACAGTTTCCACGGAACTAAGACTAAAGCTTGACGAGATTCATTTTTGGACTGACTCGTCTACGGTTTTAAGTTGGATTTACTCGAAGACCTGCAAATTTAAAACTTTTGTGGCCAATAGGGTTACCGAGATCCTGGAATTAACTAAGGCCAGCCAGTGGAAACATGTTCCGGGAATGATGAACCCAGCTGACGACTGTTCCCGAGGGTTAGAGGCAGGTATCTTAATTCCACCGAACCGATGGTTCAACGGGCCGGCCTTCCTCCAGCGCCCGCCGCGCAAGTTCAAAACGAACCTGACAACACCGATCCCGAAGTTTTAACATTGATGATAGCCAATATTACAATAGATCGGAGTGAGCCGCTTGAAGGTCTGAAAAGCACGTCAGACTTACATAGACTGAAGCGGACCCTGGCATGGGTTCTTCGTTTTATCAAGAATTCGCGACCTTCTAAGTTTCCGGTGTTGAGGGGGCCCCTGACAGTTGCCGAATGCAGAGACGCTTTCATAGAGTTCATCAAACTGGAACAAAGACGTCTTTTTTCGTCTGATTATAACTATATATATTCGCCAGGCTTGCATTAACTTTTAAATATAATACAAAGAAATAAATACAATGCAAACTTCTAGGGAATACAAGTCAATGGGCAATGGGCGAACCGTCAAATTTCTATAAATCGAAGAAAAGAAGGATGCTATCCTCACACTGTACACTGTCTGAGTCCATACATTATAGTTATAGAAGTTTCAACATGTAAATAATATAAGTCCATGACCGCGTGGATAACTCGCACGACTGGGGACCCAAAGGTCCTCGGTTCGATTCCCGGTCGAGGCACTTTATTTCGTCGAAAAAACGAAATATTTAATGGCTCCCTTTCCCTGTACCATATGCCTTCCCGGCAAGGTTCCTATTCCCATATTCGAAATTGTGATGCTTCGGCATTACGAGCTCGAATATCGTGGATAGGAAACCGAGCAGGGGAGTTGGGAACAGGGAAAAGGGGCGAGGCTCTCAATTTTTGACGATTTTTCAAGGGGACCCCCTTGATCGTGCAGGGATCCTTATGGAAAAAAGCCCAGAAAACGCTTTCCCAGCTCGAAAAGGAGCCACGCCCCCTTTTTGGTCCAATCCACCAATAGGATTCGTCCATTTTTTAGGCCCCGCCCACTTTTTAGCGGATTTTTTTGAGAAAACACGCAAAAACATTCAAAATTGTCACTTTTATTGCAAAAATTACAGATAATACAAAAAGGATATTTATGGAAACTAGATTTTACGGGGAACATTTTGGTACAACAAATAAGGAATTCCAGTGGGAAGCAAAACACCTCATTTGCACAATATTAGAATCCCAATTTTCAGAGCTAAAAAAATCACAGAACAAAAATTCGAACAGATTTAGAAGGCAGCACTAGAACAATGTTTCTGGAGGGAAATATTTTTACAAGAAAAACAAAAAAATATGAAGCAATTCTTCTCAAAACTTTTTACAATAATACACAACGTCGAACCCACAGGGTGCTTTGCAGATTTGGAAGACATATTTGCAAGCCGCCGGATTGTGACACAAGGCCGACGAGTCCATAATCTTGTAAGGGACCAAATTAAAGTTACGAAAATGACGAGCAAATTGGTCCGATCCTGGACGCTGATTTCAAATGGAGAATCACAATCATTTCCTGCTTGATCAGATCTTCTGCCTAACAAAAGTTGTGTCATCTACTGTTTGTCGCTCTTCCATTGTAATTCACCATTATTACATCCTTATTTATATGTGAAACTAATTCACCTTCTGGAAGCTAGACGATGGAGGTTCTGCGGTTCTCTGACATGCTGCGGACAAATTCGCATCATGGGAACGAGGCAATACCGCGATGGATCACTTGAGATTGTTACTTCATTTCCACTTCCACTATAATAAGATAAAAAAAAGACCAATTAATCAAATTGTTAAACGCATTCAAAAGAAAACTTACTTTTCGCTTTCCTTTCCGGTCCTGGCAAAGAACTAAACCTGCAGTAGATTCGCATCCCTGGCCATCAGCCAGCGCGCAATGCTGGCGTCTCTCACCTCGTTGATGTTGATAATCAGCCAATCCCTCCAGACAGGGTTCCAGGCGTTGTAGCCACAAAAGTGAACACCGATATCGCAGGACGAACACGGATATCGCACTGATTAGGTTAGCCACCGCCATAATTAACGTTCGAACTGCCCGCCAAAGACCGCCACTGCTGTCTATGGTTAGCCACCGCCCAATTGAAAACCTCCAACGATGTTTTCAAAAGGAATTGCCCGCCAAAGACCGCCACTGTTGTCTATGGTTAGCCACCGCCCTATTGAAAACCTCCAACGATGTTTTCAAAAGGAATTGCCCGCCAAAGACCGCCACTGTTGTCTATGGTTAGCCACCGCCCTAATGAAAACCTCCAACGATGTTTTCAAGAGGAATTGCCCGCCAAAGACCGCCACTGCTGTCTATGGTTAGCCGCCGCCCTATTGAAAACCTCCAACGATGTTTTCAAAAGGAATTGCCCGCCAAAGACCGCCACTGCTGTCTTAGGTTAGCCACCATCACAATGAAAACCACCCAACGATATCTTCATCATGAATTGTCCGCCAAAGACCGCCACTGCTGTCTAAGGCTAGCCACCACCCTATTGAAAACCTCCAACGATGTTTTCAAAAGGAATTGCCCGCCAAAGACCGCCACTGCTGTCTATGGTTAGCCACCGACCTAATGAAAACCTCCAACGATGTTTTCAATAGAAGTTGCCCGCCAAAGACCGCCACTGCTGTCTATGGTTAGCCACCGCGATATTGAAAACCTCCAACGATGTTTTCAATAGAAGTTGCCCGCCAAAGACCGCCAATGCTGTCTATGGTTAGCCACCGCCATAGTGAAGACCTCAACGATGCTCGCCTGAAAGAAACAATGAGTAGTAAAAACTTATAAATGTAAATTAAAGTGCTACAACAATCACTTCGAAGCTCCCCATGAACTTTAAACTGAAATCGGATTCGTTAGAAGTTGACCTCTTGGCACAGGATTACTGCCTCTTCCCCTTCATTTCGCCACCGAAAACTAGAAGAAAAGGGAAAAATATCAGTACTCATGAAATCAATTCATAAACAAAATGTTTAAAACTTACAAATACGTGTGAACAAACACATCCGCAGAGGAAGGCTCCCAAAACCGGTGAAAACGCAAAACGTATGAAAAGGATCAAACTTGTCCTGATTCGCGTTTGTAGACTTCCGGTAACACATAAAAAACAACAACACAAATTGCATAAAACATGTGAAAGCAGAAGGACTATGGAGAAGGAGAAAAACTTGCCGAGTTTTGTGTTTGTAGACTTCCGACAGACAAATAAAAAACAACAACACAAGTTGCACACGTTTGAGACGTTCGTCAAGTCGACCTCACTTCTGCATTTCCGGTTCGGTACATTGTATGAGCGTCGCAACACCCAGTTGTCCTCCCCCTTTCGCCACCTTCCACCCAGTTTAGTCGATTAACGTTACCAAAGAACCTGCAACGAAACGTAAAATAGAAAAAAGTAAGTTCGAAATGTATACAAACGAAGCAAAATCTAACGACATGGGAAAGTAAAAGATTATGTTTTACCTCGACTTCGCGAACACTCCGACTTACAAAAGTTGACTTTAGCATCGCAGGCAATCTTGGAAACAACGCTGAATGCGAAGAAAGCTCACCAAGGGACCAACCCGAAGAACGGTCTATCGCGGCACTTTTCACTCTTGGAAACACTGGGATTTGAAGAAGGAGCATGAAGGAATCCCGAAGATCAGGCAAATGGGCGAAACTTCCACAGAAGAAACTTCCATCTGCACTTTCCGCTCTTGAAAACACCGGGATTTGAAGAAAGGGGCATGAAGAAATTGCCTGATCCCAAGGATCAGGCAAATGGGCGAAACTTCCATCCCTGCCAGGGCTGCGTTCTTCAGTAGAGGCTCCCCAAATCCGTTCACCACCCGTTTACCATAGAAAAGCTTCGTTGTTACTGTAAACTTGTGTGCGATGCAAGGTTGAATTACAACTAACTGTATTGACCCCAGAGTCAGCTTATTTGTACAACATCCTAGAAAGTCTTAGAAAGTATTTGAAAGTTAACGCAACGTTCACTCGAAGACAAAGCCACTTGCTAAACCCCACGACATTCGATCAACACAGCATAGCAAAACATTTAAAATATATCTATCTATACTACAGAAATATGACAATAATGAAATGCTCTTACAGTTAAAGTAAGGCCGATTCTCATTCCTTTAGGACTGTTTTAGAAGAGGGCATTAGCCCAACAATGAAAAGTCACTCGAGCCTCGGCCATGATAGGGTGCAAAAAAGGGATGCAGAGAAAGAAGATCGCAACAGTGAAATATTGCATCTCAGCGTTTGCGCCCCATTAACCTTTCCCGTTGTAGTGAATCATCACAACAATGATGAAAGGTCATGTTGGATTGTTGCCTTCGCACTGTAAATAGCGTGATAGTGAACTTCATAGCTATGAACTAGCTAATGTATTGACCTGTTTAGCTAAAACAGAGATTTTTTTTAAGAATCTACCTTGGCAACAAAGAGAAACCCGAAGTAATAGTCAAGTGTCCTAGCAATGAACTACGTGAAGCAGATGGAAAATTCCGTCCCCTTCCCAGGACAATAGGGTATATCGTTGTGTTTTTGTTTCTCCTTTAAAAACAAAAATAAATAAAAAATTCCAACAATGGAGTATCACATTCGCCCACCCTGGCAACAATACGACATTGAAATATCGCTTCGTCCCGTTCAATTCGTTTTGTCTGCCGTTAACGGTTTTCCTTCCCGTTTGTATACCCAACAATGGCTATCATATTTCTGTTCCTCGAAAGAATTTTCGTAGTTTTTCCCCTCAACATTGGGGTTGTATAGACTACAGGATGTCAAGTTATTTTTGAAAGAAAACATGTCTTCCTTACCTGGAAAAAGAGGCAGAAGCAAACCCATTGATAGTATTTGACGTATTTACGTTCGTCGTCCCTGGAACTGGATCGATCCACCCCCGGATGGGGTACTTCGACTCCCACTTTCTTCAGGTGGGCACTGGTGATGGTATAAGTGGAGTGAATCCAGCAGTAAGTGTTGAGGACATCCTCGGGGATGTCTTTGGTATGGATGCAGTCGACCGGATTGCCCACATACTGCCGGGTCGTCACGATGAGACTGAAGGCCAGTAAGATCATGACAGAGATGCTGTAATGCAGACGGAAGACGGACGAGTCGATGTGGATATGACTGACTTTGATGAGGTTCTTGAGGCCGCGGAAGATATCCAACATGTTGGCCGATGCTCCGGCGTGGCTCGCCGTAGTCAACCGGTGATGCGAGCGTTCAGAAAACGCTGGGAAATGAGAGGAAGAACGCGGACCCACACAGTGAACGTGGGAAGACGCACCCGCCGAGTCGGAGAGTACGAACGGACGTGGGGTGTGACCACCTTCCGGATCGGACAAGAGTCCCAGCAGAGGGTTCGAGTGCCAAAGTTGCTCGGTGCGATTATGTTTGAAATGGTCGTAGTCGAAGCTGCTGTAAGTGTTGGTGTAGTTGGTTCGGTGCGAGGAGGTGGTGGCTGCACCAGGAAGTGAGTGCAGTTCAAGATCACGCGGTGCAAGAGGTGCAGGACGGTGACGGTGAGACCGACTTCCGCGGTGGGGACCGATTTTCGAGGGTGTGGAGTGGCCCCACTAACTACCACTGACAAACTGACTCGTCGAGTCTCCCTCACCCGGCAATGACTTCAAAACTTGTGAAATTCCCCAACTCTGGAGGGCAGAAATGAAATCACGTGAGGTTTAAGCCCCCGCCAGTCTATTTCATTTAATAAAAAGGAGATGGGAGTTGCGGAGCAGAATTTCTTCACTTCTGAGATGCCGGATATGGTAAATGACGAAGAAAAGGACAGTAAAGTGGGGGGTTTCGGGGGGATGTAAAGGAATGGTCCAGCTGTTGGTCGTGTTCCGGGATTTCTCCTCGCTACTCCCTCTCCTGTCTCTCTCTCTCTCTCTCCTCCGCGTTCTTCAGCGTAAGGTAACGAACGGGAGCTCCGGGGACTTTTGAGGACCAGGGAAGTTGTCGGAATTCCGAGCCAAGTTGGCACCAACCCCAACAATCTCTTTTTCGTTCAGCTTTTAGTTGAGGAGGTTGGGGGAAGAAGACTTGTATCAAAACTTGATGCAATTTTGCGTCCGCGGTCGAACACCGTGCTGCACCAATCAAGGGGATCGCAATGATGTTCCCTGCGTTCGGTCGTTAACGGTTCGGCAGGCGAAGAAATTAGGGAAAAGATTTTATTTGTTCCTTATTGATCCTATGACGTAAAGGTAGTGATCACCCGGGACGAGGTTTTTACCTGTCTCTGAAGGTCTTTTGTCTGTCGCTCTGGGTAGTCCGTAGCCACCAGTGTCGAAAGGGTTTGCTTTTTAGGGACGGAAATCTACAAACCGTCCCCCTCTCTTTTGCTTCCCCTACCCTCAAAATAACCGGTGTGAACCGTTGTTTACGACCGGTCCTTGTTAGGCACAGTAACTTGTAGCGAGGACGTTTTGACCCCTCCGGGCCTACAGGAGGCTCTTGATCCTCAAATGTTTCCAAGTTTTCGCCACACAAAAAGAAAAAGGAAGAGAGGGGACCAGGATCTGCTCCCTCTGTCGGGCGGAGAACCCTTGCCGAAGCGAACACCCCTTTAGGCTCGTACCCCTTCTTTAGGGTCGTCGGCACGGCATGGGACGCTTACAAACCGTAGGGCAAGCAAGTAGTTTCCGCTGGTCAATCGGGTGTGTGTGTTGTCGTATGAGACCTCGTCGCACGACCCCACCATATGCACTAAAATGCACACCCCACACTGGCAAGTAATGCGGCGGTAAAATTGCGTCACCTGCTGGACAACGGGCTGGTTGGACAGGTCGGACACGCGGGACCCTCGTCACCCACAGCAGCTGCACAAAAACCTGCCTTGAATCGCAATTTGAGTCTGAGTCTAGGCTTGGGTCGCGTCCGTGTCCAGCTCATGACGACTCGGGCAGATTTTCACCTTTTTCTCCAGACAGATTCCGACGTTAGGGTAGCCAGGGTAGTCGAGAGAGGTCGAAAGGGAGGATATGACTCCCCTTCCAAGGCACTGACATCGAGAGCCCATGAATTCAACCGCACAGTAGGGGATCGGGGGGCAAACTAAACCGAAACAAAAGTATCGGGAAAAGTGAGACTCGAAGAAATACTGGAAATTTTGCACTTTCCACGGAAACAACACGCCCCTCCAATATGGGGTAAAATCTGCGGTGGTCACGCCCAGCAATCCCGGGGTATTCGCTCTCCCCGATATTTCTTTAGCCTTCCTTAGCTCTGCAATGCAGGCCTGTTAGGCTTTTCGACCTCTTCCACTGAGAACACCACAACGATCACACCACAATCACACACAAACTCTTCCGAGCGAAAGAAAGAGGAAACCAAAGTCCACATCCACCGGAGGGTAAGAGGGGATAGCAACTGAAACAAGTAACCCAAGCACTGCTACAACTGGCAAAACGCTGCCTGACCGCACCGTCGGCTTCAACTGCCGACTGCCTTCTGCTCGCGGAATACCCTACCCGCGCCCGCTTGGTAGCTGCACGGAATCCCTCCTCGGCGCGTACTGGATGTTCCTTGACTTCGGCGCTAGCTGTTTCTGCCTTCCGATTTCCCGCAGAACCTTTGGTTGGGAGGGGGGAAGGCTCCCCGGAGCAGGCGCTGCAGCGACTGTCTAACTGTGTATATACAAAGTCTATACCTATTTTCGGCTTATACCGTCCGCCCTCCCCACCGTCCACCGCCCCACCTTCCCTTTCCCCTCCATGTCGGCGTAAAAGCCTAATTGTAGGTTGTTACTAATACGTCAGTGCTATTTGGTAACACAGTCCCCCCTTTCCCCCTCCCACCTCCCTTTCCAAACTTCCAAGTTGGACCGAAAACGCCAGAAACTTTGGACTCAAAGTTCCAGTTGAATCTGATTGAAAACTCGGGGGAACTCCTCCGACCTTCTTCCGATTCGTACAAGTTGAGGGTAGGTTGGGTCTTGTTCTCGGAAATTTCTCCAAGGTTATTAACTCCATGAATTCTGTTGACTGTCTGTCTACAGAGGATCTGTTACGTGAGATTAGGGTCATGGATATAAGAAGGATTTATCGGAATTCTATGAACTTGCATGGCTTCTGTCAATCTACTTTACGAAAGAGCCGGTCTACGTTGGCTCAATTCAGTGTTGGTTCAGTGAGCCAACACTGAATGCTCAGTTCAACACTAAATGTTAGTTCAAAACCGAATAGTCAGTGATGAATACAACATTCAGTGTTGCTCTCAATTCAGTGTTGGTTCAATGAGCCAACACTGATCGAACCAACACAACACTGAATGCTCAGTTCAACACGAAATGTGAGTTCAACATTGAATCTTCAATGATGAATACAACATTCAGTGTTGCTCATTGAACCAACACGGAACATTCTACAGAAAACGATACCGCCAACGCGGAAAGGAACAGGCAAATTAGCAAAACAGATGATACATATGCTTAAACAGTTATGATACAAGGGGAGTCAAAAGAAACTTAAAAAGAATGGAACGCAAACAGACAAAAATAAATAAAAATGAAAAAACGAAGAGAGGAGCAGAACATCCTTAGTGTAAACACAACCATCAACAGAGTTTCCATGCGTCATTACATTTATAGGTGCATTATGCAGCTCCAGAACAAAAGTTTGAAAAAAAACAATATTTTTTTAAAAATTTAGAATCACAAACGGACTCTAAATAAATGTACAATTAATTTGCGTAGGAAGAATGATAATGAATGTGAAGTAAATTGCAGGGAAGGGGAGGAGTTTATGCGAAGGGATATTTAGAGGTTTACGTATCTGTAGGAGGAAGAATTATACGTGGCATGGATGATTTGGGGGGTTTTGATTGTTGTATACGCGAGCTGACGGATCCGAGTTGGTAGACATGCTGAGTAACGATTGACCCTGCCACGGGGTGGCGAAGACAGACGATGGCACAGTACAAGCAAGCTGCCTGATGATAAAGGTGCAGTATATCATGACTTCGGGTCAGGGGTTGGTCAGGTTATATAGTAATAAAAAAATAAAATAAAGGTTGATGAGCACCAGCAGAGCTACTGTACGTTGGCGTGTGTCGTGTGTTATGTGTGGGTATGATAGTCTCGGATCCCCTTTGGTACAATTAGAAACATGCCGTGACATCTATTTTGCATGTGGTCGCCAGGGAATTCGCTGACATGAGAAGAATTATGACTTGGTTTGGATAAGGGTTTTGTCTTAGCTTGGGTTTGTCCTCATCGTAAAAAGGAAGCAATTAAACTCATAGAGGGGATTTTCGGGGAGGATCAATTTCCTTATTAGGATTCTGTTTTTCCAGATTCAGCATAGTGTTGAAATTGAAAGGCTCTTTACGTAATGGTGCGTTATGAAGGCTCCCGTATTGCTTTCGTAGGGAAGCGATTGTATGGAAAGGCAGAAGCGGTCTTTTCGTAAAAATTACGGTACAGTTTAGAAAACTTTGAACAGTAATGTAGGTAATATTATCAGAAAAGGCATGACAGTTGTATTTCTTTTATTTGTGCATAAACAAATTTGGAAAATGCAAATTCATTTTTCACCTATAGGAAAACTTGCGAAATTGCGAATTTGAATACGGGCACGTCCTAGATATTACTTCAGTGTATTTTCTAGTAAAAATTTCATGCGAATTGAGTACTTGATTTTTAGTCTTAACCTCCTTGCTGTTTCGTGCGCACAAAGAATGCGCGCTCATAAACACCCATGCAAAGGTACGGAAGCGGGATAGTCGATGAAGAAGGATAGCCTGCACTCGAAATGGATCCGTCAGTCTATCTATCTTAAGCCCTTTTGTGTTATGCAAGGATTTAAAAAAAGAAGACATTTTCTCTTCAACTTTGTTCTTTTGTTCAACTTTTTTCATTTCAAAGTACGCACTAATCAAGTTTTTGCCTTGGGAAAGTTTTTCGTAAGGAAGGAAACAAGGCAGTAATTGCTTCTCACTCTCCAATCCTTTTTCATAGTAGGTTCTTACTGCTTCGTCAATTGGACGAATGTTTTTCTTCAAACTTTCTTCCGGAATGGTTCGAGCCATGGCGTAGTACGCATTTGGGACAAATCGATGATCTTTAGGCGCACGGTTAAGAAATACTTCATAGCAATCTATGACGTTCTTCATATCAGCATTTTCTTTATAGTTTTTGGGATGAAATTCATTGTTTGTCACAACAGCTTTCAAGAACATAAATTCAAAGTTCTCTGGAAACAAATCCAAACTTTTTTGCGCTTGTTCTATGCCTTCATGGAACAGTTTGAGATTGATTTTCATGTTGACTAAAGCCTCGTAGAAAAACTGAACATTCGGGTATATACGTGTGCACATTTGAACGAACTTGATGTTTTCTTCACTAGAATTAATTTGTAAGTGTGCGTAGCATATTCTCGCGTAACGATCCATTTCGCAAGTTTGACGTTCCGCTTCGGATAGATTTTCCTTCACAATATCCGTCAGTAAAGCTTTATGACTCTCCTCCTCATTACAGAAAACGTCTGACATTGTTTCAAAACACTGGGCCGCTTCTGCAATTATAGAATTACCAGTTGTAGCTTTCGGAGATTCTTCATAGCTGTATAGCCCACTTAGTGCTAACTTATAATGTCCAATTGCTTTGTGGACTTGTTGAGCATAGACTCGACCTTGCGAAGCGTATTCTTCTATTACTTTATCGTTGTTAGTGTCGTGCATATAAAAGTTATGATAAACTGTTGAAGGCACGGCAAAACTCCGCCAACGAGGATCGAAGAACAAGTATCTGTCTATTCTATCTTTCTCAGACAAGTTGCTCGAAGGAAGATTATCTTCCCATTCTTCCACTTCGTCCCAAATGGTTTTTTCTTCTTGTGCTTTGCATTTTTCCTCGAATTCTTCTTGGATTGACGTTGCTCGGATTTCCTTTGCTTCAACAGCAAACTCGAACCATTTCCAAGCTTGTCCAACGTCTAGGTTATATCGATAATGTAGAGCTAAAGCCAGCATTGCACGTGCATTTTTGCGCTGAGCTGCCAGTTTCCAGTACTGTACAGCTTTTACTGGATGGCTCACAGGAACTCCCCTCCCGATGTTATACATCACAGCGAGGTTGTAGGCAGACGGACCGAACCCCCGGTGAGCAGCGCGCTCGTACCACCAAAAAGTCTGTAAAGAAGAAGTTGTAATTTAGTAGGTAATTATTTCACATCATCTTTCACATCGCGAAGCATATGCTAAATACTATATGGGAACTACTCTTACTTTTTTCCCTAACTTGGTTAATGAATGCATTATATGCACAAAATATTGTTACTGGAACATTATATACTCATTACTATAGAAAGGAATTTGTTATTACCCTATAATCGGATAGCTTGATATCCACACCTTCATCGTACATCATTGCAATACAATGCATAGCAGAAAGGACGCCCTCGTTTACCCGACCATTGGGTAAGAAACTCGGCATTTTAGCGGCTTGGTTGAACAGTTCGAACGCCCTTCGATAATCCTTCTTAAAACCTAGCCCCTTTTGGGTTAAACGTGCCAGTACGTAGATTCCTCGAGCTTTTCCTTCGTCCGCAGCTTTAGTAAAGTGGTTCGCTACCGCTTCAAAATCTACGACGATATCTATTCCAAAGCCAAGATACCAAGTGTCTTCTACTTCAATTCCCATCTTCTTCAATTTGCCTAAAAATTCCTCTTGTAACTCTTCAGTAATCTTTTCCTTCCGACGTTGGATGATCTGTTCTATCATCAATTCAATGGTCAGCGGATGCCTCTCCAAAGTATCCATATTTTCTAAATATTCTTGCACATCCATATTTTCTAAATATTGTTGCACATCCGTAGGTTCCCGTTTTCGACTTTGAACAAGTTCCTGACGACATTCGTTTCTTCGTGTCCGTACAATCTCCAGACATGGATCCAAACTCAGAGTTTCATCATAGGCTTCAATAGCCTTTTCGTACTTCTCCAACAGCTTGTATGCATCACCTAAACGCAAATGAACTTCAATCCATAAGGGATGCAAATGGGCCGCTTCTTTCGCGTCCTTCTTGGCACGCTTTGCGAAATCCTGATAGCGCTCCTCGTGATAGCGCTCCTCTTTCGCCATCTGGATGTAGGCAGCAGAACGATAGCAGAACAGCACGCCCTGCTCTTCTTCCGTAAGCGAGACAACTTTGAGAGCGTTATCAAATTTCTCAATAGCGTTCGCATAATCTTCGTATTCGAGCGCTTTGTTGCCTTCCTTTTTTAGTTTGTTTGCTTCGGCGTTCGAAACGACCGTTGAAAAAAGGGAAGAGGAATCTGAAGTACGGAACTTGATTTCCTCCTCAATCTCGTCAATCCGGGCGGTAGGCACATTACGGGACTTCAGAAGGCTAATCAAAGTTTTCCACTTGTCGCAGAATTCGGCTTGAGGGATTTCTTTGGAACGGTGATGGGCTAAATAATTCCTTATTTCTACTGCGGCTTCCATCCACTTTTTTTCTTCTTCCGAAATCCATTCGCTGTTTAACGAACGTAAGACATGGGAAACGGCGGTCAGATCCCAATTCTCAATGTCTCCTTTGTCGATTTTTTTCTTTATATCTTTATTGGCTCCTTTGTAAACGTTAGTAGTTTCCTTAAGGAAACTTATAGACTCGGGAGAGCCGTTCCAATTGTAGCCACGCACCTTTTTCCATATTTTCAGAAACAATTTCTGAAGCTCTTCTGCGACGTAGTCCACCAGAAAGGTCAACTGAAGCCAATTTACGTACTCACCCAACCCTTTCATGTTTTATCTTTTCGTTTGCTGAATCAAACTTGGTAGTTGTATTGGAATAATGAACTTGTTAGCAGCCCAGCAGTCACTCGGCTAAACAAGCAACAGGAACAGGGTGTAGTCTTCCAAAAAAGCTCCAAGGCCAAGGCAGTCGCTTTCAAAAAACTAGAGATGACAAGATGCAGCAATTAAGGATATTATTTTCACTGCATATCGCTGTAAATTTGGAGGTTTAATTGCAACTGCGTTATATTTAGTTTAATTACGGAGCTCATTATTACAATGTGTGAATTAGATTATACTAAATAAAATTACGTGTGGCAGTATTATACCAGATGTCTGTATAGCAGGACAAATGGCAAGAGAGCCAATGGCAAACGAAAAATCATCGCAAGAAGACGAGTGTTGATTTGGGTGGGATGGAGCTTTACTGATTGCATCTTGGCAATGGGTAAAGCTCCATCCCACCCAAAAGAGAACAGAAAACAGCCAGTGAGTGTTGAGGGCAACGAGGTTAAATTAATTCAAATATTATTCAAATACATGTTTCGATTGCTTTGTTACTAGCCACCTTCCATTTTCATATGTCATTGACACGGCATGATGAACGATGCGAAAGAACGAAAATAAGAAAATGGCATCAGTCCAAACAATGTTGTTGGCAAACAAATTCGCAGCTTGTAAATCTAGTTTTTTTATTTATGAAAGATCTTATTTCCTTGTTTCTAGCAAGGCTGAAACCGGCAAACTCGGTTTCAGCCCAGCTGGAAGCAATACAGATTAGATAATGTTGGGGGGATATATATGTATGTATCCAGTCTTCTCTGTTGGAAGACAAGACACGATGTCACCAACACCAAAAGCACGAAAAACCAAACTGAACTGGATAAAGTTAGCATTATCAGGTTGAAATTCGCTTTAGAAAAGACGAAAATGTATATGGCGATTGTGAAAATGAATCCGCAAAGCATTACCGTTTTCTGAAAAAAGAAACATCTTTGTCTTACAGACATGAACATAGGGAAAGAAAAAATTCTAAAACAATTGATTACATTCTGTAAAGCAAACAGAGGCATAATTTTGACTGGAACACAAAGAATTAAAGTTTAATTTAACGCAATTCGAAAAGACCAGTGAAAATAAAGAAAAATTACAGTTTAGAAATTACAGTCTAGAAGGCAGTAGAGTATTCTAGACTGTCCTCATATTTAGCACGCCCCTTTATCTGACTTTTTCCCGAATGTTCCTTTTTTTACCTTGTGTTTGCCACGTTGTACTGGCGTACTACGTTTTGTCACCATATACGTAAAGTGGCACTGGACTGGGAGTCGATAACATGCATTCGGGCACGCATTCAAGTGATACATAGTCTCGTGAGCTAATCTATCTTCCGTCTTTTCGTCAAATAAATCTTTCATTCCCCCTTTTTCGCAATTTTCCAGTGAAAATTACAGGAAAAACAATCATTAGGTAGCTCTGAGGCTTTTTTTCTTTACTAGAATTACTGAAAGCTATTTCGATACCGCGAACTACTTACAAAATCCAAAAAGTGCTAGGAAACTGCCCCCTTCAATATCAGAGAAGCCCAATGAAAGGGTTTCGTTTTATTTCAGTTTTTATCACATCAGTGTCTAACAGAAAATCCGGCCATACAGACTACTTTGAAAAATAAACCAAACAAGTTGCCATCGCATACATATATAAACACATACAATGTGTAAATATGTGCGTATGTACATATATTAACACTGCAAGGCAAAGGTAAAGATTTAATTTTTAGGGAACCCATTCCACTTAGGAAGAAATTGTTTTTGTTAATCGTTTTCAGGTGGACCAGACACCTTTGACACCTGACAGGAAACACTTGACATGACTCTACTAACAACAGTAACTAATCCTCGTCACATAGACATAACTCTTGGTATGACTTTTAGTCTTGGTTAGCGTATTTCATTAATCTAAATGTGGTGATACGATGCTTGGGGTTTTGACTCGTATAGAGCTTTTGCCAAATTACGCCTCTCGCGGCAAGAGTTGGCGAAATCCGCCATTTTGAGTACATTTAAGTGAAGGTAAACAAACAACACCAAACTGTTTTCCGTGAATATTGGTTTTGCTTACAGCTGCAACAAGTAGCTCGGGTAAAAAAAAAAAAAGCAAAAAGAGTGTCGGTAGGTAATCTTGACTTAGCTTAGGTTTAATAAAACCTGAAAAAATGCCCAGCTGCTGTGTTGCTTGTGTACAGAACACTGAAGATCAAACCAAGGAAAGCAAGGGCCGAAGAT
Organism: Lepidurus packardi; assembly: GCA_023053545.1. Classification (NCBI taxonomy): domain Eukaryota; kingdom Metazoa; phylum Arthropoda; class Branchiopoda; order Notostraca; family Triopsidae; genus Lepidurus; species Lepidurus packardi. The sequence continues at coordinate 12,521,597 of JAKZAN010000002.1, forward strand.
AACATTCATCAATTACCAAAGGAGCCAAAGTTACAGGAGAAATTTGTTTCGTGTGTAAGGCAGAACTTTAAGGCAAGTTCAATAAACTTTAAGTCCAGTGAACTTAAGTCCAGTGAACAAGGAACAAACTCAGTGACCTTGACTCAGTGAACTCAGTGAACACTGAACAAATTCAGTGTAAGGCAAATTCAGGTTAGTTGGCTACAGCGTTTTCCCTGGCTTTCGTATTCCCCGTCTGAAGACGGTACTTTATGCAGATCTAGCTTCTTTTTTTTAAATTTATCTCAGCGTGAGCACTGCTCGTTGCCGCCTATTTATTGGGTCTGAAGTTAAGTAATCAGTGAACAATTTTACAAACATACATTCATTTACGCTATTCCTCGAAAGGAGAGCGTAGCCATACTATAGCAAAGATATGGTAATAGCTTCTTTCCTTATTCTAGAAAGTCAGATAACTCGTACGTCAGGGAGAAGTCAGCGTCACTTCTGGTTAGTGGGTTAGTTGGGATGTAGGGTTGCTAGAGCCGAGATGGCGAAAGTATTTATTGCTTTGTAAGCGGTTGGGTCTGTGAGTATAGTCTGTGGGTTAAAGTGGAGTCGAAGTTTTTATAAGTCTCTTAGCAAAATAGCTCTGGATCTATTTAAGAGTCTGCAGTGGAAAAACAGGTGTCTGAGGTCTTGTTTCGAATGATTGTTACAGGTGCAATTTGGGTCTTGTGTCTTTTTAATGCGGTAGAGGAATGGCTTTGTCGGGAAATGTAAGGTTCCAAGTCTGATAAGTGTAGAAATAGTCCGTCTGTCTTGGTCCAGTTGTCAGATAGGTTGTAGCGTTGGAGATATCTGTAGATCGCGGAAGGGGGAGACAGAGGTAGACCATTCTTCTTGCCATTTCTGTAAAATCAGATGCTTTATATTTTTCTTCATGTCTTGGGACTTGTCGGTGAGCAGATTGTTATTTTTTGTGACTCTATTAAGAATGAACATGAGGCGTAACGTTTGTGTTTCGGTGCAATGGCGTTTGGGATAGTCGAGTTGTTGTGGCTGAATCTTAAGAGTTCTTTCGAGCGAGAGGAGGTTTAAAGGAGGAATGCCTGTTTCAACTTCGAGAGCTGAAGTGGGGATAGTTTTGAGTGCACCGGTAATAGGAAGCAGGGCTTGTCTGTGTAGTGTTCGTACAGGGGCAAGGGAGGATAGCTTAGTGTTAGACCAGGCTGGAAGACCGTACACAATTGTCGAGTAGAGGAGGCTCAGGACCAGCGTTCTTAGTTGGTTGACTTTAATAGTTGGTAGGAAGGTGATTAATTTGCTAATTGTGTGATGCCCTTTTGAGGCAAGATGAGCAGCTTGTTTTGACCAGTTTAAGTTCGTGTCGAAAAACAGGCCAAGATAGCGAACACTGTCATTGGGGCATATAACTTCTTCATTCCAGGTTTGGTCAGTTCTTTTCCTCGAGAAGTGTATGAGTTCCGTCTTGCTTTTTGAGAAAATAAAGCCTAGATTCTTACTCCATTTTTCCAACGTTTTAAGGGCATTTTGAAGAATTTTAACGTTGATCTTGCTAGATGAGCCTGTCACCGCAAGGAGCAGGTCGTCGGCGTACGCAATTGTGGTGATACGTTTTTGTTTGAGCAGGTGGAGTGCGTCGTCTATATAGAGGAGAAAGAGTATTGGGGAGAGCCTTGTGGTACACCTTTATGCATGATGAAGGTATCACTGAAGGATGGGCCGTTTATTACGAAGCCTGAACGGCTCTCCAGAAAACTTCGTACCCATTCAGACATGTAGGTTGGGAATCTTTTCTTCCTCATTTTCTGGAGGAGTTTTCCGTGTAGAACATTGTGGACAGCTCCTTCGATGTCTAGAAGGAGTGCAGATGTCACTTTCGTTTTGTCGAAACCGTTTAGGATTTTGTCGAGTAGTTTCTCTGCGAGGTGATTTAGTTTCTCCGTTTCGTTTTGGAAAGTTTTCCGGTTTGAGTCGAGAAGAAGGTCAAGTGAGCTATTTGTGGCAGGTTTCCGTGCTTTCCTGTCTAAGTTCCATAGTAACTTTGTGTCTGAGGTGGATATGTTGTCTTCCCAGTATCTCTCCCTGGCTTTTCGGCATTGACTAGTGTATTCGTTTCTAGCGTCCTTCCATAGTCTATCGTTGTTAGCATATTTGGGTAGGAGCGGTACGTTCTTAGTTTCTTAGCTACATCTTTCTTTAAGGACTTGAGTGTAGAATTCCACCAAGGATTTTTTTTTGTTCGAGAAATTTATTTTCGGGATGAACGTTGTAGCGGTGTCTACGAGAATAGCGGATAGACGGCCAACTGCATTATCAAGTTGCTCGGTAGAGTTGAGTTGTGTCAATGTCTCTTCCATTTCATTGAATGTATTGGAAAGGTCTTCATTAAGTGATTTCCAATCGGCTTTCTTGTAGTTCCAAAAAGGCGGGGAGAATTCTTTAACAGGTGTATGTATCCGTAAGGAGAAAGCATTGTGATCCGACGAGTTGGGGAAAGAGTTGTTATTTAGGGGTATCATTTGCATGCATTCTGCGATCTTCGGTGAGGCAAAGACGAGGTCTATTGTCGAGGAACCTCCTCTTTCATTTTGAAAGGTTCGAGTGTTCCATTCGTTTACAAGGACCATGTTTTTCTCCGTGACAAAATCGTACAACTGTGAACCCGGTCCGTCTGGAGGTTTGTTTTCCCAATACCAGTGATGTGCGTTAAAGTCGCCGCATAGAATGATGGGAGAGGTGGTGTCGTTCAACTGGTGCCATATCTCGGTGAGTAGTTTGAGTGTATCATTGATTTGCCTTCTGTAGATGCATACAAGTGTTATGGAAGGTAGATTCTCAGGTTGTATTTTAGAAATGGAGTACAATTGTACTGATTACTGAGTACTGATTGGATTTGAAAATGGAACGTATTTGGTCTTGCTTCTTTTTTCACTCAGAAACAGCCGGTAAAGGCTCTCACCAGAAGTTAGGGTCACTTGTTGTCTGCCGTTTATGAAATGGAAAGATGCGATAGAGATTTGTCCAAGGTCTGTCTCAACATCTTGACTGTGTTAGCCGCGCAGAAAACTTGGTTTCTGTTACGGAAAAGCGACAATCTAATATTGTCAATCAGTGAGACACAGCTAGGAAGGCTCAAGTCGAATTGATCATATATTTACATCCATAGAATATAATTTCAACAGTATAATTTCTAATCAATCTATTCATAGGATGGTTAGATAAAATTAATGCATGTCCATACCGAACCCCAAATTTTGAGGACCAGAAATTGGAAAATAAGTTATGTTGAGAAGGCAAAGAAATTTCTGACTTGCACATTGTGTCATACAGTTGAAATTACTACAGTTCAAATGCCCTTGTGTGGAGATAATTGAAATCAAATTCACTTTTACGGCCACCATGGAAAACGGTATTAGTGATTCACAGGGGTCGTGTTATCTTAGGCAACGAGTTAATAAATAATAAGCAATAAGTAAGCTATTCATATTCGCTTGCTGAATATCTTATAAAAACGTCTTAAATTCAGACAAAAGACCTAAGGCAATGATTAAAATCCCGTCTGTGGCACTATATACGGCGTGGTAATGTAGGATTTTACCGCGACGGATGTAGCGGGAAAGCTCTTACGATAAGGACAGGAAAACTCTCGGAAATCAGTGATCAGCTATCGCCCAACTCTTCGTAATTTAATTTCAAAAGCTTAAAACAACTCTTGAGAAAAGGGTAGAATCGTCGGGGTGAGGGAAACTAACAGCATCATTTTGACTGAGTCTGAGCACGATTTAGGAATTCGGGTTGGCTGAACACGAAAGAAGTTAACGAAAAGAAGCTTAAACTCGCAAGCCCGTAAAAGCAAAAGCAAAAATATTGGATAAGCGCTCACTAGGGAATCCATTGGGGAGATTATTTTAGACATTAAAGTGCTTAATAACTTCCTTAACCATGCTGGCGCTATTCATAATGGCGTCTAAATATGACAGTCGGTTCCTAATATCGAAAGTGTTAGCGATAGAGACACTTTTGGCTCGGGTGACTTGAACACAGGAAAGTCGTTATACTTACGTGAAATAAGAGGACTCAGCTGAAGATTGAGCTTCTCCAACTCAATGTTTGATTCACTAAGCTTGTCTTGTCTGAAAGTACGCCACAGGAGCACTAACTTGTGCTTATTGCCGTGTGATTCAGTAAACTAAAACGTTCGCAGCTGCTCTTGCTTGAAGCCAAACTACGTATGTCAGATATAAAAGCCGGACACTCGCAAATCCCGCACACGCAACTTTTTTTTGGCAAAGCCCAGAGATGGTACGAGACCGACTTTTCTCGAGACCGAGAACGGACACTACCTTATTATTTCAATTGCCACGTTTCATCTTGCTAAATAAATAAAGCTATACTCCATAACTCTAACCTACTTTGTCCAAGAAAATTCTATATAGCGAAAAGTAAGCAGAAAAATCAAAGAAGACGAGTTCATTGGTCTTGCTGCAATAATCAGCATATCATATCTTTCCATTTCCTAAACGGCATGACAACAAGCCAGCCTAACTTCTGGTGGGAGTAGGCGAAGCACGCCTACTTAACGAAATTGACACAAAGCATGTGGAATTTCATCGACTTGCCACATAGCCACTAAGCTTCCCAAAGAAAAGAAATCGTCCTTTTCGAACATCGCATCATTTTCATCATTTATTTATTGTCATCCCAGACCTGTCATGAAACAACTCGTGCTAATTATTCACCCTCTGCATACGGTCGCTAAGCTGAGCCCGGCGAGCATACAAGTAGGGCATGGTGGAGTGATATCTCCCGGGAGGAATGTCTCCCGGGAGGAATGTCTCCCGACATATCTCCCGGAATGTCTCCCGGAGCGAGACCAATAGAAAGGAAAGGGGGGGTTGCAGCCACAAAAACCGCCATGCTTGCGTACCGAGAAACTTTTGGGGGATTGATACTGGGCACGTAGACTCGACAATAGGCCTACGGTTCTAGAATCTGTTTTCGAGTCCAAAAAAGTCTCTTCTCATTGGTTAAGAGCCAACGAGGTTAAAAGATCGTCGAGTTAGCTTTTCCAGGTTGATACCTGCTTTAAAAAAAAACGGAAATATCTATGGAGATTATATATCAACAAAACCTTTGAATTTCCCGGGCGCACCTTGTAACCGATTGGTTCATTCCCTCGAAATTCCCTCGAAAGCTTTTGGCAGTAATGTAGGTTATACATTTTAAAATGACTTGACATTTCAATAGTTAAAATTTCTGCCCTAGGTAATTTAAAAAATGCAAGTGAATTTTGAACCTTAATGAGAAAATATGCAAAATATTTTTTATAACCTGCTTGGAAAGGCAATTGGCGAATTTGGAAACTTTCATGCCTTGGATTTTTTCATGTATTTTAAAATATCATGCAAATCGAATACGTTGTGAGGAAGTTATCTTGTGTGCCTTTTCATGCGCAGAAGCAATGCGCGTTTATATATCATCTACAGACAGGCCCGTATCCAGGGGGGGGGTTCGGGGGGTTTAACCCCCCCCCCCCCCCCGAAATGTTTCCGCAATGAAAAATATACGTTTTCTAGCATATGGTACTTGAGAAGTTTATTTCGAATGGAGCTTTGGTTTTGTTTGACTGTATTGAAGCTCGAACAACGCGATAACTTTTCTCCTTTTTCGTATCCCCCTTTGCCCTTTCCTTACCGGAAAGCTGTGCAAAGGAAGGCGAGCTGGAGAAACCTTCATATGTTCTTTTTGCGTTGCGTTCCTTCGGGTCTTCGCTGTTTCTCCCCCAGAAGTAACATTTTTGTAACTTTTTCTTTCCCCCGTGTTATCCCCTTCCTGTCTTGCAGAAAGGAGTTTTTAAACGTGGTCGAAGTCAAGCTAGCTCCGTTTCATATCTGAGACTTCCCAGACAACAAGCTTAGCGTGTTAGGTCGTATTCGCTAGTTTCTCGATTCGTTACCTCAGTTTAGGTCTGTGATCATTTCACAGGTTGAGTTATGAAGCGCAAAGTAGACATCAAATCTTACTTCCTACCTAAGGCAGTAAAGGTGGAAAATTCTGTAACACCTGGACCTGGGTGTTCAACTACTCGAGAGGACTTGGCAGCTACCCAGCAAGAGGCCACAGGCGAATCCAATGGATCGCAACCAGGTACTTCTCTGCTGCCCGCAGAGAATACTATTAGTGTTTCACCTATTTCTTTCGTGTCCATAGAGACTTTGCTAGCAAATACTTCTGAAGAAGTAAAAAAGCAGGATTGCACGTCAGGTAGCTCGTCCACTTCTCGGGTTTCCGCTTTTCCAAACGACATAGGAAAATTTGTTAGCATGTCCCCTGAGCTAGACTCCACTATGAAACTTAACTTACTTAAATCTCCATGGGTACCTGATTTTTCTTACCGTTTCCCCGTTACGGGACCAAGAAACCTAAAATTTCAAATTGCCTGGCTTAGCCGTTTCTCGTGGCTTTCCTATTCTCCGCCTGAAGACGGAGCATTCTGTAGGCCCTGTGTGTTCTTCGCGGCAGAAACAGGGGGTAAGGGTTCGCATCAGAAATTGTCTCTATTTGTTTCTAAGCCTTTTAATAATTGGAAAAAAGCGCTCGGAGAATTCAAACGCCATAGTGAAGCGCAGTTTCATCGCGATTCTATGGTTTGCGCAGAAAACTTTGTTTATGTTTGCGAAAACCGTCAGGGTAGTATTATCGAGCAGCTGGACACAGCTAGGAGAACACAAGTCCAAGAAAACCGACAAAGGCTAAAACCTATTGTCGAGACGATTATTTTCTGTGGACGGCAACAACTTGCCCTTCGAGGCTCGAACGATTCCGGTCCTATTTTGATTGACGAGCCGGAACCTCTTATTAATGACGGCAATTTCCGCGCTCTCCTCAGAATGCGCGCTAAAAGCGGCGACGAGATTCTTAAGGAACACCTCCGTTCTGCTTCTGCAAACGCTTTGTATATTTCACCGAGAATCCAGAACGGGTTAATAGCGGTGTGCGGAGAGTTGATCCAGCAGGCTATGGTCAGGAACATTAGCGCAAGCCCTTGCTTCTCTATTCTCGCTGACGAAACAGCGGACATTCCTAACATTGAACAGCTTTCAGTTTGTGTTCGTTACTTAGCAAGTGGCAATCTGCAAGAGGATTTTCTAGGCTTTGTTCACGTTGATGACTTAACAGGGCAGGGTCTTGCTAATACTATCCTCCAGTACTTAGAAAATCTCGGATTAGAAATGCATAAGCTTGTCGGACAGGGCTACGATGGGGCTGCCTCAATGAGTGGCCATCTCAGGGGTGTCCAAGCTATCATACGCGAGAAGTACAAAAAAGCAACTTATCTGCACTGCAGTGCACACAGCTTAAATTTAGTTATATCTTCAGCCTGCTCGATCGCAGCTATTAAACAATGCTTTGGAACGTTGTCACTTATCTGTAATTTTTTCGGCTCCTCGCCGCTTCGTACTCGAGTCCTGAGACAGAAAATTCAGCAGTTTATGCCCGATAACCGTAAGCAAAGTCTGGTCAACCTTTGTGAAACCAGGTGGGTGGAGCGCCACGATGCCGTTATCCGCCTTCTCGAGCTTTACGAGCCCGTCCTACGATCCCTCTAATATCTAGAACAAAATGCAAGCAACGCCGAGACTTCTGCGAAAGCTGTACAGTTGTTGGATGCTATGCATCAAAGTCAATTCATCGTCACTCTTCATGTCGCTGGAGAACTCTTTTCTCTTACGCTTCCTCTTTGTAAAGTTCTCCAGTCTACTGACTGTGACTTAGCGGATGCTTGCAAACACGTTGAAACGGTCTTGAGCAGGGTCAAGGAAATGCGACAGAATGCAGACACCTCTTTCACTTCGATCCTTAGCGATTCGAAGAGCTTAGCTGCTAAGTTAGGCATTGAAATGACTCATCCGCGTACAAGAGGCAAGTTAAGTACAGACAATGACTCAAGCTTAAATGATTTCTACAGAAGAACGGTTTTCATTCCGTTCCTTGATCACTTTATAGGCGAGCTTGAACGACGATTTATTGTTCATCAGAGTCTCCTTTCTTCGCTTAGCTCGATAATCCCCTCAAAAATTACAGGAGCAGAAATCGCGCAACTTGATACGAAATCTTTAGAAGATTTGTATGGTGACATTCTTCCCGAAGCAGATTGCTTAAAGCAAGAGATTGCTCTCTGGCTTTCAAAGTGGGAAAATATTCCACAAGTCGATAGGCCATCTTCTGCATTGACTGCACTTCAGGCATGTAATCCGGCATACTTTCCGAATGTTTCTCTTTTGCTTGCAGTTATCGCCACATGGCCGGTTAGTACGGCGACAGCGGAAAGAAGTTTTTCGAGCCTGAGAAGGCTAAAAACATGGTTGAGAAGCTCAACCGGAGAGGAAAGACTAACAGGCCTAGCTCTTCTGTCTGTACATAGAACTGTTCCTCTCTGTTCTGAAGAAGTTATAAATGTATTTGCAGGGAAGAAAAATCGTCGTTTAGATTTCGTCTTGTAACTTTCTTTTTGAGAATCAACAATAGCTTTTGCGGATGGCTCTTTCATTTTGACATTCTATTTATAATATGTATTACTTAGTTTGGTATTTTAGCATAACAGTACTAGAAGCTTCATATTTCTCGTTAGTAGTAATTTATGGCAAATAATTATATTGGTAACATTACTTAGTTATCGTTATTAAACTACTTTCATAATTTTCTGCATTTTTTATTTTGTTTATGACAATTTTTACTATTATTTAAATTTATATGTTTATATTAATATTATGTTTTTGCAAAATAGTGCACTTCATGTTTATAAATGTTACACTCATTAGCAAGTTAATTTTATTTAAATTTATTGCCGCTGACGTCGACTCCTCCTAGTGGTGGCGGTGGGAAACACCTCTGCAACACGGGTTAAATACGATGAAACCAAACGGATATTACCTCCGTAAGGTGTAACATGAACCAACGTCACAGTGGCAGGCTAAACGTCGACAAAAAAACTCTCGCTAGTTTGAATGTGAAAATTAACTTTATGTGTATATAGTTATCGTCTAACTCTCTACATTCTATATGGAAAACTTGATAGATTAAGATGGTATACGAAAAAAATAGGATTTCAAGTTCTCGGGTTAAAACCCCCCCCCCGAAAAAAAATCCTGGGTACGGGCCTGAACGCAGGGGATCCAATGGATAGCCTATTTGAATAAAAACAACAACACTAGTATAAAGAATTACAAAAATTAGAAGTCAAAACTTACTCCGCCTCTTCATCACCACACCCGAATATAACGCCCTTTTCCTGCTGGCCTCACAATGCACCATCCTCCACAGGCCCCACAATGCACCCGAACCACGCCCACCAAAACCCAGAGAAGTTCAATTTCAACAAAAAAATATATATATAACTATATATATTCGCCAGGCTTGCATTAACTTTTAAATATAATACAAAGAAATAAATACAATGCAAACTTCTAGGGAATACAAGTCAATGGGCAATGGGCGAACCGTCAAATTTCTATAAATCGAACAAAAGAAGGATGCTATCCTCACACTGTACACTGTCTGAGTCCATACATTATAGTTATAGAAGTTTCAACATGTTTATAATATAAGTCCATGACCGCGTGGATAACTCGCACGACTGGGGACCCAAAGGTCCTCGGTTCGATTCCCGGTCGAGGCACTTTATTTCGTCGAAAAAACGAAATATTTAATGGCTCCCTTTCCCTGTACCATATGCCTTCCCGGCAAGGTTCCTATTCCCATATTCGAAATTGTGATGCTTCGGCATTACGAGCTCGAATATCGTGGATAGGAAACCGAGCAGGGGAGTTGGGAACAGGGAAAAGGGGCGAGGCTCTCAATTTTTGACGATTTTTCAAGGGGACCCCCTTGATCGTGCAGGGATCCTTATGGAAAAAAGCCCAGAAAACGCTTTCCCAGCTCGAAAAGGAGCCACGCCCCCTTTTTGGTCCAATCCACCAATAGGATTCGTCCATTTTTTAGGCCCCGCCCCCTTTTTAGCGGATTTTTTTGAAAAAACACGCAAAAACATTCAAAATTGTCACTTTTATTGCAAAAATTACAGATAATACAAAAAGGATATTTTTGGAAACTAGATTTTACGGGGAACATTTTGGTACAACAAATAAGGAATTCCAGTGGGAAGCAAAACATCTCATTTGCACAATATTAGAATCCCAATTTTCAGAGCTAAAAAAATCACAAAACAAAAATTCGAACAGATTTAGAAGGCAGCACTAGAACAATGTTTCTGGAGGGAAATATTTTTACAAGAAAAACAAAAAAATATGAAGCAATTCTTCTCAAAACTTTTTATAATAATACACAACGTCGAACCCACAGGGTGCTTTGCAGATTTGGAAGACATATTTGCAAGCCGCCGGATTGTGACACAAGGCCGACGAGTCCATAATCTTGTAAGGGACCAAATTAAAGTTACGAAAATGACGAGCAAATTGGTCCGATCCTGGACGCTGATTTCAAATGGAGAATCACAATCATTTCCTGCTTGATCAGATCTTCTGCCTAACAAAAGTTGTGTCATCTACTGTTTGTCGCTCTTCCATTGTAATTCACCATTATTACATCCTTATTTATATGTGAAACTAATTCACCTTCTGGAAGCTAGACGATGGAGGTTCTGCGGTTCTCTGACATGCTGCGGACAAATTCGCATCATGGGAACGAGGCAATACCGCGATGGATCACTTGAGATTGTTGCTTCATTTCCACTTCAACTATAATAAGATAAAAAAAATACCAATTAATCAAATTGTTAAACGCATTCAAAAGAAAACTTACTTTTCGCTTTCCTTTCCGATCCTGGCAAAGAACTAAACCTGCAGTAGATTCGCATCCCTGGCCACCAGCCAGCGCGCAATGGTGACGTCTATCACCTCGTTGATGTTGATAATCAGCCAATCCCTCCAGACAGGGTTCCAGGCGTTGTAGCCACAAAAGTGAACACCGATATCGCAGGACGAACACGGATATCGCACTGATTAGGTTAGCCACCGCCATAATTAACGTTCGAACTGCCCGCCAAAGACCGCCACTGCTGTCTATGGTTAGCCACCGCCCTATTGAAAACCTCCAACGATGTTTTCAAAAGGAATTGCCCGCCAAAGACCGCCACTGCTGTCTATGGTTGGCCACCGCCCTAATGAAAACCTCCAACGATGTTTTCAAAAAGAATTGCCCGCCAAAGACCGCCACTGCTGTCTATGGTTAGCCACCGCCCTAATGAAAACCTCCAAGGATGTTTTCAATAGAAGTTGCCCGCCAAAGACCGCCACTGCTGTCTTAGGTTAGCCACCATCACAATGAAAACCACCCAACGAAATCTTCATCATGAATTGTCCGCCAAAGACCGCCACTGCTGTCTAAGGTTAGCCACGACCCTATTGAAAACCTCCAACGATGTTTTCAAAAGGAATTGCCCGCCAAAGACCGCCACTGTTGTCTATGGTTAGCCACCGCCCTAATGAAAACCTCCAACGATGTTTTCAAAAGGAATTGCCCGCCAAAGACCGCCACTGCTGTCTTAGGTTAGCCACCATCACAATGAAAACCACCCAACGAAATCTTCATCATGAATTGTCCGCCAAAGACCGCCACTGCTGTCTAAGGTTAGCCACCACCCTATTGAAAACCTCCAACGATGTTTTCAAAAGGAATTGCCCGCCAAAGACCGCCACTGCTGTCTATGGTTAGCCACCGCCCTAATGAAAACCTCCAACGATGTTTTCAAAAGGAATTGCCCGCCAAAGACCGCCACTGCTGTCTAAGGTTAGCCACCGCCATAGTGAAGACCTCAACGATGCTCGCCTGAAAGAAACAATGAGTAGTAAAAACTTATAAATGTAAATTAAAGTGCTACAACAATCACTTCGAAGCTCCCCATGAACTTTAAACTGAAATCGGATTCGTTAGAAGTTGACCTCTTGGCACAGGATCACTTCTTCTTCTCCATCATTTCGCCACCGAAAACTAGAAGAAAAGGGAAAAATATCAGTACGCATGAAATCAATTCATAAACAAAATGTTTAAAACTTACAAATACGTGTGAACAAACACATCCGCAGAGGAAGGCTCCCAGAAAGAGTGAAAACGCAAAACGTATGAAAAGGATCAAACTTGTCCTGATTCGCGTTTGTAGACTTCCGGTAACACATAAAAAACAACAACACAAATTGCATAGAACATGTGAAAGCTATGGAGAAGGAGAAAAACTTGCCGAGTTTTGTGTTTGTAGACTTCCGACAGACAAATAAAAAACAACAACACCAAGTTGCACACGTTTGAGACGTTCGTCAAGTCGACCTCACTTCTGCATTTCCGGTTCGAGACATCGTATGAACGTCGCAACACCCAGTTGTCCTCCCCCTTTCGCCACCTTCCACCCACTTTAGTCGATTAACGTTACCAAAGATCCTGCAACGAAACGTAAAGTAGAAAAAAAGTAAGTAGTAAAAAGTAAGTATGTTTACAAACGAATCAAAATCTAAACTACATGGGAAAGAAAAAGATTATCTTTTACCTCGACCTCGCGAACACTCCGACTTACAAAAGTTGACTTTGGCTTCGCAGGCAATCTTGGAAACACCGCTGAATGCGAAGAAAGCTCACCAAGGGACCAACCCGAAGAACGGTCTATCGCGGCACTTTTCACTCTTGGAAACACTGGGATTTGAAGAAGGGGCATGAAGGAATCCCGAAGATCAGGCAAATGGGCGAAACTTCCACAGAAGAAACTTCCATCTGCACTTTTCGCTCTTGAATACACCGGGATTTGAAGAAAGGGGCATGAAGAAATTGCCTGATCCCAAGGATCAGGCAAATGGGCGAAACTTCCATCCCTGCCTGGGCTGCGTTCTTCAGTAGAGGCTCCCCAAACCGTTGACCACCCGTTAACCATAGAAAAGCTTCGTTGTTACCATTAAAGACCTAATGAATGGCAACAACAAAGACTTTTCGCCGCCCAGGAAATTAAAAGTTGCGGCAAAAGACCTAACCGGCCAACAACACTTTAACTCCTGGCATACCTGTTCCTTCTGGTTCTCCTGGTTCCCACAGAAGGTAAGTAGCTACCTCCAAGTAGCAGAATATCAGCTTAGCAGATTAAAGTTGCAAATTCTGTCGACGGCGAAGGATGATGTAAGGCAGGGATGAAGTAGAGAGCACACTTAACACCAACACATTTTTTGTTTACTGGCGTAGGCCTGACCAGAGTTTTGCCGAACACCACACTTAACACTTTAAACGCGCACTTGAATTGACTCCAGGTTTTGGAAGATCCAATTCTTAATGTTTTCGAAGATAACGCTTAATCCGATTGGTAATGTTCAACATGCTTGGTAATGTTTAACTATAAACTCACTACTAACTTTCACAAGGTCGCTGGAGAAAACCAAGTCTGCACTGATTGCTTGCTAGGGAGCAACTGACGTTATAGGGTTTCTTCAGGGTGCACATCCGTTCAAAGGCAACAAACTTGTGGAGTCGTTCTCTTGAAACTATCCGGACACGGTTTGATATTTATAAGAAAAACACATGCAGTGATACGCAGCTTCGGTTCGGGTTCGTCAATCCATGGTAGCGAATCAGAGAACGGCTTCCCAAACCGAAACTTCTGGCGAATTCTACTACGACGTGGGTCGAGGGCCAGAACCGAGACACTTCTTATGTCTTCGCTTTCTTCTAATGGACGGCGTTTTAACAACATAAAGGCACAATGTCATTGAAATGTTGTTAAGTAATAACGCAGGGGATCCAATGGATAGCCTATTTGAATAAAAACAACAACACTAGTATACAGAATTACAAAAATTAGAAGTCAAAACTTACTCCGCCTCTTCATCACCACACCCGAATATAACGCCCTTTTCCTGCTGGCCTCACAATGCACCATCCTCCACAGGCCCCACAATGCACCCGAACCACGCCCACCAAAACCCAGAGAAGTTCAATTTCAACAAAAAAAAATATATATAACTATATATATTCGCCAGGCTTGCATTAACTTTTAAATATAATACAAAGAAATAAATACAATGCAAACTTCTAGGGAATACAAGTCAATGGGCAATGGGCGAACCGTCAAATTTCTATAAATCGAAGAAAAGAAGGATGCTATCCTCACACTGTACACTGTCTGAGTCCATACATTATAGTTATAGAAGTTTCAACATGTAAATAATATAAGTCCATGACCGCGTGGATAACTCGCACGACTGGGGACCCAAAGGTCCTCGGTTCGATTCCCGGTCGAGGCACTTTATTTCGTCGAAAAAACGAAATATTTAATGGCTCCCTTTCCCTGTACCATATGCCTTCCCGGCAAGGTTCCTATTCCCATATTCGAAATTGTGATGCTTCGGCATTACGAGCTCGAATATCGTGGATAGGAAACCGAGCAGGGGAGTTGGGAACAGGGAAAAGGGGCGAGTCTCTCAATTTTTGACGATTTTTCAAGGGGACCCCCTTGATCGTGCAGGGATCCTTATGGAAAAAAGCCCAGAAAACGCTTTCCCAGCTCGAAAAGGAGCCACGCCCCCTTTTTGGTCCAATCCACCAATAGGATTCGTCCATTTTTTAGGCCCCGCCCCCTTTTTAGCGGATTTTTTTGAAAAAACACGCAAAAACATTCAAAATTGTCACTTTTATTGCAAAAATTACAGATAATACAAAAAGGATATTTTTGGAAACTAGATTTTACGGGGAACATTTTGGTACAACAAATAAGGAATTCCAGTGGGAAGCAAAACATCTCATTTGCACAATATTAGAATCCCAATTTTCAGAGCTAAAAAAATCACAAAACAAAAATTCGAACAGATTTAGAAGGCAGCACTAGAACAATGTTTCTGGAGGGAAATATTTTTACAAGAAAAACAAAAAAATATGAAGCAATTCTTCTCAAAACTTTTTATAATAATACACAACGTCGAACCCACAGGGTGCTTTGCAGATTTGGAAGACATATTTGCAAGCCGCCGGATTGTGACACAAGGCCGACGAGTCCATAATCTTGTAAGGGACCAAATTAAAGTTACGAAAATGACGAGCAAATTGGTCCGATCCTGGACGCTGATTTCAAATGGAGAATCACAATCATTTCCTGCTTGATCAGATCTTCTGCCTAACAAAAGTTGTGTCATCTACTGTTTGTCGCTCTTCCATTGTAATTCACCATTATTACATCCTTATTTATATGTGAAACTAATTCACCTTCTGGAAGCTAGACGATGGAGGTTCTGCGGTTCTCTGACATGCTGCGGACAAATTCGCATCATGGGAACGAGGCAATACCGCGATGGATCACTTGAGATTGTTGCTTCATTTCCACTTCAACTATAATAAGATAAAAAAAATACCAATTAATCAAATTGTTAAACGCATTCAAAAGAAAACTTACTTTTCGCTTTCCTTTCCGATCCTGGCAAAGAACTAAACCTGCAGTAGATTCGCATCCCTGGCCACCAGCCAGCGCGCAATGGTGACGTCTATCACCTCGTTGATGTTGATAATCAGCCAATCCCTCCAGACAGGGTTCCAGGCGTTGTAGCCACAAAAGTGAACACCGATATCGCAGGACGAACACGGATATCGCACTGATTAGGTTAGCCACCGCCATAATTAACGTTCGAACTGCCCGCCAAAGACCGCCACTGCTGTCTATGGTTAGCCACCGCCCTATTGAAAACCTCCAACGATGTTTTCAAAAGGAATTGCCCGCCAAAGACCGCCACTGCTGTCTATGGTTGGCCACCGCCCTAATGAAAACCTCCAACGATGTTTTCAAAAAGAATTGCCCGCCAAAGACCGCCACTGCTGTCTATGGTTAGCCACCGCCCTAATGAAAACCTCCAAGGATGTTTTCAATAGAAGTTGCCCGCCAAAGACCGCCACTGCTGTCTTAGGTTAGCCACCATCACAATGAAAACCACCCAACGAAATCTTCATCATGAATTGTCCGCCAAAGACCGCCACTGCTGTCTAAGGTTAGCCACGACCCTATTGAAAACCTCCAACGATGTTTTCAAAAGGAATTGCCCGCCAAAGACCGCCACTGTTGTCTATGGTTAGCCACCGCCCTAATGAAAACCTCCAACGATGTTTTCAAAAGGAATTGCCCGCCAAAGACCGCCACTGCTGTCTTAGGTTAGCCACCATCACAATGAAAACCACCCAACGATATCTTCATCATGAATTGTCCGCCAAAGACCGCCACTGCTGTCTAAGGTTAGCCACCACCCGATTGAAAACCTCCAACGATGTTTTCAAAAGGAATTGCCCGCCAAAGACCGCCACTGTTGTCTATGGTTAGCCACCGCCCTAATGAAAACCTCCAACGATGTTTTCAAAAGGAATTGCCCGCCAAAGACCGCCACTGCTGTCTTAGGTTAGCCACCATCACAATGAAAACCACCCAACGAAATCTTCATCATGAATTGTCCGCCAAAGACCGCCACTGCTGTCTAAGGTTAGCCACGACCCTATTGAAAACCTCCAACGATGTTTTCAAAAGGAATTGCCCGCCAAAGACCGCCACTGTTGTCTATGGTTAGCCACCGCCCTAATGAAAACCTCCAACGATGTTTTCAAAAGGAATTGCCCGCCAAAGACCGCCACTGCTGTCTTAGGTTAGCCACCATCACAATGAAAACCACCCAACGAAATCTTCATCATGAATTGTCCGCCAAAGACCGCCACTGCTGTCTAAGGTTAGCCACCACCCTATTGAAAACCTCCAACGATGTTTTCAAAAGGAATTGCCCGCCAAAGACCGCCACTGCTGTCTATGGTTAGCCACCGCCCTAATGAAAACCTCCAACGATGTTTTCAAAAGGAATTGCCCGCCAAAGACCGCCACTGCTGTCTAAGGTTAGCCACCGCCATAGTGAAGACCTCAACGATGCTCGCCTGAAAGAAACAATGAGTAGTAAAAACTTATAAATGTAAATTAAAGTGCTACAACAATCACTTCGAAGCTCCCCATGAACTTTAAACTGAAATCGGATTCGTTAGAAGTTGACCTCTTGGCACAGGATCACTTCTTCTTCTCCATCATTTCGCCACCGAAAACTAGAAGAAAAGGGAAAAATATCAGTACGCATGAAATCAATTCATAAACAAAATGTTTAAAACTTACAAATACGTGTGAACAAACACATCCGCAGAGGAAGGCTCCCAGAAAGAGTGAAAACGCAAAACGTATGAAAAGGATCAAACTTGTCCTGATTCGCGTTTGTAGACTTCCGGTAACACATAAAAAACAACAACACAAATTGCATAGAACATGTGAAAGCTATGGAGAAGGAGAAAAACTTGCCGAGTTTTGTGTTTGTAGACTTCCGACAGACAAATAAAAAACAACAACACCAAGTTGCACACGTTTGAGACGTTCGTCAAGTCGACCTCACTTCTGCATTTCCGGTTCGAGACATCGTATGAACGTCGCAACACCCAGTTGTCCTCCCCCTTTCGCCACCTTCCACCCACTTTAGTCGATTAACGTTACCAAAGATCCTGCAACGAAACGTAAAGTAGAAAAAAGTAAGTAGTAAAAAGTAAGTATGTTTACAAACGAATCAAAATCTAAACTACATGGGAAAGAAAAAGATTATCTTTTACCTCGACCTCGCGAACACTCCGACTTACAAAAGTTGACTTTGGCTTCGCAGGCAATCTTGGAAACACCGCTGAATGCGAAGAAAGCTCACCAAGGGACCAACCCGAAGAACGGTCTATCGCGGCACTTTTCACTCTTGGAAACACTGGGATTTGAAGAAGGGGCATGAAGGAATCCCGAAGATCAGGCAAATGGGCGAAACTTCCACAGAAGAAACTTCCATCTGCACTTTTCGCTCTTGAATACACCGGGATTTGAAGAAAGGGGCATGAAGAAATTGCCTGATCCCAAGGATCAGGCAAATGGGCGAAACTTCCATCCCTGCCTGGGCTGCGTTCTTCAGTAGAGGCTCCCCAAACCGTTGACCACCCGTTAACCATAGAAAAGCTTCGTTGTTACCATTAAAGACCTAATGAATGGCAACAACAAAGACTTTTCGCCGCCCAGGAAATTAAAAGTTGCGGCAAAAGACCTAACCGGCCAACAACACTTTAACTCCTGGCATACCTGTTCCTTCTGGTTCTCCTGGTTCCCACAGAAGGTAAGTAGCTACCTCCAAGTAGCAGAATATCAGCTTAGCAGATTAAAGTTGCAAATTCTGTCGACGGCGAAGGATGATGTAAGGCAGGGATGAAGTAGAGAGCACACTTAACACCAACACATTTTTTGTTTACTGGCGTAGGCCTGACCAGAGTTTTGCCGAACACCACACTTAACACTTTAAACGCGCACTTGAATTGACTCCAGGTTTTGGAAGATCCAATTCTTAATGTTTTCGAAGATAACGCTTAATCCGATTGGTAATGTTCAACATGCTTGGTAATGTTTAACTATAAACTCACTACTAACTTTCACAAGGTCGCTGGAGAAAACCAAGTCTGCACTGATTGCTTGCTAGGGAGCAACTGACGTTATAGGGTTTCTTCAGGGTGCACATCCGTTCAAAGGCAACAAACTTGTGGAGTCGTTCTCTTGAAACTATCCGGACACGGTTTGATGTTTATAAGAAAAACACATGCAGTGATACGCAGCTTCGGTTCGGGTTCGTCAATCCATGGTAGCGAACCAGAGAACGGCTTCCCAAACCGAAACTTCTGGCGAATTCTACTACGACGTGGGTCGAGGGCCAGAACCGAGACACTTCTTATGTCTTCGCTTTCTTCTAATGGACGGCGTTTAACAACATAAAGGCACAATGTCATTGAAATGTTGTTAAGTAATAACGCAGGGGATCCAATGGATAGCCTATTTGAACTTGTTCGACTTTGCCAGCGCGACTGAGGCTGCAAGTTGGACAAAGCGCCGGTTGCGGCCGTTAGCGTAACGAGCTATTGAATTTGAATAGCGTAACGCGCGCTATTCAAATTCTATGGAATTGTCTAAAACAGATTTTTCTTAGGCTTCACTTTTGGCATTACAGCATTATTCCTTATGTCAAAAAGCCCAGAAAAAGCTTCTCTTCGCTCTTTATTTCAAAAATTGCAAATCGTAAAATGAAAATCGCTTGCATTTATGAATACTTTCAAGGTTTTTACACATGACACAAATGTATTTTCAAGATAAATATAAACCTACAAGAGAAAACATTCTAAACAATCAAAGAATGTTCCAGTCAAGCTTCTAAGAGATCGCCGCATACCAGTTCCCCTTTAGCCAGGCCACATCTACCTACACAAGAACACTGTGAGGCAGGAAGGTCACCGGCAATTACAAAATAAAAACAGCGAGGAAAAAGATTTATACAAAACAGTAGCCAAATTGGCAGATCTCACACATCACACACACTTTCCACTTCAGCCCAGGTAAGAAATCTCTCTAATAACAACTCAGAAAACGAGGCAATTCTCACTACACAAACGATGAGAAACCCGGCAGTGGTGCTCGAGACCGAGCCATGTTATTCATAACAATTTGTCCCCCATTTAAACTCATTACTGCACTTCCTTCTTGCTCAGAATCCGTGTAACTTGAATAATTCTTAACCGGCTTCTGTCGCTTCCAAGATTGCCTCAGCGTGTCGTTCACGTTCGCATAATGATTCACAAAGGAATGCGGATCCGATTGCGCGCTTCCATCCTCGGAATCCGATTCGTTCGAATCAGTCGAACTCAATTCCGAAGGCTTTTCTGTCAAACTACTATCATCCACGTTGTCGTCGTAAGCTTTCCCACTGTCGTCATCGCTTTGATAAGGCATTGACGACGGAGTGGGACGCGGAGGCGGTTTCCCTCGCGGTAAAGTATCGCGTGACATGACAGTTCCCACAGCTGAATGCCGATTCAACGTACTTCTCGACAGGGAGTTGACTCGCTTGGAAGTAGAACGTAACTCAAAGGCAAAGCCAGTGTCGTCATTCGTCAAACTCTCTTCAAGAGTTTTCTGAGCTTCACCTGAACGGACGAAACGAAGAAATTAGACAATCAAAACTAATCAAAACTAAAATCCTATTAAAATTACAATGATTAACTAAATTAAAATTACGCAAAAAGCTAGAAAAAAAATTCCAATATAATAATAATAAAAAAAAAAGCTAGAAAATAAAGGAATATAATAAGTATATACAATAATGATAGTAATATTTCAATATACAAAAATTAAGGAGAAATAAAAAGGTAACTTACTCTTGTACTTTTGACTCTTGGTCTTGATGCAAAGGGTAGCGACGACTAAGGTAATGACTACCACTGAACAGGCGGCTAAGGTCACTAGGAACCAAGTTTGGTGATAAAAAGGCTTCTGCTGCAGGTATCCGTATTCCATGTAGAGTTTCGAAGGCGTTAAGATGGGTTCTTGGGTGGAAACTGGGCAGGACACTCCATATTTGTTAAAGGCGAGTACACGAAAGGTATATGAGCTGGACGGCATCAAATTTTGATAGGATATGGCGTATTCTGTCATCACGCCACTGTCGGTGCGAACTACAGGCTGCCATTTGTCTTCATCTAAGTATTGTAAAGCAAAATCCTTATTAACTTGATCCATTTCATCTTTCTAATCCTTCTAAATCCTTCAAAATCACTTCTAAAGTGAACGAAAGTGCAAGTAAAGCCAATACAACGGTTAGTAAACACCTCAAATATTGAATTTAGGTAAGGAATATTGAAACTGTGAACACTAGGAGCATTCGCAGGAGAGAAAAAGAGCGGAAAACTTACGCCAAATGGAAACGTCTAAAATAAGAGGCCACCACCCAATCAATCAAGGAGGAGAAAACGTGTAGGGACAAAAAAAAGCAAGAAAAATACCGAGTAAAGTAAAGAGAAAAGATTTTAAGTGGGGAATTTTGAGTGAGTATAGTGAATTCTGTTCTTTTTTACCTTTCTTTTTGCTCTCAATGTAATACCCGATTACGGCATCCTTGCCCGATAATCCATTTTCCCATTTGAGAATGACTGCAGCCACAGTGCGGGCTAAATGCAAGTCTCGTAAGGCACCAGGAGACCCTGGTTGGGGTCCTGTGCTCACATTAGCTGCTGAGGCTGGGCCGTAACCCACGGTTAAGGCGCTAACCGAGAAGACATAGCGAACTTCTTCTTCCAAGTTGAAAACCGACAGTGAAGTTCCATTCACTTTCTGCTTCACTTGCTTGCTAAAGTCGACTAAAAACGAAAAACCATACAATGTTAGCTAAAAATACGTTCAAGGAATGAAAAGAATCTGCTTTAAGATACCTTCATTGTTCTTTTCCGTTTCATAAGTTACCAAATAACCTAAAATCTCTCCGTTTCGTTTCCGGGGAGGATCCCAACTCACTCTCAGACTGTTCATTGTTATGTCCGTAAACTGAAGTGGGCCAGAACTTTCCGGAATGCCCTAAACAAAAACAAAACATAAAATTAAACCATATACCTCAGCTAGTAACATTCAGAAATAACACTAATGAGGAGATGTAATAATATTACAGGAAAGCATCCAAATGCCTTGCACAGCTAATAAAACGGTATTTCCTCGCATAGCTAATAGTAAAGGCATATAAAAGTATAATCTTGCACAGCTAGTAAACACAACTGTGAAATTTAAAGCTTAAGATCGATTTAAAGAATACTATCAATACAAAAAAGTTCGATTAATGTATCACAAATTGGATAGATACTTTGGATAGAAAAAATAAGTTCTACATCGATTTAAAGCATACTATCAATACAAAAAAGTTCGATTAATCGATCACAAATTGGATAGACACTTTGGATAGAAAAAATAAGTTCTAAATCGATTTAAAGCATACTATCAATACAAAAAAGTTCGATTAGTCGATCTCGAATTGGATAGATACTTTGGATAGAAAGAAGCAAGTTCTAAATCGATTTAAATAGCTGTCAATGAAAAACTCGATAACTCGATCACAAGCTGGAATATTTACTTTAGAATATTAGAATAGTTTAATTTACTTGTAACGTTGTGGCGGTAGCTTGAATAGATCTGGGTCCATCTCCAGCTGGGTTGAAAGCCAATACAGAAACACTGTACGTCGTGTACATTTCTAGAAAGGAAAGCGAATGGGCGGTGGCAGAAGCTGGTACCACCTCCATTTCCTCCTTTTCGAGTCCTTCGCCTTGGGCCAAATACAAGACCTTGTACCCTAAAAGATCCCCATTTTGCTCGTTTATCCCTGGCGCTGCCCAAGTGAGTCTTAATTCCGTTGGCGACGTTGAAACCAACGTCAGATTCCGCGGTTCTCCCGTAGGAACTGCTTCGCCTACAAATACTGTCGCTGGTGGGGAAGGCGGTCCTTTTCCTTGTGAATTAGCTGCGGTTACTGTCACCTCGTAGTTGTGATCCCTCACAAGCCCATCCAGTACTATATACGATGACTAAAAAGGAAAAAAAATCATATTAAAAATGAATTAAACAATAAATAAAATGATAATAAATAAAAATTAATAATAATTAAAAATAAATAACAATAAATAAAAAACAACAATAAAAATAACAATAAATAAAAAACAACAATAAAAATCAACAATAAAAATAACAATAAATAAAAAACAACAATAAAAATAACAAAAAATAAAAATCAACAATAAAAATAACAATAAATAAAAAACAACAATACAAATAAAATGATAAATAAAAATTGGGAATGATTCCTACCTTAACGCCCATAACTTCTTCCTTCTGGCTGTTTTGGGAGAGTACAGGGAACTCGCCCATCTGCCGGTACTCCACCAGGTACATGCCAGTACCCGAATCTCCATTCCAAGCGGATTCGCTCAGGATTGTCCATGAAACTCGCACACTCGTGGTCGTTATGGGTACAACTTTCACGTTAGGTACCAGCAATGCCGGCGGAGCCGACAAAGTGCGAAAGATCTCGGAATTGGGCGACCAATTCGAAGGACCCATGTCGTTTACCGCTCGTAAACGGACTTGGTAGTTCGTAAATGGCTTCAAACCGTGGACCGTATACGAAGCTTGCGCTGGATCTGCCCGTTCTGATGCAGTTACCCACGGTGCTTGTAATCCTTCTCTATATTCCACCGTGTAATACCTTTAAATGATAGAAAAACGAATGAAAACTTCAGTTCGATGATATTTTTGTTATTTTTCACCTTAAAGGGGCAAAACCATCGCGTCCAGGGGTCCAACTGAAGGTGATTTGCCTTGCTTGGATCTGCGAGCTGCTAATAAAGGGGGCAGAGGGCGCTTGGGGCCTTTCCCTGCTATTCGTCGTGTAGACTCGAGCTAAAGCAACTTGTCCCCAACCTTGACTGGTCTGTGCCGAGACTTCGAAGATATAAAACTGCTCTGCTTCCATGTTGGTGACGCGGTAGGTGCGATCCATGGGCGTAAAATCTTTGGATTGCTTCTCATTGCGTCCTTCCATGACATACGCCACGCGATAGGCCAATACTTGGCCGTTAGCTTCATCTGGAACGTCCCAGACGACTCGAGCGCTCGTTAGAGAGACATCAGGGAACGAAACGTTGGAAGGAGGACCAGGAACTATGAACATTCAAGACAAATGGATGAGATCTGAACCTTTTTTGAGATATTTAGGGAATATTTAGGGAATTTACCATCTTCCCAGGTTTGGGCGATCACAGGAACGGTACTTAGGGTGCCATCGCCCATTTTGGTGTACGCTCGCACTTGGATTTGGTAACTGGTAAACTTTTTCAGCTCTGTTAAGGTCGTTGTCAGTGTTGTATTTCCCAAAACTTCCTTATTCTAATTGAAAAACGTAGTTTTGAGTGCGTTAGAGGCATTTTACGAGGTTAAAAGTACCCTAAATGGGAAGTTGGCAGCTCCATAGTAGACTTTGTAGCCCAGAATCACTCCATTTCGCAAGTGTTCGGGGATTTGGTCCCAACTCACTACGACAGTGGTGGATGAGGTTGCATTGGCTCTTACGGATTTCGGCCCAGCGCTTGGAACTTTAATTTAGAGATAGATAGTTCAAATTTTTGTAAATGAAATGTTGTTTAATGATTTGATGAAGGAAATGGTTTTTTACCTCCTTCTCGGGTGCGTTCTTTGGCAACTGGACTGGCGAAGGACATTCCGACGTCGTTAAAGGCTTTTACTGTGACTTCATAGCTTGCGAACTCTTCTAAAGTTTTGAGAACATAGGAATTGCTGTTGTGATCTTGGATTACGATGCTGTTTAGCTCAGACGATTGATTTACGCCCGAACGGCGGTAAGAAACGTTGTAGCCTCTGGGAATTCCATACCATTCAATTTGTTGCAATGGCTATGAAAAAATACAAGAGAAATAGTTAATCAAATTAGGTTTTTTTTTGCAGGGTGCTATGAAACTTACCGTCCAACGAACTCGCAGCTCCGTGGCGCTAACAGCTCGTACAGTCATATTAAAAGGAGGATGAGCGGGTGGTGCTTGCAAAGTTTGGAACTTTTGACTCGGTTGAGATGGTCCAGATGCTCCCACCACGTTATGTGCGACTAATCGCAAGGAATATTCCATAAACGGTATCAAAGGTTCGACTAACAGCGTTGTAGAATTGGAAGCCGGCGACAAAAACTCGTAGATGTCGTACCAAGTACTATTTCGCGACGTTTGGGCCTAAAATACAAGCAATTACTACATATATAATCAAACCAACTAATAAATATGAAACTTGTCAACGAAATTCATGCTACATTCAAACACAGAAAAACACACGCTATATTGATATTAATATCGAGTATTAATATCAAGGATCCTGAATTGCTATCAATAATTACAATAAAGATGAACAATAACGACAATAACCGAGAGTGCCAACGCAGTTATCGATTCTTAACATACTATCGATAGGCAATTTTAATATATTGATAAGGGAAATTAAACTAGTTATCGATTCTTAAGTCACGACCGATTGTAGTCTTAATCGATTCTTAAGGTGCAGTACCTTATATCGATTGTTAGTGTTAATCAACAAATAACAACTAACAACTAACAACAAATAACAACATATAAAAAATAACAACTGTATCCACAAATCCGTGATTATTTCTATAATCAGAATAGGACGCTAAATTGAAATTATGTAATTCACCAATGCACCACGATTAGTTACGAATAAATTCATAAAAACCCTATCATTAACCTTAAATATGACCCAGAAATCGAACATACCTGAACCGTCCATTTGATAATAGAAGAATTCCCATCAAAGCCCGGCGTAAACTGCAAAACCACGGAGAAAGCATTGATGTTAGACACGCCCAAATGCGTAGGTGGTTCAGGTAGCACAGGCTCTACCCCCGATTGTAAGGTAGCAACCGAAGAAGGCCCCGCCCCTATCCTTGTCCATCCAAACACCTCGAACGTATAATGCGTGGTGGGCAATAAATGTTCCACGGGTAGCGACGTCACTTCCGCCGACACGTTCCTCGTCTTAAGCGTATGCGGCGAATCGCGGATTGACCACGTTACCGTGTACCCGGTCAAGTTCCCATTGGATCGCCCAGGTGGCCGCCAAACGACTACGACCGACCGATCCGTAATCGCATGGAAACTTAGGTTCTGTACCGCATTCGGAACTGTAATAAATACAAAAAATAGTCCAAATTAGTATATTAGAATATTAACAAATATTCCTCATTAAATAACGGAAAAGTACCATCTTCTAGAGTTTTGGCAAGAACGGGTACACTTGCAGGACCATCTCCAGGGCTCGTAAAGCAGAGAACGGTGACATTATAGGATGTAAACTTGTCCAATCCAGTCATTACAGCTGTCTGTTCAGCTAACGGATCAAAAGGACTCGGAGGAACTGCAATTCTGACAAGGTTTAAGTCGCCGTCTAAAGGTACTGCCTGGAGTTTGTAGCCTTGGTTGATCCCGTTTACGAGCTGCGGGTCCGGAGGCGTCCACCACACCTGCAAAGACGTCGAGTTCAACGCTAACAGTCTAACTCCAGTGGGCGCTGCTTGCGGAACTGCAAAAGCCAAATTTTCGAATTATTTCTTAATTATTTACGAATTTTAAACATTATTTCAGATTTTTTTTTAACTATTTAAGAATTAAAAACAAAAATTTAAGAATTGAATTGAATTGAAATTTGAATTGAATTCAAACAAAAATTTAAGAATTAAAAAAAAAAAAAAAATCAAAAGTTTTAAAAAAATTATTTTACCTCCTTCACGCGTTTTGTTTTAAACATTTCAGATTTTTTTTAACTATTTAAGAATTACAAACAAAAATTTAAGAATTGAATTGAAATTTGAATTGAATTTAAACAAAAATTGAAGAATTTAAAAAAAAAAAAAAAAATCAAAGTTTTAAAAAAACTATTTTACCTCCTTCACGCGTTTTGTTTTAAACATAATTTCAGATTTTTTTTTTAATTATTTAAGAATTAAAAACAAAATTTAAGAATTGAATTGAATTGAAATTTGAATTGAATTTAAACAAAAATTTAAGAATTAAAAAAAAAAAAATCAAAAGTTTAAAAAAAAAGTTATTTTACCTCCTTCACGCGTTTTGTTTTAAACATAATTTCAGATTTTTTTAACTATTTAAGAATTAAAAACAAAAATTGAAGAATTTAATTGAATTGAAATTTGAATTGAATTCAAACAAAAATTTAAGAATTAAAAAAAAAAAAAAAAAAATCAAAGTTTTAATAAAATTATTTTACCTCCTTCACGCGTTTTGGCGATAATACTAGGTCCATAGCTGCCCAATCCCACTTGATTATAGGCAGCAATCTGGATTTCGTAGTCCTTCCAGGTAATAAGGTCTTCAATCAAGTAATTGCGCTGAGCCTAATTAATTTGAATTAATTCAGTAAAATATGAAAAAAATGTGAAAAAGAGGCTAATTTAGTGGGTTTTACTTCACTAGTGATGTTTTTATGCGACCAAGGACTCTGTCCATATCCGTCTAAGCGGTAACGCACGACATAACCCATCACGACGCCATTCCGGTATTCCTCCTCTGGCGGATTCCACTGAATCATGATTTGGGAGCTGGATCGAGCGGCTCCGACCAATCCTACCGGTGGTCCTGAAGGAACTTCTTGCGGTAAAGTCACACGATTACTGGCTTCAGAAGCTGGCCCCTCCCCCACACTGTTTATCGCACTGATCCTAAACTGATACGCGGCGGCTGCTTTCAAGTTCGTGAGGATCACCCAGCGCGCAGAGGACGAAACGTTACTCAATTCCGTCACCCAACTTCCTAACGGTTCAGGAATGGGACCTAATAATAATGGTAAACAAAAGTAATAGTAATAGTACAATAATAGTAAATAAAAAGTTGAAATACAAGAAAAGGATATGAAAGTTACACTGAAGTGAAATAAGTCGATTATTACCTGTAATGGGGACTACTCGTCGCTGGACGATGTACTTTAAGATGGGATTATTGCCGTTAAATCCAGGAACCCAGGATACATTGACTGCTCTTCCACTATTGGACAACTTGGTCGCTGAAACTGTCGTGGGAGCGTAAGGAAGCTCAATAACGTCCAAGCGAGCTGCTCGCGAATCATCTCCAGCAGTTGAAGTCACTTGGCACTCATAGAGACCCACGTCTGTAGCTCTAGCTTCGGCTATCTGTAGAGTGCCATCATCCAATTGCTGAATGCGTTGGCTGCGACTTCCATTTATCACCCTTGGAGAGATCAAAAATCATAAAATTAGCCCAAAAAACTTGAATTCATTGGAACTTTGTTACTTTTTGTCCCTAAGCCAACGAAGAACGTAAGAAGCTGAAGGGTCGCTCGATACTTTGCACTGTAAAGTTGCTGTATGACCCAAAATGGTGCGAGTATCCACTGGCGGTTGCATAATTTGAGTTCGCACTAAGAAAAAAAAGTAGAATAATGGAATAAAATACAATAACTGAATTATAATAAACAATTTCTCACCTAAAACGGACAAGTAGGCGGAGCCTTCCACTGATCCCGCCTCGTTACTACGTAAGCACGTGTATTTCCCAGCATCGGTTGCTCGTACAGCTGCTATAAGTAGACTGCCATCTTCTAGTATCTGGAAACGCCCCGTACTCGTTATATAGGCGGAGTCTAAGGAGAAAAATTACGTTAGAAAAATTCAAAAATTGTAAAATTAAAAAAAAATCTTGAAAGTTTGAGTTTTACCATTAAAAAACCATGTCACATTAGGGACTCCGGAACCAGCTGCTTTGCACACCAGAGTTTCGTCTTTTCCAACTGTTGCAGTACGGTTTTGGGGCGGGGCTTCCATCACTGGCGCCGAGGCTGATAATAAAATTCGAGTTAAAAGACAAAACAACATGAAATAAAGTATAAATATTTAAATAAACAAAATAAAACTACATTAAAACGATTCAATAACAAAATAAAAATACATTAAAACGATTTAAAAACATTAGCACTGAAATACTTTAAAGAAAGACATTCACCGACAACGACTAACAAGTATGTGGAAGTCATATTGAAAAATTTATGAATAAATTACGAAAATATAAAAAAAAAAAAATAATAAAATATAAAAAAGGCGTAGGAAGAAATATACGAAGAAAAGAAAGTGATTGGAAATTACTAAGGTGTCAAAGGTGCCCGTAAAATCCATTTTTGCAGCTACTAAGATCAGAAAGTAGTTGGGGGAGGGAACATTGGTTAAGTTAGTTTGAAGATAAAAAGGAAAAAGTTCATTTGTATTAGTAACTAAATACCCGTGTTAGTTTTCAGGTTGTTAAGCCTGAGATCAGTCAAATCAGTGAGCCGCACGCGAGCTACACTTGTTGCCGACGAAGAAGAAGAACCAGGTTTCGACAACGTGTCACTCGCAACTGTAATACAGATGAATGCGATTTTATGGAAATTAATTTTGTTAGTAATTTTTTTCTTCATCTTGAATTAAGGCCATTTTCTCGCTTTTAGAGGTAAGGGGTAAAAAAAAGTAGCTTTCCTCTTCGCTACGCTTACTTTTAACTTTCAACCATGTGTAACCAGAAATACGCCCAGCCAAATTAGACGCTATGCACTGAAAAACGCCACTGTCCACCATAGCCAGGTTTTGGATGATCAAAGTTCCGTTCGATTGAACAGAATACCTAACAAAAACCCGTAAAATTACATTCACATCATTATAACAAGTCACTCTAATAATCCGAAAACAGAGATAAACAAAATGGAATTCAGAATAGCTACAATTCATAAGAATTAAAATAAGTGTAATTAATAAGTATGTATAATTAATAAGAATTTAAATAATGCACGTAATTAGATTAGATTATATGAAAAAGATAGCTTGAATGAGACAACATGTTTAAATACATTAGGAATCGATTTTATTAATCGATTAGTTTAATATCGATATTGTTGTTGTTCGATTATTACTGCTATTATCGATTATATATTTGATTCGATTTACGATTACGCTTAGGGAAATTAGGATTCTTTATTAAAGTTATGAATACTAATTGGATTAATGATTGATAACGACTTACAAAATAAGCGATTAGGATTTCAAAGTATCTCTGAACTACTCTAAAAATTCAGAAATTATTCTAATTATGCTAAAAATAGTGTTAAAACGATTAGGATTTCAAAGTATCTCTGAACTACTCTAAAAATTCAGAAATGATTCTAATTATTCTAAAAAATTGTGTTAAAAACCGGAAATAAAGAGCGAGTTGGGACGTACTTGCCAGGTGGCAGATCACGAACATCTACCGTGTCCTTATACCATGCAATTTCCGGTGCTGGGAAGCCTTTCACTCTACACGGCAGATGGGTATTCCGTCCATAATCCGCAAATGTTTCTAACCCCATTTTTTCCAGCAAAATGGGCTTTTCTGTAAAATACACAAAGACATTTTACTAAACTTCCATTACACCCTAACTTTAACGCGATACTTGACAAAACTGCTGAAATTAATCCCAAAATCAATGCTTTTTCACCCAAATTTCTCGACTTTTTACCACTTCTCTTTTCAATTTCGTTTTTTCAGTACAAAATTAATAAAATTTACCTAGTACGGTAACGTTTGCCTGAGCTGTAACTACATCTCTCCGGTTTCTCCACCCTGCATGGCACGCATAATTCCCAGTATGCCCCGCTTCGATGTTTAGCAACGATAACGTTCGATTCCAAGGATCCAGCGTGTAAAGAATCTCCGCATTCTCAATAGGAACATCATCCTTGTACCAAAGAATCTCCAGCAAAGACAAGGGGCTGTTAAAATTAATAAAAAAAAGGAAAAAATTAAGATTTTACAGAATGAATTAAAAATAATAATAATTTGAACTCGAACCTGGCATTGGCTATGCAGCGAAGCACAGTTACACCCTCTCCTTGAGCAATTTGGACATTCTCGGGTCCTACGATGATTCTTGGAGCAACATCCTCTCCTTCAGCTTCTTGTACGGCCAACCGAATAGGTCCACTAGTGTCTTCTTGGCCAACTTGGGAATTCGTGGCATGACAACGGTACACGCCTTCATCTTCTGCCGAAGCTGACAGGATGATTAAGCTGTTGTCGCCTGTCACCGCGAATTTGAGTCCGTAGAGCTCTAATCCGTCTTCGTTTTGCCAGGAAATGGACGACAAGGGCTCGCTTTGCAGTGCTGGCATTTCCAGAATGGCAGCATGACCGGCTTGGATGGTTACAGAACGCTCGGACTTGTCCCCAAACGGAGTCATGTCTAGAAAATAGAAGTATACAAGTTTTCGAGTTGACAAAATGGTTTCGAGTAACGCTGAAATGAATTCTTACAAGCCACAACGAGCTTCGCTGGATCGCTATAAATAGCTCCTACGGAATTCTTGGAAATGCACTGATAAGTTCCGGTATGCTCTCTTCGGAGGGATTGAATCTTCAAAATATGGTCGGTTACATATCCTGTAATGTAATCCCCGTCTTTAAGCCATCTGTATTCCGGTTGAGGATAGCCTAGATGCGAAAAAAGTAATTTTTTCGATGAATTATAATAGACGTGAAACGGAAAGAGAAGTGATTATGGCAATGGCTTTACCTATGGCTTGGCATTCGAGGAATTTGGCTCCGTTTTCGATTACAATAGAGGAAGAAGGTTGGCCATAAAAGCGGGGCGCTTGCAAACGATCTAAAATGAAAAATATTACTGTATTTTAGCTAGTTATTATTTGTAAAAATTGTATTTTTACGTTACCTGTGGACGCTATACAAATTAAGCAGGTTACTATCAAGCCGCAGAGGTTTAAAGATGTTAAAGATGACATTTTGCATGTCTACGATT
Organism: Lepidurus packardi; assembly: GCA_023053545.1. Classification (NCBI taxonomy): domain Eukaryota; kingdom Metazoa; phylum Arthropoda; class Branchiopoda; order Notostraca; family Triopsidae; genus Lepidurus; species Lepidurus packardi. The sequence continues at coordinate 12,552,909 of JAKZAN010000002.1, forward strand.
GGTACAATTCGATTTGTTGTTCATCCTAAGAGAAAAAGAAAGTAAAAAAACGTTAATGCGAATGTATAGAAGTCGAAATTGTCTAATGAAGCATCCGGAAGCTCGAGTTTGTGTCTCATTTCCTGTTTGGTATAAACGCACAGGTATGGAATGCATGAACAGGAAGTGAATTTTTTGGAACTATTAAGACTTACCGTCAACGTATAAGTAGGTAGTTATCACCACTGAGATCGCACGAAAATAAAAGGCATATTTGACTGTTGGGTTTCAACTATTTCTCATCGTTTGATTGATAATTTGTTAGTAACGCGCTGAACAAAGACATAAACGACAACTAACAGCGACGCCACCATCGGACAGCCTTCAGATCATCGGTCCCCGCCTTTTGCTATACAAACTTTGAAGGAGCACAAGAGTATTTTAGCATCCTGAATGCCATCTAGTGATCAGATTTATTCCGTTCTAACGGAAACGGTCTAATACAAAAAGCCATATTAAACTGAATTAACCTAAAGTGATTATGTCGCCTTATATTCTAGAAATTTTGAGCAAATTATCTATTATTAGTAAAGCTTTTAAGGTTGAGCAGTTTGCTTAAGTGAATTTAAGGTACACCAAAACGTGTTCATAAAAAGCAATTATCGCTAAGCTGTAAAAGCTGTATCGCTAAATTGAAACCAAGTTTATTCACATACTTTAGTTCAATTTTATATTACATTTTTAAGTATGAAAGAAATCCATGTAAATAATGTAGATTGATTCAGTACTGTAATACAAAACCACAATGAAATTCCTGGGTTCATTGCTAAAATCCACACTTTTCGGCGCCACCGTCGATCTTTCAACGCATAAAGTCCACGAAACCTTTAGAAGCTTAGTCTCTCCTTTTGTAGACTTCCCTTCAGAGTAGAATGCATGCAAAGGTGACAACTGAAGCGATCGTTGGGGAAGTGTTTTGGTGTTCTCTAAATTAAATTACTTAAGTTTCTAACGTTTAAAAACCGTGACTTTAACAATTATACTGCATCCTTTATTTATTACACATCATTGGAATAACGTGTCTCACCCTCATCTTCCCAAATGAATCGTCCGTGGCGTTAGCAAGCCTCCAGGTAATTTCATCTTGTTCATGGCTTCTCGTTTGCCTTTAACGCTTTATTGTTTATTCCACCTTGTTTAGTGTCTATTAATTAGTACTAAACTCACCTTTACATCTCTAGCTCTGTCGTCTCATTGCTTATCAAAACTACCCTAAACTTAAACATTTGTATGTTAAAACAACAATCCAATGCCACAAAAACATCCGCGAGCGTCTCATTAACAAGAAGCTGAAACCAATTACTCTGGGCCTTATGCATCCCCCGTGATTAAAAGTGCTCTTCAAATCTCCCCCCTCGCATTGTTAAAAGTGAGAAAAAACGCCAAAAAGAACCAAACAAAGAGCAAAGTCGGCGCAGATGAGTTAGCGCAGTCTCAAAAGGTTTCCCTCATTGGTAGAAAGTTTGATACCTGTTTAATATTGATTTCAAGCTTGCTCATCAACGTTTTTCAGTCCAAGAAAAGAACCCCAAATGACACCAAGAACCTATTCTTCACTTCCAACCCCTCTCCAAAGCCTCTTACCGCTTCAAGTTTCTCTTCTTTTCCTTTTTTTCCTTCTTTTTCCCCTCCCATCCCTTCGTTATATGAAAATAATCATCTTCTAACCCATTATGCCAAACCTTAATGACGCTTTTTGTTGATAGGTTGGAATCGAGAAGCGATATGGGTTCTAATCAAGCGAGGAAAGATGTCTATTCTGCAGCTTTCGCTGGTTTCCAAGAGAATCTACCCAGGCCTCCCGTTTTTCCCGGTAAAAAACACAAAACAGACACTAAAATTGATTCAATTTAATTTAATTTCACATTTAATGAAGCAAATTGAAGCTAATAATCTCTTTTTTTTCAATTTTAAAGGTGGAAATGATGCAGCAGTTTCAGCCAATGCTTCCTATAGAGCCAGTACTTCGCACCGGAGCGATCCACAACGAATTCCAGACCGGAAATACGAGTACAGCCATAACGCCGATACTTCCAACGCACGGGGCTATGAACCAGCCGAAGGCAGTGCGAACGGCACGCCCCCTTTACCTGAAACCCCTCCTTATTTGCGCTGGGCCGAAAATCTGCTAAATTTACTCTCGGATGAAGATGGCGTCCAACTCTATTCCCGGTACCTGGAGCAGGAAGGCTGTCGCGACCTCCTGGATGTAATTTTTTTCGTCTATTTTCACGTTTTCGTCGTATTTTCGTCTATTTTCACGTTTTAACCTTATTAGGAGGATTGTAGAGGGATATTCTTGGCTTATGCAAAGGGAGTTTGAGAGGAAAGGAGATAATTACTTTGCTTCTCCATTTCTAGTTCTGGTTTGCGTGCCAAGGACTCAAGAAGCGAAGTTTGGAAGACCCTGAGGGGATTCCTATGCTCATTAAAGTGATCCACCGACGCTATATCCGCGCTCATCAGCTGGTGGGCTTATCCGAGCGCGTGCGGCAAGAGATTGGCGAGAAAGTCGCGTCCAAAAAGGGATTGGTCGAGAGTATCTTTGACAAAGCTCAAGAGGAAGTGGAGGATTTCATGAACAAAGCCACGTATCCCAATTTCCTCAAGTCTGAAGTCTACTTACAGTATATCCAGGTATCTAATCACGTTCTGTTTATACTTTCCCAGCTATTACAAGCTGGCAAACTCGAAAAAAAACAAAAAAATAACAAAACAATCTGTAATGAAACACTTTTTCATCGATTTGATCGATTGTTTCTCTTCTTAGCAGGCCATGCAAAACGGATTGGAGCTCACGAGGAACAAAAGAGACGAATTTGGACACTCCAACAAGCTTTCCAACGCTCCTTTTGGGGACGAACCCAGTCCGTCAAGCGCGTTAGCCAATTTTGAGAAAGAAAAGGCAGCTGGCATGTTCTTAGCACCCATGGCAGCTTCAATAGGACCTTGTATGGGTGGAACCTTAGCCACAGTTCATGAAGATTCCGAGCTTTGCATGCCACTCACCCAATCAGCCATTGCTGCGACCGAAAGGAAGCGATCTAGCATGGTACCAAGTCATCTTTCGGCCCGGGGCAAAATGGATACGTTAGGGTACATAGTTTTGTATTGGAAACCGTCTTTCGAATGCCGTTTAATGGTTTTGGGTTCCTTTTCAGGTCATATTCTCACGCAATGGGCATAATGGGAGCCAGAATGAGCATGCCTCCACCTGTCAATCCTTACTCGTATGCTTATTCTTCGTACAACCCGGTTTCCCGGCAAGATTCTGAGCTCCAGAGTCTCAGTTCAGACGCTCAAACCGACGACACCCATTCGATGACCGATTCCTCAGTGTAAGGAAGGAAAAATTGCATTATTTACGAATTAAATTGAATTAATTTCGTTTTTTCTCCCTTTTTTTAGAGATAATATGTCAATTGGGTATCCAGTGAGGCCTACGAAGAAGCAGCAGAGGCGGCTGCACCGCCAAGTGAAGGAAAACGCAGCTCAAAACCGAGATGCAGCCATGCATCAGATGGTGATTCCGCGGACTCAGAGGATTCAGAAGGAATTGCTGCCTCCTCAAGAGGAGGAGCAGTTTTTCGCGCTGCTTTTGCCCAAGTTAGAGAACGTGAGAAGACAGCAAGAAGCCGAGGAGAAGCTGGATAAGAAGCTACAAGCTGTAAAAAGCCGTTTTTCGAAGAGGAATCATTGAATTTCGTTTGAATTTACCTTTTTTTTCGTTTATAGCATGATGACGAAACTTGTGCAAGCGACGGATGCATGTATCCGCATAGGCCGACTGGGAACATCAACAAAACCCTGGTGGATGCTTTACAACGACTGGGAATGGCGTCTGAATCTGATACTCAAGCGATTTTGGGTAAAAATTGGACGAAAATTTGGGATTTATCGAGTTTTTTGAACGAGTTTAACGTTTTGGGATGCTTTTAGATGAACATGTACAAAGAATTTGGTCCGATCAGACACCTTTAAGGTCGCCTGGAGGCTTGTCACCCAGTCCGTGGTCTCCCGAGTCCAGACGACGGGTCGTACCCACTGGAGTGCCATTTTATTCCAGTGCGTACTCCGGGAAATCTCATGTTCACCATCGGAGAAAAGACAAGGTTGGTTTTAACCTCCTTTTTTGGTCTTTTTTAAAGAATTTTTTGGGTTTATTTGGGTTTAAAATGATGGTGAATGTTGTTTCGGGGTTGAAATGTTGATGTAATGGATTTTTTTCTTATTAGGACGCCAATTCTACCTTCTCAGCGGATTCAGGGGCAGTTTTGGATTACTACGAGGTGGGAATTGGAAAGAATAAAGGCTATGGCGATGGACAGGCGTTTGCCAACCAAATGGGAGGGAATTGTAGGCCCAAAGAGCTTCCCAGGAAGAGTGGAGTCCCTAAACGATTACCAGCGCCAGAACCTGATTCGGGTGTATCAGTCATATCAGACGCCCCTCCTACTGCCTATCCCAATCCTCCTCTTCCGGTTTCTTCCAAAGAAAGGTGGGATTTTACTTGGATTTTCTAGGAATTTCTGACAAATAATTTGTATATTTTGATTTTTCGATTTTTTTTTTTTGATTTTTTAGAGTTTTTAACTGGATTTTGGATAATGACAAGTACCAAGGCGTCGGACAGGAGGGAGATAGAGACCCTAACAGTGCCAGTAAACACAGAGTGCGGACAGGCACGAATACTTCACCTGGATCATCCAGGTAAAGATTTTTTTTTTTTTTTTTTTTTTTTAAGATTTCAAAAGAATTTTTTTTATTTTTTGGTATTGATTTGGAATTGTAATTGAATTTAGGCGCAGTCGAAAGCAAGCACAGGCAGCTACACATACCTCATCCCGTTCAGCGTCGCAAGAAAGGGCGTGGCCAATTGGGGCAGTAGGTCCTGGAAATGATGGAGCATCCATGTCAGATGATGGCAAAACTAAGTTGAAACCAAAGTAAAATTTGAAGGATTTTTGTTTATGGATTTTGAATATTTTTTTCATATTTCTAAACTAATTTTATTCATAGATCAAGCTCAGTTGTTCGTGGGGCTAGCATACCGGCTGATGCGCTGTCAATGCCGCCTCCAGGGCCAGTATCGAATCCGTCAACCTTAAGAAAGTACCGGCCTGGCAGCAAAAGTACTGGCGAAGGACCTAGTTCATTGGCTCCGAGTGGGACGAGTACAAGTGCGCCGACGCAAACCAGCGGCGATTCAACGGTGGTTATGTTCACCATTGGAGATGAAACAGTGCCTTACCGAACAAGAATCCCTGGCCCGCACATAACCCTTAAGCAGTTCAAAGAAAACTTGCCAAATAAGAAGAAATTCAAGTAAATTTCACAATTTTCTGGCGATTTTTTTCAATTTTTTTCATTTTTTTTTCAATTTTCTCCTCTTGAAATTTTTCTCTAATTCTCTTTAATTCTTAATTCTCGTAACATTCCAGTTTTCCTGGAATTTTTTTTTTTTTAATTTTCATTGATTTTATTTTCCCACTTATTTTGTAGAAATTCAAGTAAATTTCACAATTTTCTGGCGATTTTTTTCCATTTTTTTAATTTTTTTTTCAATTTTCTCCTCTTAAAGTTTGTCTCTAATTCTCTTTAAGTCTTAATTCTCTTAACATTCCAGTTTTCCTAGAATTTTTTTTTTTTAATTTTCATTGATTTTATTTTCACACTTATTTTGTAGAAATTCAAGTAAATTTCACAATTTTCTGGCGATTTTTTTCCATTTTTTTCATTTTTTTTCAATTTTCTCCTCTTAAAGTTTTTCTCTAATTCTCTTTAAGTCTTAATTCTCGTAACATTCCAGTTTTCCTAGAATTTTTTTAAACAAATTTTCATTGATTTTATTTTCACACTTATTTTGTAGAAATTCAAGTAAATTTCACAATTTTCTGGCGATTTTTTTCCATTTTTTTCATTTTTTTTCAATTTTCTCCTCTTAAAGTTTTTCTCTAATTCTCTTTAAGTCTTAATTCTCGTAACATTCCAGTTTTCCTAGAATTTTTTTAAACAAATTTTCATTGATTTTATTTTCACACTTATTTTGTAGAAATTCAAGTAAATTTCACAATTTTCTGGCGATTTTTTTCCATTTTTTTTTATTTTTTTCATTTTTTTTTCAATTTCTTTCAATGTTTTTTCTATTTTCTCCTCTTGAAATTTGTCTCTAATTCTCTTTAATTCTTAATTCTCGTAACATTCCAGTTTTCCTAGAATTTTTTTTTTAAATTTTTCATTGATTTTATTTTATTTTCACAGTTATTTTGTAGTTTGATTTCATGTTAGCCTAATGGGAGAGTTTTTCTTGTTTCTTTTATAGGTACTACTTCAAAATGCAATGCGAAGATGATCCAACGATTCCTGTGTATCAAGAAATTATGGATGACGCAGACATCTTGCCGTTGTGGGAAGGAAAAGTACTGGGATCTGTTAAACCGTGGGATTAAAAGCGAGAAAATGGAAAGGGAGATCGGAAAAGGACAAAAAGTGGAGCTTTTGGTTGTGTGTGCCTTGATCCAGGTCCAGTGTGGTGGAGAATTGTGTATTCGTTCTGGAGAGCGCTGTTAACATACCTCATTTCCGCCACTGCCTACTTAATAGCTTTGTGTATTGAAAATTCGTGGGGGAAAAAGAAACGAGGGAGTTTTTTTTGTCGGAGGGACATTATTGGGGATTGTACAGGTCCGAGAAAAAGCTTTTTTGGGCTAGCAGTGTGTTGTAGTGACGCGCCTTTTTTCTGAGGTGCGTTTTCGAAATACATTGATACGGTTTTTTTTGTAATTAATGCCTAGTTTCCTTTATTTACAACCCTTCTAACCTTGACTGGCTAAGCTTGGAGAAATGGATCATAAATTCATAAATAGGTCTTCACATAGCAATTCACAAACTTACGATTCTCGAGCTTTCCTAGTTAGGTTAACTAATTACAGCTCGGTTGAGAGTGAAAAGTTGTTAGGCAGTGCACGGTTGTTGGACGTAAGTTAAGCAGAAGCCACGGTTGTTGACTTGGGCAGGAACGGTAGAGTTTTCATTGTTGTCGAAGCGGACTGTAATTTGGAATGGACGGACTGAACCTAAGAAAAAAACGTTCGATGTTGGTATTAATTTGGAAGGTTTTAGGTGTAATAGTTGTTGTTGTTTCGATGTTGATATTAATTTGGAAGGTTTTAGGTGTAATAGTTGTTTTTAGTTGTGTAATAGTTGTTGTTGTTTTTACTGTAGACGGTGGTACTGTTGGGCGTGGCAAAACTGGCGAAGGCGGAACCGCAAAGTCGGTCTTGGCAAGTTGTATTGCCTCTTTGGAGAAACCGGCCCAGAACGTCGGTGGCACAAGGGATAAAAAGCCAATCCGTCGTACAAGCGACTGCACCTACTAAAGCTCCAGGAACGTTAGGAGCAGCTTCTGTTGGTCCCGTAATAGAAAAAACTGCGAAATATAGAGTTAAATAGAATATCACGAAAGTGTTTCAAGGGTAAATAGAGAATGGAGATAGGTACCGCCATTGTTGCAAACGCTGTAGGCAATTCCGCAGAAATTCTCCTCGGTTCGGATGCAGATTGAGTAGTCTTGGTTCGATAACTGCCTTCCAGTGTTGGGGTCGTAGTTAAAAGACGTAATACGGCCTGATACTCCAGTGTAGTATTGCAGACATGAGGGCGTGGCTATACAATCGTTGGTTAACGCACAAGGAATCTGATGCTTGAGTAGTTTTTTCCATGTTACCTCGATAAGAAACTGCACAGGGAATCTGGGCCACTAAAATTCGCCAACTTCGCGAAAAACTGGGACCACTCGTCACTACAGTTAAGGTTGCCGGGGTGCTGGTACCTTCACCGACATCGACGTACACTAAACCAGAAAAATACAAGCAATTACTTTGAAAGTAGTAATAGAATGGAAGGAAGGAAGGCAGTAATAGAATAGATAGTACTATGCTGGCCAGTATTGACTCCGCAGATTTGAGGAGCTCGGGAGCTGGTACTGGTGACGAGGAACTGATCATTCAAACATCTACTGTCTGCTTGTTCAGGTTGAGCTAACACCAGTGTGATAAAATCGATTCTGAAAGAACAGATACCTTTATAATGCTTCACACTTGGGAGGATTTCAGATTTCATTCAATTTACCTTAATTGGCAGATGGAAGTGTCCAGTTTATTAACACGTAACTGGCAAGAACCTGTTCCGTCGTAGCTAGTTGGATGATTCGTATTAACGAAGTAGGTATTGTTGCGATCCGTCGTTCCACCACATGATTTTGTGACTAAAAGTCAAGACATACAAGGTAAATGTCCCGAAAACGATGGAATCGATGAGTTAAATAACGTACAAATACAGCAGACACCAAATCCTAGAGCACAAGAACCACTAGCAGTTCCATCTAAGGCTGTGCACTGTCGAGCAGTGTAGCAAGTTCCATTATTGTCGCTATCTCCTTGACAATAGTCGTTTGCGAATCGAATAATCGTGAAAATATTGAAAACTGGAATAAAATTGGGATGAAACGCATTAAAATTAGGGTAAGAAACGTGTTAATAGTGTTAAGAAAAACAAAAAACGTAATGTTTAAGAAACTTACACTTCCCAGCTCTGGATTTGGCATCGTTAGTCACATTAATGAAGTTAACGCTTGGATCCGCTTCATCAGCCAATAAGGAATGAGTTGACAGCGCCACATGGACACTGCAGCCAATAAGGAGTAACCATATGAACGAACACATGATGAAGCTACCACTAAATATGTGAGATTGAAGCTATGGACGCGTTTTACTCCCCTGTTTATATACTCTTATTAAAGAACAGTTATTTTTGTAGAGAATTTTTTTTATTAGGTCTGACAGAAGAACATACAACACTTCCGGGTCATATACAGCGTTTCATTATTGGTGGTATTATTGGCTCACTTCCTCTTGTTCTGAATCTTATTTATATTCCTTTTTATTCCATTCCTCTTCTTAGCAATTAAAAGAACCAAGTAGCCTGCCATCCGACTAGTACACGACAACTTCATGCATAACTTATCGCAACCATAATTTCAAACGGAGTGCATCCACGCCATTCAAGTAATAGCGGAACAAACGTTTATCTCGCACGAAGCCCAGATTCTCGTACAAACGCAGGGCAGGGACGTTCGTGATTTCCGTTTCCAACACAACCTGAAAAGGGCAAGGCAAGGATTTAGGTAATTACAGCAAACTCTCGTGCTACATGTAACGGTAGTACGGTTACCTCATCTGCCCTATCGTGGATCATCGCCAAAATTGCCCGCGTTACTAACTCCGTACCTTCAAAAAGTTAAGATAACATAAATTTACATCGTAAGTTTTATGCAAAGAGGTTATTTACAAATTCATGAAGCTACTAAAGCACAACAAAAACTGACAATACATAAGAACATGTAAATTCATGTAAATGAAATTAAACTCAGAACTTCAGAATGTAAACAATTATGTAAATAACGGAAATTGCATAAAGTGACTGCCATTTCTTGTATTTACTAATTAATTACATTACGACTTACAAGGTATATTTGCATTATTTTAAAAATGTAAACGATTACAGAAATTAGGTTAAAAAACTGCCATTTCTTGTATTTACTAATTAATTTGATTACTACTTACAAAGTAGCTTTGCATTATTTTAGAAATGTAAACGCATTACAGAAATCAGGTTAAAAAACCCGTCAAATTATGAAACTATAGCCTTTCAGAGTCGTTGAGTCTTCAATTGCTCGTATTCGAAACCCTTTATAAACAAAAAGTGGAATCGATTTCACTATTCAATTCCGATCGATCTAATCGATTTCAATGACATAACTGACTACATAATAAAGAAAAAGCGTTTGGATGATAACTAAAATACGAATTAATAAAATACACTACTTTAACATTCATCTAAGTTTTTTTTATTTATTTATCTAAGTAGTCTAATATTTATTACTCTTCAACGATTAAAACTGAACGCGTTTTTGTTTACAACGTTCATTCCAAACAGGGGCAGCAGTGAATTCAGGTCACAAGTTGCGTGACTTTAGTTCATTTACTTATAAAACACTCTATAATAACAAACCCGAATTTGTACACTTAAAATACTGTGCACAGTTTACATGATTTAAGCTTCTATAAACGCGTAAAATCTCAAACAAGATGCATCACAGAGCGCATTTTTATTTGTAAAAAAAGGGTTATTACCAATTTTTAACTTCCGGAATCTTTCGTCGACGGCCAACATCGCGATATAACCTCGACGCGTTACTTTTTTGTGAAGATCTAGTTTACAGACAATGGCCCCAACGCATTCTTCGCCACAATGAGCCTAGAAATAAAGAGAGCGTTACAACGTTTTCAGAAAGGACGTCATGTTTAATCAATCTTTTTTTACCAGGTAACATAACTTGGGCCAATTATGGATAAAATATCTGTATGTATAAATGGAGTATGGTTCGGATAAATCTCGCTGAATAAGTCGCATGATATCGTGCATTTGATGTTCCGATTCGTACTGGAGATATCGGACAGGCTTATCCATGCCTGGGGCAGGAATAGTCGGTTCTACAGCATAAGTTGAATCTTCCTTGACATCTTGACACGAATTTGCATCGCCATTTCGGATTACGACGTCGGTTTGAGACAAGGAACCATTAGGACTGATTCGAAGGTTGTCGACAAGCAGTTGTAGTCCATTTATCTCTGCCGGTTCACTCCCTTTTTCCTAGGAATAGAACTTTATTATTCATTAGTTTGCGAAAATCTCTGTTGCTAAAAGAAAGTGTATTTTAGTTCAAATTGTACTATTATAGTTGTGCAAAAGTAGGCAAACAAAGTGCTTAGACAGACAGAAGTATTTTCTTATAATACACATACCGAATATTTGTCAAAATAAAATATATACCGGTAGCACTAGCGGTACAACAACTATAATAGATTCAATATATATGAATTAAAAGGTTTTTAATTACCATTTTTTAACGAGGTACGGTAACTCGATACGAAATCCAATACTGTCGAATTGGATCAATTTTACACACGAAATTCACATCTAATGATTATTTACTAAATAATTTTTTAGTTAGCTTTCAGTTTCAAAATGTCTTTGATTTTGTTTCATGGCCATGCGGAATCACAACACTTAGGAGAACATGAAGCCGCGAACGACGATCCGCAAATTTCATTCTAATCTGCGACTTGCAGCTAAACGTCAACCTGATGGCGACCGGACAACCACATTCTTTCAAACCAAAGTCATATCATTCTTTATGGCACTTTAGACGTTAATTCTTGCCGCTTCAATATTCAGCCTAGCTGCCTCCATGCTTAACTTTGCGTACTCGTCTAACGAATAATCGAGGAGCTTTTGGGGTCAATTGTGGTGGAAATTCAAGGAAAAACTTTTCTGTAACATACATTTTTTGTGTTCAAATTCTTCTATAACATAAATTTTTTCAATTTAAAACCTTACTCCCCCTATAAAGGAAGCTTTTAGCTTGACGACTTTTATTATTAGTAGCCTTTTTAGCTGTATTACATCAACAATACATTTCAAAACTTAAATCGTCTAAGCTGGATTTCCCCTTCACAACAAGTTCTCACTTTCTAGTTTGGGGGAAAGTTTGGCGTGTATGATACGGCGTATAAAGATCATCCACGTAGTAGCGAGGTCTTCGCCAAAAACTAGAGACCATTTTATCCAAAAGGGTAGACTGCGTAGCATTGCAAAACACATGCTGCTTTGCACGTATTTTCATTTTGTCGCTCTTCTTCCAAACCTTCTTGGCTCTGCCGACAATAGGACGAATCCAAATGCCCCTACATTCCAAAATAAACTATTAGCCGAAGGATTTAAACGGCCTTTTCTGTACCAATGTAAACGATAGAAACGTTTGGTAACTGCTTTCACGCTTTTTCGCTTCCCTTTGGTGAGCGAAAACTTGACAAGTGGCCTAACCGAAGTCACGTTGGTTTGGACAGGTTTATTGAAGAGAACTAGCGAAGATGGGCTATAAATAAATGTTAATTAGTAATAAAAATATTTAATTGAAGTTTACTTGGAAAACAATGTTGTCCGACATAATGGGGCTGTCAGTGTTCTAATATCTGAAAGCGATTTGCAATAGATGGGCTGGGTTGATATATATTTTGAGCAACCGGCTAACTGCGATGAGATAGAAGAAAGTTGAGGAAATAAGCTCTTTCCAGCAGTATTTGTAATCAGCCCTGTTTAAGTAAAAATGTATTAAAAGTTAATCGACTTTATTGATCTTAAAAGAGATGTTTGTACTTGACATATGGCGAAGCATTTTACTGTGAATTATATCGGGTTTTCTCTTAGGAATTAAATAATTTTGTTATTTGTGAACACTCCATTTGTTTATTTTCGAATTTAATTGTCTTCAAAAGATGGCGTGGGTTATGAGAAACGAATGCCGTCACCTAGTGGCGCCAGGCAGAAGTAACACTCCTCCGTTTCGTTCGACCGACAGAAAAAACAATATCTGATTTGAAAGGTTCAGGATAAATTAAACAATGGAACAGGAAAGCTCTACAACTACAGTATCATTTAAGAAAGTTAACCGTAAAAACTTAAGGAAGCGAAAACTTTCTACTAATGACAATCCAGAGGAGGCCAAACCCGAAGAATCTTCGGACGAATCGGAAGATTTTTTGTAAGCCTCTCCTCTTTCATGTTTCTAATTTACACTAATTACGCTAAACTAATTTCACTAAACTGGAATTTATGTTAATTTAATTATGCTATTAATCAAGATATCTCTTATGTCTTACTTTGAATTAAATCTTATGTCATTTCCAGATGTAGATCAAAATTGGAAGAAACCAAAGAACGACAGAAACTGCGACAAAAGCCCCACGGAGTCAATATAATAAGTCTGGCGATTGGAAAGAAGATTACCCTAGAAGATGAAATCATGGCTGTAAGTTTTTAACATGAAATTAAGGAAAAAAGTATCTGTTTCTTGTTATTTCATTGTTGTCTCTCATCTAGAGAGATCCTTTCAAGATTAGTTCGGGAGGAATGGTCGATATGCAGGCGTTGAAGAGTGGTAAAGTGAAGCAGAACGATGACGCCTACGATTCTGGCATAGGAACTCAGTTTTCGGCTGAAACCAACACCAGAGATGAAGATGCTGAAATGTAATTTCCATTTTTCTTTTAGAAATCTGAACTCTTGAACGGTTACTACTTTTCTACTTCGTTTTGTTAGGATGAAGTACATTGAACAACAGCTCGCCAAGACGAAAGGCCAAGATAAGGAAAAAGAAGAAGAAGATACAACGAAAAAGTACCTTTCTCCAGAAGAAGCCGCTTTGCAAGCAGTTCCGGAATTCTTAAGGAAAAACTATAAGAAACAATCCGAAGAAATGCTTTCCAATCAGATGCTCAGCGGAATTCCTGAAGTGGATCTTGGAATCGAGTAAAAGAACTATAAACCTGTCTTCTCTCCGGATAATTAATATAACTTTGTTATTAATAGGGTGAAGATTAAGAATATCGAAGCCACGGAAGATGCCAAGCAAAAATTGTTACTCGAGAAAATGAGGAAAAAGGACGGTCCTTCCCAGTTTGTTCCCACGAATTATGCAGTGAACTTTATCCAGCACAATAGATGTAAGTTCCTCTCTTTTAGCGTAGAAAAGGGTTTTTTTAATGTGTTTTTGCTTGGCAGTCACTGTCACCGACCAAAACAGGAAAAAGAAAGTGGTGCCAAAAGCACCAGAAGTTAAGACGCAAATTACACATGTAGTAGGAGGAGAAGTTGCGTTACCAGTATCAACCGATCCTAAGAAGAAAGACGAAACTCAAAAGGCGACTGACGACTTTTACTTTGAAAAATTTCGACGCCAGTTCAGAAGATAATTGTATACGTGTCCTAAATAAACTTCGCTATGTTTTCCAATAACCTGTTTACTTAAGTAAAACCAATGCCAGTTTAACCTGTCAAGTTTAGTCTATTAAGTAAAATGTATTTAGATGAAGTGAGGTTTGGATTCAATTCAATTGAGTTATTGTTTTCAAAAGATTTGGATCTTTCACATTATATTTAAGTTATTTTCTTTAGTTAGTTATTTAGTTACTTCAAAAGTCGAAGAAGTTCTCAAAAGAAGAAGAAAGGCTATTTAAATGCGCCAAAATTGTGTATTAATGCTTCTTAAACTTTATTGTAAAACCTTTCGGCCTCATTCTTTTAGTAACGCCTTTTTCCGCCAAAAGTTTCAAAATACTTCGCGAGCGCCATCTGGTAAATTATTTAAGAAAGTCTTTCATTCCAAACCACTGATCTTTCACATTATATTTAAGTTATTTTTTAAGTTAGTTATTTATTTACTTCAAAAGTCGAAGAAGTTTTCAAAAGAAGAAGTAAGGCTATTTAAATGCGCCAAAATTGTGTATTAATGCTTCTTAAACTTTAATGTTAAACCTTTCGGCCTCATTCTTTTAGTAACGGCTTTTTTCGCCAAAAGTTTCAAAATACTTCGGAAACGCCATCTCGTGACTTAGTTAAGAAAGTCTTTCATTCCGAACCCCTGATCTTCCGCCAACGCTACGCTACCTGACCGCTGCTCGAGGCGATGCCTAGCCTGACCGTTTACGAAAGCAACAAACCGCAGAAAAGCGGATTCAACCATCTTGGCGGAGGCGCCTAGAACCATACCAGAGCCTTATTTTCCTTGGTATTTTAGGTTAGATTAAGTTAGGTTACTTAGGTTATTCTAATGGTTATCAGCACCCTGCGTCATAAGCAGCGGCAAAGCCTGGGGATGAAAAAAAGACCACGTTTACTTGCGGTTGCTGAAAATTCCCAGAGGCACCTCCTCCAACCGATCAGAATCCGCTTCACCGCGGTTCCTTGCTACTTTCTGAAACGGCCAGTCGAGCCTAACGTAACACCACACAACCGAACTGCTTCCTCTAATCAAAAGTTCATAGTATATTTTACTCTAATCTCTCGCCGATATGTCGTCTTTAAACAGGGTAAATCAACATACTACAACTACATGCTGTTCACGTGCAAAATATCTTTATCTTCCTTGCAAGGACTTTGATTTTAACCCCTAAAGACTAACCCAGTCACTAATATTAATATTCAGCACCCAGCACTAACATTTGCACTTTGTTCACTCATCACTGATAAACTTTTGCCCTTTGCACATCCGCCAAATTTGCTTATTTTCTTCCCCTGAGCATTAGTAATATAAAACGAGAATAACCTCCAATTATTCGTTTGTCTTTATCAATCGTCTGTTACATAACTTATCACTCCTTGTCATTGAATGTAACCTCAATTCATCCTTATTAATGTTCCTTAACGTTAACTCCTTGTTTTATTCATTGGAACTCGATGTCTACATTAATTGCACATCTATTACTAACCATTTTCGAAATATTTTTGAAGCAATATACTAAATAATTTTCTAATAATTCCAGGTTTTCCATTTGAAAAAAGCTGTGAGTCGTTTCTCGTCCAGAGCTTTATCCACTTCTCATCCTTTGGCTTCAGATGAGGCAGCTCATGTGTCTGGAACCTGTTTTGGTAAATTTCAATTCATACTTCGTTTCTTCATCTTCCAAATTGACATTTATCTCGATAGGTTTGACTTCTGAGCAGCGCGAAATCCAAGATCTCGCTCGCAAGTTCGCCAGGGAAGAAATCATCCCAGTAGCTGCACATCATGATAAAACTGGCGATTTTCCCTGGGAAATCATTAAGAAAGCTCATGGCTTGGGTCTAATAAACACTCACATCCCTCCTGAGTTTGGTGGACTTGGTATGGGCGTCTTTGACAGCTGTTTATTGGCCGAAGAACTGTCCTACGGTTGCACTGGTATTGGTACAGCCCTGGAAGCCAACAGTTTAGGGGTAAAAAAGCCAACTTGTCTTAAAAACCAATTTTAAGTCAATATTTCACACTTCTTTCGCCTTCTCTAGGAAATGCCAGTATTGTTGGCAGGCAATGCCGAGCAGAAAAAGAAGTATTTGGGCCGTATGACAGAGGAACCTCTCTTGTGTGTAAGTTCTAACCAAATTCCAAAAGAAAAAAAGTAGAAAAATCGTTAAAAATTCGAAATAATTCGATGTTTTTGGTCTTTGCTAGGCTTACGGAGTCACTGAACCAGGAGCTGGATCGGATGTAGCTGGAATTAAGACCACCGCTGTTAAGAAAGGCGATAGTTATGTCATTAACGGTCAAAAGATGTGGATTACCAACGGAGGAGTTGCCAATTGGTACGAAAAACCACTTCCTTAACAAAAGATTCCTCATTCATGTACTTTTTCACCTTTTTTCACATTTTTTCACATTTGACCTAACAATAGGTACTTTGTTCTGGCTCGTACTGAGTCGAGCTCCAAAGGTTTAGGCGGAAAATCGTTTACTGGGTTCATCGTAGACCGTGACACACCTGGAGTGACACCTGGACGCAAAGTAATTTCCGTTTTTAAAGATTTCAATGTCCTAATGAGGTTCATTCTTATATTTTTTATTATTTTCTTGATTCCAGGAATTAAATATGGGTCAAAGAGCGTCCGATACAAGAGGAATTACATTTGAAGATGTGGTAGTGCCCAAGGAAAACGTTTTGCTAGGCGAAGGAGCTGGTTTTAAGATCGCAATGGGCGCTTTTGATAAAACTCGGCCTCCTGTGGCCGCAGGCGCTGTTGGTTTAGCCCAGCGAGCTTTGGATGAAGCGACCAAGTACTCTACCGAGCGTAAAGCCTTCGGCCAAGAGCTTTTTAAACACCAAGTAATGTTTAATTTCATTTTCCCTTAATATTCTGTGCGTTTTTGATCAAAACCTGTTTTTTTTGCGGGGATTTCCCAGGCAGTGGCCTTTATGTTGGCAGATATGGCTATCGGAGTGGAATCGTCTCGCTTAGCTTGGATGAAGTCGGCTTGGGAGGTTGACCAAGGTCGTCGGAATACGTATTATGCCTCCATTGCAAAGGCGTTGGCCGGAGACGTGGCTAATAAGGCTGCGTCAGATGCAGTTCAGGTACTTGGTTGCTGTACTTTAAGAAGTTTGATGGTCGTCGTTTAACTTATGTTTTGGGGCAGATCTTCGGTGGTAATGGCTTCAATACCGAGTACCCTGTCGAGAAACTCATGCGCGATGCCAAGATTTACCAGATTTATGAAGGAACAGCTCAAATCCAACGCGTTATCATCTCAAGAGAGTACTTAGCCAAGTTTCAGCAATCCTAAAGAACACTCAGAAGGTTATGGCCTCCAGAAACGCGAATTTTTTTGTTTTACCTCCAAACGGATCAATGCAACTAGACTGTAAAACTTTGAAAGTGCTTCAACTAGCCATGGTTGGTGTTACAAAACGGAACTAAACCAGTTTTACTATAAGAATACACGATATTATATAGAATAGCCTTTTGAATCTTTTGAATCATGTGTTGAGATTTCTGAGGTTATTTGGGTTGAAATTTTTAGTCGAAAATGATGCAAAGAATGATTGTAGTCAATTAGCGGCTCAATTTTTCTAAAGAATAGTTCACGATTGCAAAGGGAAAATGAGTTGGGATTCATTTCCGACTGCGATAATGTGATTATCATGTTTAATTATAACTTTTAATGATAATGTGACGTTTTCGCTGTAGAAAAGCCCTTCAAGCCTTTTTATGTATTACGTGAACTGGCAAAACTCAAAGTACATTTTAACCCTCAGATTTTTTTGACTGATCAAAGGCTTTTCCCAATAGTCGTGGCTTTTACAATGTCAGCCTTAAGAACGTTGCAGAAAACATAATAATATTTACCCTCCCCTTCCCCCAAACCATAACTAATGTTCTTCTCATAGGATAATCTTGCCAACTGAATCATGTACTTGTAATTGTACGAATGATAATTGAAACAATTATATGAAATCGAGTGAAAACTTGTACAGAAACGGCAACGCAGCATTAGCTCACGCCTGAGCTTTTAATTTTTAAAAAAATAAAAATAAAAAGCCCTTCAAGTTTCGTGATTGGTTCTTCTTTACAGTTTGTAGCCTGAGGCATCCGAATTATGAAAGTATTAGCAACTATAGACACTTTTAGTTGTTAATACGTTACCAAATTGACTATTTCAAATACGTATTTAGCTACGTAACGTTATTATTACGTAGCTAAAGTTATGTGTTATGTGCTAGCATTTGCAGTATGAAAAGGCTTAGGTTTGTTTGTACTAGGTCATGATACTGCAGTACAAAATATATGACAATGTGACGTTTTCGCTGTACAAAAGCCCTTCAAGTTTCGTGATTGGTTCTTCCTTCCAGCTTGTAGCCTGAGGCATCCGAATTATGAAAGTATTAGCAACTATAGACAGTTGTTAATACGTTACCAAATTGACTATTTCAAATACGTATTTAGGTACGTAAGGTTATTATTACGTAGCTAAAGTTATGTGTTATGTGCTAGAATTTGAAGTATGAAAAGGCTTATGTTTGTACAAAAGTTTATGTTTATGTTTATGTTAAAAGTTTATGTTTGTACTAGGTCATGATACTATAGTACAAAGTATATGATAATGTGACGTTTTCGCTGTACAAAAGCCCTTCAAGTTTCGTGATTGGTTCTTCTTTCCAGCTTGTAGCCTGAGGCATCCGAATTATGAAAGTATTAGCAACTATAGACAGTTGTTAATACGTTGCCAAATTGACTATTTCAAATACGTATTTAGCTACGTAACGTTATTATTACGTAGCTAAAGTTATGTGTTATGTGCTAGAATTTGAAGTATGAAAAGGCTTATGTTTGTACAAAAGTTTATGTTTGTACTAGGCCATGATACTATAGTACAAAGTATATCATAATGTGACGTTTTCGCTGTACAAAAGCCCTTCAAGTTTCGTGATTGGTTCTTCTTTCCAGCTTGTAGCCTGAGGCATCCGAATTATGAAAGTAGTATAGCAACTATAGACAGTTGTTAATACGTTACCAAATTGACTATTTCAAATACGTATTTAGCTACGTAACGTTATTATTACGTAGCTAAAGTTATGTGTTATGTGCTAGCATTTGCAGTATGAAAAGGTTTAGGTTTGTTTGTACTAGGTCATGATACGGCAGTACAAAGTACTACGTACACTCCAAGTAAGATACTAAGGTTTGTATTAAAGATTAAACCGTGTTATTGTCAACTTAGCAAGTGCTGTCAATATCACTTGTTTTTCACCTTACCTCTTTACTTAGGTCTTCCATGTATGCATGTAGATATATAACCCTGCTAAAGTGAAGTATCCTGTAAAAATACCGACCTTGGCCAAACCTATAAGTAGCGAGCCCCAAGCATTTGAAAATCACACGTCTTCCAGCTTCAACTTCGCAAGTTCCACACTTCCTTTCTTACACTTCGTCATGAAGGTAAGGAGGAATGGTTTGAACTTTGAAAATTTTACTATATTTTATATTTTTGTTCTCGAAAGGTCCTCCTCTTGGTTCTCGCGTTCGTAGGGATAGCCTGTGCTGTAAGTGTGGTGGAAAAAGTTGTCGTTCCATTTTTCGTGGCCGTCAATGTAGGCTTGGTACAATCGGATCACGAATGTGGTCATATCGGTCCAATTGGCAGTGGAATTTGGAATACCACTGGCTGTCCCCCAAATAACCATACACATGAACATGAAGGAAAATAGGTATTGACAGGCGTTATTATTTGAAAACGATTTTGAAATACTTCTTTATATTTTGTGATTTCGTAGATCTATCACTAACGGATTGTCAAAACTATTCCGGCTGCTTACACCCCAAGTGTGTTGTTTAAAAAACAATGTTTACTCAGTTTACCATGTATACTTACCATTTACCGCATTTGCCATTAATACAGCATACCATTTACTCAAATTTCGAAATCCTTATAAGGTATTGTGTAACGCTTATAGTTTGAATTATTTTTGCGTGAAAGTGAATAGATTTTGATGTATTTCCTAAATAGCTCAGTTACTTCTTGCATGATATAAAAACTAGAATCGATAGAACCGCAGATTTCATATATATCGATACGATATAAAGCTAGAATCGCTCGAACGTGCAAACGAATTTGTATTTGCATTTATACTTACCATTTACAGCATACCATTTACTCAAATTTCGAAATCTTTATAATGTTTTGTTTAATGCTTATAGTTGTAATTATTTTTGCGTGAAAGTGAATAGATTTTGATGTATTTCCTAAATAGCTCGGTCACTTCTTGCACGATATAAAACTAGAATCGATAGAATAGCCGATTTCATATATAATCGATACAATATAAAAGCTAGAATCGCTCGAACGTGCAAACGAATTTGTATTTGCATTTATACTTACCATTTAGTATTAATACAGCATACTATTTACTCAAATTTCGAAATCTTTATAAGGTATTGCTTAATGCTTATAGGTTTCATTATTTTTGCGTGAAAGTGAATAGATTTTGATGTATTTCCTAAATAGCTCGGTCACTTCTTGCACGATATAAAACTAGAATCGATAGAACCGCAGATTTCATATATAATCGATACGAAATAAAGCTAGAATCGCTCGAACGTGTAAACGAATTTGTATTGGTCATAAGTAGGAGTCTAGAAAGAGTCCTCAGCTGCACTGGCAGTGTATTACAAGAGGATGTGAAGAATTTTTTGTTTTCGGTCTGTTCCACACAAGCTTCCAAATTTGTCACATAACGAAAAACGTTCTGTTTACCACAAGCAGACTAAATAACGCAAATTGTATCGGTGCCCAATACAATTTCCTTTTTTTTTTTCATTTTTACTTTCAAAAAAAGTAAAAAAAAAAATATTCAGCTACGTAGGATTGGGCTCCCAATCCAACAAATACTGGACTTGGCCACTGGGCAAAATTCGTGTAGCCGCTACGGTGTACTTTTCGCCATTCGCGATCCGATTGGCTGTTCCAAAAATGGATTGCATCATCGAACTCGAACACGATTGAAAAGAAAGCTGGGGCGAGATAGAAGTAGGGGGCGTGGCTACCATAGGCGGCTGTACGGGATTTCTAAAGGCATCGACATTCGCCGGGAGTTGCTTGGCGAACGCCGACAAAGGGGCGTGGCCTTTTTTAATGGGGCGTGGCTTCCTTCGTCGTACTTCGCCGTTTTTCGTTATACGAATGTCTTTTGCACTCAAGCGCATTTTCAAAGGCTGCACGCGGTGCAGTAGGGTATGGCCAGCACTGAGGTAGGCAGGAGAACCGTTCACGCTCATGAGATCCAAATGCAAAAAAGGATTATTTTGGCCCTCAAAATCCTTGAGAACAGGAATGAACATCTCCAGCGTGCTCCGCGAAGATGCTTCGTCCCCACTATCAGCCGGTGTGGGGTTCACGGACGAGTCCAGTACATCCGAAGACTTGCCACTCGATCCCTAAACAAAAAACAAAGATTTTACTACTATTTCATTCATTATAAGTATAAAAAACTCTTAAAAATTAGAAAAAAATGCCTAAAAAACAGCTCTAATCCTACAAAATTAGTAAAATAATTGACTTTTTATCACCAAAAAAAGTAACTAGAAGCAAGTTTGAGTGTAAATTAACACGTAAAAAATCTAAAAAAAATTTGAAAAATGTAAAGTTTTATTGTAAAGATTTTTTATCACCAAAAAAAGTAACTAGAAGCAAGTTTGCGTGTAAATTAACACGTAAAAAAATCTAAAAAAATGTAAAAAATGTAAAGTGTGATTAAAGTTTTACTGTACACATTTTTTATCACCAAAAAAAGTAACTAGAAGCAAGTTTGCGTGTAAATTAACTCGTAAAAAAATCTAAAAAAATTGGAAAAATGTAAAGTTTTATTGTAAAGATTTTTTATCACCAAAAAAAGTAACTAGAAGCAAGTTTGCGTGTAAATTAACACGTAAAAAAATCTAAAAAAATGTAAAAAATGTAAAGTGTGATTAAAGTTTTACTGTACACATTTTTTATCACCAAAAAAAGTAACTAGAAGCAAGTTTGCGTGTAAATTAACTCGTAAAAAAATCTAAAAAAATTGGAAAAATGTAAAGTTTTATTGTAAAGATTTTTTATCACCAAAAAAAGTAACTAGAAGCAAGTTTGCGTGTAAATTAACACGTAAAAAAATCTAAAAAAATGTAAAAAATGTAAAGTGTGATTAAAGTTTTACTGTAAACATTTTTTATCACCAAAAAAAGTAACTAGAAGCAAGTTTGCGTGTAAATTAACTCGTAAAAAAATCTAAAAAAATTGGAAAAATGTAAAGTTTTATTGTAAAGATTTTTTATCACCAAAAAAAGTAACTAGAAGCAAGTTTGAGTGTAAATTAACGCCTAAAAAAATCTAAAAAAAAAATGAAAAATGTAAAGTTTGATTATAAAGATCTTATCACCAAAAAAGTGACTAGAAGCAAGTTTGAGTGTAAATTAACCCGTAAAAAAATCTAAAAAAATTTGAAAAATGTAAAGCTTTATTGTAAAGATTTTTTATCACCAAAAAAAGTAATTAGAAGCAAGTTTGAGTGTAAATTAACACGTAAAAAAATCTTAAAAAAAAATGAAAAATGTAAAGTTTTACTGTAAAGATTTTTTATCACTAAAAAAAGTAACTAGAAGCAAGTTTAAGTGTAAATTAACACGTAAAAAAATCTAAAAAAATGTGAAAAATGCCTAAAAAACAGCTCTAATCCTACAAAATTAGTAAAATAGTAAAATAATTGACTTTTTATCACCAAAAAAAGTAACTAGAAGCAAGTTTGAGTGTAAATTAACACGTAAAAAAATCTAAAAAAACTTAAAAAACGTAAAGTTTTATTGTAAAGATTTTTTATCACTAAAAAAAGTAATTAGAAGCAAGTTTGAGTGTAAAAAAATCTAAGAAAATTTGAAAAATGTAAAGTTTGAGTAAAGTTTTATTGTAAAGATTTTTTATCACCAAAAAAAGGAACTAGAAGCAAGTTTGAGTGTAAATTAACACGTCAAAAATCTAAAAAAATGTGAAAAATGTAAAGTAAAAAATAATAATAAAAAAAGGATAAAATTAAGAATATGAGGATTGTTTGGAAAGTTTTACTTTTGAGCTCAAGGGTCCATTAATTTTACGTCGCAAGCTGCGTTTCACTCGCGGACTTCGGCAAGACTTGTCCGCGTCTGCGCAGCTCTCTTCGGAGCTTTCCTTATCGTCGTTGCCATTATACGAGGCTTTTCGTTTGGTACAAATTGCGGAAGCCAAGGATGACGTATCAGTTTCACTTTCAGGACTACTGCCTTGGAAATCTAAACCCGAAAAACCCTGTTTTAAAGCTAAAATACTAACATTTTTAACGCATGTATACCTGGCTTGACATGCCTAGTAGGAGGTCGTCCCCTTTTTCGCTTCAATGCAGTTTTTCTGTTGGTTTGAGCAGGATTAGCGTGTTTTTTCACTGCATTACATAGCGAAAGGTCTTTGACTTGATTTCCAGGCCTTAAAAAGAGGTTTAAAAAAAAAAAAAAATTCGTTAAATGTTTTATATCCAAAATTTGACGTTTGAAGAATAAATCTGATTCAAGACGAGATTTTTTAAAAAATTTTTTTTTTTTTTTTACTTGAATGTTAACCAACTTTCCATGAGTTGACTTGCTTGGGGCGTGAAGGGAACAGACGGAGGAACTCGAGTACGTAAGCCCCATATGCTGACTTTCTTTTTCATTTCCCTGCCGCTCATAAATCGGCCCTTGTTTTGCTTAAAGGCGCTTAGAATCTCATTCCTGCGCTCCACGCCAGATAATTTGGCTACCTATACCATCAAAAAGAAGAATAGTATGGATTAAGACTCGTAACTTTTGTGCTTTCTTTGTTTTAAACCCAAGGTGCTGTGTTGTGTTATACTTTGAGAGGCAGTTGCAATTCATTCCGACGCGAGTCCAAATAAGGCAAAACGTCCGAGTCTAAATCATGGTACTTTTTCCCTGTTTCTAAAGCCAGATTGTAGAGCACCAAATGGGCCACGTCTGCGATGTTCATATCCAAGCGGGCAATCCGTTCCGAGCCATTGTTACACACCGAACAAAGGAAAAGATAAAATCTGCCCAAAAAATAGATGAAATTGTAACCTTTTTCGATCATTTCCAAGCCGTTTGACAAGTTATTAAAAAGAATGTTACCTATCACCGTAAAGAAGCGTGTGGTTAATGCACGACACACAGCGTTGATGAAACCATTGCAAACAATGACAACATTGTAACATTCGCCGATACCAATCGCCTGGACCAGCACAATAACAATAAATGTGTTGCGTATTCGAGCGATGTTGAGCATCCCAGGTCAAAGAAACCACCTAAACAAAAAATTTTGGAAAATTAATATGACATTCACATTCTTAACAATTAAATCCAATTTAATCCAATTTAATCCAGATTTACACTATAAAGTAATTCAATAACATTCTACTGATTTAATCAAGGGTTATAACTTGCTCAAATTCTTGGAATTTGTATTAATTCTATTAATATTAAGAGATTCTATTAGAAGATTCTATTAATATTAATTTATCTTTGATCAATAATTCCATTTATTTAAATTTATTCTAATTATTCATCAATATGCCTAATTCTTGAATGTTTAATCATGATGCAGTTCCTGCGATTATGCAAATTTACTCCCAAGTCTTAATTTACTCTTAATTGTTATTATTCTAGCGTTACTTAGCGCGCTTTAAAGTATACACTAGAGATAATCAGTAATAATATGTTAATTAATAATAATACGTGGTGTAAATAGGAATAATCATGTTTTTTTTTTACTTGATATGGAAACTGAGTAGGTGGTGAGGCTTTCAGACAAGGAGAAGGGAGGTTTATAGCCGGTTTCGAATTGTAGGATTTGAATTTTTTGTCTTCTCCTTTCTCTCCACATCTTGTGCACATCCATAACTGTTCTTTGATCGCAAAAAGTTTGGGTATTTTCGGCTAAAGAAACGAAAACGAAACCAAAAACAGTTCCATAATGGTAATTTGTAGTGATATTAGAAAGTTGTTGTTTTACTTCATGGCAAGACTGATGGTATCCTCGACCGCAATAGTGGCACAGCAGAATCGCATTATCGGGGAAAGACTGAGACTTTTTGCAAAGAACACAGTAAATTTCCGAGCCTTCAATTTTGATTTTCTTCAAATCCCTGAAACTGGACCACCGATCTGTATCATCCCCAAACTGGATCAAACATTTCCTGTTGGCGTAATCCACTTGGATGATGCTCCCACAGTAGAAGAACCCAGCTTCGTGCAGTAAGACATCCTCTCCTTCACTAAAGCAAGGTTTGTCTGCAGTCGTGGAGTCAGGAGTGACACGATTTTCATTGTCCTCCTAATGAAACACAGAAGATTTTAGTCTCTAAACTTTTGGAATCTGTATAAAAAAAGCACACTTGCAACACAGAACAGAGAAGGAATTGTTCCTCAACGCCCCGGCCGGTATTTTCGCCAAATTTCGCGCGCGTTTCCGTGCAAAAATGGGGCTGAAAACCAAGCGTGCAACATAAAAGCTTTACAAATTCCCTAACTAGGAATCCACTGGAGTAAACTTCAAGCGAATTAAGAGTATTGGTTTACCTTTAGGACTTCCATAGCTGCTTCCTAAAACTAGTGCAGGAAAGTAACAAAAATGTCCCTCATTACCAGCACAGTTCTGACAGTCTACACGCCATTTACAAGTGGTTGATTGGATATGACGTCACAACAAGTAAAGCCCGGCAAGAGAGCTGCGAAGGACGGGCCTACGGGCGCTACAGGAGGGGCTTTGGAACAAACCGTCCTGGGAGAACACGTGACTCCTGTTATTGGATATGGACGAAGAAGTTTTGCGCCAATTTAGCAAAAAATACGCTTTTGGGAGCTTAAATGTCGGGCAAAAAATCCAGGAGGAAGATCTCATGCCTGAAGATGATTGGCAGGTATTAAATAGCATGCCATGGCTGGCGTTTATAACTTAAAATAATAAGTAAAATATTATTGTATCTAGGATGACGAATTACTGACCATGAAAGGCAGGTTAAATGAAGTCAAAAGTCTGTTAAACGATAAAAATATACGAGAATGGCATCAACACACGTTCTTCACGAACCGAGCGGGTAATGTGATACAAGCCACGCGAAAAGCAGGATTTCCTGAGCTTTGCACTCAAGTGAATTTTCATATTAACCATATTAACACCTAAAGAAGCGATTTTTCCCTTTGTTTGTTAGGCGTGGTTGAAGTTCTACGAGTGTTTAAGCTCGTATTCGCTTATAAGCGACGAACTGTATCCTTGTTTCCAGTCAGTTCATCTGTGCGAAGCTCCTGGAGCCTTTGTTGCCGCTTTGAACCATTATTTGGCCTCCAATCATCCTACAATTACGGTACTTGGTCAATTAGGGAAGGGGATTAGCTTTAAGGCATCAGGTTTAACGTGTTTTTCGTAGTGGGATTGGATGGGCACGACGTTAAACCCCTACTATGAAGGAAATTCCCCCGAAGATATGATCAACGATGACAGATTCATAATGAATACCTTAGAACATTGGTATTTTGGCGCAAATGATACTGGCAATCTCATGGGCATTACTAATATCCAACACCTGAAAGAACAGTTGCAACATTCCCGAGTTATGCTGGTAATTCAAGTCAAAATTCAAAAAAGTTCAAATTCTTTGAAATTCCAAACAAATTCGTTTTAGATAATATCCGATGTATTTCCTTAGATAACAGCGGATGGAAGCATTGATTGTGTGAACACGCCTGGCGAGCAAGAAGAAAGAGTGGCTGCATTGCATTACTGGGAAGTATTGGCGGCATTCTCGATTCTCAACGAAGGTAAAATATATGAAACTTTGTCTTGAAACTTAAATTATTTATTTAATGGCTTTATTTTAGGGGGACATTTTGTCTTGAAGATGTTTACATGTTTTGAGTCTGCCAGCGTGTGCTTACTCTACCTGCTGTACGTCACCTTCGAGGAAATCCATGCATTCAAACCCGCCACGAGCAAAGAAGGCAATTCTGAAGTCTACATCATCTGCAAGCGCTACAAATCGCCTCAAATTGTCCAACCATGGCTTGAAAGGTACTCTGAAACCCCTTCCTCATACCTAGTTTAACCACTTCTGCCTTTAGATTGCAAAAGAAGGTCACTTCAAAGTCCAAAGCTCCTCTTTTCGCCAAAGAGAGCATTCCAGAGAGCTTTTTTCACCACTTACGAGCTTGTGGAGCGTTTTTCAGTGCCTTGCAGGTCCATTCAGTCGCAATGCAAATGCCAATTCTTTGAAATAACGTTTAAAAGTCTTTAGATGGAAGTGATTACCCGGAATATCCGTTTATACTCTCAAGGGTTGTCCGAACCAGAGAAAGTTGGTATCGTCAGGCTGAAAGATCAAGTCGCGACCCACTTTTTGGAGCTTTACCGCATCCGCCGAGTGGGTTTCATCAACCAAATCGTTGGAATCAGCAAACTCATGGTAAATTAGCCTTCAACCTTCTTCCAAACCACTAAACTTTGATGGAAAGCAAAGGCCAAGTTGGATTAAGGACCTTCTACCAGAGTTCTACAAAGGAGAGGGCTCTTATTTGGAAAGGAGCCATCCGTTAAGCCTATCCGAGCAACTGGAGCAGATCAAACGTGACATTGCGCACTTTAAAGGACCTTTGATGAACGAACCTCCGATCGTTTGGGTAAAAATACCAGGAAAACTAACCTTTTCAACCTATTGGGCGGTTTTGGTTACAATAAAACATAAAGCAATGGGTAAAACGTCCTATTTACCACAGGTTTCATCATCGAGTCTGGTTTCCTGCCAGGTGGAAATTACACGAGGACGTCCGGTGCGCCAAATCCAGAGTTCCAAGTTTTGCTCGGACAAATTGCTGCAATCTTGGCTCAAATTTCGCCATTTGAGCCGAGAAAACCAAGACAAACGACATACGATCCAGGATTTCGTTCCGGAATGTCCCCAAACCGGACGTGTACTACTTTTATCCCTTACCTTTGACCCTACGAATGTTCAGCAGAGTCATGCGAAGATTCTGCAGGCGCTCAACAATTCGGTGAAGGCTTTAGCCCCGGGCGATCACTTAATCCTGCAGGATTTCCTCTGTCTCACCCGGTTTACGAGCAGTCTTGTGTGTCTTCTAACTCAGGGCTTTCAACAAGTAATACTAGTGAAAAATAATAAGTTAAAAAAAATGGGAAGAAAATAATATTCCATTATTAGGTGGGATTCTTTGCGTCCAAACGATCTCTGATGTTTCAAACTTGGGAAGAGAGAGGAAAGCAACTGACTGACGTGTTGCAGAGCTTGGATTTGAAGGAAAACGAGCAGAAGACTGTGCTCAGCCTCTTTCCTATTCAACAGTTATGCGGTAATGACCTAAAAATTTTAATATTTAAAGTTAAGGACTTTTTAAGTTTGATTTCGCTACGGATTTGGTGTGTTGTAGAGTAGTTGAAACTAAGAACTTTGACGTCGAACTCGGTATATCTAACCGACATATATCGAACGTATAACCGACATATCGACATATATCGGCCAAATCGACATATATCGATATATAACCGACATATCGACCATATCGACATATATCGATATATAACCGACATATATCGAACTCGGTATATCTAACAGTAACCGAGCTATGAATTTTTCTTCTGGAAGCCACGCCCCTGAGGCGGGGGCATGGAAACTAGAAATTGAACCTAGAATTCTTAAAAACTTGGGTAGTTGTGAAGAATAGAGAAACGTTTCTTGCGAGTACGCTCTAAAACCTGAAAATTGTGTGGGAAATCAAACTTCAGTGAATGCACTAGCTTCTTAATTAATCTGAATTAAGTTAACCAATTTTGAAATTTCGTTTCAGGAGAGCCTTTCTATAAGTTAGTTGTGTCGTATAATTCGTCTGTTTTGATGGACAAAATAGAATCTTAAAAACTATATTTTTAGTATTCAAATCTGTGTCAAAAATTCCATGAAATTGCAAAGAAAAGGTAAAACAGGGAAAGCTAATCCGATATAGACAGTCTGGGAACTTTACTACTGAGTTCACCCAAGTCTGTGAGGGAAGAACGTCGTTTTAACTGACTATCAGTGATTTCTGGAACGTTTCCATTGAGTCCATTGGGCGTGCCTGGACGAGAAGCATCTATTGGGACCAAAAAATTGCTATTTTACTCCAAATGTTTCAATTCTACACCTTTATTTTCGTAAGGCGAGCTGAAATAACGAACCTGGGCTTGAACTGTCGTCCGAAATATCTTCCTCAATGTCCCCAGTGTCTTCTCCAGTCCCACTTTCGCTTTCCTCGTCGTCTTCCTCTTCACTTTCTGCATCGGCTGCATCAGGTTCTCCTTCAGGGGCTTCTTCTTTAAGCACAGTTTGTTTGCGAGCGTATTTATCTAGAACCTTGGGGAAAAAATTGGATGAACACACTCCAGATCGTGTAAAACCAACTAAATTGGTTTACCTCGTTCAAACTCCGCTTAAAAAGGGCACGATTTTCCCCAAGTTTGGCCAGCATCTCAGGGTTTGCGTATGCCGGATCTTCTTGAGCCAATTCTTCATCACCGTAAGCTTCTAAAGTGAGGAAAAGATCTCTTTTTCTCCGTT
Source organism: Lepidurus packardi (assembly GCA_023053545.1). NCBI lineage: Eukaryota > Metazoa > Arthropoda > Branchiopoda > Notostraca > Triopsidae > Lepidurus > Lepidurus packardi. Next base: position 12,582,515 of record JAKZAN010000002.1, read on the forward strand.
TTTGAAGCTCCTCCCCCACGTTTTCGAAGATCTGAGGTGCCAAATCCTCAATCTTGCCTTCACTCAGGTTTATATTATACGTCTCGTTAGTTGTTTTAATAACCGATACGATATCTTGATAATCCGGCATATCACGCCCTTGACGAAGCAATCTACTCATCGCTCTATTGATTTCAGGGTATATTGTTCCTAAAATTAATTTAATATAATTAGTTTTACATTTTTTCCAGTCAATTTGGTACCTTCGAAGTGAAATTTCTTTTCAACGGGTCGCGCAGTATCCAAAACTGCGCTTTTAAGCTCGCAAATCTTCTCCATGACCTTAACAAACCGATTTTTCAACCTAGAATGCATTTATACTTCAAATTCTCAATGAAAGTTAAGAAAAATCACCTTTCTTCAAGAATATACGACGATTCAGAGTCATCATCCCAGTCTACTTCTTGCTGAGACACTTCCTTGATCTTCTTATCCAATCTCTGCGAAAGTCAAGCCAAGTTTTATGAAGAAAATCAAAGTTTGAGCTGCAAAGAGTAAATTTGGAGTGTTTCTTACTTGTAGAAACCGTTCTAGTTTCGCTATACGTCTTTCAGTGCGAGCTGAGCTTCTACTGGATTGCTGGGGAAGTTCAGCTTCTTGACCAGGTTTGGAGCACGAAGGTTGTGTTTTGGCATCTCGCATAGCTTTCAACGAATCCAGCAACTTTTTGGCGTATACAAAGACATTGGAAGGGTCTTTTCCGGCATCTTTTATTAACGTTTGTGTGGACAAATTGAATTCTGCACTGGCTAAACTTTCGGGACTGGCCAAGGAAGCATGCCTACGCAGTTTGTGGATGACACGCATGTCGCTTTCCTTTAAAATGGGCTTGATGACTCCAATAAACTAGTAAATTCGCATAATTTGGAAGGTTTTGATATTTTTTTTTAATTACGGTAAATTACCAAATCGACTACAGTGATTCCCACAGTTTTATGGTTTAGTTGCATGTTGTGAATAATTGTACAAGGACCTGGAACCTTTCCATTCCGTGCAAAAGCTTCTGGAATAAGTTCTGGTACGTCTTCATTTAGATTGCACTTTTCTTCTTTTACTTCTGGTTCTGTACTGTTTACAATTTCTGGAATTTCCTAAAGAAAGTGGTTGGTATATTAAGAAGCTTGGGCGTGTAAAAGAACTATTTATGAAATTTTTACAAGTTTTGTTTACCGTTGGCGTTGCATGGGACTTTGAGTTTTTATTTGAAGGAGCAGGCTCATTATCATCGTCTGAAGACAAACAAATTACTTCGGGTTCATCCATTACGAAGCGAAAAACATCTGCACTATTAATTACTATACGATGAATTTAGTCGTGGAATTTTCCACCAATATTTTAAACCATTTATTCCACTGCGCAATCAAGAGCGTCGTCTCCAAGCTATCGGCGCGACGCAGTCCACTTGGTTTCAATTGGCTGCTAGCTTGTTGGAGGTGCGGTTAGTTGGTTCGTCCCATCATGGCCGCCTTCTTATTCCTAGCGCTCCCTAGATGGCGAGAGCTGTCCAGGCGATTTGAAATAACGCCTTATTTTCTCCAGTTCAGCCGTGGGAACTGTCACCGAATGAACTGAATGAAGGCCAGTTTTAGTCCGTTGATTTTTGGCTCGTGCTGCTTGACAACTGCTGCGTGATTTAGTGTGCTTTTTGGTGTTCAATTCGCGTTGAAATGAGTGGAAACTTACCTTAGGATTAACCAAAGGATTAAAACTTCCACACCGATCATGAGTTGGGGAACAGAACTTTGGGTAAGAATCTCCTTGAAAACCTTCACAACGCTCTGTTTGTGGCTCCAAACGGCCAAACTTGGCTTGCTTGGGATTTGGGGTTTGCCTGCACTCTCTGGACAGGTTCATTTGTACTTATGTTTGTACTGTTTAACTCCCATATGTTCCAAAATTAATGGAGTTTTGAATCTTTAAACGAATCTTTAGACTCCAAAACGTGCAGATCAAACACAAATTATAGATCCTTATCTTAGAACGCTACTACGCACCTAAAGCACCAATCTTAGATAACTTTCCAGGTATTCAATCATGTAAAAAATCGAAAATTTGATCTAAATTTCGTTCCAAACAAGATAATCGATCCAATGCAAAGTGGTGCGGAGTTCAAAGTTTATTTTACCTAGTTTCTAGGCTCATTTGGTTCCATTAGTCACGAGTGACTGGAAGAGCGAGTTCAAGCTGGCATAAAAAGAGCGAGGGTCAACAATTGAAATGGTGTAGGTTCAAAACCATTGGCGGAATAAGAATAATTAGCTGCCATAAGCGTGGTAGCCGCAGCTGCAAGGCACGAGAGCTTTTACAAACCGTCTGGCCAGAGCCAAACCATAGGTAACATAGAGAAAATTGGGATTAAAAGGGAAAAAGAGGGACAGAAGGAGAGAGAAAGAAGAGACAGCTCATCCTGTGTGACCTGACCATCACATCCGGCTCTCAACTAGCCCATTATGATCGTCCATGTCTGGCACGTGCCTGTAGCCAGTTCCAACGTTATAAACCGTAAAAAAACTTCATTGTCGAGTTCGTTTAGCACCTTCTGTAGTTTTGCAGGAATAAGAACCTTCATTGTTGGGTTATTTCATCGTTGTAGAGCTTGTTTGGTGTTGGATGTTATCTCCAACTTTCATTGTTGTTTGTTCAGGTCTCCTTATCATAGTTTAGGTAAACGATTCATGGTTGACGTATTTTTATCATAACAGAGTTTCATTGTTGGCGTTTTTAATCTTGATTTTCGGTTACAGCATGTGAATAATTGCGTTTTAGATGCCGTGCGTCATGACAAGTTTCATTGTTGTGTGAAATCCTGTTTGTGTAAATGGACGCCATTGAGTCAATTTCCTTCCGGTAGTTTGGCTTGTCAGTCCGAGATTCTTGTTCGATATCAGAAATTAAATTCCAGTGGAGTGAGAAAGCAGTGGGTTGGAATGTTAATTCAAGCCGGAGTAATGCGACGAATCGGGGTTAGGTTACTCCTCTCGGTTTCCGTCTCAACTCAGGCTTTCAAAAGGCTGCACGGGCAAGCCGGAGTAATGCGACAAACCCGGTTAGGTTACTCCTTCTCTCGGTTCCATCTCAACTGGTGCTCTAGTGGCTGCACAGGCAAGCCGGAGTACCGCCACGAGTTGCCGCATGACGCGACCAAACGGTCACGGTCTCTTTTAGGCCCACCCCGCTAGGAAGACAAGCCGGACTAACGCTACGAGTCCCGGCCTGAAGCCTGGTTCCTTTTTCTCGTTCTATAATGTGAGTAACACGTTACTACCATTGTTGTTTAACACATCTGATAGGTCTTACATCATACAAATCTTGCATTTAAAATTAATACATACTGTCCTCAATATTTTTCCTTAATTTTGCAGTAATATTGAATCAAACTGCCAAAAACGGATTCAGCGTCGACTTGACCTCGACAGCTCCTCTAAACATGGCGCATTCAGCTAAATCCGATTGAATATGAGGCCCAACATCTTCTTCCAACGGTTCTCCACCTAACGAGCCATTAAAAGTCACTTAGAGATAAGTCGGCAGTATCGTAAAGGGATCTTTGCGCATTGGCAACGTCCTACGTTTCGACATTTTCGTTTCAGTGAACGTTTCCAAGGACGCTACTGCGTTCTTTGGTATTCAGGGCAACGTGTCAAGTATGCCAAAGCCAGTTTTTAGGAGCCCGATTCGTTCCCAGTTCGTGTACACGAAACAATAGCCTTTGAACACAAAGTTTTTTTCAAAACTTTGAAAAATCATTTGATTTTGATTTTTCAAAATCATTTTCAATTTGAATTTGAGTTATTTTGGCATTGCAATGAATTGGATTTTTGAGGTGATTTTGGTCGAGTTGATTGGAATATAATTTAGATCAAAGGATTTCGGGATCTTTGAATTCATGTTTTCGTGTGTCAAGTTACAAAAGCAACGAAATAGGTTTTAAGATATCTCTGAACCTGGAGGGACAAACGAGTACTGTTTTTAACCGTTTTTACCTGAATGAAACAAACTACAACTACCTTTGGTTGGGAATTGCCGGTAGCGGTTAGAGGGATAAGGAAGTTTGGGCGTTTTGGGTTGACCTAGCTAGATCATTCCGAAGAATAGGACTCTTTAAAACTCTAAGCGCTTTTGAAGTTAGTTTTGAGCATTTATTGAGGGATTTTGTGGTCTCTACACTGTAAAAGGTAAAGCAAAAGCTTGAGGTTTATTAATTAGATTGATTTAAATTTATAAATTTTTTAAGGATTTTGTGGTGAATTTAGTAACAGGATCTTGTTTAAGATTCTCTTCGTAGGAAATTTGAGAAATAAATTTAAAGGATTTGGGGGGAAATGAGGAAAATTGCTTGGGAAAGTGGTTAACAATAGCGTTTAGTTTAAGATAACAGTTATGGGAAGTACGACTTTGGCCGTGTTTCTGTTTTTTCTATAAGGCCTGTCCTGTTTTTTTTATATTTTATTAAGTTATTTTTATGTTATGCAGCAACTGGAGTCGTGTGAAACTTGTGCAAACTGCTTTTATGTAAGGTTTGACGGGTGAACACGGACCGGAAATGCGGTTTTAATAACCAAGCGACTAGTTTTACCACCATTGTGGGGAGGAAATGCTTAGCAGAGTGTTTGATTTACGTTTGACGGTTTTTGGACTGTGTAATTTGCAAAATTTGCCTCCTTTCTAATAGAATTCTGAACTTCTGGCAAATTTAAAAGGTTCGAACGCGTCAAGGGGAAGTAAAGAAACTATTTTACTGGACTGATGAGGAAGTACTAGGTTTAGCAGCAAATTCCAAGTTTCTAGCTTTGATAGTTCCGGAGATAATAAGGTTTCAAGATTAGGCTCCGCCCATAAACGCCTGAGGCGTTAGCGGTCCCGTAGGAGCTACACGAGACTAAGACAAATCTTTACGAGGCTACAGCGCGCTTTTTGGTCCTTTAGCAAAAACAACTCGGGAGAGATTGAATCGCATCAAATTTAGGTATTAATTTGCCTACAGGATGGGCTTGTAAAGCAACGAAAGATTGGTTTTTAGCGAATTTACAAGTTAACCAAATCTTGATTTATCCTTTCCAGGAAAACACATCCAGTCATTATAACTCCCCAGTTTTCTTGTGGAAAGCCTACACTTACAGTATAACCTGTTTTGAGATCGTTTCGGACTCTTGTTAAGACAATAGGAAGGGAATTCACGAAAGGAAAACTTGTCCACCATACCAATGGAATCAAGAGGAACTGGCTTGGTTTATGACTTGATTGCCTAAGTTTTTGCAAACATTTCTCATCTTTTGTCCTCCTAAAGGGGCTTTATGACAACCTTCACATAGTGCATGCAAGGCCAAAGACGAAAAACTGTGCTAGAATGTAAATTAGGCTCTCTTAAGAGTCTAGATCGAGATTAACGTGCCTCTCTCAGGCGTTAATTAATGACATCAGTCACGTTATGGGAACAACATACAGCCTGCATATGTTACTTTTTATCTTTCAAGTGAAGCTCAAGGATCTGTTTTGAAATGTTCCGAACTATTTCAAAGTGCCCCGTAGAGCATGGCTCGTTACACCCTAGCTCCCGCTATGAGGCGCGCAGCGCTTCGCACGGGTGATACGAACGCGCATGGCTTCTACGCATAAAACGCCAACCACGATAACTTTCTAACCACGTACTCGATTTGCATGCAATTTTTCTTATAAATCCGTTAAATAATCTCTACGGCAAGGCCATTTCCAAATTCGCTTTCGCCAAATTTTTTTGCTTTTTTTCAATTGAATAACATCAAATAAATTTTTTCAATCAAATAAAAAGACACAAAATTCACAGAAAATGTAACTTGTAAATACTTTGAAGATACTAAACAAGTACTTTAAAATGTAAACGATAGGACGGTTTTTTACAAAAGTCTGGAGAAAGATAGAAAATATTCAAAAACTTAGAAAAATGGATTGAAAGGTACAACATTCTCTCGAAAATTTGATACAAAATCAGATAAAGAAAGGTAAAATGGTACTATTGGATATGTTTGAACAGTTTGAACAAGTTGGAATGTTGACTCATCCAAAACGAGATCGATCACTCAACTTTGGGACGTTTTTTCCCATGTATTTGACATTTACCTCCATATGTGGCCCCATTCTGACGATTTTGGGGCTTGGAGGGGGTCAAATTACTGAAACGGGGCTAAAAACGTTTCCGAAATCTGTTAAGTTCTGTTCCAATACATCTATCCGCGCTTTCCCCCCTTCTTAAAAAGGAAAAACGGGTTCAAATAACTTTGGCCACGCGCCCCAATTTTTGCTCGATGTCTCGTCTTGCACCAGACCAGAAGGACGCCGGCGATATTTATACGAGAAGCGGCTAAATTTAGCCCGTGAATGTTCGTGAAGGTGCGTTGAGCTGCGTGAGCCGATCGCAGGGAAATAAATTAGCCACAGGCTGGCCCGGTTTGCGGATGAAAAAACGTTCGATTGTCCCTGCCTTCCCATGCGTTTCAATCCCCGTTAGGGCAGTGCCGTGTTTAGCCAGGCCGGAGTAACGCGAAGATCCCGGCCAGCGTCCACTGACTGAAAAAACGTTCGAATTGTCCCTGCCTTCAAATGCGTTTCAATCCCCGTTAGGGCAGTGCCGTGGCTTTAGCCAGGCCGGAGTAACGCGAAGATCCCGGCCAGCGTCCACTGACTGAAAAAACGTTCGAATTGTCCCTGCCTTCCCATGCGTTTCAATCCCCGTTAGTGCAGTGCCGTGGCTTTAGCCAGGCCGGAGTAACGCGAAGATCCCGGCCAGCGTCCACTGACTGAAAAAACGTTCGAATTGTCCCTGCCTTCCCATGCGTTTCAATCCCCGTTAGGGCAGTGCCGTGGCTTTAGCCAGGCCGGAGTAACGCGAAAATCCCGGCCAGCGTCCACTGAATGAAAAAACGTTCGATTGTCCCTGCCTTCCCTATGCGTTGACTCCCGTCAGTGCAATGCTTTAGCCAGGCCGAAGTAACGCGACGACTCCGGGCACAAACCAGCACACCCGTCCCATTGTGTAGTACACTCTAGCGCCGCTTGGAGTACATTTCAGGCGCACGCGCTTGACTTGCAAAAGCGTAAACAAGTTGCAAAGTGTTGTTGTAAAGAAGAAAAGCGTAAAGAAATACGAAACGTATCTGATATACAGGAAATAAAGGTTTTAGACAAGTTTTGGAAGCTTTAGAAAGTTAAAAAAGGGTATAAGGATCACGGTTTGGGCGTATCCGAGGTTAATTTTCCTGTCCAATGCAACACTTCACACTTCAGGAAGTTGGGGACAAGGTTGGATGGACCATTACCTAAATATATAGGGGGTCAAATTGCACTTTTTTTTTTTTTTTTTTTTTCGAAGTTTTGATTGCATGCCGCCCACGCATCCAACCTTGATTTCATTGCTGCTCCACCGATTGTTTGACATTCCTTTCGTGGTATGAGTTGCTGTTTTGCATGAATCAACTTTGGTGGGCGACTGATGAGGATAATTACAACATTTTATGACAGCCAGAGCGAAACGCCAGGTGTTTCTGTAACGATCATGACGAAAGATTGTAATCTTTCTTTGTGCAATTCTTGACCACAGCTGTTTGCGTTTCTAGATTTGTAAATTCGAGTTTCTTGGTTGAGATGAAATGCAGTGTGTGTGATAGAGCGGGGGAGATAAGATTAAAGTAAATGCTTTGATAAGAGAAAGTTGAACCAACTGGATTGTAATGAATTATTGTTGTGATTGTCTGTTTGATTCTAATGTTTTTTTGTTTTTTTCTTCAATAGGATCAGTACGATAATATCGCAGCACATACCTTGAAAGGAATCGAGTTTCTGGAAAAGTATGGCAACTTTGTACGGGATCGATGCGCTATTGAAACGGAATATGCTGCCAAACTTCGGTTCGTAAATTTTTTCTATTTTTATTTTATTTTTTCTATTTTTCTAGATTTTTTCTATTATTGCTAATAATAGAAAATAAATAGAAAATAGCCCGGTTTTAAATGTACATTTTTAATAATAAACTTTGGCAACAGGCTTATGCGTATACGCCAATATTTAAAAAAAAAAAAAAAAAAAAAATAGCCATTAATAATAATAGCATATAATAATAATAATACATGAAAATTGTAAGATTTTCAAAATTGTAAAATTTTCAAAAAAAAAAGAAAATTGTAAGTATAATAATCATAATGTGTGCCAATATTTAAAGAATTTGAATTATTTCGAATTTTTATTCATTTATTTTATTTTTGGAATTGAAGTAATAACCAGTTTTAACTTCATTTCAACTGTTTTTTTTCGATATAGGAGACTGGTCAAAACATACCAGCCTAAGAAGAAGGAAGAAGAAGAATGCCAGTAAGTTTTTCATTTTTCTTGAGAATTTTTTTTAAATAATTGTTTATTATTACGCTCTAGAAGTTTCACCGTAGATTTGACAATTAAAGATACCTTAAGCTCTAAATGCTCTAGATAGTTTAAGATAACATTCAACGTAGTATTGGGAAGCACATTTACTGTTGGAATCCTAGTTTTGCGATATGGTTGGAACATTTTTATGAATACGCTATTCGTCTATAGCATCGTTAATGTGTACGATATAGCAAGGAAGTATTGCCGTGAGCATTGTAATTAGCAATTATAGGTAGCAAAGGTAGATTTGGTCGAGAAGTCGAGTTTCTTATAAGATTGTAAATTAAGACTCATTTGTAAGACTAATTAAGATTGTAAATATAAGATTCAGATTCATCGTAGAATCTCTTTGCGAAACATATCGCGTTCCTAGAACTAAAAAATCACCTTAGATTCAAGCTTTCCAGCTCTTAATTCTATGGGAAAATAGTTCCTTCCTAAGTGAAACTTCAATTCAAAATTTGGATAAGGAAACAAGCCAGAGTGAGTTACAGATGTGGAGATTCGCGTTGGCGGACCGAAACGAAAGGAGTAGTCAAACTAGTTAAGCAATTGAAGGAATGGTGGTTGTGGTTTGGGAAAGTTTTTGACGAATTCTCTTAGAAAGCTCCAGCACTACAGCACGAGTCACCTTCCCAAACTTCTGGGAACTTGAAATCCGTTTGGCAGCCTGTCAGTACTGCTTTCGCAGGTTTACTCTTACTTTGAAATAGCTTTACGTCTATGATTCCACTACCTTGTATGTCCCTATTGTATCCTACATCAGGAAACAGAACTTCCAAAAGCCATTCAACTAGTTTAACTTTACTCTCTACTCTCACTTTGTTTTTATAGACCAGTTCGCAAAGCCCAAGATTTTTTGAATTATTATTTTGTTTGGTTTTTACATTATTTAGTTCTTAATGGAAAATGAATAGGAGAAAGGATCACAGCGTTGCCTTTGCATAATATGTAGGCTCCATATTACTCAAAGCCCAAGATTTTAGATTTTTTTTTTATTATTATTTTTTTTTTTTTTTTTTAACGGAAAATGGATTGGAGAAAGGATCACAGCGTTGCCTTTGCATAATATGTAGGCTCCATAATACTTAAAGCCCAAGATTTTAGATTTTTTTATATTATTTTGTTTTGTTTTTAAATTATTTGTTTGTTTTTTAACGGAAAATGAATAGGAGAAAGGATCACAGCGTTGCCTTTGCATACTATGTAGGCTCCATAGTACTCAAAGCCCAAGATTTTAGATTTTTTTATTATTATTATTTTTTTTTCAAATTATTATTTTTTTTTTATTTTTTTTTTAACGGAAAATGGATTGGAGAATGGATCACAGCGTTGCCTTTGCATATTATGTAGGCTCCATATTACTTAAAGCCCAAGATTTAGATTTTGTATTATTATTTGGTTTTGTTTTAACGGAAAATGGATTGGAGAAAGGATCAAAGCGTTTGCATAATGTTTAGGCTGCATAAGGGTCCCCATAGGTTACTATAGGTTCTTATAGGTGAGTGTTTGGAGAAGAAGGATGAAAAAAAAAAGGGGGGGGGGGTGATGCTGCCGACGCCTGCGATGCCCCTTGACGCTTGAGATTATTAAGCACCCCTCTCGAACTCGAGCAGCATGTACGTAGAGTACGTAGGGGCCAAGACAGACGGTTGGTAGACGCATACACAAGTACGGATGACTCACTGGCATTGGATCAATGGATCCCGCTATAACAACCCACGGGAGTGACCGAAACTAAAGGAACAGAACCAACTTGTGGGGGGAGATGTATCTCTCTTAAAGCAACACGATGAAAGTGCAGTACAAATGAAATAGAGAAGGCAGAAGGCAGAGATAAAAAGTAAGAAAAAGAAGAAAAAGAAGAAAAGAAGAAGAAAAACCAATACAAGAGGAAAGATACTTGTGGAAATCCAGGATGACGTCATAGGGACGACTTAAGGAATAATGAGGCGCCAGGTTATACAGTCACAACGTGGATAAAACAGCTTATACAGCTTCCAGGCTCTTATCCTCTCTCTCTTTCTAGGTTCTACGTTCTCTTCTCTTCTATCATTCCATGTGAAGGCTAATTTTGATGGGGAAAAAGGCTACTCTAGTCCATGTGTTAAGGTCGTGGCCTTGGTTCTTGATGAGTAGCATTAGGGACTAGATTTTTTCTTTTTTTTTTTTTTAGCGAGAAAAAATTGATAAAAATAAATTAAGAGAAGGATAGGAAATGGGACTGTTGTTCTAGTTTTGGAAGATTGTTGGGAGTTAAAGAAAAAAAAAATGACATAGTGCACTTTAACCCGCTTAGCATGACCTAGACCTTTGAGAGTTTTTTCTGGAGCAATTTGGAGTGACTTTTGGGAGTTTTTGTAGTTTGGAATGACCTGCTTGATCCTGGAAGTTTTTCTTTAAAAAATGAAAAAAAATAATAAAAAATTTTGACGTTTTGGGGGGAAAAGGGAAGTGAGATAAGTAAGAGATAAAGTAAGAAATTAGAGGATTTTCGTGCGTTATGGGGAATTATAACGGCAACTAATTGAGCGGGGCAAAAAGTCCCGTTTTCCTTGAAATCTCAGTTTTTGCTGAGGGAAGTTCTTTGGAATTCTATGGGAAACTGAAAATTATTTCATAAGAAGCTATGCTCTTGTTATTAGAAACTAACTAGGGCAAGAGTTGGTTATTTTCAAGATGCAGATTACAAATAAGACGGAAAATTAGGAAATCAGAGGAAAAGTTTAGATTGCGTAGAATTTCTTCGGATTTTTTCTTGTTTTTTCATTATTATTTGTTTAGTTTCAATTTTTCTTAATATGGTATAATTAATATGACAAGCATGATAGCAATCATCTTGTTAGTTTGCCCGAATTTGAGCTAAAAACGAATATTAGTCACAAACAACATGCGCATAATTGGAAGAAGCGCTTGCGTGGCGCCAGATACAACTAAACCGAAACGTAAACATAAACAAAAGCAGTAAGGTAAACTATACCGTAAATATAAACCTTAGCGTCAATATAGGACAGCGTTTACGGAGAATTTTAGATACCAGGAATAGGAAATGAACAGAATAAAGTTTGTCAACAGGAAGTTAAGTATTGTAAGATAGTAGTTGGGGTTTTTATCTCGTGGTTTTGCGTCACGTTTTAGGACTAAAAACTGGGATTTTCAGAATGTTCAAACTAATGAACTGAAACTAAGCATTTTAACCTTTAAACAGTATACTATCGCTGTTTAGAACACACTTACAACCCTGTTTATACTCTGTATCTGTTTCGTTCAAGTTAGGGAGTTGTGTAATGTAAACAATAGAGGGGGGAGTTTTCAGTTCCCCTAAACACTTAAAAATATATATGCAAAAACAGCAAAACACAACAAAAACGTTAAATAAAAGCCTCTTGTGGATCAGTTGTCCTTCCATTTGGGCTTCAGTTTTCCTTTTTTGGACAGGATGTAATATGAGAAGTTTCTCCTTTAGTGGGTTTTCGACCGAGAGATTGATAAGATTGGTTTTTAATGACTTGGGAGAGAAGAAAAGATGTGTTTACATTATACGTTGGATGCGATTAGGATGTTTTGTAATTGGAACTAAAGCGTTGGCTATTGTCATATCCTAATAAGCTTTTTTTTAACAAAATTTTGCTGATTTTTTGTTTTGGTTTCTTTCGTTCTAGGTTCTCGAGCCACAAAGCTTTCAAGGATATGCTCAACGAACTGAACGACCAAGCAGGACAGCATGAAGTTGTGGCGGAAAACCTAACACTGGCTGTCTTCAAGGAACTGGCGGCTTTGGTTAAAGATTTGAAGGAGGAAAGAAAGAAGGTGGTTATTATTGTCTTTTACCTTTATTTTCTCATATTATTTATCGCTTATTACCTTTATTTTACCTTTTACATTCCGTAAAAAGACTCCCGCATTGTATAACAACTTGCACCCAAGCTAGCGCTAGATGGCGGGCAGTGCTTTACATGGGCATATATGAACGCGCATGGCTTCTGCGCATAACACGAGAAGCAGGATAACTTTGTAACCAAATGCTCGATTTGCATGAAACTTGAGATTCTGTACCATTAATATGGAAAGAACTGATTGAGATAAAGAAATGAGAAAGATAGGAAGGTGGATAGAATGCATGGAATGACTAGGAAAGCTAAAAATGCCCCAAGAAAAGGAGAAAAGTGGAAGAAAATAGATTCAAATGTTAATTTCAGGTGGATTTTCTTTAGGCTTTACAGGATGGCGCTCGATTGCAGGCCAACTTGGCTCAGCAGTTGCAAGTTTTAGACCGAGCGCATAAAAACTATGAAAAAGCCTTTCGGGAAGCTGAGCGATCCGACGACGCTTACCGGAAAGCTGATGCGGATTTGAATTTATCCCGCGCTGAAGTGGAGAAGCACCGCCTGACCTCGTCGATTAAGTCGCGGCAATGCGAAGACTTGAAAAGCGAGTACGCCAAACAACTCCAGAAGACGAACGAGCTGCAGATTCTGCACTATGCCAACCAAATGCCAGCGGTTTTCTCCCAATTCCAAGAAATGGACGAGAAACGAATCAAGCAATTGGGCAATTCCTTCCGGAAATCCGTCGAAATCGAACGAAACGTTTTTCCCATCATCAATACATGCTTGGATGGTATTATCCGTGCCGCCACTCATATAAACGTGGAGGAGGTAAATTTTTTTCATTTTTTTTTTTTTACAATTTTTTTTAATTCCTTAGAAATCGGATCAAAATAAGAAGAAAAGCTTTAGTAACTGGATTCTTTTCATTCAATACATTCAATAGGATATCCGGTTGGTCATCGAACGGTATAAATCGGGTTTCCAGCCTCCGGAAGATATCTCCTTTGAAGATTTGAACAATTCGAAAGTAAATGGTTCCGAAAATGGCTCTGTGACGTCAGCAGCGACCGTTTCTTCGTCAGCTTTGCCTTCTTTAGGCATTAGTGCCAATTTAACCGTCCGTGGGACCTTGTCTGCAAATAAGTTGAAGAAAAGGGCGGGGCTATTTGGGATTTTTAGTTCCAACAAAGTAAGTTTCTTGTACTTTTCATTTTTTTTTAAGATATTTTCATTTTGGGGGACTTGGACGATTTAAATTGACATTTAAAAACGATTTAAATTGAAATTGACATCTCCTTGAGTAGTATTATTATGATTTGTTGATGAGAAAAAGTAGAGTTTATTTCTGGAATGTAACATATGTTCTCTTTTGTTGGTAAAAAAAAAACTCTTCTTCGTCGCCAAAAAATACTGGGATGCTGGACCTCTTAAAAAAACACATCTTCACTACCTTCATGACTAATCTCTTTGTAAGTTGCATTGTTGGCCTACTCGGGAGTTGTATAGCGTGGCTTATTGCATGCATTAAGCATTAGCACTGACTCATTTAGTATGCTGGAACAAAATTTGGCTTTTAGTGCTGACGTGGCAGACTCATTAAGCTCTTGACTCCTTTTCCTGTGTCGGATTTGACTTTGAAAGTTTCGCAGTATGTTTAATGCATGGCTTTAAGTTGGGCTTTGACTACAGTTTCTGAAATTATTTTTCTTTGATTTAAAGAAGAAGAGTAAAAGCTTTGAGCTTGTGAAGAGAGACTGAGAGGCTAATTGTGATGCTTTTTTAGACTCCATTTTCTTCCATTTCGGAATCCAAGGAGGATTTTAGTGATCTCCCTCCTAACCAGAGACGGAAGAAACTCCAACAGAAGATTGATGAAATTAACGCTAAGATTGCACAAGAAACAGCCACACGGTAAAGGGCACTTTAGGGGAGTTTTCCCCCAATTTGAATAAGATAAAACTTAATAAGTATGCGCCTAAGAACTCGGCAGATGTTTCAAATGTTGCTCAAGCGAGTTGTTCTTGCAAGGTTTCTTAATGTTTATTATCATTTAAAAACAGGAAACACCAACTGAAATATCATTCAAGAGATGCCTTAATATAAGTAGAGTCTACTTGTAACTATAAAGCTTACAAATTTGCAGCAATTTGTTTAAGAAGTGATTAAAAGTTGTATTGTTAGCCTATAAAGCGAAGGAATAGGCTTTTTGTAGCTGGTATTCCTAGCCGTTAGCATCAACTTGTTTTTGCAAGGTTTCTCAAAGTTTATAGTCATTAAAACTTGAAAACTCAACTGAAATGTCATTCAAGAGGTACACTAGTATAAGTAGAGTCTACGCCGTGATTATGGAGCTTTGAAAATCTGCAGTACTTTGTTTAAAAAGTGATTAAAAGTTGTGTTATTAGCCTATAAAGCGAAGGAATAGGCTTTTTTGTAGCTGGTATTCCTAGCCGTTAGCATCAACTTGTTTTTGCAAGGTTTCTCAATGTTTATTATCATTTAAAAACAGGAAAAACCAACTGAAATGTCATTCAAGAGGTACACTAGTATAAGTAAAGTCTACGTCGTAATTATGGAGCTTTGAAAATTTGCAGTACTTTGTTTAAAAAGTGATTAAAAGTTGTGTTATTAGCCTATAAAGCGAAGGAATAAGCTTTTTGTAGCTGGTATTCCTAGCCGTTAGCATCAAGTTTCAAATCTTGTTTACAACATTGCCGTGTCGTTAAATTATCTGAATTTGCTTAACTATTTATGTGCTGTTTTAGATTAACTTTGAGTAGTAAGTACTTAGACTTGACTTTTATTTTCAGTTAATTCTAAATTTCCTGTTTTAGGCTATTGTTACTATCTGTAAAGTTGTATTATGTTCTTAGTTTATATCGTGTGTTATTAGGAAAGCTCTGTACGATTGAAGTTCTATGCTAATTCTGTTTTATTTCCCAGGGATGGACTTATGAAAATGAAGGGAGTTTATGAGCAAAACCGAGCCTTGGGCGATCCTTTGTCTGTAGAAGGTCAATTAGCTGAAAGTGGGCAGCGTTTGGATCGCCTGCGTTTGGAGTTCCACAAATTCCAAGTGTATCTCGACGAAGCAGAAGGTCGTGGTCTGCCCACGCCCATTTCGTCTCCTAATCAGAGTATCCACACATCCTCCAAGCGGATGAACGGGTCAGCCAAGATGAAATCCATGATTCGACGAAACAGCGGATCAGACGAATCGTTGAGTCGAAGTGCCTCCGATTCTAGCGTTGCAAAACCATCAGCTCCTGGAACTCCGCAACCCTCACATGGGTAAAAACTAACCGCAAAAAGCTTACAAATTTAAAACTAGTATTGTTAATTTTTACTAATTTTACTGATCGGCTGTTGTCCGTTTCACTTTGGGGCTAGGTCCTCGCACAGTCCAGAATCGGGTCTTGGATTGTCACATACAAGCCTGCAAGACTCGGAACCAGACCATGAAGACCCTCACCAACGACGCTCCTCGAACGCTTACTCGCATAATGGCCAAGATAAACTGTACTGTAACACAGACTTGGAAGAAGAAGAAGTTGACGCTACCAACGGCGACTTTGACGTCGATTTGCTGCCCGTACTTGGCATGTGTAAAGCCATGTACCAGTTTGAAGGTATTTTCAGAGTTTTTGTCATAAGATGCACAGATTGCGAAGCATTTCTTCGGTACAGAAGAGTATTCTACTAAGATAGAAGAGTATTCAATTTCTACTAAGATAGTTTCAGTACCTTTAGAGATTTTGCAAGATTTTTCATGTGTTTTTCAAGCTTTAATAGATAGAACTAAATAAGTTAATAAGAATCATTCGTATAGCGTCTTCTTTGTAAATTAAAAGTATAACAACAATAATATAATGAAGGAAAATATTCATATAAACTATTTGGCAACTTTGTAAACAAAGGTTATGACCCGCGGCTAGGAATGCGAGCTATGAAAACCTCTTTCTGTCGTTTATAGGCTAGATACATAGATTTCTTATATCTAGTAGTAAAATGAGTTGATTAATTGGATTAAAATGAGTAATTGGATGTTTTTCTGATTGATTTTTTGCAGCTCAAAGTGAAGGCTCTATTCCTATGCACGAAGGCGAAGAATTGTACGTTATTGAAGTGGATCAAGGCGACGGCTGGACGCGGGTTCGACGCATGTCCGAACATGAAGAAGGATTTGTACCTACGTCGTATATCGAATGCACACTCTATAATAACTGCTGAACAAAACAAAAGAAACATTTAGTTGGGTCAATTGGCCCACCCTAAAAGTATTGACAGAAGGATATACTCTGCATATGAATTTTAAATAAGAAGAAAAAAAGTGAAACGCAATCTGGTGTCTTTGTTTGTGTCTTGCCAAGATATTTTCCGCTTCATTGCTGTTCACAATCTGCAGGCATTGTTGGCTGCCTGGGGGGGGGGATGAAAGTTGAAAAGTATTGGAATGAATTTTGAGGTTCTGAATTTGGCTTGTCTGTTTACATTTATTTCTGCTTATTTTTTAAGTACTGTATGGGGCTCAAATGTGTTTTTTCTAATATTTTTTTTTCTTTAAGCTTGATTACAATCATGTACAGTACCGTTTCCTGGCATGTTTCTTTCCCCCGTATGCCCGCCACGTCTAATGTGCAATTCAAAAGATGGCCGATACCGCAGTCAAAGAGTTTTCGAAGGAAAAATCGGAAGTTTTGTATTAAAAGAATTCGTGATGGTGACGTTGTGGTGTCCTTTAACCCTTCTCTTTTTCCAAGTTTCTCTCCTGCAAGCCTTTGCTTTTTGTTCTTGTCCCTAATTAGTAACGCAAGAAATCTGTGTACAGAACCTTTCCCTATTTCTCCCCCGTGTCACTTTCATTTATTATTACTGTCCGTTTCAAAAGTACGCTTCAAGGTAACAAAAGTAATTCAAGGATTTTTAATACAAAAAGTTTTATTTAAAGGAAAAGCCAACAGCAATGCAGTTTACAAACAAGGATACGAATATCTTCCTCATTGTTGCTTATTTTGCTGGGATTCCTTCCTGGCGGCGTCTTGCAGCAATTGCGTATCGATTTCTTCAGCGGGAAGCTGAACGTACCGTACTACTGAGCCTCGGATGAAGCAATTTTTGACAGAAATCTACGTACAAAACGAAGTTTTTAGTGTTATTCATCTTGTTTATCGTTCTCTGGATTGATATTTATGTTTTCCAGCTCATTTTGCTCGATTCTAAGAGATATTATATATGATATACCATGTGGGGGAACTTGTCGGGGTCTGTGACGCTAATATCTGTCAATTTGATGTTTAGGTACTGGTCTACCGAGTGAAGAGTACCGCATATACTGTGAAAAGGTAAACGTATCAGATATTAAGACGTTTGGATGGATTGGCAAGTTACCTGAGGTCGTTTTTTAACTCCACAACGACGTCTTTTCCGACCAAGGATTTGAAAAAGGAGTAGAATAACTGGGGAAATAAATAGAACAATAAACATAATTGTATATTAAAAGGTACAGATTAAAGGAAGTTATTTAGGAAGACAAACTTTACCATTTTGGTGTTTAATTTGAGTGATTGACGGTTAAATGTGATCCGATTTTGGCAGGTTTGTTTTGGTTATCGTAGCATGCGCGTATATCGGTCTTGATGCCTAAACAGCTTTAAGACTAACGACATAGATGGCGTAAGCTTCCCCTTTTCAAGATTTATTAAAAAGCATCTGTTGGTAGGATTTGTACACATTTTTATGTCGACCGTATTTGATTTGGGGCTCATTTTATTTCGGCCCTTGCTGCAAGTTTTAATTGTGAATAACTGCGTTTTTACATAAGTGAAGAAAGTTTTTTGATTATATGTGAAGGAAAGCGTTGATTGATACCATCCAGCTAGGAACTCATGAGTGAGTATCTTTAATTACGAATTATTTTTTATTCGCCATTTTTCTCATTTCACGTGACGCCATTTCGAACGAATTCTACTCTATATAAGAGAAACTAATCGATAAATCAGATCAGTTTATATCATTGGAAATTGATTTGCTGTTGAAAATTCGTAGCTTTCATGTGAATCATTCCAGTTGGTCTAAAAAAGGATTTTTACAGTTTGGATTTAAAGATTGGTTAGTGTTACTTTGGGTTAACGTTTCATTAATGATTGCTATGTTTGAATTATTTGAGACTATTTTACGCGTTTCCTTCTTAGCTACCAATGAAATAGATTCTAAGCTTACTGACAATAAATATTGTATTTAAGTTCTCGCACACGCATTCAGACCATCGCACAGAAATATTCGTTTGCGGGTTCTTAGTATTTGGCGGGTTGTTGGTAAGCGGGTTGGTAGGCGGGCTTGGCGTAGGAAGTAGTGGGAGTATACGCCTTGTAGTCACCAGAGTACTGGACATCAGCAACATAGCCGCTGTAGCCATCGACGTAGTAGTTGACGGTCTACGAAAAGAGAACGATTATGAGTCAAACTGAAGCGTCGAATGAAACCCAAAGATGTACCTGACGACGGCCATCGGGGAGTACGACGTAGTACGATCCCTTGGTGTTGTCACCGTTGCGGTTTTCTTGGTGTCCCATGTCTACGTAGTAGTCATCCTTGACGGCCCAGTCGAAGTTGTAGTAAGCTGGGGCATAGGATTCTTTGTAGGCCGGGGCAGAGTACGATGGAGCGGCGTAGGATTGCTTGTTGTACACGTCAACAGCGGAAGCAGCCGCGATAAAGGCGAGGACCAAGAAGACCTGTTTTGAAATCAAAATTCGTTAAATTTTAGTTACATTGGTAAACAAACAAATCGTGTTAAAATTCAGTACTTGCACCTTTACAAAGGTTCAGTTCAACCATAACTAAATCGTTAAATTACCAAAGTTACATTTAAAAATCAAAGGTACGTTGATTCCAACTTATTATTGAAGTGTAATTTAACGTAAGAATTAAGAATAAGTAATCTTATACCTTCATGATTGTTCAGAAAATGTTTGCTTGCTTGTTGAATGAAGCTAAAGCTGTTGTGTACTGTTTCCCCAGTCTGCGCTCGGTACTTATACTCTCAAGAGAAATTGTACTTCGTTTGTAACCAAACTCGCTTTACAGATTTTCCTACCACACCCGCTGCGTGCCCTCTTTTCGACTGCATATAAAAAAGGTGTGTGCTTTTTGTTTTTTCACTTGCTCTTGACCCTTATATAAACACTATAACGTGCCAATGATGGAGCGTTTTTGGTGCGCAGGTTGTACTTGTTACCTCTCAAATTCCCGCGTTGCAAGTACAGCAAGTGAAAGTGGTTCATGTCACGTCAACTTCTTTATATAAGTAAAAAAAATCTAGTCAGGCAGCATGTGTTGGGAATGGCGGTAGCAGAGCAAAAATGTTTGAAAGGCGAAAATGGTTTCACTTTTGAGCTAAGGATATTAGAAGCTTATCTTGTTGCTAAGAAATTGGCCGGTCACAAAACGTGTTACATTTTGAACAATATGTATAATCATAATTTCGTATTTTTATTAAAAAAAATTAACCAATACTGGAATTTCTTCTTTATTTTTCGCCTTTTTAAACGACACACATTTGGGAAACTGGTCAGGTTAAGACGATCACGATAGATTTTGCTGAAGCCATTGACAATTCAGATCTAGAGATCTTTGGCTTTACGGACGATTTCATGTTCGAAATATGGGGCGCAATTACGGATGCCAAAGCTGGAAGACTGTGGAAATAGCAGTGTCTAAATTAGCAAAGAGGTTTTTCTTGGTGACAAATTATAACACTTTGAAACCAAGAACTACAGGGTTTGTCCTTTTTCTCAACGAAGAGGGATTAGCGTCTCGATTAAAGGGCATTCAATAAAGAAATTAAAGACAATTAAAGACTATCAGAACCACATATTAGAATTAATTGAATTAATTGAAGATTAATTGAAGATTATCAGTATAAAGTTTACACAGTATAAAGTTTAGCACGTGAAGATATCTATGCTATCCTACTGTGTAAACTTTAATACTGTGATCAAAACTAAATACGAAATTCCATATTAATAAAGAAGAGCCCTTGACATAACATGGTAGTTGCTTATTGAAAATTCGTACGTTTCATGTAAATCATTTCAATTGGTCTAGAGAAGGATGCTAGTTTTACCGTTTCGTAGTTTAAATATAGGTTAATGTTATTTTGGGGTAACGTTTCTGATTAACGTTAACTTACGTACTCATGATCTTAGGATCTTACGTACTTCCATCTTCGCTAGACAGGAAATTGGTTTCAAGCTTATTGACGATAAATATTGTATTTGAGTTCTCACACACGCAATCAGACCATCGCACAGAAATATCCGTTTTCGGGTTCTTAGTATTTGGCGGGTTGTTGGTAAGCGGGTTGGTAGGCGGGTTTGGCGTAAGAAGTAGTAGGGGCATACGCCTTGTAGTCACCAGAGTACTGGACATCAGCAACATAGCCGCTGTAGCCATCGACGTAGTAGTTGACAGTCTAAGAAAAGAGGACAATTATAAGTCAAACTGACGCGTCGAATGAAACCCAAAGATGTACCTGACGACGGCCATCGGGGAGTACGACGTAGTAAGATCCCTTGGTGTTGTCACCGTTGCGGTTTTCTTGGTGTCCCATGTCTACGTAGTAGTCATCCTTGACGGCCCAGTCGAAGTTGTAGTAAGCTGGAGCATAGGATTCTTTGTAGGCCGGGGCAGAGTACGACGGAGCAGAGTAGGATTGCTTGTTGTACACGTCAACAGCGGAAGCAGCCGCAATAAAAGCGAGGACCAAGAAGACCTTTTTTTTGGAATGCAAAATAATAATTAGCCCTGGACTCTTTCTAACTATAACTCTTACCTTCATGTTTGGTTTCGGGAGTATGTTTCCTTGCAATGCTGACTGGATGAAGCTAGAAGTTGTTGTGTATCGTTTAGAACAGAAATTCGGGTATTTATAGGTGGTTTGAGAGGCTGGGTTTATAACACTCAGTAAGATACAAAACCATACGGTTACGTTCACAAGAAACGTACCACACCCGCTCCCTGGGCCAACCTTGGTACATAAAAACAATGTTCACTGTTGCTTTCTTTGAGTTTGACACGCATAACTAGTTATGGTTAGGACAACTGAATAAAAACTTGCTTTTTGGAGCTGAATTGCCCTGGCGAAAGTGATTCTCCGTTATACAACACAATATGCTCTATGATCCATAATAACGGTCAACAGCTTCTTATGGTTTATAACCATTAATTCAATGTGATTAAGCTGTGATAAATAGTGTAGTATTGGGTATAAACTACGTATACAATAAAGATATATTTTTTCTGATTAACTTCTCTAATCTAATGGTTAGAGTTGTTAAGTTGTAGTACTACTTATTTTGAATGTTTAAATTAAGTAGATTCAAAAAAATTAATTGCTAGTTCTCAGGTTAGGTCTGATTTTATCCTTTATATTTTTATTTAATTATTTGTATGTTTATTAATTGCATTCTTATTATTTGTATCATAAACTTTCCAATGGAGTAAAACGTTATGCTGACATGAAAAGAACCTTTAATATAGTTGTTAAAGAACCTCAATTATGCTATGGAGTGTTGGTAAAAATTTCATTCTTAATAAGAAAATATGATCTTGCGTACGTCATAAACGCGTTATAGCGTCGTGTTGAAGTACAATAAACGACTTGAAACGACAATAAACGAACCTTCTGGGTCACGTTTGAAAACAGTTAATCCAATTATATATTGGACGAAAACAGCTGTTTTCTCCCGATGGTAAATGTTTTTTGAGTAATTATTTGGAATTACAACATCACGTACTCTTTTCCCTACTATATGGATGAATAGGGAACCAATAGAAACGTAATAAAAAAAAGCCAAAACAACTTCAGTTTTGTGATATTAAAATGGTGTATTTATCTTTGTAAAACTTCTCAAACATAGGTGGATTTTTTAAGCAATAATATTAACAGAGAGACGAAATAGAAAATCCTTTCAGTTTCTTAGTATTGGGCGGATTTGTAACCGGGTTGGGCATAAGTATTGGCTTTGTATTCTCCAGAGTGCTGGACTTCAGCAACGTAGCCGCTGTAGCCATCGACGTAGTAGTTGACAGTCTACGAAAAGAAAACGATTATGAGTCAAACTGAAGCGTCGAATGAAACCCAAAGATGTACCTGACGACGGCCATCGGGGAGTACGACGTAGTACGACCCCTTGGTGTTGTCACCGTTGCGGTTTTCTTGGTGTCCCATATCGACGTAGTAGTCATCCTTGACGGCCCAGTCAAAGTGGTACTTGGCTGGTCCATACGATTCTTTGTAGTCTGAGCCCGAGTACGACGGAGCCGAGTACGACGGAGAGCCGTGGGATTGCTTGTTGTACACGTTAACGGCGGTGGCGGCCGCAACTAAAGCGAGGACCAAGATGATCTAGTATGTCGGAAATTTGAAAAGAAATTGAAAGAAATTTGATTTAAATTGTAGGTCTTGTAACATTAGTTAACAGAGTCCTACTTACCTTCATGATTATTGAATGTTATTTTTTTTGCTTCTGATGCTTACTGGATGTAGCTAGAAGCTGTTGTGTACTGTTTCCATCTGAAGTTCCCATATATATAGCTAAGAGAAAGGCTGTAAGCTTTGGGCATTTACCATGTTTAGCTTCTCACATGTTTTGCTTTTCACACAAGACCAGTCCACCCGCTACTTGTTTCCACCTTGCTTTTAAAAAGGATCCACATTTATTTCATTACACCTAAAACGGGTATACTAGTTTCAGATCAAGTGTTAGAATCTGGATTTACGAGGTTTTCTAATCATGTGATTCGAAAGTTTCCCTATTACACTCTGGCAGTACTGTCTTATGTACTTTAAATTATATATTCTAGATTCAGGAAAGATATTTCTGTTTCTAAATTTACTATGGAAACTTTGGCATACTGAGCTACGCAGAAATTGGCCACGTGCGGTTCGTAAGTCTCATGTTTATCTTAGAATTGACGAATGCTTAAGGCTTGTAAAGTTTCATTACGAAGCGAACCAGCGTATTTTCAATGTACGGAAAATGGTCCAAGCAAGTACCAGCAGAAGATGACGACTCCTTACACCACTAATTCCGTCCAAACCGGATGCTTAGACCTTACGTCTAATGAACTCAATCTAACTAAACCTGCAGTCGATCGCCAACAAGTTCACGGTTGTTGACTAGAGTGATTTGGAAGCTTCTCAATATAAATAAATTGAAGAGAATCAGAACTATTACGAAGTTTCCATAGCCAAAAAAGTAGAAGACGTCAAGTTAAAGGGTAAATCAATATTGTATTCATGTAATCAATATTGTCTTTCGCACAAATTATAAGTTTCTTAATAATTTTCTTAGAATTGATATAATCTTTAGGTTTTAGTATGATTTGAAATTGGTTTGCTACTGAAAACTCGTAGGTTTCATGTGAATCATTCCTATTGGTATAGAGAAGGATACTAGTTTTACCGTTCGGTAATTTAAACATCTGTTAATGTTAGTTTTGCTTAACGATTAACTAATGATTGTGTTAAGTTTGATTTGTTTAAAATTATTTTGCTCGCTTCCCTTGTAGCTGCACATGAAATAGATTTCAAGCTTGTGGGCAATAAATAGTGTATTTAAGTTCTCGCACACGCATTTAGGAACATCTCACACAAGTTTGGTTCGCTGTTCTTAGTATTTAGCGGGTTGATAGGCGGGCTTGGTGTAGGAAGTAGTGGGGGTATACGCCTTGTAGTCACCAGAGTACTGGACATCAGCAACATAGCCGCTGTAGCCATCGACATAGTAGTTGACAGTCTAGGAAAAGAGAACGATTCTAAGTCAAACTAAAGCGTCGAATGAAACCCAAAGATGTACCTGACGACGGCCATCGGGGAGTACGACGTAGTAAGATCCCTTGGTGTTGTCACCGTTGCGGTTTTCTTGGTGTCCCATGTCTACGTAGTAGTCATCCTTGACGGCCCAGTCGAAGTTGTAGTAAGCTGGAGCATAGGATTCTTTGTAGGCCGGGGCAGAGTACGATGGAGCGGAGTAGGATTGCTTGTTGTACACGTCAACAGCGGAAGCAGCCGCGATAAAGGCGAGGACCAAGAAGACCTGTTTTGAAATCAAAATTCATTAAATTTTAGTTACATTGGTAAACAAACAAATCGTGTTAAAATTCTGTACTTGCACCTTTACAAAGGTTCAGTTCAACCATAACTAAATCGTTAAATTACCAAGTTACGTTTAAAAATCAAAGGTACGTTGATTCCAAGTTATTATTGAAGTGTAATTTAACGTAAGAATTAAGAATAAATAACCTTATACCTTCATGATTGTTCGGAAAATGTTTGCTTGCTTGTTGAATGAAGCTAAAGCTGTTGTGTACTGTTTCCCCAGTCTGCGCTCGGTACTTATACTCTCAAGAGAAATTGTACTTCGTTTGTAACCAAACTCGCTTTACAGATTTTCCTACCACACCCGCTGCGTGCCCTCTTTTTGACTACATACAAAAAAGGTGTGTGCTTTTTGTTTTTTCTCTTGCTCTTGACCCTTATATAAACACTATAACGTGCCAATGATGGAGCGTTTTTAGTGGGCAGGTTGTACTTGTTATCCCTCAAATTCCCACGTTGCAAGTACTGCAAGTGAAAGTGGTTCATGTCATGTCAACTTCTTACATAATTAAAAGAAAACTAGTCAGACAGCATGTGTTGGGAATCGCGGTAGCAGAGCAAAAATGTTTGGAAAGGCGAAAATGGTTTCACTTTTCAGCTCTCATAATCCAAATCATTTGGATATTAGAAGCTTATCTTGTCGCTAAGAAATTGGCCGGTCACAAAACGTGTTACATTGTGAGCAAGATAATCATAAGTGGGTATTTTTGTTAAAAAATTAACCAATTCTGGAATTTCTTCTCTATTTTTTGCCTTTTTTAACGAATCAAATTTGAGAAATTGGTCAAGTTAAGACGAACACGATAGATTTTGGTGAAGCCATCGACAATTCAGATCTAGAGGGCTTGGGCTTTACGGACGATTTCATGTTCGAATTATGGATGCCGAAGCTGGGAGACTGAGGAAATAGCAGTGTCTAAATTAGCAAAGAGATTTTTTCTTTTGTGACAAATTCTAACCCTTTGAAACCAAGAACTACAAGGTTTGCCCTTTTTCTCAATGAAGAGGGATTAGCTTCTCGACTAAAGGGCATTCAGTAAAGAAATTGAAGACTATCAGAACCACAGATTAGAATTAATTGAATTAATTGAAGATTATCAGAACCTCAGTATTAAGTTTAGCACGGGATATCCATAGCACTATGCTATCCTATTTTGTAAATTTTAATACTGTTGTTATGTACCCCGGTACATGTGCACTAGTAAGCGCTAGGCTTGGGGTAAACGGGCACCAGTTTTCCCTTGTTTTGTTTTGTATTACCTTGTTTGTACGATGTCAACCCCCGAGGTGGAAAAGTGAGTTAAGTTCGGGAGTGGTGAATCCAAGGGAGGGAGAAGAGAAAGAGTGGTCTTAGAGAACAGAGGTTTTGTCAAGTGAGCAAAAGAGATAGGCGTGCCCGTGAAATCAACCCCCCATTGTTAATTATCATTTACACTGTCATTGTTGTAACATCGACAGTTGAGGTGTTGAATACAGTACGTATTTTTCCCCTTGTTCTTCGTGTCAAACGTGCATTTACTCCCATAACATTCAGCGGTGGGATCCCGAGCAGCCGGGGATACCTTGCCACGTAGCCAGCCCAGCGAGTACGTCTACGTCAGCGTGACACAAGAAGCGAGTTCAATCTGGATCGGGAAGAAGTGGACGTCGGGTTGGGAATGGCTAACGCTAATGCGAGGGCACTGGTGCATCCGCCAACCTTCAATGGAACCGGAGATTTCGGCCAGTTCCTCGTACGTTTTCACCGGGTAGCGGTAGCTAACAGCTGGACGGACAACATGTGCCGGCGTATATTGCCTGCTTTGCTGGAAGGACCAGCAGGGATGGCTGTGGATGGCCTGGAGCCATTTCCGGAGACTATCGACGGGTTGGAGTCCGCTCTGAGGGGTATTTTCCGCCGTTGGAAGCACAGCGTTTATACTTGGCAGAATTTTACGACCTTACGCTCTTGCGGGAGGAGATGCCGCACGTTTACGCAACGGACCTCAAGCGACTGTTTAGAGTAGCCAATCCTGAAATAAAGGAGGAGGCAACGGTTGAGAAGTTCGTAATGGAACAATTTATTAAGGGTCTGCCAGTGGAGTGGCGCGCTGCTTTCTACGACGCCCAAATTAGCAGCCTGTCCGGGCTGGTAGCGAAAGTGAATATTTGGCGAATGTCCCGACAATTAGCGCGGCAGTCTGAGAGGAAGAGTTCGGTTAACCGGAAGACGGTGAGTCAAGATGACCCGAAGGGTGGTACGCAAGACGGGCGCGGAGGTGACCAGAAGATGGCTAGTGGTCCGGCTAAGTATTCCAGCGGTACCAAGCGCATTACCTGCTACGCCTGCAAGCAAACGGGGCACGTCAAGCGTGAGTGCAAGGTTCGTTGTGGTTCCTGTGGGTTGAAGGGGCACGTCAAAGTACGATTGTCGTACGAAGTGCCGGGTATGCAACCAAGTCGGACACGTGCAGGCCAATTGCAAAAGCCAGAGCGGCGACCCCAAGGCGTCATCGAGCGCGTCAGGCGGAGCTGTGACGAGTCGGCGTCTCCCCACCGATGCTTGCTACGTCGTGCATGCTCTGGCGGGTGGACTACCTTGCAACGCGGTAATCGACAGTGGGAGCGAAGAGTCGCTGATGGGCCTTCATCTTGCAGATAGAATACCCGGACTTCGGGTACGCGACACAAGTCATCGGGTGACAACGGCGGATCAAGTCAGGATTTGCGGACCGATGGCGTTACGCGAGTGGCCTTGCGGGTGGGAAGCGGCGAGACTACCGACGTGGACTTGATCTTGGCCAGCTGTACCGACGATTTGATCCTGGGTATGGACTATCTTCGTCTTGCTTCTGCGAAGATCGACTTTGCATCCAATCGAGTCGAACTGTTCGGAGTTCGTCTAAGCCCCAGCGATTTCCGCGGCGCGGTTAGGGTTCGCGAGTTAACCGTCATCGAGCCGGGCACGGAAGCTTTGGTGCCCGCGACTGTGAGAAGGCCGTTCGGCACCCGCCGCCTAACCACCTCAGAAGTATTGCTCGTGGAGCCAAGCCGAAGAGCGGGCGGTAAAGGCCTGTTGATGTTTCGTGCCTGCATTGCGGAAGGGGCCGAAGTTATTTCTGTACGCCTGCTCAACGTGTCGTCGGAGCCGTTGGAAATTGGGCCAGAGGAAGATGTGGGAGAGGTTAGCATCGGCGAGTTGGCGGAGGATATGCTGCCCCCTGTGGAGAGCGACAAGATCGGGAGCGACGTGGGGTCGATAACTTTGGACCACTTGGAGGGTGCCCGAAGAGAGCAGGTTCGCAAGATGCTGTCGCGATTTGAGGATGTGTTCTCGTATGATGGCAAGATCGGGCGGGTAACAGACGTAGAGCACCTGATCGAGACAAATGGACCACCCATTAAGCAGCGGGCGTATCGTACTCCAATCCGCCTAAGGGACGTGGTGCGGGAGCAGGTAGGCAGCATGCTGGCTAACAACGTCATCGAGACAAGCACATCACCGTGGGCGAGCCCGATCGTCCTCGTGAGGAAGAAAGACGGGTCATACCGTTTCTGCGTGGATTTTCGGCGAGTGAATGCGGTTACGAAAAAGGATAGCTATCCACTTCCGCGCATGGATGACTTGCTGGCGGCTGTTGGTAAGGCCCAGTGGTTCACTAGTTTGGATCAGTGGTCGGGCTATTGGCAAATCCCCATGGAGGCCGGATCGAAGGAAGTGACGGCATTTACGACGGACGAGGATTTATTCCAATTCACCGTCTTACCCTTTGGCTTAACCAACGCGTCAGGCACATTCCAACGCCTGATGGATTATCTCATGGGAGGCTTACGCTAGAAGTAAGTCCTCATATACCTTGATGATGTGCTTATATTCAGCTCCAGTTTCGAGCAACACGTTACGGACGTTGAGGAGGTTTTGCAGCGCATCAGGAATGGCGGGTTGAAGCTTAACCCTGGAAAGTGCCAATTCTTCACGCGAGAGGCTGCGTTTTTGGGCCATATCATCAGCGCCGGTGGTTTGAAGCCTTCTCTTGACAAAGTGGCAGCCATAGCCAGTTGGCCCACTCCAGGCTGCGTACGAGACATTCGAAGATTTTTGGGCTTGAGCGGGTACTACCGCCATTTCATACCCAACTTTGCATCGATGGCAACACCCCTCGTCAACTTGACCCGTAAGGAAACCCCTTGGCGGTGGTCAGGGAAGGAAGCATGTGCTTTCAACCAGCTTCGTGACGCCTTGTCGCGAGAGCCAGTTTTGAGGAGCGTCGATCCCGAGCGTCCGTTCTGGCTCACGACCGATGCGAGCAAGGGAGGCTGGGGAGTGGTGTTGTCCCAAAAAGATGAAGCCGAGCGGGAGTATGCGGTGTCTTTCGCATCTGGATTGTGGAACCCTGCCGAGCAAAATTATAGCGTCACAGAGCAAGAAATGTTGGCCCTAATTAAAGGCGTCGCAAAATACAAACATTACTTATTGGGGCGCGAGTTTACGGTGGTGACAGATCACCAGGCATTGAGATATTGGAAAACGATGAGTCTGGATTCTCCTCGTTGGGTACGTTGGGTAGGATGGCTGACCCAGTACAATTTCAAAATCCTACATCAACCAGGAGAGAAGATTCCCCACGCGGATACTTTGTCCCGAGTATGTCGGCAGGTAGCGGTTAGCGCGAGGCTGACCGAAGCGACGGACCGGTCACCAGAGTTCGGATGGCTGAGGCGGTACATTCTGGCAAGCGCCTAGGAACGACCGGAACTGGAACAGGACAAGCCACCGTCGAAGGAGTTGGAGTTTTATTTGGGGGAGCTAAAGAAATACGCCGTGCAGGATGGAGTCGTAGTGCGTAGTTCAGCGGGCGAATCAAGGCTAAACCGGCCTCAGCTGTTGGTTCCACCAGAAGCGCGTGCGGAGATCCTGCGGCTAGCGCACGACGCGCCGACCGCGGCGCACCTGGGAATTGGGAAGACATTGTCTAGGATTACCCCTCACTATTTCTGGTGCGATCTGAAGAAGGATGTACGCGCTTACGTGCGATGGTGCGCACCGTGTCTTCGCTTACTGCCAAACCTCAAACCGGCGTCAGAGAGTCGTGGCACCATTCCCATTTTGGGTGAAGTTTTTCGCCAGATCTCGATGGACATTTTGTCCGTTCCACGGAGCGAGAGCGGCAGGCGTTACGTCCTAGTTGTATCCGACCTCTTTAGCAAATGGGTGGAGACGTACGCCTTAGAAGACCAGACTGCAGAGACCGTAGCGGATTGCCTGTTGGAGTACATCTGCCGTTATGGTGTCCCAAGAACTATCCTCACGGACCAGGGGACCAATTTTGAATCGAAGTTGGTCAAGAGTATCTGCCATCGGTTAGGGATCAAGAAAATTCGTACGACTCCCTACCACCCTGCTCGCAATGGGCAGACAGAGCGGTTTAACCGGACGCTCTGCGAGATGCTAGCGCAATACGTCAACCGGCGGCAGACTGATTGGGATCAATGGCTCCCCGTAGTCACGCTCGCGTATCGGACAGCTGAGCACAGTACGACGAAGTTCAGCCCATTCGAGCTGGTATTCGGGAACGTGTGTCGCACTCCAGTTGTGACGGAGATGGAGTTGGAGTTGAGCGAGGAGGAGGACGCACAACATCTGCTAGCCAGCGTCGAGTATCTGCGGGCCTTGAAGGATATCCTCGAATGGTATCGTGCTCGAGCCAGGGATGAATTGGGGCGGTATGGCGAGAAGATGCAACAGGATCCCGTCCCTCGTCATATGGTGGGCGATTTGGTATTCCGGAAGGTTGGCCAAGTCCCGCGTGGAACGTCGCCAAAGTTGGCCGCGCGTTTTAAAGGGCTGTATGAAGTAGTAGAAGCCAGCCCACCTAACTACGTCATCCAGAAGGGGCGTGCTAAGAAGCGGATCCACGGGTCCAACTTACGCGGGGTCAAGGCAGCCGAGCTGAGAAGAGCACCATCGCCGGCGTACAGTTTGGATGGATCTTTAGGTATTCCCCTCGGCGATTCAGACACGGAAGAGCCCGAACCACCCTTAGTGGAGGTAGACCTAGACGCCGCAATCTCTGCTAGAGATGGACGCGTAACACGCCATGGGCGTCGCGTTAAGCAGCCGGCGTGGTTGAGAGGTTATTGTTGAGTCATTTGGAATTTATGACTGTTTCGGGGCTTGTGTTTAACCGGTGGAGGATGTTATGTACCCCGGTACATGCGCACTAGTAAGCGCTAGGCTTGGGGTAAACGGGCACCAGTTTTCCCTTGTTTTGTTTTGTATTACCTTGTTTGTACGATGTCAACCCCCGAGGTGGAAAAGTGAGTTAAGTTCGGGAGTGGTGAATCCAAGGGAGGGAGAAGAGAAAGAGTGGTCTTAGAGAACAGAGGTTTTGTCAAGTGAGCAAAAGAGATAGGCGTGCCCGTGAAATCAACCCCCCATTGTTAATTATCATTTACACTGTCATTGTTGTAACATCGACAGCTAAGGTGTTGAATACAGTACGTATTTTTCCCCTCGTTCTTCGTGTCAAACGTACATTTACTCCCATAACACTGTGATCAAAACTAAATACGAAGTTCCGTATTATTAAAGAAGAGTCATTGACATTACGTTATAGTTGCTTATTGAAAATTCGTAGGTTTCATGTAAATCATTTCAATTGGTCTAAAAAAGGATGCTAGTTTTACCGTTTGCTAGTTTAAATATTGGTTAATGTTTGTTTGGGTTAACGTTTCTGATTAACGTTAACTTACGTACTTATGATCTTACGATCTTACGTGCTTCCATCTTCGCTAGACACGAAATTGGTTTCAAGCTTATTGACGATAAATATTGTATTTGAGTTCTCACACACGCAATCAGACCATCGCACAGAAATATCCGTTTTCGGGTTCTTAGTATTTGGCGGGTTGTTGGTAAGTGGGTTGGTAGGCGGGTTTGGCGTAAGAAGTAGTAGGTGCATACGCCTTGTAGTCACCAGAGTACTGGACATCAGCAACATAGCCGCTGTAGCCATCGACGTAGTAGTTGACGGTCTACGAAAAGAGAACGATTATGAGTCAAACTGAAGCGTCGAATGAAACCCAAAGATGTACCTGACGACGGCCATCGGGGAGTACGACGTAGTACGATCCCTTGGTGTTGTCACCGTTGCGGTTTTCTTGGTGTCCCATGTCTACGTAGTAGTCATCCTTGACGGCCCAGTCGAAGTTGTAGTAAGCTGGAGCATAGGATTCTTTGTAGGCCGGGGCAGAGTACGATGGAGCGGAGTAGGATTGCTTGTTGTACACGTCAACAGCGGAAGCAGCCGCGATAAAGGCGAGGACCAAGAAGACCTTTTTGCAATGTGAAACAATAATTAGCCGTGAACTTTCTAGTCTTAGTACTTCAGTACTAGTCAGAGTACTGAACTTTAGTACAGTACTTTAGTACAGTACAGTACTTTAGTACTGTACTTTAGTAGTACAGTACTTTAGTACAGTACAGTACTTTAGTAGTACAGTACTTTACTTTTAGTACTTACAGTACTTTACTTTACTTTTTACTTTACTTTTAGTACTTACAGTACTTTACTTTACTTTTTACTTTACTTTTAGTACAGTACTTTACTTTAGTACAGTACTTTACAGTACTTTAGTTCTTCAGTACTAGTCATAGTACTTTAACTTATAACTCTTACCTTCATGTTTGTTTGCGGGAAGACTTTTCCTTGCAATGCTGACTGGATGAAGCTAGAAGGTGTTGTGTATCGTTCGGTAACGAGATTCCAGTATTTATAGGTGATTTGGAAAGGCTGGGTTTATAACACTCAGTCAGATACAAACCATACGGTTACGTTCACACGAAACGTACCACACCCACTCCTTGGGCCAACCTTGGTAAACAAAAATTCACTTTTGCTTTCTTTGAACTTGACACGCATAACTAGGTACGGTTAGGACAATTGATTAAAAATGGGTCTTTTGTAGCTGAATTGCCTTCGCGAAAGTTATTCCCCGTTAATACAACCCAGAACGCTCTATGATAAGCAATACTGGTCAATATTGGGTCAGCTTTTATGGTTTTATAACCATGAAACTAAACTTGATTAATAAATTGAGTAGAATTGGGTCAAAGTTTACTGTTAATAAATTTAACGTAATTTTTACTTTTCAACTTTTCTGTTTGCAATGATTAGACTATTGTAGTGTTACTTTGAATATTTAAATTAAGTAGATTCAAATTTTTTTTTCATGTTTATGAATTTTTGGTCTGTTTTTATCCTTTATTGTCTTCCGTTTTGTACTTTTAATTATTTGTATTAATTGTAATGGTATCCTTTAAAATGTATTGAAAAATTGGCAATAGAGCAAAACCTTACGTTGACATGAAAAAGTAGTCAGAAAAACTAGTTTAAAAGTAGTCAGAAAAACTCAAGTACTATAGTGTTGGTTTCTATTTCATTCCTGATAAGAAAAAAGGCACTTTTGTGGGTCATCAACGCGTTGTATCGTCGTTCTGCACAATAAACGAGACCGTACGTGCATGTAAAAGCTTCTGGGTCACGTTTGATGCAATCCAATTATATATTAGACGAAACAGCTGTTTTTTTCTTAATAGTAAATTTTTGTGGAATTATTTGGAATTATACCATCGCGTGTTTTTTCGATTACTTTACGAATAAATAGGCAAGCAATAGAAACGTAATAACGGAAACATAAAAAAAAATATGGCAAAAAAGTACATGTAGAAAACGGGAGTTTTGTGATATTAAAATAGTGTATTTATCTTTGTAAAATTTCTCAAACGCAGTTGGATTTTTTAAGCAATAATATTAACAGAGAGACGAAATAGAAAATCCTTTCAATTTCTTAGTATTGGGCGGATTTGTAGCCGGGTTGGGCATAAGTATTGGCTTTGTATTCTCCAGAGTGCTGGACTTCAGCAACGTAGCCGCTGTAGCCATCGACGTAGTAGTTGACAGTCTACGAAAAGAGAACGATTATGAGTCAAACTGTAGCGTCGAATGAAACCCAAAGATGTACCTGACGACGGCCATCGGGAAGTACGACGTAGTACGATCCTTTGGTGTTGTCACCGTTGCGGTTTTCTTGGTGTCCCATGTCGACGTAGTAGTCATCCTTGACGGCCCAGTCAAAGTGGTACTTGGCTGGTCCATACGATTCTTTGTAGTCTGAGCCCGAGTACGACGGAGCCGAGTACGACGGAGAGCCGTGGGATTGCTTGTTGTACACGTTAACGGCGGTGGCGGCCGCAACTAAAGCGAGGACCAAGATGATCTAGTATGTCAGAAATTTGAAAAGAAATTGAAAGAAATTTGATTTAAATTGTAGGTCTTGTAACATTAGTTAACAGAGTCCTACTTACCTTCATGATTATTGAATGTTATTTTTTTGCTTCTGATGCTTACTGGATGTAGCTAGAAGCTGTTGTGTACTGTATCCATCTGAATTTCCCGAATTTATAGCTAGGAGAAAGGCTATAATGTTTAAAGGCATTCACCGTCACGTGTGCAGATTTTCACAAAAGACCACTCCACCCACTACTTGTTTGAACCTTGCTTTTAAAAAAGGATCAATATTCTTTCCTTACACCTGAAAGGTGTTTACTAGTTTCAGCTCATGTGTTAGAATCCGGATTTACGATGTTTTTTAATCATGTGAATCGAAAGTTTCCCTCGGACCCATTACACTCGGACAACTAGCGACACCTACCTGCTTTAAATTAAATTCTAGATTAAGAAAAGGTATTTATATTTCTTGCTTTTCTAATGTATCTCTAATGATCCTTTGCTTTTAATTCCGCATTCACTATGTTATATTATACTAACTCTTAGTAGCATAATAAAATATTTGTAACAATGTACATAAACTACTTTTATACTACTTGCAGTACTACGATATAGACTTGCAAGTACTATATTTGTGTTATGCTACACTAATTACGTTTTCCCTGCTTATTCAGAAACGTGATGCGAAGCATGAGCCTTTTTAATGCATAAATAAATGATAATATGAAATGATAACTCTGAAATAGAGATGAAAGTTATCCAGAAACAAATACGAAAATTCCTTAGTGCAGTGTTCTTTGCATCGTATAGGTGCCAAAGACAAACTTTCGAGTTCAATCAAATCCTTCCTTTGCCTCACTTCCTAACCAAACTGTCGTTTATAAGAGGACTTTGTACCAGTTGTAGTAAGTACCTTCTAGAAGTTTTGCCTTTTTTTCTTGATTGTGGAGTTTCCTCATGCCAAATGAAGCTCAAAGTCTCTTTCCGATAATCAAAGAACTGTGTAATAGAACCATTGAGCAGTTTCCATAACAACAATATAGAACACGTGAAGTTCCAGGGTAATAAATATTGTATTCATCCTTCAGCAGGACACAAAAATTCTAAGTATAAAAGTCAGTTTTCTTAGCATAACTGCTAAAAAAATTTACGGTTTAATTTTATTTGAAATTTATTTGCTGTTGAAAATTCATGGGTTTCATGTGAATCATTTCAATTGGTCTAGAGAAGGACACTAGTTTTATCGTTCGGTAATTTAAACATCTGTTAATGTTAGTTTTGCTTAACGACTAATTAATGATAGTGTTAAGTTTGATTTGTTTTAAATTATTGTGTGGGCTTCCCTTTTAGCTGCACATGAAATAGATTTCAAGCTTGTGGGCAATAAATAGTGTATTTAAGTTCTCGCATAAGCATTTAGGAACATCTCACACAAGTTTGGTTCGCAGTTCTTAGTATTTGGCGGGTTGGTAGGCGGGCTTGGCGTAGGAAGTAGTGGGGGTATACGCCTTGTAGTCACCAGAGTACTGGACATCAGCAACATAGCCGCTGTAGCCATCGACGTAGTAGTTGACAGTCTACGAAAAGAGAACGATTATGAGTCAAACTGAAGCGTCCGATGAAACCCAAGATGTACCTGACGACGGCCATCGGGGAGTACGACGTAGTAAGATCCCTTGGTGTTGTCACCGTTGCGGTTTTCTTGGTGTCCCATGTCTACGTAGTAGTCATCCTTGACGGCCCAGTCGAAGTTGTAATAAGCTGGAGCATAGGATTCTTTGTAGGCCGGGGCAGAGTACGACGGAGCGGAGTAGGATTGCTTGTTGTACACGTCAACAGCGGAAGCAGCCGCGATAAAGGCGAGGACCAAGAAAACCTGTTTTGAAATCAAACTTCGTTAAATTTTAGTTACATTGGTAAACAAACAAATCGTGTTAAAATTCGGTACTTGCTCCTTTACAAAGGTTCGGTTCAACTATAACTAAATCGTTAAATTACCAAAGTTACATTTAAAAATCAAAGGTACGTTGATTCCAAGTTATTGTTTAAGTGTAATTTAACGTAAGAATTAAGAATAAATAATCTTATACCTTCATGATTGTTCGGAAAATGTTTGCTTGCTTGTTCAATGAAGCTAAAGCTGTTGTGTACTGTTTCCCCAGTCTGCGCTCGGTACTTATACTCTCTAGAGAAATTGTACTTCGTTTGCAACCAAACTCGCTTTACAGATTTTCCTACCACACCCGCTGCGTGCCCTCTTTTCGACTGCATATCAAAAAGGTGTGTGCTTTTTGTTTTTTTCACTTGCTCTTGACCCTTATATAAACACTATAACGTGCCAATGATGGAGAGTTTTTAGTGGGCAGGTTGTACTTGTTACCTCTCAAATTCCCACGTTGCAAGTACGGCAAGTGAAAGTGGTTCATATCATTTCATATTTAGAAAAAGCCAGTCTGGAGCATGTGTAGGGAATTGCGGAGTAATTTCTTACCAGCAAAACGCTTGGAAACGAAAGTTGTTTCACTTTTGAGCTGTCACAACCCAAATAATGATGCTATAGAAGCTTATCTTGTCATCAAAAATTGTCCGGTTACCAAACCTGTTACATATCGAGCCAATTACTATGACTAAAAGCTTAGTTGCTCTCTTTAATTACGTATTCAGATTAAGGCCAAATTGATTGGATCATTGTGTAATGTCTTTTCAAATTCTTTTGTTATTTTATGTCACACCGACTTAATGACATTTTTTTATTTATTATGGCAGATACAGTAGTTTGCCCATGGAAGAGAGCCCAGAAGCCAGATCTTCTTTACATTTCAGAATAAGCGAGACTGGAAAAAGAACGTTCGAGAATAGAACATTCATTTGAGGAAGGACAAGAGAGCTTGATCAACTCCATCATGTGAAGATTTCAAGGGCAAAACAATATCCGTAAGGATGTTTATATACCACGCTCAGGAAGGTTCCCATTGCACCGAGGACGGTACAACGGCAAGGTCCCGTAAGCGTTTGGCCCAAAACATGGGGCAAATAAACGGCACATCACCACAGGACGCGTGCCAAAAGCTCACGGCATCATAACTGGTTCACCGTATACCGGTTATGTAATGGCGAGAGTAAACAATCCGAATTTTGTAGATGCCCTTGTAAATTAGTTCAAGCGCGTAAAGACTTGATTAAGCATTCAAAAGAAAGCTTGTTGGACGTGTCTTAGCATAAGTCGTCTCGATTTTTTATGCGCTTGAAAGTAAAGTCACAGGCTGCATGAAAAGGCTAGAAGGATAGGGAAATTTGAATCGTTTTGTCAGTTTTATTTACCAACTACTCAGTTAATATAGAAGATAGACATAGGGAGTTTTGAGCCAGAACAAACAACTTTTCATGCTCTATCCAATTTAATCATAAAATGCTCGACCTTACTCCACCTTTATTGAAACATGGTTGCTGTTACTAACAGGATTTATAAGCTAAAGCATAAAAAAGGAGACAAGTCTCAAATTACACTAGGTTGGTAATCTAAAATGGTCTCAGCATATTTTGAGAAGAGGTTGCTAACTGTACAATGGACTTTGTTATTGCAGTTCGCACAAGTTATTTGCATCTCATATCTTACAATTTAAGTTGGAATTACAACTCACTAGCTCTATTCAAGGCCAAACACTGAGCATCACTGCTTCTGCCGTATAATCTCAAGTTCTATGACCTCAGTCTTTCGTTTCATCTTACGCCGAGCACATCTGTGAGCCAAAAGTATCATGTTAGTACCCATTCTAATAGCCGTGATACTCGGCTACCTTACCTACAAGCTAAATGCTAGGCCTGCCAACTTCCCAAACGGTAATTCCCATTGCTTTTCTCCATCTTTTCTCCATCTCCTTTAATTTAATTCATTTCCAATTTGTATTTCATTTAATTTCTCGATCATTCGATCCAAAATACAATCGCAGGGCCATGGAATCTGCCCATTGTCGGGTACTTGCCCTTCTTGGGTACTTACCCACACCTGACGTTCCGAGATTTGTCCAAAAAATATGGCGATATCTTTAGCGTGAATATGGGTGGCTACCGTGCGGTTGTCTTAAGTTCGTATGAGATGATTCGAGATGCCTTGAAAGAGGAAAGCTTCACTGGCCGTCCAATTCTGGCTTTCTTCCAATTCCGCTCAGAAGATAAAGGTAAAGTTCTATAAACCCCCTTTAAATAAGCGATCCATTTTGTTTACTAATTCTTGTTGTATATTTACTGTATAATAGGACTTATCTTCTCTAGTGGTCATACTTGGCAAGAAACGCGTCGTTTTACGCTCAGGAATCTGAGAGATTTCGGATTGGGCAAAACTAGTCTCGAGAGGGTAGTCCAGGAAGAAATCCGCGAATTGATCGAGACTCACAGGTAAAGGATTCTCACATTTGAAGTCTCGCGAGTTTAATTGATCGCAATTTTATTTGAAATTTATCGCAAGTTTAATTAAAAATAACAATTCAAGATTGACATTGCTTTATAAGGCGCACAGCTGGGAAACCTGTCAGGCTTCATAATACTTTCAATTTGGCAGTAGTCAACGCATTATGGACTATTACTGCCGGCCAGCGGTTTGATTTGGATGATCCTAGAGCGACAGCTTTTGTAAACCAATTGAATAAGTAAATGTTGTATTTTTTAAAAAAATCTGAGTATAAACTCTTTACAAATGACTTGCTTTTGTTTACAGATCCATCAATGAGGGTTCTAATTTCACGCAACTTATTCCAATAGTAGTCAAGTTAAAAGGCTTTTCAGCTCATTTAAGAGCGTTCGTAAACGCTTCGAAATCTAGATATTTGGTAAGTGCAAGTTCTTTTCCATGCAAATTACACAGATTTCTAAAGATTATTTTTTAAGACTATTATTAGGGAGCATCAACGGGTACATAAGGAAGGTGATCAGAGTGATTTCATACACGTGTTTTTGGATAAGAGCCAGGAAGATGAAAAGAAAGGGAAATCTACACCGTTTACTGGCGAAGAAGGAAGTAAGTTAAACTATTTTCCATGAAATAGACTTTTACTGTTTGAAATGTAGTCAGAAATTTGATGGTCACAACGATGGATTTGTTCACTGCGGGTTCGGAAACTACATCGACCACATTGCTATGGGTTTTCTTATTATTAGCCACACGTCCCGATGTTCAGGAGAAAGTTCAAGATGAATTGGATTGTGTAGTTGGAAAGGAAAGATTGCCTTCCATGGATGACAAACCGAGGTAATTTTTATTCTATTTTTTTACGTTAATTCAGTAAAGCTTGTACCCTTGTTGTATACTACAACATTAAGTACGTACGAATAAAGCCTTGGTTCAATTTTTCTTAAATTTATCTAATTTTTCTTAAATTTTCTTAAATTTATCTAATTTTTCTTAATTTTTCTTAAATTTATCTAATTTTTCTTAAATTTTCTTAAATTTATCTAATTTTTCTTAAATTTTCTTAAATTTATCTAATTTTTCTTAAATTTTCTTAAATTTATCTAATTTTTCTTAAATTTATCTAATTTTTCTTAATTTTTCTTAAATTTATCTAATTTTTCTTAAATTTTCTTAAATTTATCTAATTTTTCTTAAATTTTCTTAAATTTATCTAATTTTTCTTAAATTTATCTAATTTTTCTTAAATTTATCTAATTTTTCTTAAATTTTCTTAAATTTATCTAATTTTTCTTAAATTTATCTAATTTTTCTTAATTTTTCTTAAATTTATCTAATTTTTCTTAAATTTTCTTAAATTTATCTAATTTTTCTTAAATTTTCTTAAATTTATCTAATTTTTCTTAAATTTTCCTAAATTTATCTAATTTTTCTTAAATTTTCTTAAATTTATCTAATTTTTCTTAAATTTTCTTAAATTTATCTAATTTTTCTTAAATTTTCCTAAATTTATCTAATTTTTCTTAAATTTTCTTAAATTTATCTAATTTTTCTTAAATTTTCTTAAATTTATCTAATTTATATTTTATTAAAAATTTATAATAAATTTATCTTAAATTTATCTCAATAAATTTATCGACTTAAGCCGTTTAATTAGTATGGTTAATGTTAGATATTAAAATTGCCAAGTTTTATTCCTTGATGCTTGTATTAGTATGCCGTATACTGAAGCAGTATTGATGGAATGCCAAAGATTCGCTTCCTTGGCACCATTAAGCGTTTCACACGCTACCACAACTGATACACGTAAGTGTACCATCTTAAATTGTGTTTGGAAATTATGCTATTGAAATCTGAAATTCAAATCAAAATTATACATTTTGAAATGGACCATTATAAATTGGTTAATTAATTACATTTTTCAAATTATTATTGATATTACTGTGTTATAATAGAGTTTAAGGGGTACACGATTCCGAAGGGTACTATTGTTATACCAAACCTGTACCAAGTAATGCGCGACCCGGCAATTTGGGAAAAACCTGAGGAGTTTTACCCTGAACATTTCTTAACGGAAGATGGTCAAGTTAAAAATGTTGAACAACACATCCCGTTTTCTACTGGTAATTTTTTAAAATTTTATTTCTTGTAAATCATGATGCCTGTTATGTGTAGGAAAGAGACTGTGTTTAGGAGAAGGTTTGGCTAGAATGGAACTGTTTCTTTTCGCTACCGCTTTGTTGCAACAATTCAAATTTACTTTCCCCGTGTATCAGCCTAAACCAACTTTGGTTCCACCTCCTAATGCGTTCCTTTGTCCAGCCCCGTTTGATGTCATCTTAACTACAAGGACTTGAACATCGATACAAAGGAAAGGATTGTCTTCCCAACTGTAATGTAATTTTGCATGGTAATTGTGGCAATTAGAGGAGTATGTAGTAGCCATTAATCCTTGAGTAAATTGAATAAAGCCGTAAAATGCTCTACTCGCCGCGCAATACATAAGCAAGTACATTTGCACTCGCCAGTATTGTAGGAGATTATTAGGCAGATAAATAGTGTATTTATAGCTGTACATGGTACATTTAGAAGTCAAGTAGAAATCAAGAGAAATCAAAGGATTTAGACGATTTTCTTTAGTATTGGGCGGATTTGTAACCAGGTTGGGCATAAGTATTAGCCTTGTAGTCACCAGAGTACTGGACATCAGCAACATAGCCGCTGTAGCCATCGACGTAGTAGTTGACAGTCTACGAAAAGAGAACGATTATGAGTCAAACTGTAGCGTCGAATGAAACCTAAAGATGTACCTGACGACGGCCATCGGGGAGTACGACGTAGTAAGATCCCTTGGTGTTGTCACCGTTGCGGTTTTCTTGGTGTCCCATGTCTACGTAGTAGTCATCCTTGACGGCCCAGTCGAAGTTGTAGTAAGCTGGGGCATAGGATTCTTTGTAGGCCGGGGCAGAGTAC
This sequence comes from Lepidurus packardi, assembly GCA_023053545.1. Lineage (NCBI taxonomy): Eukaryota > Metazoa > Arthropoda > Branchiopoda > Notostraca > Triopsidae > Lepidurus > Lepidurus packardi. Next base: position 12,623,588 of record JAKZAN010000002.1, read on the forward strand.
GATGGAGCGGAGTAGGATTGCTTGTTGTACACGTCAACAGCGGAAGCAGCCGCGATAAAGGCGAGGACCAAGAAGACCTGTTTTGAAATCAAAATTCATTAAATTTTAGTTACATTGGTAAACAAACAAATCGTGTTAAAATTCTGTACTTGCACCTTTACAAAGGTTCAGTTCAACTATAACTAAATCGTTAAATTACCAAAGTTACATTTAAAAATCAAAGGTACGTTGATTCCAAGTTATTGTTTAAGTGTAATTTAACGTAAGAATTAAGAATAAATAATCTTATACCTTCATGATTGTTCAGAAAATGTTTGCTTGCTTGTTGAATGAAGCTAAAGCTGTTGTGTACTGTTTCCCCAGTCTGCGCTTGGTACTTATACTCTCTAGAGAAATTGTACTTCGTTTGCAACCAAACTCGGTTTACAGATTTTCCTACCACACCCGCTGCGTGCCCTCTTTTCGACTGCATACAAAAAAGGTGTGTGGTTTGTGTTTTTTCACTTGCTCTTGACCCTTATATAAACACTATAACGTGCCAAAGATGGAGAGTCTTTAGTGGGCAGGTTGTAGTTGTTACCTCTCAAATTCCCACGTTGCAAGTACTGCAAGTGAAAGTGGTTCATGTCACGTCAACTTCTTTATATAATTAAAAAAAATCTACTCAGGCAGTATGTGTTGGGAATGGCGGTAGCAGAGCAAAAATGTTTGAAAGGCGAAAATGGTTTCACTTTTGAGCTAAGGATATTAGAAGCTTATCTTGTCGCTAAGAAATTGGCCGGTCACAACACGTGTTACATTTTGAGCAATATGTATAAGCATAATTACGTATTTTTATTAGAAACAAATTAACCAGCTCTGGAATTTCTTCTTTATTTGTCGCCTTTTTTTACAAATCAAATTTGGGAAATTGGTCAGGTTAACAGGAACACGATAGATTTTGCAAGCCATTGACAATTCAGATCTAGAGATCGTGGGCTTTACGGCCGATTTCATGTTCGAATTATGGGGCGCAATTAGGTATGCCAAAGCTAGAAGACTGTGGAATTAGCAAAGAGATTTTTTCTTTGTGACAAATTGCAACACTTTGAAACCAGGAACCATAGGTTTTGTACTTTTTCTCAATGAAGAGGGATTAGCTTCTCGAATAAAGGGCAATCGATAAAGAAATTGAAGACTATCAGAACCACAGATTAGAATTAATTGAATTAATTGAAGATTATCAGAACCACACTATAAAGTGTAGAACGGGAAGATATCTATGCTATCGTATTGTGTAAACTTTAATGCTGTGATCAAATCTAAATACGAAATTCCATTTTAATAAAGAAGAGCCCTTGACATTACATGGTAGCTGCTTTTGAAAATTCGTACGTTTCATGTAAATCATTTCAATTGGTCTAGAGAAGGATGCTAGTTTTACCGTTTGGTAGTTTAAATATTGGTTAATGTTAGTTTGGGTTAACGTTTCTGATTAACGTTAACGATGATCTTACACACTTCCTTCTTCGCTAGACACGAAATTGGTTTCAAGCTTATTGACGATAAATATTGTATTTAAGTTCTCACACACGCATTCAGACCATCGCACAGAAAAATTCGTTTGCGGGTTCTTAGTATTTGGCGGGTTGTTGGTAAGCGGGTTGGTAGGCGGGTTTGGCGTAAGAAGTAGTAGGGGCATACGCCTTGTAGTCACCAGAGTACTGGACATCAGCAACATAGCCGCTGTAGCCATCGACGTAGTAGTTGACAGTCTAATAAAAGAGAACGATTATGAGGCAAACTGTAGCGTCGAATGAAACCAAAGATGTACCTGACGACGGCCATCGGGAAGTACGACGTAGTACGATCCTTTGGTGTTTTCACCGTTGCGGTTTTCTTGGTGTCCCATGTCTACGTAGTAGTCATCCTTGACGGCCCAGTCGAAGTTGTAGTAAGCTGGTCCATAGGATTCTTTGTAGTCTGAGCCCGAGTACGACGGAGAGCCGTAGGATTCCTTTTTGTACACGCTAACAGCGGTGGCGGCCGCAACTACAGCGAGGACCAAGATGACCTGTTATGTAACGAAATGAAATAGATGTTAAGTCACTTCTCTTGCAGAACTCAAAGCAGTACTTACCTTCATGATTATTGAGTTTTTTTTTTTTTTTTGCTTTTGATGCTTGCTGGATGAAGCTAGAAGCTATTGTGTGATGTTTTGGAATCAGATTCCTTATATTTATACTCTGGAGGCATTGTATATCTGTTCAGTACCTTAAATAAAGTCACTTTGCAAGATACCACACCCTGTTGTATCCCCCTCACATTCATATATCCAGAATTCACAACTTTTCTCTGCACTTGAACCTTTTTTTACTGTAACGAATAAGAGCACGCTTGGGGCAAAGTCGTTGAGCAAAGTTGTCCAGCGTAATCATTCAAACGAAAGTTGTTTTCTCATAACGTCTTAATGCACTTATAAGAACTCGTTCTTTTGCGGTTGGTAAAAGTTCAGCAAGGTAGGAAAGAGGTAATGTTAAGCTATGTATCGATACGCGATGGCGTCAATTATGTATTTGGATTATAACTTATTTTGTAGAAGTAGCGAATTAAGAAGAATTTCTTAACACACATCGTTCCTTAGGGAAAATCTGAGTAATTTCTTTCCTAGACCGATTAAAAACCCCATATAGACTTACAGAATCTAGCAAGGGTAGAAAAAAGGAAAACCCACTCCTTTCAAAGATTCAAAATAGCAATTTCTATTTATCAATCTAGTTCATAGTTCTAGTTTCTAGTTCTGACCATTTTCAAACTTATTATAGAATTTCCAATAGAGTAAAACGTTACGTTGGCATGAAAGTTAACTTATAACAGTAGTTATAATAGTAGCAGTTCTTCTTGGAAAATCAATTGCTAGGCAGTGTTTGTATATATTTCATTCGTGACAAGAGAAAAACGATCTTGTGTGAGTCATAAACAAATAGTGTCGCTCTGTACAACAAACGAGACTTTAAATGTTCCTGGAAGCTTGGGGGTCATGATTGATGCAGTCAATCCAATTGTATGTTAGAGAAAACAGTTATTTTTTCCTGACAGTAAATGTTTCCTGACAGTAAATGTTTCCTGTAATTATTTGGAATTATATATAAAAAAAACTGTTAACGGCATTAAATTAGAAAATTATTATCATTTATAATATGTAGAATAATTAGGCAAAGTAGATCCAAGTTATCGAAACTTCGATAGAGTTTCTACTAGTAGTCACTAATACAAGTTCACTCATAGTGCGAGTCGAGTGAAGTCGACTCTCACTAGGCATAGAAAAGGATTCATAGTTGCAAACATGGATAGATGCCAAGATGCATTCATGCGAATGTATAACTTTTGCCAGCTTGTCTTTTCATCTTTCCTGTTTCGCAACATAGGGTGTGGCTGCTTAATGACCGCTTCCGCTAGCGTCATCACAGTCTCTTCTTCAGCCTTGATACGAACACGTGTGAACACAAAACGGATTTCCTACAATTATGTTGGTGCCCGTCTTAATAGCTCTGATTCTCGTCTACCTTTGCTACAAACTAAACGCCAGGCCCCCCAACTTTCCTAACTTTAAATTTAACTTTGCTCTAATCATACTTTGCAACCTGGTTTATTCTAATACAAATGAAATGACGCAGGACCATGGAATTTGCCGGTTGTTGGCTTCTTGCCGTTTATGGGTCGACGTCCATACCTCACTTTACGAGATTTGTCAAAGAAGTATGGTGATATCTTTAGCATTAACATGGGCAGCTTTCGTGCGATTGTATTAAGTTCGTTTGAAACGATTCGAGATGGTTTGAAGGAGAAAAACTTCACCGGACGTCCACCGTTGCGTTTCTTTAAGTTACGTTCCGACCAGAAAGGTAAAGTAGCTCCTGAGAACGCGATTCTTTAGTCTTTCATAAATATATTTCTCCGCTTTAGGAATTATCTTGTCTGAAGGCCATACGTGGGTTGAACTGAGACGTTTTACGCTGAGACACCTAAAAGATTTGGGATTGGGCAAATCGAGTCTCGAGAGGGTGATCCAAGAAGAAATCCGGGAATTAATCGAGTCTCACAAGTGACTAATTTTTTGTAAAATACCTAAAGAACCTCTACAATCTTTAATTTTACCATCTTCAAGTTTAATTTAAATGAACGGACGAATGTAATTCTATTTTTTCGGGGGTTTTCAGGAAAAGTGTTGGAAAACCGATTCAATTGCGAAATACCTTTAATCTGACCGTTCTTATGGACGATCGTAACTGGTCAAAGATTCGATTTGGAGGATCCAAAGGCGAGGGCCATGTTAGATACGTTAACAAATTATTTTAAAAAAATTTAAAAAGTGACTTTTATGGATTTTTTAAACCAATGAACTCTTAGGAATATAGATGAAGATGTTACTTCTCGTTTAGCTGAATTTGTACCGATACTGAACTTGGTACAAAAGATTCCCAAGCACATGATTGCTTTTGATAAGGATGCAAAGGCTATGTTCAGGGTAATACTTTAAACATTCACTCTAATTTTCCAAATAAATATAAGGTTCTGGTGTCAGGAAATCATTAATGAGCATAAGCGAGTGCATAAAGAAGGCGATGCGAGTGACTTCATGCACGTGTTTTTGGACAGAATGCAACAAGACGAAAAGCAAGGAAAGTCCACACCTTTCACTGGCGAAGATGGAAGTAAAGTTGACATTATAACTTTACTTTTTGAATGATTGAGAATAAATGGTGGGTGGTATTGCTTGCAGTGGTTAACTTGATCATCACCACATTCGATTTGTTTCTTGCCGGCTCTGAAACTACGTCTACTACATTGTTGTGGGTTTTCTTGCTCTTAGCCACTCATCCTGATGTACAAGAGAAAGTACATGAAGAGTTGGATGCTGTGGTTGGCAAGGAAAGGTTTCCTTCTTATGATGATAGGACCAGGTTTGATTAACTTCGGCTCAAGATTGTATGACTCTTAATGAATTTGTTATGTTTGTATTTGGTTCCAGTATGCCGTACACTGAAGCTGTGTTGTTGGAATGCCAACGGTTTGGTTCTGTAGTACCCTTCGGCATTTTTCACTACGCTACAGCCGATACCAGTAACTGATTTTACAATAATTCAGATCTTGAAACCTAATAAACTTGACCTGGGAATTACAGAATTCAAAGGGTACGATATTCCTAAGGATACGATTGTTTTACCCAACATATACCAAGTTTTGCACGATCCAAAAACTTGGGAGAAACCAGAAGAGTTTTACCCAGAGCATTTCTTGACCAAAGATGGCCAAGTCAAACACGTTGAACAGCTTATCCCTTTTGCTATTGGTAATATAATGTTTAGATTCTGGTTTTCTGTGGCCATTCTAGAACGAACCTATAGTCTTTTTTTATGTATAGGAAAGAGGGTTTGCCCAGGAGAAAGCTTGGCCCGGACTGAACTATTCCTTTTCTTTACTTCCTTGCTTCAACAATTCAAGTTCACTCTGCCGGCCGGACAACCCAAACCTTCCTTGATTGGTGTTCCTGCTATTATCCTTTCTCCTCCTCCGTACGATGTCGTTTTATCTCTACGCAATTAGACTGAAGTTGAGGACAACCGATAAACCAGATCTTTTCCTTTGCGGGACCCTATATTTAATGGTTATAAGGAAATCCCCTATATTCCTTCCTATATAGGAGATGTAAGTGTAACCTTATCAGTAGTTCAAGGATAAGTGTCCTTTTCTTGAAAAAACTTAGTAATTCTTTTCTAGAACCATTAAAAACTTGTGTATACACTTTTTTTACAGTACAGTATACATAATAAAAATACGTACTTGTACAACAACTACTGTCGTGGAACGATATACGGCAACGAGCAAAGCTCACGCCGACGAAAAAAAAGAAAATAAATAAAATAAAAATAAATACGTACTTGTGATATGTACAATAGACACATACAGTATACTGTAAAATTAACTGTATCATTTCCAATGTTCTGGAAATTAGTATTATTATGGAATATTAATAAAAACGGAATAGTATTATTATGGAATCTCTAATTATCTCGTATTAAAACCTACATTTAATCTCGTATTACGGAATCTCTGTTATAATTGGCTTGAACAAGGCTCTAATGCTCTAATGTATACATAATGTGTACTTAATTGGCTTGAACGAGATGCAAGTCATCGTGACTTGTTATAGCTGTACCAACTAGGTAGCCAAAGGGCATAGATAACACTGTAAAAAGAAGAGCTCAGCAAAACCTTCCACAGCAGTATTACGAGAAGGGATGCACTAGTTCTTTCTTTACAAGAGTTTCCCATCTGGTTTCTACTAACATCAACAGTCTGCTTCTCAACCTTGAACAGAGCATGTGTGAAAACAAAATACGTCGCTCAGACAAACATGTTGCTACCCCTTATTATAACTGTGATCCTCGTCTATCTGATCTACAAGATAACTGCTAGGCCTCAAACCTTCCCTAATGGTAAATTTAACTTTGCTCGAATCATCTACTCTAATACAAATGAAATTCTATTCTATTCTAATACATTTATTCTAAAACAAATGAAATGACGCAGGACCATGGAATTTGCCGATTGTTGGTTACTTGCCGTTTATGGGTCGACGCCCCTACCTTACTTTGCAAGATTTGTCCAAGAAGTATGGCGATATCTTTAGCATTAACATGGGCAGCTATCGTGCGATTGTATTAAGTTCGTTTGAAATGATTCGGGATGGTTTGAAGGAGGAAAACTTCACTGGGCGTCCACCTTTACCTTTCTGTCAGTTCCGCTCCGGAGAAAAAGGTAAATTATAGAACTTTAATAGCCCTTCATATAAGAAAACTTTCTCTGCATCTAGGAATTATCTTCTCGGAAGGTCATAATTGGCTTGAATTGCGTCGTTTTACGCTTCGAAATTTGCGAGATTTTGGAATGGGCAAGTCGAGTCTGGAACGAGTCATCCAAGAAGAAATCCGGGAATTAATTGAATCTCACAAGTGACTATTTCCCCTCGATTTCTCATGAAATTAAATGGTTTTCAGTTAAATTTAATTCAGTTCATTGGTGGATCAGGAAAAGTGTAGGAAAACCGGTCAAATTGCAAAACACTTTCAATCTAGCCGTTGTTAATGCATTATGGACGATCACAACCGGGCAAAGATTCGATTTGGATGATCCTAAAGCAAACTTTATTATAGACGAATTTTCAAAGTAATTAACGCTGGAAAGAAAACTTTAGGACGTTCTACAGCTAAATCTATTTGTTTTCAATAGGGCCGTAGTTGAGGGTTCTGCCGCTAGTTTAACACAACTTGTTCCAATACTAAACTGGATAAAAGGATTTCCCAAAAGTGGGGTTACCTTTGTGAACGAATCAAAGTCCATGTTCAAGGTAAAAATTCCAAAGAATTTCTTTTAATTTTGCTAGTACGCTAGTAACGTTTTGTGGTTTTCGGGCTCAGGAAATCATTAATGAGCATAAGCGAGTCCATACAGAAGGAGATGCGAGTGATTTGATGCACGCCTTTTTAGATAAAATGCAGGAAGACGAAAAACAAGGAAAATCCACGCCATTTACTGGCGAAGATGGAAGTAAGTGTATCACAAACCTTTCCTTTTGAAGGCGTAACGTGTGAAGGACGTTTGAAGGACGTTTGAAGGGCATTTGAAGGACGTTTGAAGGGCATTTGAAGGACTTTGAGGTTAATGGCGGCTTGTTCGTTGTTCGTAGTGACTAATCTTATCGTCACTGCACTTGATCTGTTCGCTGCTGGTTCCGAAACCACTTCTACTACGTTGTTGTGGCTTTTCCTATGCATGACAACTCATCCTGATGTTCAAGAGAAAGTACAACAAGAACTGGACGCCGTTGTGGGCAAGGAAAGATTGCCTTCGTATGATGATAGGACCAAGTACGATTAAACTTTCCATGTTTCTAACCTTTTTACACAAAGTTTTTGCTTTTCTCTTAATGAATTTATTATAAATCAACCTTGTTAGTATGCCGTACACCGAAGCTGTATTGCACGAATGCAACGATTTGCTGCCTTGACACCTTTAGGCCTTTTACACTACACTACAGCCGATACAAGTACATGGTTTTCCTGTAAATTACACCTTGAGATTAACCAGCTTTCAACTCTTTGAAATTTAGAATTCAAAGGGTATATTATTCCCAAGGATACTATTATTGTACCCAATTTATACCAAGTCTTACGTGATCCGAAGACATGGGAGAAACCAGATGAGTTTTACCCAGAACATTTCTTGACAGAGGATGGCAAAGTTAAATATGTTGAGCAACTTATCCCGTTTTCTACTGGTATAAATTACATATTGTCTTCTTGTCCATAATCAATATGTTTTTCTTTGTGTGGTCCTTCTTTGTGTTTTAGGAAAGCGAGTGTGTCTAGGAGAAGGTTTGGCCAAGATGGAACTTTTCCTTTTTGCAACTGCTTTGTTACAGCAATTCAAGTTTACTTTGCCGGCTGGAACAGCCAAACCGACTGGACTTGGCCCTTCTTACATCGTCCGCTCTCCTAAATCCTACGATGTCATCTTAACTCTGCGGAAATAACGCTGGGAAGTGAACCTAAATACTAACATTGGGTAGACTTGGAATCTTAATGGTTTGTGTTATTCGAAAATGTTGTTTTATGTTTTAGGAATCTTAAAAAAGCACCAAATTCTTAAAACCATTTCGGAAGTTTTTGCAACAATTCTTTATTTAAACATAAACAAACAGCATTCTCAGTAACGCAGTGGTCGTTAAACACAGGGGCAGTGGCAGTTCGCAACCCGGTCTTTAGTAGGTTGGTTTAGAGTACGGAGTGGGTACATAGGGCCTGGCGTCACCAGAGTACTGGACATCAGCAACGTAGCCGCTGTTGCCGTTGACGTAGTAGTTGACATTCTAAGGCAATACAACTTTTGTTATACGAAATGAAACTGTCGAATAACCCCAAAGATGTACCTGACGACGGCCATTGGGAAGTACAACGAAGTAATTGCCCCTGGTGTTGTCACCGGTGCGGGCTTCTTGGTGTCCCAAATCTACCGTGTCCTGGATGTTGTAGCCGAAATTGTAGTTAGCCGGGGCAGATTGTCCCTGGTAGGTTTGGGCGGCGGCGGCGGCGACCAAAGCGAGTACCAAGATGACCTATTATGTTGGGAAAGTGTAGAATGATTTGGCTTTTGTTTTGTTAATGTTACATTAAGTGAATTTACTTATACCTTCATGGTTACTGAGGAATGCTTATGTTTTGATGCTTGCGGAATGAAGCTGGAAGCTGTTGTGTGATCTCTTCGAAGCAAAATATAGATATTTATACTCGAGAGAAATACATTTTTTCAGAAATAAGCTCAGATAATACAGGGTACCACACCCTTTTATTGCTCGTACTGTATGACCCCTGCAACATGGTGTCCTTGCACTTGATTAGTGTTCGTTGTGATGGGGAAAAAAGTGGATTTCAAAGTATATTAATTGTACCATGACGTATTCTCTATTAGGAAATCCATATCTTATTAACTTTTTATGCCATCAATTGGCTTCTTACAATGATTCTTGGATCATGAAAGTATGGCAAAACGTTAAAAACTGGTTCAGATGACTGGTACAAACTGTGGACGATACAATCATAATAAAATCCGCTTTTTTCATAAACTGTTGAAAAACACTGTACCTGTCTGGCTTTGCTAAACAGATGACAATATTTAAAACTTCAAATACGAAGAAAAGACTACTTAATCAAGACCAGACACATTCATTTCCCGAGACGACGGAATACAAGTTCTTGGAAACTTAACTGTTGAAATTCCAGAAATATTCCATAGAAAATTATACGTTGTTACAGATAGTTATGTAGTTAACGATAGTTATGAATCATATTGATATAAATACTAGTAAAAAGATATAAATATAGATATAAATACCAGTAAAAAGTAGTTTGTTAGATAGTATGTAAAAGTAATTAAGTGTAATAAAATTAGAAGTTAATCAGATTAATTCACCATAATTCATGTTAGATAAGTATTGTGTAACTACATATTAAATAAGAAAACCTTATTTATCATTAATCATAATAAAATCCGCTTTTTTCATAAACTGTTGAAAAACACTGTAGCTGTCTGGCTTTGCTAAACAGATGACAATATTTGTACGCAACACTAAAGAGACTGTCACGATGTTCGCACATATAGTTCAATTTATTGTGGAATCACTATTACAAGCAACTTGATAAAACGAGGTAAAAACAATTCGGATAAAAGACCGGCACGTCCGTTTGTCAGTGCAGCTGTATATCGTATCCCGATATCCTTGAGGGTCAACTCAGGTTGAGCGTCAGTCAAACGTTAAAGGTTATCGATCGGTAAAAGGATAAAAATTCTACTGTCGCGAACCTTGGGCATGAATCCGCCAAGGTCGCCTAGTCGGAGTCATTTCGAGTCTCACGTTCGTACCTTCTGGACTCACTGTCCAGAACAATATTTAAAACTTCAAATACGAAGAAAAGACTACTTAATCAAGACCACACACATTCATTTCCCGAGTCGACGGAATACAAGTTCTTGGAAACTTAACTGTTGAAATTACAGAAATATTCCTTAGAAAATTCTACGCTGTTACAGATAGTTATGTAGTTAACGACAGTTATGAATCATATTGATTAGATATAAAAGTAAAAAGTATAATTAGTAAAAAGTAGTTCGTTAGATACTATTTCAAATACTAAGATGCTTAAGATACTAAGATACTTTAAGATACTATTTAAAAGTAATTAAGTGTAATAAAATTAGAAGTTAACCAGATTAATTCATCATAATTCATGTTAGATAAGTATTATCTAACTAAATATTCAATAAGAAACCCTGATTTATCATTAATTACAAACAAGGTATTAATTTACAAATAAATTGTATCGCATGCTGTATTGCTTTGTCTTACTGTATTGCTTAGCTTAACGAGTGACCCAAATGCATCAACACTGTTGCCTTGAACAAAGGTACGACGCAAGTAATAAGTTCTCATAACTTTCATGGTTATCAGTGAGTTTGACCTGGACTCAAAGACCCCCCCAAAAAGATCTCAAAAAACCTTAAGGCGTATTGCATATTGAGCAGGAGAAACTCAAAACCAGTCATTCAAGTTTCGATATGGAGTTAGAGTTGTCCTTTCTCGCTTCCTTTTCAACGTCAAAACACAGCTTTTTACCTCCAGTTCTTACAGGAACATCGCCTGCATCGTTTCCTTAATTTGTATGCAAGCAAATAACTACAACTCATACCCAAAAAACTATGTTGGTGCCCTTCATTATAACCTTGATTCTCCTCTACTTTACCTTCAAGTTAACCGCCAGGCCTCGCCATTTCCCTACAGGTAACTTAATTATTCACCTTTTATCTTTTCCATCTGACTTAGTCAAATTTCTTGTAGTTTACAATGTATGGCTGTTCTATTAGTTACAATGTTCTATTATACAATGCACAGGACCATGGAACTTGCCGGTCGTTGGGTACTCGCTTTTCATGGGTTACCGACCATACCTGACGTTAAGGGACTTGTCCAAGAAGTATGGCGATGTCTTTAGCATTAATTTGGGCAACTATCGTGCAGTTGTACTAAGTTCATATGAAATGGTTCGGGACGGATTAAGGGAGGAAAATTTTACAGGACGTCCACCTCTTCCTTTCTCCAAATTCAGGTCAGAAGACAAAGGTAAAGTATAGATGGCGTTAAGAACAGGTTCTTTAAGCGTTCCATGTACTTATTTTTCTGAGTTTACAGGTATTATTTTCTCTGAAGGGCATACATGGTTGGAATTGCGCCGTTTTGCCCTTAAAAACTTAAAAGACTTTGGATTAGGCAAATCGAGTCTCGAGAATATTATCCAAGAAGAGATACGCGAATTAATCGAGTGTCGCAAGTGAATATTTTGCCCAAATCTCTTAAGAAAGTTCATGTTTCACTTAGATTTTTTAGTGTTATCTTACTTGACGTCTGTTTTGTTTCAGGAAAGATGTTGGGAAACCCATCAAATTGCATAATACGTTCAATCTGGCAGTCCTAAACGCGTTGTGGATGATTACCACAGGTCAGCGATTCCATTTGGACGATCCACAGGGAAAAGCTATTATAGAGCAATTATCACAGTATACTAAGATTCATAGAATAGCAATGTTTATGCATTATCACAATTGAATTTCTTTAGGAATGTAGGAGAAGATGCTAACTCTCGATTGATGCAACTGATTCCGATCGTGTACTGGATATGGGGACTTCCCAAACGCACAATATCTTTCATTAATGATTCAAAATCTTTGTTCAAAGTAAAAATTATACTTTAGCCTTGAATTTGCTAATTATTTTTACGGATTTGGTGTCAGGAGATCATAAATGAGCACATGCGAGTGCACAAAGAAGGAGACGCGAGTGACGTCATGCACGTGTTTTTGGATCGAAGGCTACAAGATGAAAAACAAGGGAAATCCACGCCTTTCACTGGCGAAGATGGAAGTACGTGATGTACATAAGTTTGTAACTGTTACGGACAAGTCCGTAAAAGGTTGTTTCCCAGCACAACCGCACCGAAACTAGCCGGAGGCCCCCTATACCTACGCACATAGGTATAAGGGGGGATTGCGAAACCATCAGCCTTTTCCCCTGCAAAACGGAAAAGGAGAGTGGCTCTGCAGAAGCGGTGACGAAAAGACCTGCTAGACGTGTTGTTTCAGTTTTGTTCCTCATTTTCAGTTCCAGTTTCATTTATATTCCCATGTATGTGGTTAATAAATTAGTAAACAAGAACCGAACCCAATGTTACTAGAGCTAGGTAACATTTTCTGGTGCCGAAACCCGAGAGCTCATTGAATAGTGTCACGAACTTGATTTTGATCTGACATGGCTACAAGTGACCTCGCCCCGACCGTAGACGTGCCGTTCGCAAACGACCTGAGGGGACTTAAACAAACGCGCACAAACGCCAAACGTACCCTCACTCGTGTTATCAACCGAATCTCCACCCATGTCGCTGAGCGAGGGAGTCGAAGTGCACTGAAGGTTCATCGTATCCACCTAACCGACGCTTTCGAGGATTGTATGAACGCCCACCGAAACTATATGAGGCAAACAGACATCGAAGCCGACATCGCATCATCGGACGACTGGGTCCAGGAAGTAGATGAAACTACACGGAGATGCTACACCGACATCGATGATTATTTAGCTTCAAGGGCGAATAGCGTCTCGTCTGTGTCGTCTCGGTCAACAGTACTCTCCTCCCCTCGCACTCTACTTTCCGAAGCTAAACGAAAATCGAAGGAAACGGAACTACGACTTCAACAAGCCGCGAGGGCTGAAGAAAATCGCCTGCAGGAGGCCGCGAGGCTTCGGAAGCTGCAAGCCGATTTAGAGGAGCAATCGATTCGTATAGAATCAGCGAAGCAACAACGCGCCCTAGCGGACGAGCTGGAACTCACCAACCTTCAAGTGGCGTTGTACGAGAGCGCCGTTGAAGAGGAAGAGCTGCCACCCGATGGCGAAGCTGAATGTACGAGACCAGAGGAGGCCACGCCCCCTATTACATCGTTGCAATCACCATACGCTTCGCCAATAGCCCAGCAGGACAACCGTAATGACTTGGCTCTCCCACGATCTCCGAACCCCTTCCCTCGGAAAATCTCGTACCACCGACCGGACACCGACCCACCGCGCTCTGCAAACGGGCCGGCCGACATGCGAACTTTCGTTACCCAGCCCGATGAGTGGATTAGCGACACAGACGACCCAAACACACCAGCGTTGCCTTCCCAAGCAGCCCCTCCCTACGCGCCTTGGCTTGCAGGCGTCATGCCAAGGCTCGATCTGAATCCCTTTGATGGCGACCCGAGGGAGTGGCCCCTCTTCATCGGAAATTTTAAAACACTAGTACACGACGTGGTGCCCTGTGACTCCCAACGAATCGCGATTCTACGTCAATTGCTGACGCCGAAGATCCGCGAAAGCATCGCAGAGACGCTACACAGCCCTGTGTTGTATCGACAAGCGTTAAGGGAGTTACAAGACCAGTACGGCCACCCCCACCTAGTGGCTCGCTCCTATGTCAAGACCCTCATTGACCTTCCGAATCTGAAGAATTACGATTTTGAATCCCTAAAGACCTTTTCGCGAAAACTCCACGGATCGGTCACCACGTTACTCCTCAGCGGATACAAGCAGGAGTTATCATCGGCCGTCACATTGGAGCAACTGTTAGGTAAATTGCCCGTGGGTATACGAAGCAGATGGGGTCGCCAGGTACTACGTCTAGAACCGCGACTTCCTACGTTATTAGACTTTGACTCTTGGCTCCAGTACGAGGTCAAGGCTGAGACACGAGTACGACCGATAGAGGGCAACACCGACATATATAAACCGAAAGGGAGCGAGGGTCACAAGACTAATAAAGCTGGATTGAAACCACGCAGGGACCAGACGCCATACCCGACGGTCCTCGCTACAAAATTAGCGGCCGAAGACACTGAAGGAAGCTGGGTTTGCTTCGCCTGCAAGGAGAAGCACCAAACGAAGGATTGCAAGAAGTTTACGTCCCTGTCTCCCTCCGAAAGAATCCGATTGGCGAAGGAAAATGGCATTTGTTTTCGCTGTTTGCGGAAAGGGCATATTGGCCGAGACTGCGCTTCTACGAAGGAGTGTGGTACGAGCGGTTGTAAGCGCTACCACCACCCTCTTCTCCATGACGCCCCACGAGCCTTTGACCGGAAAGGTCCAAGCGATACAGCAAACCGAAATGGCCTTACATCCGGAGGTGACGCCGAAGACCCTGACGACAACCGACATGTTAACCATGTGACAACAAATGCGAATAACACTGAGGTGTTATTGGCAGTAGTACCCGTCAGACTCCGCTCGGATTACACCTACCTCGACACCTTCGCTTTGCTAGACAGCGGGAGCGAAGTCTCCTTGATCCGCCAGGACATCGCTGACAAGCTCCATCTCGAGGGCGGAACCGAAGTTCTGCGGATCGGGACCTTCCACGGCCAGGACCCAATCCTGAATACCAGGAAGGTTACAGTTAAGGTCGAGTCCCTGGACCAGAACACGTGCCTTGACGTAATAGATGCCCTAACCGTACCAAAATTGAATGTCTCAAGAAGATCAGTTAACTGGCCAAAATTAAAGACCCGATGGGCGCACCTGTCCGGCATTGACATCCCAGCCGTCGATTCGACACAGGTAACAGTGCTTCTGGGTATGGACGTCCCGGGAGCCCATCGCCAGTTGAAGCTCCGAACATCGAGAGAAACAGCAGCAGCTCCGATCGCGATACAGACTCCCTTCGGCTGGTGTGCAGTGGGCAAGATTCCCAAAGGTCGGATCACAGCGCCACCTAGTTGCAACCTCCTCAACCTACCATCTACAAGGGACGACCACCTGGATGAACTGCTCGAAAAATTTTGGACCATCGAATCATTCGGAGTGGGTACGGCAAAGCGTCCAATCAGTCCAGACAACAGGAAGGCACTACAGATTTTCGAATCTACCCTACGACACGACGGCAGCCACTATGAAGTCGGGTTACCGTGGAGATCATCGGATGTCGCTCTCCCCGATAATAGAAGTGCAGCGTTACGCCGCCTTTTCGCAATTGAGCGTAAGTTTGCACGCAATGAACGTTACGCCGCAACGTACGACGCCGTAATGTCCGAATATGCTTCACTGGGCCACGCTAGGAAGCTTTCAAGGGAGGAGTTGGACGGGCCAGCCGGTCGAACTTGGTATTTGCCACACCACGGGGTCGTGAACCCCAACAAGCCAGACAAGGTCCGAGTCGTGTTTGATGCGTCTGCGTCCTACGAAGGATCATCTTTGAACGCCAGCCTTTTACAAGGACCTGACTTGCTCGTAAGTCTCCCTGGGTTGCTGATACGCTTCCGTGAGAATATGGTGGCCGTTTCTTCGGATATCGAAAAGATGTTCCACCAAGTCAGAGTAAGATCCGAAGATAAAAATGTACTGCGTTTCCTTTGGAGAAGCCCAAAGGACAAATCCGCACCACACACCTACCAGATGAACGTACAGATTTTTGGCGCCGTCTCGTCACCGTCAATATGCATGTACGTACTTAACAAGACCGCGGAAGACTTCGGAACAAGCCAACCAAATCTGATGGAAAAGGTACAACGGAACTTCTACGTTGATAATTATCTAGACTCTCTGGATACCGAAGAGGAAGCAATTGCGGCTTCTAAACAACTGACAGCTCTGCTTTCCAAGGGAGGATTCAGGCTGACAAAATGGCTCTCGAGCTCTCGCACCGTAGTAGCGTCCTTTCCAGTGAACGAACTTGCGAATCCGAAAATGAATATTGACCTCGACGATCTCCCAATTGAGCGAGCATTGGGAGTGTTATGGAACGCCGAAACCGACACCTTTGGATTCAATACTACGGTAAGCCGCGAAGTCACGAACCCGACAAAGAGACAGGTCCTAAGAACCATAGCTAGCATCTTCGACCCCCTTGGCTTCCTGTCGCCTATAATTTTAGCGGCGAAGTCCATCATGCAGGAGGTATGGCGACAACGCCTTGACTGGGACGACAAATTACCCTCCCCCTTGCAGGATGTATGGAACACCTGGGTATCCGAACTTGAACACCTGACGGACTTCAGCATCCCGCGATATCTACGCTTTGGCCAGACCTTGGGTTCTGTACAGCTCCACACGTTCGGAGATGCCTCGGAAACGGGGTACGGCGCCGTTTCGTATCTTCGATTCGCCGACACAGCCGGAGCAGTCGTAGTGTCCTTGGTCATGTCCAAGGCAAGAGTAGCCCCGGTAAAACGGGTCACTATACCACGCCTTGAGCTCTTAGGAGCTGTGACCGCCACTAGACTGGCTAACTTCATCGCGACAGAACTGCGAATCAAGCTGAACGAAGTATTCTTCTGGACGGACTCAACCACAGTCCTCAAATGGATAAACTCTCGCACATGTAGATTTACAACTTTCGTAGCCAATCGCGTAGGCGAGATAATTGAAACCAGTCGACCCGGCCAGTGGAACCACGTCCCTGGATTAAGCAACCCAGCTGATCTCTGCAGCAGAGGCACCTCCGTCACTAGTCTGACTAATCAGCGACTTTGGTTCGAAGGCCCGGAATTTCTGAAAAGGGTCCCAGAAGATTGGCCGATGGGATTTAAGCTGGACCAAACTCCCGAACACGACGACCCGGAAATTGTACCCTTGAAATGGATCGGTCTACTCACGTCATTGGAGGAACCCCTTCTCGACTTGTTCTGGAGGATCGGCAATTTGAGTCGTTTGAAACGTGTCGTCGCCTACGTGCAACGTTTCATCCGAAACTGTCGCTCAGACAGATGCGCACGAATCCTTGGACCGTTACAAGTCTCTGAAGCCAGTAATGCACTGCGAACCTGCCTAGGTGTAGCGCAAAGAAACGCGTTTATGGTAGAAACGCTTGCGTTAAGGACCAGAAAGCCTATTAGGTCTGATTCGCGACTACTGAAACTCACACCGTACATTGATGCCGACGGTATTATTCGGGCCGATGGCAGAATACGCCACGCCCAAATTGACCCCAACACGAAAAACCCGATACTCCTGTGTCCGAAAAGCCCACTAACGCGATTGGTAATTCTGGACTGTCACGAGCGAACGCTTCATTCCTCAACCGAACGGACACTGGCCGAGTTACAACGAAACTATTGGGTGCTTAAGGGAAGGCAGACAGTCAAGCATCTTATTCGACACTGCGCGATGTGCAAACGACTGAGAACACAACCCGAAGTCCCGCTTATGGCAGCATTACCGAAACAACGTCTGGAAGCCTTTAAGCCGCCTTTTACGAACACGGGAGTTGATTTTTTTGGACCGCTCAACGTAGTCATACACAGGAGAGTACACAAGCGTTACGGCTGTTTATTCACTTGTCTAGTCACGCGAGCGGTTCACATTGAAATTGCTCAGAGTCTGGACACCGACTCGTTTATTTTAGCCTTACGACGTTTCATCGGCCGGCGAGGATGCCCGGCTGTATGTTACAGCGACAACGGCACGAATTTCGTGGCCGCCGAGCGCGAACTCAGAGAATGTCTCTCCCACCTGAACAAAAGCCGAATCTACGAAACTGCCCTTCAGCGCGGCATCACTTGGCATTTCTCCCCCCCTTCATCGCCACACTTCGGTGGAGTTTGGGAGCGTTTAGTGCGTTCGGCTAAGTCCGCTTTGCGTTATACCCTAAACAAGCGAACCGTGAACGAAGAAGTTTTAGCAACAGTTATGGCGGAAGTCGAGTCCCTAATTAATGGACGCCCCTTGACTCATGTAAGCTTAGACCACGCAGACCTAGACCCACTCACGCCAAATCACTTCCTCCTGGGCAGGCCCAACCCAAACATACCGCCTGACATTTTTTGTGAAGACGAGGTAGACTCGAGGAAGAGATGGCGTTGTTCCCAGGCGATTGTCGAATTGTTCTGGCGAAGATGGATGCGCGAATATGTTCCTACCCTTATCGAGAGACGTAAGTGGCTTCGTGATAGGCGTAACATCCGAGAAGACGACGTGGTCCTCATCGTCGACAAGAATTCGCCAAGGGGACATTGGCCGCTAGGTCGCGTGATCAAGCCACTACCCGGGCCGGACGGAGTAGTACGCGCAGCGCGTGTGAAGACCGCTACCGGTGAGTTGGTACGACCTGTGGCTAAGCTATGCCTTCTGGAAGAAGCCGACTACGAGGGTGAAGTACGGCGAGACTAGTGTTTCTATACAAGAAACAGGGCCGGCGATGTTACGGACAAGTCCGTAAAAGGTTGTTTCCCAGCACAACCGCACCGAAACTAGCCGGAGGCCCCCTATACCTACGCACATAGGTATAAGGGGGGATTGCGAAACCATCAGCCTTTTCCCCTGCAAAACGGAAAAGGAGAGTGGCTCTGCAGAAGCGGTGACGAACAGACCTGCTAGACGTGTTGTTTCAGTTTTGTTCCTCATTTTCAGTTTCAGTTTCATTTATATTCCCATGTATGTGGTTAATAAATTAGTAAACAAGAACCGAACCCAATGTTACTAGAGCTAGGTAACATTCAGTAACCATTCACATAAGTTTGTAACTATTCATTTTGAAGGAGTAATTGGTGAAGGTCATTTGAAGGTCATTTGAAGGACTTTGAGGTTAATTATGGTTTGTTCGTTAATGTTGTTTACAGTGAGTAATCTGATCGTCACTGCAATGGATTTCTTCGCTGCTGGTTCTGAAACAACGTCAACTACACTGTTGTGGGTTTTTCTACTCTTGTCCATCCATCCTGAAGTTCAAGACAAAGTACATGAAGAGTTGGATGCTGTGGTTGGCAAGGAAAGATTACCTTCTTATGATGACAGAACATGGTTGAATTCAACTTAGCCCAAGATTTAACGTTTTTTTAATAGATTTATTATATCTAAACCTTGTTAGTATGCCGTACACAGAAGCTGTATTGCTCGAATGCCAACGATTTGCTGCCTTGACACCTTTAGGCGTTTTACACTACACTACAGCCGATACAAGTACATGCTTTTCCAGTAAATTAGACCTCGAAATTAATACGTTTTACATGGGTAATTTAGAATTCAAAGGGTATATTATTCCTAAGGATACTATTATTATACCCAATTTATACCAAGTCTTACGTGAACCTAATACATGGGAGAAACCAGATGAGTTTTACCCAGAACATTTCTTGACCAAGGATGGCAAAGTTAAGCACGTTGAACAATTTATACCGTTCTCGACTGGTAGAAACTATAAATTAGGTTTGTATGGTGTTTTGCAACCTAAAAGTTCTTCTTCGTCTGCTATTCGTTCTAGGAAAGCGGATGTGCCTAGGAGACGGTTTGGCCAAGATCGAATTGTTTCTTTTCACAACTACCTTGTTACAACAATTCAAGTTTACTTTGCCGATTGGTCAACCCAAACCGTCCTTAGTTGGTCCTCCTGGTGTTGTTCTTTCGCCTAATCCATACGATGTGGTTTTAAGTCTGCGGAATTAAAGTTTGAGGTTAAGAATCTTCGGAATTTCTATGGAACTAAAATGGACTTCTTGCATGAAAATAATTATGATAAAAGAAGAATTAAATTACAGAGAATTTTATGAAATTCGAAATTGATCTTCACATTAACCCATAGATTTTGTATAATTAAAAAGTACAAGTAATAATAGAGTAGGGTACCATGGTATCACCCTATTATATTGCACAGATACACCTTTCTAAAGAATAAATATTGTATTTGTTTTTCATCACACAAGCATTCACAGACTTGCAATCTTTTACAATTCACATAGGCAAATTTTATGTAGCGGGTTAGTAGGCGGGTTTGTCGTAAGTGGAGGGAGATTGGGTCTTGTATTCTCCGGAGTGCTGGACATCAGCAACGTAGCCACCATAGCCATCGATGTGGTAGTTGACGGTCTAAAAGAAAAGAACGATTAGGAGGAAAATGAAGCCTCGAATGAACTCAAAGATGTACCTGACGACGGCCATCGGGAAGTACAACGTAGTACGACCCCTTGGTGTTGTCAGCGTCGCTGTTTTCTTGGTGTCCCATGTCTACGTAGTGCTGGTCATCCTTGACGGCCCAGTCGAACTTGTAGTTGGCTGGAGCGTAAGATTCTGTGTAGTCCGGAGCAGAGGAGGATTCCTTCTTGTACACGGCAGCGGCGGTGGCGCACGCAACTAAGGCGAGTACTAAGATGACCTGTTGTGTTACCAAAGTAAATTCATGTTAAATTTTATCCCTTGTAATACTTCAAGCCATAATAACTTACCTTCATGATTACTGAGAGTGTTTGTTTTTGCTTTTGATGCTTGCTGGTTGAAGCTAGAAGCTGCTGTGTGATATTTTCGAAGCAAATGCAATACATTTATACTCCGGAGTAATTGTACGTTTGCTAGAACCTTAGTAAACTCACGTAGCAAGATACCACACCCTTTGTTGTACCTCTCTTACATGCATAATCTTACAATTAATCACTTTTTATTCTAATCTACGCGACGCTTATAACCGGAGCAAAAGAAGCGGCTCAGTACGGAGTTTTGGAGCACGCTTGTCCGCCAAAATTATATGAGGGAAAGTGGTTTTCATAACGTGGTAGCGCGCAAAAGGACAATTGTCAGTTAACTGTATGATTGCTCGAGTTTGTTTTTAAGCGATTCCTAGGAATTGCGAAAGGAAAGTGGGGCTTTTAAGGGAAATGGGTTAGTGGACATTAGCTTTGTAAACTAATGTTCTAATCCATTTTTTCTATCAAATGTTCATGAAACAATGTTTTCCTATGAAGCATAGCATTATCGACTATGAATGGATTTTCACCTTAGGCCAAACATTCCAAAACTACAGTTCATTATTGAAATACGTTAAAAAGAAATGTTGAGATCGTTAAATTAGGGAATTTTTAAGAATTGATTGCAAAATATTTATTATACAATTAAACTATATTTTTCAACCTATCTGTTTAGCGCATTATGTAGTATTAGTGACCCAGTACAAGGACCAAAGTACAGTACATCCAAGTTATCGTAGCATGCTGCCATGACTCGACAATTTTCCTAGTCAGAACAACAACATCCCAAAAAAGAGCTCCATGGATAGAAGCCACGATGCATTCATGCAAGACTTTAGCATATGTTAGTTTATCTTCTCGTCTTTCCAGTTTTTTCTACAAGGTTGGGAGTGTGTTCCCTCTGGCTTCTGCTAGCATCATCATAGTCTCTTCTTCAATCTTGTTACGAGCACATGTGAGTACAAAACAGGTTTCCTACAACTATGTTGGTGCCCGTCTTAATAGCTCTGATTCTCGTCTACCTTTGCTACAAGATTAACGCCAGGCCACCCAACTTTCCTAATGGTAAATTAACTTTGCTCGAATCATCTTTGCAACCTGGTTTATTCTAATACAAATGAAATGACGCAGGACCATGGAATTTGCCGATTGTTGGCTACTTGCCGTTTATGGGTCGACATCCATACCTCACTTTGCGAGATTTGTCCAAGAAGTATGGTGATATCTTCAGTATTAACATGGGCAGCTACCGTGCAATTGTGTTAAGTTCGTATGAAACGATTCGGGACGGTTTGAAGGAGGAAAACTTCACAGGTCGTCCACCTCTTCCTTTCCTGAAGTTCCGCTCCGAAGATAAAGGTAAAATAGTTTCCTGAGAATGAGATTTTTTAGCCTTTTATATATGTATTTCTCTGCGTTAGGAATCATCTTCTCTGAAGGTCATACATGGATCGAACTGCGGCGTTTCACCCTTAGAAACTTGAGAGATTTTGGGTTGGGCAAGTCGAGTCTCGAACGAGTAATCCAAGAAGAAATCCGGGAATTAATCGAATCTCACAAGTGAATATTTTTTTCTAAAATATTTAAAGAAATTTGTAAAATTTGTAATAATATATTTAGTTTCGAGTAAGTGTATACTATTTCACTGTGTTTCTTGACGTATTTCAGGAAAAATGTTGGAAAATCGATTAAATTGCGAAATACCTTTAATCTGGCCGTTCTTAATGCGTTATGGACGATCATAACAGGACAAAGATTCGATTTGGAGGATCCCAAAGCGAGGACCATGTTAGAGACGCTGTCAGAGTAAAAAAATAAATAAAAAATAATTACTTTAATGGACTTGCAAACTAATTAACTGTTAGGAGTATAAGCGAAGATGTCCCCAATCGTTTAGCTGAATTTGTACCGATCCTAAACTTGGTACAAAAGCTTCCCAAGCACACGGTGGCCTTTGATAAGAATTCCAAATCTATGTTCAAGGTATACTTATAAATTTTATTGATAATATCCTAATAAATGTAAGGTCCTGATAATAGGAAATCATTGATGAACATAAGCGAGTACATAAAGAAGGCGATGCGAGTGACTTCATGCACGTGTTTTTGGATAGAATGCAACAAGATGAAAAACAAGGAAAATCTACACCTTTCACTGGCAAAGATGGAAGTAAAGTTGACATTGTAACTTTAGTTTTTGAATGATTGATAGGAAATGGTTTGTGGTATTGCTTGCAGTGGTTAATTTGATTATCACCACAATGGATTTGTTTGCTGCCGGTTCTGAAACCACGTCTACTACGTTGTTGTGGCTTTTCCTACTCTTGGCAACTCACCCTGACGTCCAAGAGAAAGTACATGAAGAGTTGGATGCAGTGGTTGGCAAGGAAAGATTGCCTTCTTATGATGATAGGACCAGGTTTGATTAACTTCTACCTTTTTAGTTTCTTTTCCAAGGTCTTCGCGTTCCTCTTAGTGAATTTGTTATTTAAACTTGTTAGTATGCCGTACACCGAAGCTGTGTTGTTGGAATGCCAACGGTTTGGTTCTATGGTACCGTTAGGCGTTTTTCACTACGCTACAGCAGATACGAGTTACAAATTTTATAATGATTTAGATCCTGAAACTTAATAATTTTGATTTGGAAGTATAGAATTCAAAGGCTACGACATTCCTAAGGATACGATTATTTTACCAAACATATACCAAGTCTTGCACGATCCAAAAACTTGGGAGAAACCAGACGAGTTTTACCCAGAACATTTCTTGACCAAAGACGGCAAAGTAAAATACGTTGAACAGTTTATCTCCTTTTCTATAGGTAATAAAAGTTATTGTTTTTAGCTTTCTCTGCAAAAATATTAGACCAAACCTAAGTTTTATTTTTCTCTGATAAATAGGAAAGAGGGTGTGCCTAGGAGAAAGCTTGGCCCGGACTGAACTATTTCTTTTCTCTACTGCCTTGCTCCAACAGTTCAAGTTTACTTTGCCAATCGGACAACCTAAACCTTCCTTGATTGGTATTCCTACTATTATCCTTTCTCCTCCCCCGTACGATGTCGTTTTGTCTTTACGCAACTAAACCTGAAGTTGAGATGTTTCATCGAAAAAAAAAATAATGTTCCATTGGTCAACCTCGTTACTAACTTGTTACAAGAATTCAACTTACTTTGCCGTCTGGGCAAAAGTACCAATTTTGATCGGCCATGGTTTTGCTGTTCTTTTCCCTAATCCATGCGATGTCGTTTTAACTCTGCGGAATTAAAGTTTGAAGTTAAGAATCGTGGGAATTCCTATGCCATTAAAATCAACTCCTGGAATGAAAAGAATTGCGATAATAGTAGTTTCAAATTACAGAGAATTTTGTGAAACCCGAAATTTACCTTCCCCTAACCTATTAAGTTTCTGATTAAAAAGTAGAAGTTATACTAAACTGGGTATACATTCATCAAGCTATTAGATTCTACAAGTACACATTTTTAAGGATAAATATTGTATTTGTTTTTCACCACACGAGCACAGACTTGGAATCTTCTGCAATTCACATAGGCGGGTCAGTAGCGGGTTAGTAGGCGGGTTTGTCATAAGTTGCGGGAGAATGGGTCTTGTATTCTCCAGAGTGCTGGACATCAGCGACGTAGCCACCATAGCCATCGATGTGGTAGTTGACAGTCTAAAAGAAAACGATTAGGAGAAAAATGTAGCCTGGAATGAACTCAAAGATGTACCTGACGACGGCCATCGGGAAGTACAACGTAGTACGATCCTTTGGTGTTGTCACTGTCGCTGTTTTCTTGGTGTCCCATGTCTACGTAGTGCTGGTCATCCTTGACGGCCCAGTCGAACTTGTAGTTGGCTGGAGCGTAGGATTCTGTGTAGTCCGGAGCAGAGGAGGATTCCTTCTTGTACACGGCAGCGGCGGTGGCGCAAGCGACTAAGGCGAGTACTACGATGACCTGTTGTGTTACCAAAATAAATTCATGTTAAATTTTATCCCTAGTAATATTTCAAGCCATAATAACTTACCTTCATGATTACTGAGAGTGTATTTTTGCTTTTGATGCTTGCTGGTTGAAGCTAGAAGCTGATGTGTGATGTTTTGGAACCAAACGCTCGATATTTATGCTCTGGAAGGTTTGTTAAGTTTTTAGTAAGAACTCTGCTTAGCGGAATACCACACCCTGGAATGCCCCGTACATGGCGTACCAAATTAATAACTTTTCCTTGCATTTGACCCTTATGACTGTATCAAAAGTCGAGCTGGGTTCGGACGGCAAGGTTTTTTCCCCCAAAAACCTACATCAGCTATTGCCAGAGAAAGTAGGTTTCTCGTAATGTCGTATAAATCATTTGTCCGTTTTCTTTTTATATATTGCAGTAAACTTATGGTGCTGGCTACTTTTTATATCCATGGTAAAGTTACTCTTTGTTACTTGGTGCAGTTACGATACAGCTAAGTTTACGGTATTGACAAATATGTAAGATTAATTTACTTTTAAAGCTTGTGATATGCTAAGTAAGATATAATAAATGACGTTAAAGTTACAAATTTTGTAGTAGTTATTGCACATTTTAATTATAAAACATTTTAAATTATATGGGGAGGATAGCTCGGGTTATTTTTTGCTCCTTTTCATTATAAAAAGGAAAACCGTATTAGGAAACGGTTGTTTACAGTACTCTACATCTATTGAAATAAGCGTCAAAACCTGTTCCATGTGTAAAAACACAACAACATTAATTATAAAATGAAACTAGAGGAAGTATTGGTTGAAGAACAAGTTGTCATTTTTATGATAAAGCAGCCATGTTCTATGAAATTAGCGAAATTTTTCGTGACTGTTTAAAGAAATTACAACAGTTGTATTACCATACGATTAGTATATCCCGTATACCGAAAGCTTTGTTGATAGGACTAGGATCGAAGTTGTTGGAATGAAGCATTTGGGTCTTTGGTACCCATGGAAGTTATCCTTTCAAGTTGTTTTATAAAGTAAGAACCTAACTGAACCCTTTCCTTTACTTCTTTTAATAAAATCTTCTAGATTTGCTCCTTGCATGGCAATAATTATGATAAATGCAGTTTCAAATTACACATAATGTTGTTTAATTCGGAACTGCTCATTACACTCCCCATCGAACTTGTGTAATTAAGTAAGTAGAAGTAAAAATATCGTAGGGTACCATGGTATCACCCTATTATATGGCAGAAATACACATTTTTTAAAGAATAAATAGTGTATTTGTTTTCCGTTACACGAGCATTCACAGCCTTGGAATCTTCTACAATTCACATAAGCCGGTTAGTAGCTAGTTAGTAGGCGGGTTTGGCATAAGTGGAGGGAGATTGGGTCTTGTATTCTCCGGAGTGCTGGACATCAGCGACGTAGCCACCATAGCCATCGATGTGGTAGTTGACAGTCTAAAAGAAAAGAACGATTAGGAGGAAAATGAAGCCTCGAATGAACTCATAGATGTACCTGACGACGGCCATCGGGAAGTACGACGTAGTACGACCCCTTGGTGTTGTCAGCGTCGCTGTTTTCTTGGTGTCCCATGTCTACGTAGTGCTGGTCATCCTTGACGGCCCAGTCGAACTTGTAGTTGGCTGGAGCGTAAGATTCTGTGTAGTCCGGAGCAGTGGAGGATTCCTTCTTGTACACGGCAGCGGCGGTGGCGCACGCAACTAAGGCGAGTACTAAGATGACCTGTTGTGTTACCAAAGTAAATTCATGTTAAATTTTATCCCTTGTAATACTTCAAGCCATAATAACTTACCTTCATGATTACTGAGAGTGTTTGTTTTTGCTTTTGATGCTTGCTGGTTGAAGCTAGAAGCTGCTGTGTGATATTTTCGAAGCAAATGCAATACATTTATACTCCGGAGTAATTGTACGTTTGCTAGAACCTTAGTAAACTCACGTAGCAAGATACCACACCCTTTGTTGTACCTCTCTTACATGCATAATCTTACAATTAATCACTTTTTATTCTAATCTACGCGACGCTTATAACCGGAGCAAAAGAAGCGGCTCAGTACGGAGTTTTGGAGCACGCTTGTCCGCCAAAATTATTGGAGGGAAAGTGGTTTTCATAACGTGGTAGTGCGCAAAAGGACAATTGTCAGTTAACTCTAGGATTGCTCGAGTTAGTTTTTAAGCGATTTCTAAGAATTGCGAAAGGAAAGTGGGGCATTTAAGGGAAGTAGGTTAGTGGGACATTAGCTTTGTAAACTAATGTTCTAATCCATTTTTGCTATCAAATCTTCATGAAACAATGTTTTCATATGAAGCATAGTATTATCGACTATGAATCGATTTCCACCGTAGGCCAAACATTCCAAAACTGAAGTTCATTATTGAAATGCGTTAAAAAGAAACTTTGACGTCGTTAACTTAGAACTTGGAATATTTTGCAATTAATTTTGACAAATTAATTGCAAAATATTGGTTGTACAATTAAACTATATTTTTAAACGTAACTGTTTAGCGCATTTGGAAGTTTTAGTAACCAAATATATCGCATTATGTAGTATTAGCAACCAAGTACAAGTACCAAGGACCAAAGTACATCCAATTTATCCAAACTTGCTGCCATGACTCGACAATTTTCCTAGTCAGAACAACAACATCCCAAAAAGGAGCTCCATGGATAGAAGCCCAGACGCATTATGCAAGATTTTAGCACATGTGACTTTATCTTCTCGTCTTTCCTGTTTTTTCTGCAAGGTTGGGAGTGTGTTCCATCTGGCTCCAGCTAGCATCACGGTAGTCTCTTCTTCAATCTTGTTACGAGCGCATGTGAACACAAAACAGTTTTCCTACAATTATGTTGGTGCCCGTCTTAATAGCTCTGATTCTCGTCTACCTTTGCTACAAGATTAACGCCAGGCCACCCAACTTTCCTAATGGTAAATTTAACTTTGCTCGAATCATCTTTGCAACCTGGTTTATTCTAATCCAAATGAAATGACGCAGGGCCATGGAATTTGCCGATTGTTGGCTTCTTGCCGTTTATGGGTCGACGTCCATACCTCACTTTACGAGATTTGTCCAAGAAGTATGGTGATATCTTTAGCATTAACATGGGCAGCTACCGTGCGATCGTGTTAAGTTCGTTTGAAACGATTCGGGATGGTTTGAAGGAGGAAAACTTCACAGGTCGTCCACCTCTTCCTTTCCTGAAGTTCCGCTCCGAAGATAAAGGTAAAATAGTTTCCTGAGAACGAGATTTTTTAGCCTTTCATAAATGTATTTTTCTGCGTTAGGAATTATCTTCTCTGAAGGTCATACATGGATCGAACTGCGACGTTTCACCCTTAGAAACTTGAGAGATTTTGGGTTGGGCAAGTCGAGTCTCGAACGAGTAATCCAAGAAGAAATCCGGGAATTAATCGAATCTCACAAGTGAATATTTTTTTCTAAAATATTTAAAGAAATTTGTAAAATTTGTAATAATATATTTAGTTTCGAGTAAGTGTATACTATTTCACTGTGTTTCTTGACGTATTTCAGGCAAAATGTTGGAAAAACGATTAAATTGCGAAATACCTTTAATCTGGCCGTTCTTAATGCGTTATGGACGATCATAACAGGACAAAGATTCGATTTGGATGATACCAAAGCGAGGACCATGTTAGAGACGCTGTCAGAGTATTAAAGAAATAAAAAAAACTACTTTTATGGACTTGCAAACTAATTAACTGTTAGGAGTATAAGCGAAGATGCCACCAATCGTTTATCTGAATATGTACCGATCCTGAACTTGGTACAAAAGATTCCCAAACACGCGAAGGCCTTTGATAAGGATTCAAAATCTATGTTCAAGGTATACTTATACATTTGAGTGATAATATCCTAATAAACGTAAGGTCCTGATAATAGGAAATTGTTGATGAACATAAGCGAGTACATAAAGAAGGCGATGAGAGTGACTTCATGCACGTGTTTTTGGATAGAATGCAACAAGATGAAAAACAAGGAAAATCTACACCTTTCACTGGCGAAGATGGAAGTAAAGTTAACATTGTAACTTTAGTTTTTGAATGATTGATAGGAAATGGTTTGTGGTATTGCTTGCAGTGGTTAATTTGATTATCACCACAATGGATTTGTTTGCTGCCGGTTCTGAAACCACGTCTACTACGTTGTTGTGGCTTTTCCTACTCTTGGCAACTCACCCTGACGTCCAAGACAAAGTACATGAAGAGTTGGATGCTGTGGTTGGCAAGGAAAGATTGCCTTCTTATGATGATAGGACCAGGTTTGATTAACTTCTACCTTTTTAGTTTCTTTTCCAAGGTCTTCGCGTTCCTCTTAGTGAATTTGTTATTTAAACTTGTTAGTATGCCGTACACCGAAGCTGTGTTGTTGGAATGCCAACGGTTTGGTTCTATGGTACCATTAGGCGTTTTTCACTACGCTACAGCAGATACGAGTTACAAATTTTATAATGATTTAGATCCTGAAACTTAATAATTTTGATTTGGAAGTATAGAATTCAAAGGCTACGACATTCCTAAGGATACGATTATTTTACCAAACATATACCAAGTCTTGCACGATCCAAAAACTTGGGAGAAACCAGACGAGTTTTACCCAGAACATTTCTTGACCAAAGACGGCAAAGTAAAATACGTTGAACAGTTTATCTCCTTTTCTATAGGTAATAAAAGTTATTGTTTTTAGCTTTCTCTGCAAAAATATTAGACCAAACCTAAGTTTTATTTTTCTCTGATAAATAGGAAAGAGGGTGTGCCTAGGAGAAAGCTTGGCCCGGACTGAACTATTTCTTTTCTCTACTGCCTTGCTCCAACAGTTCAAGTTTACTTTGCCAATCGGACAACCTAAACCTTCCTTGATTGGTATTCCTACTATTATCCTTTCTCCTCCCCCGTACGATGTCGTTTTGTCTTTACGCAACTAAACCTGAAGTTGAGATGTTTCATCGAAAAAAAAATAATGTTCCATTGGTCAACCTCGTTACTAACTTGTTACAAGAATTCAACTTACTTTGCCGTCTGGGCAAAAGTACCAATTTTGATCGGCCATGGTTTTGCTGTTCTTTTTGCCTAATCCATGCGATGTCGTTTTAACTCTGCGGAATTAAAGTTTGAAGTTATGAATCGTGGGAATTCCTATGCCATTAAAATCAACTCCTGGAATGAAAAGAATTGCGATAATAGTAGTTTCAAATTACAGAGAATTTTGTGAAACCCGAAATTGACCTTCCCCTAACCTATTAAGTTTCTGATTAAAAAGTAGAAGTTATACTAAACTGGGTATACATTTATCAAGCTATTAGATTCTACAAGTACACATTTTTAAGGATAAATATTGTATTTGTTTTTCACCACACGAGCACAGACTTGGAATCTTCTACAATTCACATAGGCGGGTCAGTAGCGGGTTAGTAGGCGGGTTTGTCATAAGTTGCGGGAGAATGGGTCTTGTATTCTCCAGAGTGCTGGACATCAGCGACGTAGCCACCATAGCCATCGATGTGGTAGTTGACAGTCTAAAAGAAAAGAACGATTAGGAGGAAAATGAAGCCTCGAATGAACTCAAAGATGTACCTGACGACGGCCATCGGGAAGTACAACGTAGTACGATCCTTTGGTGTTGTCACTGTCGCTGTTTTCTTGGTGTCCCATGTCTACGTAGTGCTGGTCATCCTTGACGGCCCAGTCGAACTTGTAGTTGGCTGGAGGGTAAGATTCTGTGTAGTCCGGAGCAGAGGAGGATTCCTTCTTGTACACGGCAGCGGCGGTGGCGCACGCGACTAAGGCGAGTACTAAGATGACCTGTTGTGTTACCAAAGTAAATTCATGTTAAATTTTATCCCTAGTAATATTTCAAGGTATAATAACTTACCTTCATGATTACAGAGAGTTTTTTTTTTTTGCTTTTGATGCTTGCTGGATGAAGCTAGAAGCTGATGTGTGATGTTTTGGAACCAAACGCTCCGTATTTATGCTCTGGAAGGTTTTTTAAGTTTTTAGCAAAAAACTCTGCTTAGCGGAATACCACACCCTGGAATGCCTCGTACATGGCATATGAAATTCATAACTTTTCCTTGCATTTGACCCTTATAATTATACAAAATTCAATATGGCTTGAAGCAGGAATCGTAAGGTATGTGCGTTTGTCAGAGAAAGTAGGTTTCTCGTAATGTTGTCGTATAAATCATTTGTCAGTTCTCTTTTTGCATTGCAAAAAACTTCCGATGCCTGCTACTTTGTATGCTAATCATTGTTACTTTTTGTGCTACTTGGTGCAGTTGCAATTAATGTTTATCAAATTCAAAGCAGAAATTTTAAGTTAATTAACATTTTAAATTTTTTTATTCTCAGTAAAAACATGTTCAATGACGTTACAGTTTATACTTTTTTATAATTTATAGTTTAAATTATACCTTATTGTAAATTTGAAGGGAAGTAATTATTGAATTGGATAGTTATGTTTTCTTTTTTTTTCCTTGTGAAGGTGGAAAAACATATTAGCAAATGGTTGCTTAGAGTTCATACTTCTATGGAAATAAACGTCAAAAACCTTTTTGCTCAAAACAGTAACGACATTAATTATAAAACGAAACCATATTTGGTAAGGAAGTATTGATTTTTCCTATCATACACCAGATTCTATTAAATTAGGAAAGTTTTTCGGGGCAGTTTAACGTAATTATCACTGTTAAACAGTTATGTACAGTACCCTTATAGTATACCCCGAACACCAAGCTTGGTTGATAGGACTAGGATCCAAATCGTTGGAATGCCAGCGTTTAGTTCTTTGGTACCCTTGTGCGTTTTTCACTTTACTGCGTTTCACAAAGAGAACCAAATCTTTCCTTTATTTTGTTGAATTCATCGAATACGGTCAGCCTAAGTATTGGATTAATTTAAAGCAAGGGAGAAAACCGCAGCTCGTTAAAGAACTTATGTTCGCTATGGGCAATACATTTATTTGTTTACGTGCCTTCAGAACCTAAAGGAATAGGATTTAAAATAAAGATAGCTTTGGCCCAAGATTGAGCTGGTATCATTTTGGACACTACTCTTCCCACCACAAGCAAGTTAACATTGTCGGACAGCCAATCCTACTATATAATAAAACGTGGTCCATTCGCCTGGCATTCATTCTATACCATTTTCCTTTCCACTTAAGCCTTACAATGTGGATTAAATCTTATGAAAGTAAAGCCAAGTTTGAAAAAGATTACTGGATAATAAATATTGTATTTCTTTAGGGGCAAGCGATCATTTGGAGACAGATATTGTTTTAGGATTCAGTTTGGTTAGTAGCCGGGTTTGCCGTAAGAGGGCGAATGGGTCTTGTATTCTCCAGAGTGCTGGACATCAGCAATGTAGCCGCTGTAGCCATCGACGTAGTAGTTGACAGTCTACGAAAAGGAAGGATAATGAAATTGAAAGTGATACAATTGAAGCGTCGAATGAACACAAAAATGGTACCTGACGACGACCATCGGGAAGAAGAACGTGGTAAGATCCCTTGGTGTTGTCACCGTTGCGGTTTTCTTGGTGTCCCATGTCTACGTAGTGCTGGTCATCCTTGACGTTCCAGTCGAAATGGTAGTTGGCTGGTCCATAGGATTCTTTGTAGTCCGAGCCCGAATACGATGGAGAGCCGTAGGATTCCTTTTTGTACACGCTAACAGCGGTGGCGGCCGCAACCAGAGCGAGGATCAAGATGATCTGTTGTTACAAAAGAGAGTTTGATTTGTGTTGTAAGTCTTGTAGTATTAAGAGTCAGTACTTACCTTCATGATTACTGACTGTTCTTTTTTGCTTTTGATGTTTGCTCAATTTAGCTAAAAGCTGTTGTGTGCTGTTTTGGAACCAAACGCTTCGTATTTATACGCTGGAAAGGATCAGCTAAGTTCGTACAGTCAAAACACAAGCGGAATACCACACCCTGGAATGCCCCATACATGGCTACCAAATTCATAGCTTTTCCTAGTATTTGACCCTTCTAACTTTTGAAAATCAAGTTGGCTTGGCGCAGAAGTCGTTTGACAAGGTTCTCAGAAAAAATCACATTCAATTGTCTGAGCGAAAGTTGGCTTTTCATAAGGCAATTATACTTCTAGAGTAGATCGGGTTAGTTTCAATACCTTTTCATTCTTGTTTCATTCGCTCTGTTTTGAAAAATTCTTGATAAAGTAAATAAGAATTTTAGCGGAATTAGGTCCAGTTTGCTGCTCAATACCTATGTTAAAGAATGTATTGCCTCGCCAACTTTTTTTAATCATCAAGAAAAACGCCTTACTTAAAACATATACATATATAACATATGCATATAAAACATGTACATAGATTGTAAGGAATGATTACCTTCCATATGATTATGGGACTTGATTTTAATAAATAGCGAAGATTTCACGCTTTTTTGGAAATATTGAATTTATTATTTCATTCAGTAATGCCTATACCGGAGCTGTGTTCATGGAATTCCAATGATTTCGATCTTTGGTACCTGCAGGTGTTGTTATCACTCTGTATAGCTATACAATTTTTTTTTTTTTTTATTGAAAGCTCAGGCGTGAGCTAATGCTCGTTGCCGTTTCTGTACAAGTTTTCGCTAGATTTCATATAATTGTTTAAATTACCAATCGTACAATTACAGGTACATGATTCAGTTGGCAAGAATATCCGATGAGAAGAACATTAGTTATAGTTTTGGGGAAGGGGAGGGTAAGTATTATTATGTTTTCTGCAACGTTCTTAAGGCTGACATTATAAAAGCCACGATTATTGGGAAAAGCCTTTGAGCTGATACAAGTTATAATGCCTAGGACTCCATGGGAATTGTCTTTAATTATTAAAGTTCAAAGGATATAGCATTCCTATGTTACGCCGACTTTCCTACAACAATTCAAGTTTACTTTGCCATCGAGGCAATGCAAACCTCCTTTGATCGACATTCCTTCTAGCTGTCCACATAATTAAAAAAAAATTTATTAAAAGAAAGCTTGAAGATTAGCTCTTGTAATGAAATAGAAGTATCTACATTTTTATCATTTGTATCTACATTTCTGAAGCATCTACTGAAGCCTAAACTGGAACAGTTGTTTTCATTACTTTAATATTACTTTTTGGGTTTAGTACTGATCTTGACACCATGACTGCATGGTATTACACGATGTAAATGAAAAAGGAAAACTTTACTAAGGAATAAATATTGTATTTCTTTACAACCACATAAATATTCAGATACGGAAAGTCATTTAGTGTTAAGCGGGGCCGTAAGCTGATTAGTAGCCGGGTTTGCCGTAAGAGGGGGAATGGGTCTTGTATTCTCCGGAGTGCTGGACATCAGCAATGTAGCCGCTGTAGCCATCGACGTAGTAGTTGACAGTCTACATAAATAACGATTATTAGTCAAACTAAAAGCGTCGAAATGACCCCAAAGATGTACTGTACCTGACGACGGCCATCGGGAAGAAGAACGTGGTAAGATCCCTTGGTGTTGTCACCGTTGCGGTTTTCTTGGTGTCCCATATCTACGTAGTGATGGTCATCCTTGACGTTCCAGTCGAAATGGTAGTTGGCTGGTCCATAGGATTCTTTGTAGTCCGAGCCCGAGTACGACGGAGAGCCGTAGGATTCCTTTTTGTACACGCTAACAGCGGTGGCGGCCGCAACTACAGCGAGGACCAAGATGATCTATTAGGTTACAAATGAAAATTATTCGGTTGTAAGTTGTAAGTCTTGTAATATTAAATCAGTGCTTACCTTCATGATTACTTAGAGATTTTTTTTTTGCTTTTGATGCTTGCTGAATGAAGCGAGAAGCTGTTGTGTGCTCTACTCAAAACCAATTCAACATATTTATACTTGATGTGCTCTTTTTCTTGGGAAATACAAACTCACTCAGCAAGGTACCACACCTTTGCAATGTCCCCAAAACGCAAAACACACATGGCGAACACTACTTTTTCCTTCGAACTTCAACTCAGAATTAGAGGTACTGTATTGACTGTCTTGGACTTGCAAAGTAGTATAGAGCAGGTTTAAATAACAACAAACCTTCGAGGGAAAGTTGTTTTCTCAGAATTTCATTGTAGTTATTATCTTTAGCCTAGTTTTAATTTAGTTTTACGTGCCTTTTTAAAAAGTATTTCTACAAAGCGAAAAGCTCTGTAAAAAGACAAAAGAATCAGGCCATTTTTAAAAAATGGAATCACTTCACAATTAGTAAAAAAAAACAGTTATTACTATAGAATGAATTATATTAATCGTGATTATTTTTTTAGAATATTTTCATTTTTATACTACTAAATTATTTTAGCAGAGAATGTTCTGTGCCTATTTTGTAGTATTGTAATTATTAATTAGCATGAATATACGCATTTAATGAACTCTCTTAAGCATAAATACTTCAACTATCAGAGAAGTTGCAAGTCACTCTGACTTACTATATGCTTAGGACATAGACCTAGTTTCATTAGCATTAAACGATACCTCCGAGCTACGAAAGTTCCAACATAAAGAATAAAAGAAAGGAAAAATGCAGTCACTCAAGTTTTCAACATGCGTTAGTTACCCCTTCCAGCACTTCTCGACGCAGGTCAAGTTTGCTTGGCATCCACTAACTTTGTCTCCGTCTCTTAACCTTTGTAAAACGACAAAAGAATCAGGCCATTTTAAAAAAATGGAATCACTTCACAATTAGTAAAAAAATAAAAAAATAAAAAAACAGTTATTACTATAAAATGAATTATATTAATCGTGATTATTTTTTATAATATTTTCATTTTTATACTACTACGTTATTTTTTAGCAGAAAATGTTCTGTGCCCATTTTGTGGCATTGCAGTTTTTTTTTTTTTTTACAAATTTATTAAGGCGTAGGCTTTCGCCTGTTGCCAGTCTCACATTTTTACAAAAATAGGTTGTCCAAATCACTAAAGAAATTAACCATCGAACTGATGGAGTGGTGTAAGAACCACTCATGGAAGGGGGGGAAGGATTATTTCTATTGAGAGTACTGCCAGCTAACAATAAAGATTACAACTGGTCAGACTGGAAGCGGGGGAGGAAGTGAATCAAATGCAAGGAAAGACAAAGACAGGAATATACAGAAGATTCAAGGATCGCAGATTCTGACTGCCTTCAGAATGAAGGAGACTAGAAAGTTAAGTTATTGCAGTTATTAATTCGCATGAATATACGCATTTAATTAACTCTCTTAAGCATAAATACGGCAACTATCAGACAAGTTGCAGTCATTCTGACTTACTATATGCTTAGGACATAAACCTAGTTTCATTAGCATAAAACGATACCTCCAAGGCCAAACGAAAGGTCAAGCCTACGAAAGGCCAAACATAAGGAATAAAGAAAGGAAAAATGCAGTCACTCAAGTTTTCAACATCCACTAACTTTGCCTCAGTCTCTTCCTTAACCTTGAGGGGACCGTATACAAAACGAGTAAACTGTAGGTTGCATACGTTGCAACTATGTTGGTGCCCATTATAATAACTGCAATTCTCGTCTACCTTACGTACAAGCTCAATGCCAGACCGCCCAACTTCCCTAGTGGTACTAATTATTACAATAATTCATTCATGATTAATTCATTAATTAATTCCTTAATTAATTCCTTATTCAATATTTAATTATTATTCAATAATTTATTATTCATTGAATTATCTTCTCAATACCAATTTTTGTTTTAAGACTCGATACAAATTTGACTTTTAGGACCGTGGAACTTGCCAATTGTCGGGTACTTTCCGTTTCTGACCCAGCGACCATACCTTGCTTTTCGAGATTTGTCCAAGAAGTATGGGGATATCTTTAGCGTCAATATGGGAAGTTTTCGGGCTATTGTCTTAAGTTCGTATGACATGGTTCGAGACGGTTTAAAGGAGGAAAACTTCAGTGGTCGTCCACGTTTTCCGTTCGTTAAGTTCAGATCTGCCGGTAAAGGTAAATACTACATAGGCGCTAGAAAAAAACGAGTTTCTTGAACTTTGGATTTTTCATACTTTCTGTTTTCTTTCGGTAGGGATCATCTTCTCTGAAGGTCATAACTGGCTCGAGCTGCGACGTTTTACACTTAGAAACTTGAGAGATTTTGGATTGGGCAAGTCGAGTCTTGAACATTTAATCCAAGAAGAAATCCGGGAATTAATCGAGTCTCACAAGTGAATCTATTTTTCTAAAATATTCCAAGAAATTCTTAAAATTTGTAATAATATATTTAGTTTCGAGTAAGTGTATACTAATTCACTATGGTTTCTTGACGTATTTCAGGCAAAATGTTGGAAAGCCAATTAAACTGCACAGTACTTTCAATCTGTCAGTTCTCAATGCGTTATGGACGATTGTGACTGGGGAAAGATTCGATTTGGAGGATCCTAAGGGGAAGGCAATAGCTGCGACACTAACAAAGTACAACAATTATCCTTTTAGTTTTAGAAAAGGAATTTTGTAGTAACAGTACATCCATTTCGGTACTAATTCTTTTGGTTTGTAGGAGTATAAGTGAGGGAGTTAGTAAACGTATATCTCAATTTATTCCGATTTTAAACATGGTAATAAAACCCCCCAAACATTCAGTCGCTTTTGCAAACGATTCAAAAGCTATGTTCAAGGTATACTTAGAACTTTTAGTTATAAAAGCCTAATAAATGTAACGTCCTGATAATAGGAAATCATTGATGAACATAAGCGAGTACATAAAGAAGGCGATGCGAGTGACTTCATGCACGTGTTTTTGGATAGAATGCAACAAGATGAAAAACAAGGAAAATCCACACCTTTCACTGGCGAAGATGGAAGTACAGTTGACATTATAACTTTACTTTTTGAATTGTTGAAAAGAAATAATGGGTGGTATTGCTTGCAGTGCTTAATTTGATCATCACCACAATGGACTTGTTTATTGCCGGTTCTGAAACCACGTCTACTACATTGTTGTGGGTTTTCCTACTCTTGGTAACTCACCCTGATGTCCAAGCGAAAGTACATGAAGAGTTGGATTCTGTGGTTGGCAAGGAAAGATTACCTTCTTATGATGATAGGACCAGGTTTGGTTAACTTATACCGTTTTTAGTTTCTTTACCAAGGGTTTTCGCGTTCCTATGAGTGAATTTGTTATTTAAACCTTGTTAGTATGCCGTACACCGAAGCTGTGTTGATGGAATGTCATCGGTTTGGTTCTATTGTACCCTTCGGCATTTTTCACTACGCTACAGCCGATACCAGTAACTGATTTGACAATGATTTGGATCCTGGAACTTAATAATTTTGATTTGGAAGTATAGAATTCAAAGGCTACGATATTCCTAAGGATACGATTGTTATTCCAAACATATACCAAGTCTTACGCGATCCAAAAACCTGGGAGAAACCAGACGAGTTTTACCCTGAGCACTTCTTGACCAAAGATGGCAAGGTTAAATACGTTGAACAACTTATCCCGTTTGCTATTGGTAAATTCTAAATTATGTTTTCTGTCGAATTTTGAGAACCTAACACATTTTCTTTCTCTGGTGTTTGTTTTAGGAAAGCGAATGTGTTTAGGAGATGGTTTAGCTAAGATTGAACTATTCCTTTTCGCTACTTCCTTGCTACAACAATTCAACTTTACGTTACCCGCTAACCAACCAAAACCTTCTTTGACCCCACCTCCTTCTGTTATTCTTTCGCCTGAGCCATATGATGTCGTTTTGACTCTACGGAATTAAAGTTCTGTGGTTAAGAAGCTTATTATTCAGCTTCATCTATCTTCTAATTGTATTCACTGAGACAGCGAGTCTATACTATGCTTACAAAGTGACAAAATACAATAGTTAGGGAAATACACTAAATAAGAAATACGTATTGTATTTAAATATCTGGACGTACATATACAATTACAAGGAATACATATTGTATTTTAATGCAATATGTATTCCTTATTACCAGCCGAATAAGCGAAACTTTCTTTGATTCCACCTCCTTCGGGTATCCTTTCGCCTCAGCCATATGATGTCGTTTTGACTTTACGGAATTAAGAATCTAAGGTTACAAATCTTAATAATCTTCTAGTATTCTGTAATTAGATAGTGAGTCTATGGTAAGCATTTCTAGCAACATAAGATTTAACGAATTGCGTTATGTATGGAATAAATATT
Organism: Lepidurus packardi; assembly: GCA_023053545.1. Taxonomy (NCBI): domain Eukaryota; kingdom Metazoa; phylum Arthropoda; class Branchiopoda; order Notostraca; family Triopsidae; genus Lepidurus; species Lepidurus packardi. Next base: position 12,662,572 of record JAKZAN010000002.1, read on the forward strand.
GTATTTATTTTCCAACACACTAGCATTCGTACATTAGTATCGTTCAGTATTGAGCACGGGCAACATAGGCGGGTTGGTAAGCGGGCTTGGCGTATGCGACAGACGCAACGTAGGCGGGTTTATAGGTATGCGGTCTCTTACTTAACCTTGACGGGATCGTTTATATAAACGCGTAAACTCTAGGTTGTTTACGTTCCCACTATGTTGGTGCCCATTATAATAACTGCAATTCTCGTCTACCTTACCTACAAGCTCAATGCCAGACCGCCCAACTTCCCTAGTGGTAATAATTTTTAAAATAATTTATTATAATTAACACAAGTTTAAACTTGCGTGAATTATCTTCTCAATACCATTTTTTAAGACTCGGTACAAATTTGACTTTTAGGACCGTGGAACTTGCCAATTGTCGGGTACTTTCCGTTTCTGACCCCCAGACCATACCTTGATTTTCGAGATTTGTCCAAGAAATATGGAGATATCTTTAGCATCAATATGGGAAGCTATCGGACCATTATCTTAAGTTCGTATGAAATGGTTCGAGACGGTTTAAAGGAGGAAAACTTCAATGGTCGTCCACCTTTTCCCTTCAATCAGTTCAGATCTGCCGGTAAAGGTAAATACTACATAGGCGCTAGAAAAACGAGTTTCTTGGAATTTGGATTTTTCATACTTTCCGTTATCTTTCGATAGGTATCATCTTCTCTGAAGGTCACGCCTGGCTGGAACTGCGACGTTTTACACTTAGGAACTTGAGAGATTTTGGATTGGGCAAGTCGAGTCTTGAACGAGTAATCCAAGATGAAATTCGGGAATTAATTGAGTCCCACAAGTGAATATTATTTTTCTAAAATATTCCAAGAAATTCTAAAAATTTGTAATAATATATTTAGTTTCGAGTAAGTGTATACTAATTCACTATGGTTGCTTGACGTATTTCAGGCAAAATGTTGGAAAGCCAATTAAACTGCACAGTACTTTCAATCTGGCAGTTCTCAATGCGTTATGGACGATTGTGACTGGGAAAAGATTCGATTTAGAGGATCCTAGGGGGAAGGCAATGCTTGTGACACAAACTCAGTACTACAATTATTTTGTTAGTTTTAGAAAAGGAATTTTGTAGTAATAGTACATACATTTCGGTAGTAATTGTTTTTGTTTGTAGGAGTATACGTGAGGGAGTTACAAAACGTATAGCTCAGTTTATTCCGATTTTAAGCAGGGTAATGAAACTTCCCAAACATACAGCCGCTTTTGTAAACGATTCAAAAGCTATGTTCAAGGTATGCTTATAACTTTTAGTTACAATAACCTAATAATAGGTAATAATAATAATAATAAGGTCCTAATAATAGGAAATTGTTGATGAACATAAGCGAGTACATAAAGAAGGCGATGCGAGTGACTTCATGCACGTGTTTTTGGATAGAATGCAACAAGATGAAAAACAAGGAAAATCTACACCTTTCACTGGCGAAGATGGAAGTACAGTTGACATTATAACTTTACTTTTTGAATTGTTGAGAGGAAGTAATGGGTGGAATTGCATGCAGTGAATAATTTGATCGTCGCCACAATGGATTTGTTTACTGCCGGTTCTGAAACCACGTCTACTACGTTGTTGTGGGTTTTCCTACTCTTGGCCACTCACCCTGATGTCCAAGCGAAAGTACATGAAGAGTTGGATGCAGTGGTTGGCAAGGAAAGATTACCTTCTTATGATGATAGGACCAGGTTTGGTTAACTTCTACCTTTTTAGTTTCTTTACCAAGGTTTTCGCGTTCCTATGAGTGAATTTGTTGTTTAAACCTTGTTAGTATGCCGTACACCGAAGCGGTTTTGTTGGAATGTCAACGGTTTGGTTCTGTAATACCCACAGGCCTTTTTCACTACGCTACAGCAGATACGAGTTACACATTTTACAATGATTTAGACCCTTAGACTTAATTTTATTCTGGTAATTACAGAATTCAAAGGGTATGATATTCCTAAGGGTACTTTAATTATACCAAATATATACCAAGTCTTACACGATCCAAAAACCTGGGAGAAACCAGACGAGTTTTACCCTGAGCATTTCTTGACGAAAGATGGCAAGGTTAAATACGTTGAACAACTTATCCCGTTTGCTATTGGTAAATTCTAAATTATGTCTTCTATTTTTTCGAATTTTGACAACCTAACAAATTTTCTTACTCTGATGCTTGTTTTAGGAAAGCGAGTGTGTTTAGGAGAAGGTTTAGCTAAGATTGAACTATTCCTTTTCGCCACTGCCTTGTTACAACAATTCAACTTTACGTTACCTGCTAAACAACCAAAACCTTCTTTGACCCCTCCTCCTTCTATTATTCTTTCGCCTCAGCCGTATGATGTCGTTTTGACTCTACGGAATTAAGAATTTGAGGCTAAAAAGCGTAGTAATCTTCGAGTATTATGTGATTAGACAGTGAGTCTATGGCAAGCATTCTTAGCAGCAAGAGATTTAGTATAGATTTCTATATATATGTGTATGGAAATATCCAAATATATCAAAATTTATATGGAATAAATATTGTATTTATCTTCCAACACACTAACATTCGTACATTAGTTTCGTTTAGTATTGAGCAGGAGCAACATAGGCGGGTTGATAAGCGGACTTTGCGTACGCAGCGGGTTGGTAGGCGGGCTTGGCATAAGTAGCGGGAGCATACGCCTTGTAGTCACCAGAGTACTGGACATCAGCAACATAGCCGCTGTAGCCATCGACGTAATAGTTGACAGTCTACGAAAAGAGACCGATTCTTAATAAAAATAGTCCAAATCAAGCGAGTAAAATCTCCGAAAATGTTGAATTAAGTCTATACAACTACAGTTAGAACTAGGTGGCGTTAAGCTGTAGTATTGTGGCTTCGTACCGCTTCTGTTTCCCGCAGTATGGCAGCACTGCGGGAGTGAGCCATTCGGCCACTCTAAATTCACAGGTGAAGAATTTAAGTTATTTTCTTGCATTCTAAAATACGCTGCAAAGTGAAGTTAGTGTGTCTGAATTTGTTATAATAAAAGCGCACAATGTTTCTGGTTATCGGCAACAATGACAAGTAAGGTAAGGGATGGATAGACCTTTGAGAGTACTGCAGTTCAATAGTAAAGAAACGGTAGCTATAAGGTATTTGTGTTTGTAATGTATTATAAAAATCTAAACATTTCATGCTTCGAGCTCACAGAGCACATAGTTCTCTTAATACTTAGCGGGGGCAACATAGGCGGGTTGGTAAGCGGGTTTGTAGGAGGGTGGTTGGTAAGCAGGTTGGTAAGCGGGCTGTGCGTACGCAACGGGGGCAACGTAGGCAGCGGGTTTGTAGGCGGGTTGTTGGTAAGCGGGTTTGTAGGCGGGCTGTGCGTACACAGCAGGAGCGACGTAGGCAGCGGGTTTGTAGGCGGTTTGGTAGGCGGGCTTGGCATAGGTAGCGGGAGCGTACGCCTTGTAATCACCGGAGTACTGGACATCAGCAACATAGCCGCTGTAGCCATCGACGTAGTAGTTGACAGTCTACGAAAAGAGACCGATTGTTAATAAAAAATAGTCCAAATCAAGCCGAAAAAATGTTACCTGGCGACGACCATCGGGGAGATCGACAAAGTAAGATCCCTTGGTGTTGTCACCATTGCGGGCTTCTTGCTGGCCCATGTTCACGTAGCTGTAGTCATCCTTGACGGCCCAGTCGTAGTTGTAGTAAGCTGGGGCATAGGCCTCTTTGTAGGAAGGACCGTAGGCCGGGGTGGCATAGGTTTGCTTGTTGTACACATCAACGGCGGAGGCTGCTGCGACAAAAGCGAGGACCAGGAAGACCTTTTTAGGGTGAAATACAATAATTAGCCTTTACCTTCTTAGTCGTAGTTACTCTCTTTAAAGTCACTCTTACCTTCATGTTGGGATTTGAAAGGATTTTCTTTGCTTGAAAGTTGCTTGCTGGGGGAAGCTAGAAGCTCAATTGTGATAGTTTCAGACTGGGCTTTCCAGTTTTATACTCTCAGGGAACGAGAATTCCTTCACACTCTTCAGTCAAGGAGCTAACCACACCCTCGATATCTTACCTCCACTGTACCATGACATGTTTGTGTTAGGCTGGAATCCTAGATCTGGATCGACGGGAGGGTTTGGGGGGTAAATATCGCTTTTAGTCAACTTATTCAAAACGTCGTCCCGACCAATGCTTATTCTCCAGTGACTCCAGTGACTTTATCATTATTCTCCAGTGAATTTTCGAGTTTTTTTTTTTTCGTTATTCTTTTATGCACATTCAGGCAAAAAGAGGTAAAAAAGCGAAAGTGATTCCTATAGAATCGCAAGTGTAGTGAATTAACATTGAATTAGCACTCAGCAGCACATACTGCATAAATTAAACAGGCTAATTTGAAAAGAATTTATTTTTTAGGATTCAAATCTATTAGCAAAATTATGATTAAATAACCTTGTAAATTTTATAGAATATTTTGAATATTTATCTTAATAATATTAAATGTATAATTATACGCTTAGTTTCCTGACATATTTATATTAATATACTTAATCATAACTATTTTAATTTTAAAATTTTTTTAAACTATTCCTAGAAGCAAAATACATGATTAGATACGGAAGAACAGTACTTTCTATGAATCAAATCATATGGCGTTTGTCAGAATTAGAAAGGATCTATTTTGTAGTAAAATATAGGCAGATTGATATCGTGAATTTTTAATTCAACGCTCAAAGCGTTAAAGCGTTGAGACAAGATCGGTAGAGGTATAGGACGAATGGTAATCCAGAAGCAAGGACGTTTTGGTAGTGACCGACCCCAGAAGGCAATGTGAACTTAAAATGTAGAAAGGTCGTTTAACTGAAAAGGAAAGGAAAATTGGAAAAAAAACTTTCTCCTAAGCATTTTGCTCTAGTTCGTAAATCTGAAAAAACTACGGGTATAGAAACAGGTGCTCATTCCCTTCCACTTAATGAAGTTGTCAAAAGAAGTATAATACGCGTTCAAGTTATCTAGTTTCAAATAACGCTCATCCTGAGTCTAATGTTCTTTACTTTCACGAATCTTCCAATAGATACTGCAATACAAAACGTATCCTACAATACATATATCAAAGTTCTGCAATACAAAGCGTAAGTCCTTCAACAGTACATAATGTACAAAGTACTCATACAATGTATATACGTACTCACACTGCCTACATAAGTACTTGGATAATACACATAATGTACAACATAATGTACAAAGTACAACATAATGCACAAAGTACAACATAATGTACCATGTACAACATAATGTACAAAATACAACATAATGTACAAACTACAACATAATGTACAATGTACAACACGACAACATAATGTACAAAGTACAACATAATGCACAAAGTACAACATAATGTACCATGTACAACATAATGTACAAAATACAACATAATGTACAAACTACAATATAATGTACAATGTACAACACGACAACATAATGTACAAAGTACAACATAATGCACAAAGTACAACATAATGTACCATGTACAACATAATGTACAAAATACAACATAATGTACAAACTACAACATAATGTACAATGTACAACACGACAACATAATGTACAAAGTTCTCATAAAATGTATATACGTACTCACACTGCCTACATAAGTACTTGTATAATGTACATAAATATTCGTACACTATTCGTGAGTTGTCATAGAAGGTACATAAGTACTTATACAAACGACATAAGTTCTCAAACAAGGTACGTCATTACTCCGTATTCTGACTTTCAAAGGGGTAACCGAGTTGGCAAAAAATACAAGCCGCAGTAGAGCCACGAGTAGCGGCGAGGGTTACCGACCACTATCGGTAAAAGGGAGCGATGGATGACATTAATAATTCCCTTGCTATCGCCAGAAAATGAAACGGATCGTATAGAGATTGTAGGAAAAACTTTTCGTTGGAAGTAAATAACTAATTAACAGGGTAATGTTTTGTTTTTTAATGTATTACATAATATAGCATCCAAAAATCAAAGCTCACAGAGCGTATATCTTTCTCTTAATATTTGGTAGGGGCAACATAGGCCGGTTGTTGGTAAACAGGCTTGGGGTACGTCACAGGCGCAACGTAGGCGGGTTGTGTGTACGTAACGGGGGCAACGTAGACAGCGGGCTGTTGGTAAGTGGGTTTGTAGGCGGGTTGTGCGTACACAGCAGGGGCGACGTAGGAAGCGGGTTTGTAGGCCGGTTGGTAGGCTGGTTGGTAGGCGGGTTGGTAGGCGGGTTGGTAGGCAGTTTGGTAGGCGGGCTTCGCATAGGTAGCGGGAGCGTACGCCTTGTAATCACCGGAGTACTGGACATCAGCAACATAGCCGCTGTAGCCATCGACGTAGTAGTTGACAGTCTACGAAAAGTGACCGATTGATAATAAAAAATAGTTCAAATCAAGCCGAAAAAATGTTACCTGGCGACGACCATCGGGGAGATCGACAAAGTACGATCCCTTGGTGTTGTCACCGTTGCGGCTCTCTTGCTGGCCCATGTTCACGTAGCTGTAGTCATCCTTGACGGCCCAGTCGTAGTTGTAGTATGCTGGGGCATAGGCCTCTTTGTAGGAAGGACTGTAGGCCGGGGCGGCATAGGTTTGCTTGTTGTACACATCAACGGCGGAGGCTGCTGCGACAAAAGCGAGGACCAAGAAGACCTTTTTAAGATGAAATACAACATTTAGCCTTTACCTTCTTAGTAGTTAGATACTAGCTTTAAAGTCAATTACCTTCATGTTTGGTTTCGGGAGAGGATTTGGCTTGCTGGATGAGACTGGAAGCTCAAGTGTGATAGTTTCAGACTGGAACTTCCAGTTTTATACTCTCAGGGAACGAAAATTGCTTCACACTCGTTCAAGGAGCTAACCACGCCCTCGATATCTTACCTCCACTGTACCATGACATGTTTGTCTTAGGCTGGAATCCTAGATCGGGATCGACGGGAAGGTTTGGATGGTAAATATAGCTTCTAGTCAACTTATTCAAACGTCATCCTGACCAATGCTTTGTCGAAGTGAAAGTTAAATTTTTTCCTTGCATTTCCGTACCTGTTATCAAAACAATTAAAATTATTTTAGTGTAGCGTTGATATGTCATTATTCTCCAGTGACTTTTCGTGTTTTTTCCCGTTATTCTTTATGCACATTCAGCCAAAAAAAGAAGTACAAAAAAGCGAAAGTGATTCCTATAGAATCATAAGTGTAGTGAATTAACATTGAATTAGCACTCAGCAGCACATACTGCATAAATTAAACCTTCTAATTTGAAAAGAATTTATTTTTTAGGATTCAAATCTATTAGCAAAACTATGATTAAATAACCTTGTAATTTTTATAGAATACTTTGAATAGGTATTTCAATAATATTAGATGTATAATTATGCACTTATTTTCTTAACAGATTTATATTAATGTACTTAATCATATCTATTTTAATTTTACATTTTTTTCTAACTATTCCTAGAAGCAAAATACATGATTAGGTAAGGAAGAACGATACTTTCTATGAATCAAATCATATGGCGTTTGTCAAAACTAGAAAGGATCTATTTTTTAGTAAAATATAGGCAGATAGATATCGTGAATTTTTAATTCAACTCTCAAAGCGTTAAAGCGTTGAGACAAGATCGGTAGAGGTATAGGACGAATGGTAATCCAGAAGCAAGGACGTTTTGGTAGTGACCGACCCCAGAAGGCAATGTGAACTTAAAATGTAGAAAGGTCGTTTAACTGAAAAGGAAAGGAAAATTGGAAAAAAAAACTTTCTCCTAAGCATTTTGCTCTAGTTCATAAATCTGATAAACTACGGGTATAGAAACGGGTTCTCTTTCCTTCCACTTAATGAAATTGTCAAAAGAAGTATCATACGCGTTCAAGTTATCTAGTTTCAAATAACGCTCAACCTGATTCTAATGTTCTTTGCTTTCACGAATCTTCCAATAGATATACTTAAGTACTGCAACACAAAGTGTAAGTACTCCAACACAATGTACAAAGTGCTCATACAATACGTACTCACACTGCCTAAATAAGTACTTGTATAATGTACATACATACTCGTACACTATACATGAGTTGTCATACAAGGTTCATAAGTACTTATACAAGCGACATAAGTTCTCAAACAAGGTACTTAATTCCTCCGTATTCTGACTTTCGAAGGGGTAACCGAGTTGGCTTAAAAATACAAGCCGCAGTAGCGCCACGAGTAGCGGGGAGGGTTACCGACCACTATCGGTAAAAGGGAGGGATGGATGACATTAATAATTCCCTTACTATCGCCAGAAAATGAAACGGATCGTATAGAAATTTTAGGAAAAACTTTTCGTTGGAAGTAAAGAACTAATTAACAGGGTAATGTTTTGTTTTTTTATTGTATTACATAATATAGATTCCAAAAATCAAAGCTCACAGAGCGTATATCTTTCTCTTAATATTTGGTAGGGGCAACATAGGCGGGTTGTTGGTAAACAGGCTTGGGGTACGTCACAGGCGCAACGTAGGCGGGTTGTGCGTACGTAACGGGTGCAACGTAGGCGGGTTGTTGGTAAGCGGGTTTGTAGGCGGGCTGTGCGTACACAGCTGGGGCGACGTAGGAAGCGGGTTTGTAGGCCGGTTGGTAGGCGGGTTGGTAGGCGGGTTGGTAGGCAGGTTGGTAAGCGGGCTTGGCATAGGTAGCGGGAGCGTACGCCTTGTAGTCACCAGAGTACTGGACATCAGCAACATAGCCGCTGTAGCCATCGACGTAGTAGTTGACAGTCTACGAAAAGAGCCCGATTGTTAATAAAAAATAGTTCAAATAAAGCCGAAAAAATGTTACCTGGCGACGACCATCGGGGAGATCGACAAAGTACGATCCCTTGGTGTTGTCACCGTTGCGGCTCTCTTGCTGGCCCATGTTCACGTAGCTGTAGTCATCCTTGACGGCCCAGTCGTAGTTGTAGTAAGCTGGGGCATAGGCCTCTTTGTAGGAAGGACCATAGGCCGGGGCGGCATAGGTTTCCTTGTTGTACACATCAACGGCGGAGGCAGCCGCGACAAAAGCGAGGACCAGGAAGACCTTTTTAGGGTGAAATACAACATTTAGCCTTTACCTTCTTAGTCGTTAGTACCTAGCTTGAAAGTCACTCTTACCTTCATGTTTGGGTTTGAAAGGATTTTCTTTGCTTGAGAGTTGCTTGCTGGATGAAGCTAGAAGCTGAAGTGATGCTATGTTCCAAGTCAACTTTCTGTATTTATAGTCTTAGCCAATACTATCGGTCTTGAAGAGACCCAGTACGGAATATCCCCCTAGGCACCACACCCATTCTCATGATGCGAAAATATTGTCTACCATTTTCCTGCACTTGACCCCCATAAGTAGAGCACTGAAGGCCGGGTCTGGAATAAGCAATACCGTTACTGCAAGGTTGTCCTGGCTTACCACGTTTCACTACACAAGCGAAAGTGGTTTTTAATATAAAGGGATCTCGACTCGAATCAGTGTCGCGTGACATTCTTCTATAACACCGTCTGGCATGCCAATGTAACATTTTTTGTTGCTTTTCAAACCCAGCACTACAAAAACGACCGTAAAAATGTCGTAAAAAACTTACTTAGTTAAGATGAAACGCCGATCGTTCTCATCATAAAAGGAAATTATCTTATCCTTTCATCTTAGTATACCTTATCAACAAAACTGGTCACTAACGGTGTATAACCTTATCCCCGATTTCTATTCGAAAAAAAAAATCCTGAATTTATATAACCTCGTAAGATTTTTTACACATTTCCTTTTGATTCATAACCTTTTTTTTTGGGTTCCCGGACCACTTTGGGAATCTGATGATCACTGCTGATCGCCATTCGAGAAACTGAAATGAGTACATGAAAAATTGTACAATAATACAATGTAAATGTATAATAATATTTACATGTATAAAGTATCATGTACATGTATCATGCATATGTATTATGTACATGTATAATAATACATGTACAATAATATTTTTCTCTTGTTTTTGCGGAATCCCTGAAGACTATTACCAACCCCCCAAAGAGGTGGGGTCCATGGCCCACTCATTAAGAAGCCCTGTTTTAAATAATCTTCTGATCGAGTTGAATATCTAGGCTAGACAGGGCGCTACTGTCAATTACATGTCAATCAAGCTCAAGTAGGCCGAGAACAACAAATTTTTGACAAAGTCCAGACGACAAACAGAAGGTTTATTTTAATGAGCTTAAAACTTTCCAATGCTTATTATTTACGCTTAAGGCATATAGGTGAAGGTGTAGCACCTTCATATAGTTCAACACTTTCTCGTCGGAAAGTCTTTCCAACGGCACATGATTGACGATCCTGCATGCATGATTGGCCACTGAAAATGTTTTCTTAGAAAAAAATATTAAGAAATTGTTGCTTTAGGGAAAATATATTTAAATATTTTAGAAGGGTGCTTGCCTTCTAGCCAGTTCGCCTATGTGTTGTTTTAAGGTGAAAGAAAATTATTGAAGCGAAGAGAATTTTTTTCTTTTATTTCCATATTGTTTATTTTCTAAAAGTACAGTACCTGGGTAAAACTGGGTAAAAGGGATGACATATGCCGATTTGTCCACTTGCGCTTAACTTAATGAGCGCTAAGTTTGTTTACTTTAGGGACTTTAATGGGAATTAACTAATGTTCGTTAAAGTTGTATTAGTAAATTGGAACTCGTGAATTGGAGCTCAATCAACGGTGAATGCTGATTAACCTGAACGGAGTTGTTTACTTTCAACTCACTGGGGATGAACTCAGATTAACTCAGGTAGAAAGGGTTACCTGACATGAAATTGTCCCGACTAGCCAGGGTAGAAACTGCAAAGGAAAGCTGTACAGTCGTCAGTTTCAACTTTGACCTTGCACTGAGCAGTAAGAACATCCCAGTTGAAGTGTCGGTGTACTGAACCATGTGGTTTCTCTCTGTTCTAATAGCGTTGATTCTCTGCTACCTTGCTTACATATCAACTTCCCGACCTGCGAACTTTCCTACAGGTACTTATAATTAAGAATTATTAAGCTAGAACACTTTTAACAATTCCAAAAAATTTAAAATTATTTAATTTTCGAGTAAATTTGTATAATTCTAATTGAATTGCAGAGAAAATTTTAAATATATGACTAATAAGACCTTTTAACATTCTAAATTAAATAGTAATTAAACTAAAATAGTAATGAAATTAAAAATCAAATAAATTCTTTAAGTTTAATAATTTTAGAAAATATAGGATAATGGATTAGTTATTTTTTAACTAGATAAAATACAATAGGTCCATGGAACTTGCCGATAGTCGGATATTTACCCTTTATGGGCCAGCATCCCTACCTTACCTTCCGAAACCTGTCCAAGAAGTATGGCCCCATGTTTAGTATCAATATAGGTAGCCATCGGGCAATTGTCTTAAGCTCGTACGAACTGGTTCGAGACGCCTTGAAGGAGGAAACGTTCGCTGGTCGTCCACCTTTCCCAGCTTTCAAGTTCCGAGCAGATAATAAGGGTTAGTGATTGGGTTTTTTCCCAAAATGAGGCATTTTGTTCCCACTATACAAGCTTCTGTTTATGCACACTAGGTGTCATTTTCTCTACCGGTCGTAATTGGCACGAAATGCGGCGTTTCATGTTGAGAACTTTGAGAGATTTTGGGGTCGGAAAGAGTAGTCTCGAGATGGTTATCCAAGGAGAAATCCGGGAATTGATCGAATCTCTCAAGTGACTTTTATTGTTTTCCTTCATTGTATGTTCCCTTTCTTTCATGTCCCTTTTTTGCCTTTTAAGTATTCCATTTTCCGTATTTTTTTTATTTTAATTACTGTTCATATTATTAAGGCGAAGGGTTGGGAAACCCATCAAGTTACATAACACTTTCAATCTGGCTATCATCAACGCGTTATGGACCATCACCACCGGACAAAGATTTGATTTAGAGGATCGTAAAGTGAAGCCAATTTTACAGCTTTTTACCAAGTAACCTTTAAACTTGTTATAGATTTCTTAAGGAATTTTTTATTTACTTGGCTCTTGCTCCTTATCTAACCTCTTCTAAGGTCATGTAAAAAATAGAACACAATGCACACACAATGCAGTGACAACGTGACACAAGGACTCGACAGAAGGACGACGGACTGCTGCGTCTTACCTACTTACCCGGAGAGAGTTCGTCCAAAAGATTCTACCCAAACGCCATGTCCGATTATTGCGATTATAGCGATTATTGTCGTCCTTCTGTCGAGGTCCGTCGTCCTTAAGTAGGGGCTCGCAACCCTTGTGTCGACGTCCCAATGTCATGCACATACTAACCGGTGAACCGCGAATCCTATTTAACCAATGGTATCCGAAGAACCGAAATGCGATTCATATTTCTTAACAAATAATGAATTTGCGTATCTTTTCATTGTTAATTTACTGGCAGATTTATCAGTGAGGGCGGATCTGCTCGATTTTCGGAACTCGTCCCTTTAGTATACAAGGTTCGAGGTATTCCTAGTGATCTTTTTACCTTCGTCCATGAAGCGAAATCTATGCTCATGGTAAGATTATTTTCTTTAATTTTGTATCGTTTTGTAATAGTAATAAATTAAGTAGAAATGTAGAGTAATATCTTTACCATCATAATAATAGTAGTAATATTCATAATAATAAATACATTAAATTGTGTCATATTTTCCAAGTTATATTTTAAAAACCAGCCCCAGCACCGTCATTAACCAAACATAATAGTAATTGGAGTTATAACTGTGTGATACTTACAATTATTACTTATTGCTATACAGGAAATCATTGCTAAACATAAGCAAGAGCATAAAGAAGGCGATGTCAGTGACTTCTTGCACGTGTTCTTGGACAAGATGGAACAAGATGAAAGGAAAGAGAGATCTACTCCCTTTACCGGCGAAGAAGGAAGTATGTTTCATGCTATGCAATACAGGATTATCGAACCTGTTTTGGAAATAGAATTTAAAAAAAGAATTAAAGGAACTTTTTTTGGGTCTGTGGTTTATTTGTTGACAGTGGCTAATCTGTTGGTCAGCACGTTCGATTTATTCTCAGCTGGCTCGGAAACGGCTTCCACCACTTTGTTATGGCTTTTCCTACTCATATCTATCCAGCCTGAAATCCAAGATAAGATTCAACAAGAATTGGATGGGATTGTTGGCAAGGAAAGACTACCCTCAATGGCCGATAAGATCAAGTAATGATAACATGAACTTCCGTAACTTAAGACTTCCGTGAACAGCTAAGTTTTCTAAAGCCCGGTTTAGCACAGGAAACGCAGATATTATGTTAAGGCATTATGATATTATCTTAAGAAAAATATCGCGCCAATTTACTATATGGGTACCAAGTTATCCTGCTTGCCGTTTCATGCGCAGAAACAATGCGCGTTCATATACACCCGTACATAGCACTACGCCATCTAGTGATGGCTTGGGTGCAATACGCTGAACTATAAGTCTTAAGGGTTAAGGGAAGTTTTAAGGGTTATAATGATGTTTTAACCGTCATTTTCACGATGAATTTGGAAACTTTCGGCAGTTTACCGTACACTGAAGCTGTATTGATGGAATGCCAAAGATTCGCTTCGTTGCTACCTTTAAGTGTCGTCCATTCCGCGACAGTTGACACCAGTAATGTTTTACACTGTTTCAACTGAATACGTGAAACAAGATTATTAATGATTTGAATTTGGTAAAAACCGTTAGGATTCAAAGGGTATAACATTCCAGAGGGTACTATAGTAATACCGAATCTGTACCAAGTAATGCACGATCCGCAAACCTGGGAAAACCCGGAAGAGTTTTACCCCGAACATTTCCTGACCGAGAATGGCAAAGTGAAACATGTTGAGCAACTCATTCCTTTTTCTATTGGTAAAACTTCCAATTTCTTTATTTGTTAAAAAGAAAAAAAAAAAGAACTGTTGGGATAACATACAACTGAATCCTTTGTATTGATCCGGTTTTTTTTAGGAAAGAGAGTATGTCCAGGAGAAAGTTTGGCTAAAATGGAACTTTTTCTTTTTGCTGCGTCCTTGTTGCAGCATTTCAAGTTTAGATTGCCGGCAGGTCAACCCAAACCTTCTTTAGTTCCACCACCTTCAATGATCCTCTGTCCTCAGCCTTTCGATATTATCCTGACATTACGCAATTAGATGAAAAAATTAATTATCTTAAAATAAATTCTTTGCTTGGTTTTGTGTTTGCGTTTATGTTTACGTTGAATGCCTTGTATCATTTTTTTAAATAAAATTTTGAACAATAATCTTGTCTTGAAATTTCGATTATTTCAATTAATTAGAATAATTACCGAATTAAGAATAGTTCATTAGAAGTTCAATTCATTCAAGGAAAGGAAAGAAATTCATTTCAGTGAATTATAATTATTTGAATTATATTTTTATTTAAATTATTTGATTGTATTTATAGTGAGAGGATTGGTTGTAACTAGGTTTCTAATGATAAACTTCTGTCGGCAACTTTCTTTTTTAAAATTCATTTTTACTTTATTTTTGTGTCGTTCAACTAACAATACGCGAAGATAAGACAGATTGGAGCAGGAAAAAAAATAATGCCCCGCTGCTTCTGGATTTTGGGACTACAACAAACCGGTAATACGAGAATAACACTTTCACTAGGGCAACGGATTGTAAGAAGAAGTTGAATAACACAACTTAAGAAACAAGAGCAAATCTCTCCGGAAAAGAAAAAAAAAGACCTACCTGTCCAGTTTTGAAGGTTCAAGAACGGGGAAACGCTATATTCCCCGTTACGGTGGAGGCAAAAGAAAGGTGTGGTTTTATCCTAACAAGGAGAGTGAGGTAGGTAGGAAGCTCTCCTGATGGAAATTTCGCTCGACTATAAAAACGAAAGGTCCATTCCGAAACTATCATCACTTCAGCTTCTAGCTTCATCCAGCAAACAACTTGTAAGCAAAAAAAAATCCTCTCAAACGCAAACATGAAGGTAATTGACTTTAAAGCTAGTTACTAACGACTAAGAAGGTAAAGGCTAAATGTTGTATTTCGTCCTAAAAAGGTCTTCCTGGTCCTCGCTTTTGTCGCAGCAGCCTCCGCCGTTGATGTGTACAACAAGCAAACCTATGCTGCCCCGGCCTACGGTCCTTCCTACAAAGAGGCCTATGCCCCAGCTTACTACAACTACGACTGGGCCGTCAAGGATGACTACAGCTACGTGAACATGGGCCAGCAAGAGAGCCGCAATGGTGACAACACCAAGGGATCTTACTTTGTCGATCTCCCCGATGGTCGTCGCCAGGTAACATTTTCCGGCTTGATTTGAACTATTTTTTATTAACAATCGGTCTCTTTTCGTAGACTGTCAACTACTACGTCGATGGCTACAGCGGCTATGTTGCTGATGTCCAGTACTCCGGTGATTACAAGGCGTACGCTCCCGCTACCTATGCCAAGCCCGCCTACCAACCTGCCTACCAACCCGCCTACCAACCCGCCTATAAACCCGCTGCCTACGTCGCCCCTGCTGTGTACGCACAGCCCGCCTACAAACCCGTTTACCAACAACCCGCCTATGTTGCGCCCGTTACGTACACACAACCCGCCTACGTTGCGCCTGTTACGTACCCCAAGCCTGTTTACCAACAACCCGCCTATGTTGCCCCTGCTAAATATTGAGAGAAAGATATACGCTCTGTGAGCTTTGATTTTTGGAATCTATATTATGTAATACAATAAAAAAACAAAACATTACCCTGTTAATTAGTTCTTTACTTCCAACGAAAAGTTTTTCCTAAAATTTCTATACGATCCGTTTCATTTTCTGGCGATAGTAAGGGAATTATTAATGTATCCATCGCTCCCTTTTACCGATAGTGGTCGGTAACCCTCGCCGCTACTCGTGGCGCTACTGCGGCTTGTATTTTAAGCCAACTCGGTTACCCCTTTGAAAGTCAGAATACGGAGGAATTAAGTACCTTGTTTGAGAACTTATGTACCTTGTATGACAACTCATGTATAGTGTACGAGTATTTATGTACATTATACAAGTACTTATGTAGGCAGTGTGAGTACCTATATACATTGTATGAGTACTTTGTACATTGTGTGGAGGACTTACATTTTGTATTGCAGTACTTAAGTATATCTATTGGAAGATTCGTGAAAGCAAAGAACATTAGAATCAGGATGAGCGTTATTTGAAACTAGATAACGTGAACGAGTATTATACTTCTTTTGACAACTTCATTAAGTGGAAGGAATGAGAACCCGTTTTTATACCCGTAGTTTTATCAGATTTATGAACTAGAGCAAAATGCTTAGGAGAAAGTTTTTTTTCCAATTTTCCTTTCCTTTTCAGTTAAACGACCTTTCTACATTTTAAGTTTACCTTGCCTTCTGCCTTCGGTCACTACCAAAACGTCCTTGCTTCTGGATTATCATTCGTCCTATACCTTAACGATCTTATCTTTAGCTTTGAGGGTTGAATTAAAAATTCACGATATCAATCTGCCTATATTTTACTACAAAATAGATTCTTTTAGATTTGACAAACGCCATATGATTTGATTCATAGAAAGTATCGTTCTTCCGTACCTAATCATGTATTTTGCTTCTAGGGATAGTTAAATAAAATTGTAAAATTAAAATAGTTAGGATTAAGTGCATTAATATAAATCTGTGAAGAAAATAAGTGCATAATTATACATCTAATATTATTAAAATACCTATTCAAAGTATTCTATAAAATTACAAGGTTATTTAATCATAGTTTTGCTAATAGATCTGAATCCTAAAAAATAAATTCTTTTCAAATTAGCCGGTTTAGTTTATGCAGTGTGTGCTGCGGAGTGCTAATTTCAATGTTCATTCACTACACTTGTGATTCTATAGGAATCACTTTCGCTTTTTTTACTTTTTTTTTGGCTGAATGTGCATAAAAGAATAACGGGGAAAAAAACACAAAAAGTCACTGGAGAATAATGATATACCAGCGCTACACTAAAGCAATTTTAATGATTTTGACAACAGGTACGGAAATGCGAGGAAAAAATTTCACTTTCACTTCGACAAAGCATTGGTCGGGACGACGTTTTGAATAAGTTGACTAAAGCGATATTTACCTCCCAAACCCTCCCGTCGATCCAGATCTAGGATTCCAGCCTAATACAAACATGTCACGGTACAGTGGAGGTAAGATATCGAGGGCGTGGTTAGCTCCTTGACAGAGGAGTGTGAAGGAATTTTCGTTCCCCGAGAGTATAAAACTAGAAGGTCCAGTCCGAAACTATCACACTTGAGCTTCCAGTCTCATCCAGCAAGCCAAACCCTCTCCCGAAACCCAAACATGAAGGTAAGAGTGACTTTAAAGCTATTAACTACGACTAAGAAGGTAAAGGCTAAATGTTGTATTTCATCTTAAAAAGATCTTCCTGGTCCTCGCTTTTGTCGCAGCGGCCTCCGCCGTTGATGTGTACAACAAGCAAACCTATGCTGCCCCGACCTACGGTCCTTCTTACAAAGAGGCCTATGCCCCAGCTTACTACAACTACGACTGGGCCGTCAAGGATGACTACAGCTACGTGAACATGGGCCAGCAAGAGAGCCGCAATGGTGACAACACCAAGGGATCTTACTTTGTCGATCTCCCCGATGGTCGTCGCCAGGTAACATTTTCCGGCTTGATTTGAACTATTTTTTATTAACAAACGGCCTCTTTTCGTAGACTGTCAACTACTACGTCGATGGCTACAGCGGCTATGTTGCTGATGTCCAGTACTCTGGTGACTACAAGGCGTACGCTCCCGCTACCTATGCCAAGCCCGCCTACCAACCCGCCTATCAACCCGCCTACAAACCCGCTGCCTACGTTGCCCCTGCTGTGTACGCACAACCCGCCTACAAACCCGCTTACCAACAACCCTCTGTCTACGTTGCCCCCGTTACCTACGCACAACCCGCCTACGTTGCGCCTGTGACGTACCCCAAGCCTGTTTACCAACAATCCGCCTATGTTGTCCCTACCAAATATTGAGAGAAAGATATACGCTCTGTGAGCTTTGATTTTTGGATGCTATATTATGTAATACATTAAAAAACAAAACTTTATCCTGTTAACTCATTATTTATTTGAAACGAAAACTTAGTCCTAAAATCTCTGTACGATTCGTTTCAATTTCTGGCGATAGTAAGGGAATTATTGATTTTTTTCCATCGCTGCCTTTTACCGATAGTGGTCGCTAACCCGCCCGGCTACTCGTGGCGCTACTGCGGCTTGTAATTTAAGCCAACTCGGTTACCCCTTTGAAAGTCAGAATACGGAGTAATGACGTACCTTGTTTGAGAACTTATGTCGCTTGTATAAGTACTTATGTACCTTATATGACAACTCACGAATAGTGTACGAGTATTTATGTACAATATACAAGTACTTATGTAGGCATTGTGAGTACGTATATACATTGTATGAGTACTTTGTACATTATGTTGTCGTGTTGTACTTTGTACATTATGTTGTACTTTGTACATTATGTTGTACTTTGTACATTATGTTGTACTTTGTACATTATGTTGTACATTATGTGTATTATCCAAGTACTTATGCAGGCAGTGTGAGTACGTGTATACATTGTATGAGTACTTTGTACATTATGTTGTCGTGTTGTACTTTGTACATTATGTTGTACTTTGTACATTATGTTGTACTTTGTACATTATGTTGTACTTTGTACATTATGTTGTACTTTGTACATTATGTTGTACTTTGTACATTCTGTGTATTATCCAAGTACTTATGCAGGCAGTGTGAGTACGTGTATACATTGTATGAGTACTTTGTACATTATGTACTCTTGAAGGCCTTACGCTTTGTATTGCAGAACTTTGATATATGTATTGTAGGATACGTTTTGTATTGCAGTATCTATTGGAAGATTCGTGAAAGTAAAGAACATTAGAATCAGGATGAGCGTTATTTGAAATTAGACAACTTGAAAGCGTATTATACTTCTTTTGACAACTTCATTAAGTGGAAGGAATGAGAACCTGTTTCTATACCCGTAGTTTTATCAGATTTACGAACTAGAGCAAAATGCTTAGGAGAAAGTTTTTTTTCAAATTTTCCTTTCTTTTTCAGTTAAACGACCTTTCTACATTTCAAGTTTACCTTGCCTTCTGCGGTCGGTCACTACCAAAACGTCCTTACTTCTGGATTATCATTCGTCCTATACTTCTACCGATCTTATCTCAACGCTTCAACGCTTTGAGCGTTGAATAAAAAATTCACGATATCTATCTGCCTATATTTTACTACAAAATAGATCCTTTCTAGTTTTGAAAAACGCCATATGATTTCATTCATAGAAAGTATCGTTCTTCAGTACCTAATCATGTATTTTGCTTCTAGGAATAGTAAAAAAAAAATTGTAAAATTTTTATGTAAAAATTTTTTTGTAAAATAGTTATGGTTAAGTGTATTAATATAAATCTGTTAAGAAAATAAGTGCATAATTATACATAATATTATTAAAATACACATTCAAAATATTCTATAAAAATTACAAGGTTATTTAATCATAGTTTTGCTAATAGATTTGAATCCTAAAAAATAAATTCTTTTCAAATTAGCCTGTTTAATTTATGTAGTGTGTGCTGCTGAGTGCTAATTCAATGTTAATTCACTACTCTTGTGATTCTATAGGAATCACTTTCGCTTTTTTGCCTCTTTTTGCTGAATGTGCATAAAAGAATAACTGAAAAAAAACGAAAAGTCACTGGAGAATAATGATTTACCAGCGCTACACTAAAATGCTTTTAATGATTTTGATAATAGGTACGGAAATGCGAGGAAAAAATTTCACTTTCACTTCGAAAAAAGCATTGGTCGGGACGACGTTTTGAAGAAGTGGACTAAAAACCATATTTACCCCCCAAAACCCTCCCGTCGATCCAGATCTAGGATTCCAGCCTAACACAAACATGTCACGGTACAGTGGAGGTACGATACCAAGGGTGTGGTTAGCTCCTTGACAGAGGAGTGTGAAGGAATTTTCGTTCCCTGAGAGTATAAAACTGGAAGGTCCAGTCCGAAACTATCACACTTGAGCTTCCAGCTTCACCCAGCAAGCAACTCTCAAGCAAAGAAAATCCTTTCAAACCCAAACATGAAGGTAAGAGTGACTTTATAGAGAGTAACTACGACTAAGAAGGTAAAGGCTAAATGTTGTATTTCATCTTAAAAAGGTCTTCTTGGTCCTCGCTTTTGTCGCAGCAGCCTCCGCCGTTGATGTGTACAACAAGCAAACCTATGCCGCCCCGGCCTACGGTCCTTCCTACAAAGAGGCCTATGCCCCAGCTTACTACAACTACGACTGGGCCGTCAAGGATGACTACAGTTACGTGAACATGGGCCAGCAAGAGAGCCGCAATGGTGACAACACCAAGGGATCGTACTTTGTCGATCTCCCCGATGGTCGTCGCCAGGTAACATTTTTTCGGCTTGATTTGAACTATTTTTATTAACAATCGGCCTCTTTTCGTAGACTGTCAACTACTACGTCGATGGTTACAGCGGCTATGTTGCTGATGTCCAGTACTCCGGTGACTACAAGGCGTACGCTCCCGCTACCTATGCCAAGCCCGCCTACCAACCCGCCTATCAACCCGCCTACAAACCCGCTGCCTACGTTGCCCCTGCTGTGTACGCACAACCCGCCTACAAACCCTCTTACCAACAACCCGCCTACGTTGCGCCCGTGGCATATCCCAAACCCGCTTACCAACCCGCTACTTACGTCGCCCCTGTTACGTACCCCAAACCTGTTTACCAACAACCTGCCTATGTTGCCCCTACCAAATATTAAGAGAAAGATGTATGCTCTGTGAGCTTTGATTTTTCAGAATCTATATTATGTAATACATTAAAAAACAAAACATTATCTTGTCAATTAATTCTTTTACTTCCAAGAAAAAGACTCCCAAAAAGTCTCTTTCTAATCCGTTTCTGATCAGTTTTCTGGTAATAGTACTGAAGCTAGATTACAAGAAATCGTGTCTTTCATGAAATCTTTCATCAAATCCTATCTCTCGTACGGAATCTGTTTGAAATGTCTTTTGGGGATTTCTGGTTAACTTCTCATCGAAAATTGTAATTTGTTTTAATACTGGCAGGTGTTAAGATAGTACTGCTACAACCGCATTATTCGTTACATGAATAGATGTTAAACCTAATTTCGACCTATATTTTTTTAAAGGAATAATACAAACAAGTTTTTCTTTATAAATAATGCTTTTCGATTGTATTTTTGTTCTTTTTTTTTTTTTTTTTGGTAACCAGAGTTGATTATACTATTTAACCAGGAAACCATTAGCAGTCGTGACTGAATAGATAAAGGAGAAGAATGCGAGTGATTTCTTGCACGTGTTCTTGGACAATGTAGTACCACACGATAAGACAAAACGTAAAAGAGAGATTTCTCCCTTTTACCGTTAGTGGTCACTAACCCAAACCGCTGCTCGTCGCGATTCTCCGGCTTGTCTGTAAAGCCCACTCGGTTCCCTTTTCAAAGCCAGAATGCGAACTAATAAAGTGCATTGCACGAGTACCTATATGCATTATATGAGTACTTATGTACCGTGTACGGATACGCATATACCTTGTACAAGTATATACGTACATTGTACACATGATCGTGTGTACATTGTAATGAAGTAGTATAATTAGTACTTGTGTATGTACATATCTTTTATAAATGCTTACGTACATTGTATTAGATTAACTTAAGAAGTGCCTATATGTACTGGAGATTCGTGAAAGTTAAAGAACATTAGAATCAGGAAGAGCGTTATCTGAAACTAGATAACCTGAACGATTGTTATAGTTTTGTTGACTACTTCATTGAGTGGAAGGAAGGTTTAGAACCCGTTTCTAGAACGATATATTTATCCGGTTTAACGAACTGGAGTAAAATGCCTAGGAGAAACTTTTTCCAAATTGGACTTTTCCTTTTTGGTTAAACGACCTTGCTACGTTTCAAGTTTACCTTGCCTTCTATGGACCATCCTTGCTTCTGGATTACCATTTGTCATATACCTCTAACGATCTTATCTTTAACTTTGCGTGTTGAATTAGAAAATACGACATCTGTCTTGTCACTCAATCAATCTGTCTGTCTGTCAGTAATCCAAGTATCCTTGTTATACCCAACTATTGACTCCAAGCCGTTGTAAATACCCTGTTTAAAATATTATGTAAAAATTATGAGATTATGAAGTAAGATATTTTTTTGAAAAAAATTTAGTGTTTCCAAATGAGGGCGTTTAATTTATGCAGTGAGTAATGCTGAGTGCTACTTCCATGTTAAATGTTGTGATTCTATAGGAATGACTTTCGCTTTTTGAAACTCTTTTTGGCGGCATGTGCACAAAAAACAACGGGAAAACACAGGAATAGCCAACGGAGAATAATGATATCCCCACGCTACACTACACTATTTTTAATGATTTTAAAAGACCGGTACGGAAAGGCGAAGAAAAAAATTCTACTTTCACTATGTCGAGACGACGTTTGAATAAGTTGACTAAAAGCGCTGAATACCTCCCAAACCGTCCCGTTGCTCCAGATCTAGGGTTCAAGCCTAATACAAACAGTCACGGTACAGTGGAGGTACGATACCAAGGGTGTGGTTAGCTCCTTGACAGAGGAGTGTGAAGGAATTTTCGTTCCCTGAGAGTATAAAGCTGGAAGGTCCAGTCCGAAAATATCATCACTTCAGCTTCGAGCTTCACCCAGCAAGCAACTTTCAAGCAAAGAAAATCCTTTACAAATCCCAACATGAAGGTAAGAGTGGCTTTAAAGAGAGTAACTACGACTAAGAAGGTAAAAGCTAATTGTTGTATTTCACCCTAAAAAGGTCTTCTTGGTCCTCGCTTTTGTCGCAGCGGCCTCCGCGGTTGATGTGTACAACAAGCAAACCTATGCCGCCCCGGCCTACGGTCCTTCCTACAAAGAGGCCTATGCCCCAGCTTACTACAACTACGACTGGGCCGTCAAGGATGACTACAGCTACGTGAACATGGGCCAGCAAGAAGCCCGCAATGGTGACAACACCAAGGGATCTTACTTTGTCGATCTCCCCGATGGTCGTCGCCAGGTAACATTTTTTCAGCTTGATTTGAAGTATTTTTATTAACAATCGGGCTCTTTTCGTAGACTGTCAACTACGTCGTCGATGGTTACAGCGGCTATGTTGCTGATGTCCAGTACTCCGGTGACTACAAGGCGTACGCTCCCGCTACCTATGCCAAGCCCGCTTACCAACCCGCTGCCTACGTCGCTCCTGCTGTGTACGCACAGCCCGCCTACAAACCCGCTTACCAACAACCCGCCTACAAACCCGCTGCCTACGTTGCACCCGTTGCGTACGCACAGCCCGCTTACCAACAACCCGCCTACAAACCCGCTTACCAACCCGCCTATGTTGCCCCCGCTAAGTATTAAGAGAACCATGTGCTCTGTGAGCTCGAGACATGAAATGTTTAGATTTTTATAATACATTACAACACACAAATACCTTATGGCTACCGTTTCTTTACTACTGAACTGCAGTACTCTCAAAGGTCTATCCATTCCTTACCTTACTTGTCATTGTTGCCGATAACCAGAAACATTGTGCGCTTTTATTGTAACAAATTCACACACACTAACTTCACTTAGAAGCGTATTTTAGAATGCACAAAAATAAACTTAAATTCTACACCTGTGAATTTAAAGTGGCCGAATGGCTCACTCCCGCAGTGCTACCATACTGCGGGAAACAGAATCGGTACGAAGCCCCAATACTACAGCTTAACGCCACCTAGTTCTAACTGTAGTTGTATAGACTTAATACAACATTTTCCAGAGATTTTACTCGCTTGATTCGGACTATTGTTATTAACAATCGGTCTCTTTTCTTAGACTGTCAACTACTACGTCGATGGCTACAGCGGCTACGTTGCTGATGTCCAGTACTCTGGTGACTACAAGGCGTACGCTCCCGCTGCCTATGCCAAGCCCGCCTACCAACCCGCCTACAAAACCGCTGCCTACGTCGCCCCTGCTGTGTACGCGCAGCCCGCTTACCAACAAGCCGCCTACGTTGCGCCTGTCGCATACCCCAATCCCGCTTACCAACCCGCCTATGCTGCCCCCGCTAAATACTAACTACCAAGAGAAATGTATATGCTCTGTGAGCTCATATTGTGACGTGAAAACTTTATAATACATACAAAAGCAATAACTTGTTAACTGCTTTAATTCATTGAAGAAAAAAACTCGATAATAACTCGTATTTTTTCTACCGTGTAATCTTTTCTTTTGTATAGGAAACATACCTCTCTTTCAACTCACTCACCTTCTTAATTTTATTTAATTTAACCCGCGTAGGCTGACGCCTGTTGCGGTGAACGGTCGAATTTGTACATCAACGCAGTACACAATATACACTAAAGTCAAAATACCAAATGCACTGAAGGGAGTATGTACAGGGTACATTTGGGGGGGAGGGGGATAATGAGGGGGTGGTGGCTATTTACATATGCTTGGCCGCTTCCATAAATTTAATGATAGATGGGAATAGCTTTGAGTTTGACAAAATTTCTTGAGGGTTGAAGTGCACTTTGTGCCTGCTTAAATCCCTGAGCAACATGGCTCTTTCCCTGTTCAAATTGCGACAATGGAATAACAAGTGGGAGAGATTTTGGAAAGAACGATCTTGGCAAGAACACCTGGCCGATGTCCCTTTACCAGTGCGCAGTAGGTAGGACTTCGTCGGGAAATGAGTTGTTCGTATCTAATGCTTTAGAGAAGCTAAGGCTAATGGTAAGCATTGAACACGTTCAAAGCTTACCATTAGCCTTATCCATTTGGTATATCAACTCATCGCACAGTGTATCTTTCTATGGATAAAACAGATTAGGAGGAATTCATAATTCTCGAAAAAATAAACTAAATCTATGAACGAAATTTTCTAGGAAAAGACTTTCGAAACTCACGCTTTTAATACTGTAAATTCCCAAGAAATACTTGTCAATCCAGAGAAAATACTGGACAGGAAAATACTGAATCTAGGTTTATTATACTGTGAAAAAAAGTACAATTTTTCACAGATTTTCTACGCCGCCTTTTTCACCACAAAGAAAATTTACCTGTTTACACTCTTACATTCCGAGTGGAAAAAAATTTGCTTATCAAAATTTTTCAAATACTTTTAGGGTCCCGATATCCTCGCAGGACAGTTACGAGGGACTATATCTAAACCCTTTTTTTGGTGGAAACATCCTTCCATATCATTGCACAAAATAAAAAAACAATCTAGTACACTGCATTTTTGTATTTTGTGTGTAAATTTATAATTAGCTACTTTTTTTCGCCAGTATAATAGTAAATTATTTGTTACATCCAACATGTAGTGAATTTTGAATAAAGATTAGAAGATTAGCAAGATTAGTGAATTTTGAATAAAGATTAGAAAGATTAGAAGAATCTAAAATTCCGAAACCAACCAAGCTGAACGACTAGGCTGTTCGTGTATTACATCCTCTTTGATGACTTTGACAGGTGGTTCTTGTTTGAACCAGTTTTTACCCCTATTTTCTTAACCGGTTTAGGAAATACAGTATAATGCACAGGGAGAAAGTTTTCCTAAATTGGACTTTTCCTTTGCCACTAAACGACCTTGCTACATTTCAAGTTTACATTGCGGGTCAGTCAACCGAACCTCTTCTTACTTCGGAAACAATTCCTTTGTCTTGAAAGCTTCTTAGTAATACTTTTTAAATCTTAACATTAAGTTCCCAAATCGTGAAATGAAATATAATAGTAAAATCTATCAAATCTAATCTAATCTATTGTTTACTTTTTGGAGGATGTTTTGGGACTATTCTCATTGCAGTTAATTATTCTAAATATACCAAATATATTAAACATACGTACATGATTTTATCAGAAATATTTCATTTCAAAATTCGTTGAAACGAACCGAAGTGAC
Organism: Lepidurus packardi; assembly: GCA_023053545.1. Classification (NCBI taxonomy): domain Eukaryota; kingdom Metazoa; phylum Arthropoda; class Branchiopoda; order Notostraca; family Triopsidae; genus Lepidurus; species Lepidurus packardi. The sequence continues at coordinate 12,688,625 of JAKZAN010000002.1, forward strand.
ATTATTTATGGAATATATTTAAACTAAAAAAATACCACTTTTTAAATGTAAATTTTAAACTTTGACAGACTAAATGTCGATTTTCAATTTGGTTTCATTTTCTTTTAGAATAAAGTTTGTGGAAGAGTTATAAAAGAAAAACGAAGAATGGCAAAGTAAAATATTCCAAGATTGGAATTCTGTTGGCAACTTTCGCTTTCGACTTTATCTACCTTCGATATGTGTATAAATAAGGAAAAAAACATGGAATTTCACAAATACTGTCTAACTGTCGAGTTTAATAATACCCAGGCTAAAAGCTTGGCTCTTAAAAAACCGGTACTACGCAACTAACACTTTCACTAGAAATAACGCATGGGAGGAGGAAGTTGAATAACTCGACTAGAAAGAACGAAGCCCCTAACCGTCCCCTTGCTCTAGTTATAAGGTTTAAGTCACTAAGAAAAGCTTTTCCACGCTACGGTGGACTTAGACCAAGGGTGTGGTTATCTCGTAACAAGGAGTATGAGGCAATTAGGTTGCCCTCCGACTCAGTTTCTCTCGGCTATAAAAACGGAAGGTCCAGTCCGAAAATATCATCACTTCAGCTTCTAGCTTCATCCAGCAAGCAACTCTCAAGCAAAGAAAATCCTTTCAAACCCAAACATGAAGGTAAGCGTGACTTTAAAGAGAGTAACTACGACTAAGAAGGTAAAGGCTAATTATTGTATTTCATCCTAAAAAAGGTCTTCTTGGTCCTCGCTTTGGTCGCAGCGGCCTCCGCGGTTGATGTGTACAACAAGCAAACCTATGCCGCCCCGGCCTATGGTCCTTCCTACAAAGAGGCCTATGCCCCAGCTTACTACAACTACGACTGGGCCGTCAAGGATGACTACAGCTACGTGAACATGGGCCAGCAAGAGAGCCGCAATGGTGACAACACCAAGGGATCGTACTTTGTCGATCTCCCCGATGGTCGTCGCCAGGTAACATTTTTTCGGCTTGATTGGAACGATTTTTTATTAACAATCGGCCTCTTTTCGTAGACTGTCAACTACTACGTCGATGGCTACAGCGGCTATGTTGCTGATGTCCAGTACTCTGGTGACTACAAGGCGTACGCTCCCGCTGCCTATGCCAAGCCCGCTTACCAACCCGCTGCCTACGTCGCTCCTGCTGTGTACGCACAGCCCGCCTACAAACCCGCTTACCAGCAACCCGCCTACAGACCGGCTGCCTACGTTGCCCCCGTTGCGTACGCACAGCCCGCTTACCAACAACCCGCCTACAAACCCGCTTACCAACCCGCCTATGTTGCCCCCGCTAAGTATTAAGAGAACCATGTGCTCTGTGAGCTCGAGGCATGAAATGTTTAGATTTTTATAATACATGACAAACACAAATATGGCTATCGTTTCTTTACTACTGAACTGCGGTACCCTAAAGGTCGGTAAAGGTCTATCAATCCCTTACCTTACTTTTCATTGTTTCCGACAACCAGAAGCATTTTGCACTTTTATTCTAACAAATTCACACGCACTAATTTCACTTTGCAGCGTATTTTAGAATGCAAGAAAATAATTTAAATTCTACAACTCTAAATCTAAACAAATGGCCGAATGGCTCACTCCCGCAGTGCTGCCGTACTGCGGGAAACAGAAGCGGTACTAACCCGCAATGCTGCAGCTTAACGCCATCTAGCCAACGGCCATACAACGCAGAATGTACCCAGACTCGTCAGATCTTTATCGACACCTAGTTCTAACTGTTGTATAGACACTGTCCTTACATCAGAGTATACTGTAGAAAAAGTAGCACTAGCGTATTTTGACCACAACAATGGCGTCAATTAGCTTATATTAGTTTCTGTTTGCAAGGTGTTGCTTTCTATTACTTGATTTAAGTTAGGTTTTGATTTGAAATAATAAGGCAAAAATGCTCACTCCCAAAAGTACAAGAGTTGATCTTAAAAATGATTTAAAGTTACTTTTCAAACAGATTTTCTACTATTTCAAAACTTTCAAGTGAGCTCTACAACGTTTTCCTAAAAAGGATCTGGCAACGCTGCCTCACAATAGCCTTCGGACTGTTGCCAAGCCTTCAACAACAGCACACGGCCAGTGTTTACGTTCTAACGTTGGAGTGGAATTTCCTTGCGTGAAGTAACAATCACACCAACAAAAGTTCCCGTTTTCCCCCATAATTTTCGCCGTAATTCGCGTTGAAACAAGTAAATAGACTATGCAGTCCGATGATGACAATGATGACGACATCTGGGCCGAACCTTCCCAAGCGAAAATCCGTTCGCTCGTTTATTCCCCCAGCGAAAAGCCAGAATCGCAGGACCAAGAGCTTAACATAGGTTTCTATTCCTTTACTTCAATATGTTTCTCTACTTCTCTATATAATTATCAATTTATTAGGGCACGTTGGCGTCGTAGCTCTGGTTGTGAAATCCGATCCGCTATTAAACAACTGCCAGCGTCGACAATGGCTCCAGAAAGTGGAAGGAGCATGGTGTAATCCAAGTCATAAGCCTTACGCAGCTGTTTACTTCCAAGAAGCTTTAGAAGCATCCGGAGACCCGTACCTGCTTACGCTCTACATGATTGCCAATAGCATTGACTTTTACAAATGCAAACATAACACTTTTCCATTTTTTGGTAAAAATCCTTCGCATTCTAGAAGCATGTGCTTTCGGTGATTCGGTTGAACGTTTGATTTTCCTAGTAATCGACAACTTCGCGGCTTGGGTGAAGCACACAGGACTGGAAAACGTCCATAACTTGGAATTCGAAGATCGGAGAGATGCGCTGTCTGTGATCCTCAAGCAGAACAATGTACAACTAATTAGGAAAGTGATTTCCGTCTACCAGATCCATAGAGACAAGGAGCACTTTGTGGAGCATATACGAAATTTGGCTAAAGAACACAAATTTGATTCGGTAAACTGCCAAAATTGATAAATACTCTTATTGTAATCATTGCAGTTCATGAAAATACTAATTTTTGCATTCTTTTCGTTAGGCCTGCCGATGTGCCTCGTATTTACAGCTCTACGACCAATTCAGTCTAGATGAGTTCATCGTCGCGTTGGTTTTACAAGACAAATTCAATCTAGTGGAGGAGTACGTCCAACATAGCAAGAATATGCAGAAAGAATTGGTTCTCTTCCTGGATAAACACATCCCCCAACCTGAAAGCCTAAGCTTAATGGCCGAGTAACCATTTGTAGTTATAAAACCCCCCAGAAAGATACTTAACCGCGTTTTTATTACAGTATTATGGAGCTAAAAGACGTTAAACGGTACAAATTCGACAAAAAGATCCTCACAAAGCTCACCACTCGCCTAATGAAGCGCTTCAGCATCCCTTCGGAGCTCTGCCCTAATGCTTCTCGCCGACACTGCGAAGGGGGATTACGATACCTCCTGTACCGCAATTACATTCAAAAATCCTTTGGTAAAAGTTTTGTTATAACTATTTTTAGCTCAATTGGACTCATGTTAATGGAACTTTGATGCTTTTTCGATTCAGGATCTGATAATTTGGACGAGCTAATACGCTTAGCAGTGGGCACTACTGTCGAATTGCAGGAAGAACTGCTCTGGAGCTTGGAGCAGTACGATGATTTGGAAAAAGCCGCGTTTTTTGCCCTAGAATACGATATACCTCTCTCCAAAGTGCCCTCTCGAGTCCAGCCAGCCCTTGATCGCCTTCTCGCTGGAAGATCTGTGGATGCGAGGTTAGAAAAAGATACAAAAGACACTAATACCCATACTAAACGCTTTTATTGCTCCACAGTGGTAGAGGAAGCGTTTCCAGGACGGTTCCAGAAGATAATTGGGACGATCCAGTCCTACCAACCAGTTTCTATAAACTTAAACTGTCATTAAACAATATACGCTTAGTGGAAACCTATCAAGATCTATGCCAGTTCGTAGAAGCAGTCAGTAGGGTACATAAATAGAGTATTTTAAGTGAAAAACAGTGGAAAATAAGCAATTGAAGAACGTTCTGGATCTTTTTTGGATCGTTTAGGAGAATGTGGTTGGAGTGGACGCAGAATGGAGGCCAATTTTCGGGATCCAGCAAGCTACTGCTGCATTGTTGCAAGTAGCAGCTATGGAGACCGTTTATCTCTTAGATGTGATTAAACTCGGAAGTCTGCCCGCTAATCATTGCCTTATTCTTGAGACTCAGGTGTTCGCAAACCCTTACATCATGAAACTAGGTAACGTTTACCCCTATTTCCTTCGTAACTTGTTAGAACTTGCAATTTACTTTGAATTTTGGCGTAATTGACTTATTGTTGTTGGTTTTGTTCGTTAGGTTATGGTTTACGGGAAGATTTGAACGTACTGTCAAGATCCTTACCAGGTTTGGAACGATTGCGCGAGAATACGACCCGGGTTTTGGATGTCAACAGTTTGTGGGACCATATTCGTCAGAAATTTCCTTCATTGATCCCTCATGGTGCCTTTTAACTCGTATTTAAGACGGATAAGGAGCTCAGTTTTGTCTAGGAGGGGTAAATGATGGTAAAGATGCAGCTAAAGGGCTCAGTGAAGTCGTTAGGCGTTGCTTTGGAGCGCCTTTGGACAAAAGTGAGCAGTTTAGCGACTGGGGACGACGACCTTTAAGACCTTCGCAGCTAGTTTACGCAGGTAAATGGCTTTGGACACTATATTTTGGTGGATTACGTTACTTAAGAGGCTTATTACTTATTTTTGTAGCGTTAGACGCGTATTGCCTACTAGAAATCTACAATTACTTTGTAAACGAAGCTGAGAAGCAAGATATTCCTCTGTCGGAGTTAATTACGGGTCTGCAAGCTGGTCATGGGGTGAAACCTAAGTCTAATAAGAACCGCCGAGCGCCTCGGGGCACAGAGCCTGGCGTTGGAAAGGGGAGGGGCTACAGCCCTGGGGCTGGATTAACCGTACCCAAACCACCGGTACGATATATGCCTGGATAGCGCACACTTTTGCAAAATTATGGGGGTTTTTTGCGGGGCTGATGAACGACACAAACACTTACGTTTTATACTTTAGTTCATTTAGCAGGCTTCAGACAACGTTTTCTAGAAAGCACCTTTAATACAGTTAAATTCATTCATATTCGTTCGCTTCATTTGGAGTTATTTATGTTTTTTGTTTATATTTGGTTGATTGTTTACATTTTTGCTAATCTAGCTTTTGTTACTAAAGGCACAGGAGTTTGGGTTTACTTCAGAGATGGAGTTAACAAAAAGTCCTCAGGATATTCGGTTTGTGTGCGATACGATGGTACAGAAATTGGGGAAAATGCTGAGGATGTGTGGAATCGATACAGTCATCTTGGATTCTAATGGAGATCATGATGATTGCGTTCAGCTTGCCTTACGAGAGCAACGGATAATTTTATCGAGAGGATCTGTAGCCGTTAAGGTAATTATTTCGGTCTAATCCTATTCCTCTTCTACACTTGGGTCTCATGGCGGTTCGCGGCCTCCGGCGTTCTGAACCGAAACCGCGGAGAAACCGAACCGAAACCGCCCTTTCTAATAGGCTTCGGCTTGGGCTCGGATTTCGGCCATTCTTGGAGATAACTCAAGTTTAGCTCTAGATAGTTGTGTATTCTGCAAGAACCCAATTATTTGTATTAATAACTCCATCAAGAAGTTAATTAGTGAGCAAACAGCCAAGAATTCAATCCTATTCGTTCTTTAGTTGGCCAAGTTTGTCCGTCGAGGAGATTGTGTGGCATTGGACACGGATGACCCGGAACAGCAGTTGGAATATGTATTGACCCGCTTTAAGATCAAAGTCACGGACAGACATATATTCACTCGATGCCAAGTACATTCAGACTATCTTTTTGTCATGAAAAATTGAAAGCATTCTACGCTTATAATGCAGGTTTGTAACTCAAATTGCTTTCATCAAATCGACCAACAAGTCATGTTGGAAGTTGCCGTCAATACTGGCCTGGAAGTACCTTCAACACCTTCTACCTCACATAACCTCATACCTTCGGATTTAACTCGAACGCAACAGAGGCATTGGGAAATCGTTACTAGAAGTGTTGATCCAGTAAAAGGATTGACTGCATCGGGAAAAAAGATCCAATTGGATCAGATTCCTCAAGGAGTCTTGAACTCTATTAGAACGTTCTATGTTTGCGACAATTGTGGCAAATGTTACTGGGATGGAACCCATTTCCAACGCGTTTTGAAAGGCTATTTAGGGAAAATCGTGTCGAGTTCTTTGTGATTCTCACTTTTGTGTCAAATTTTTGTTCATTTGTACTAGCTTTTCCACGTCGTGTAATACATTGAAAGGCGGTGCAGGTCTTCTTATAGTGTTACAGTTGTTCGTTTCACTCCACCATTGTTTCATATCGTAGGTCTTGGGTGGCCAATTTTCATGCAGTTTTTTGCAAAGTTCACAGAATCCCGTGTCTTTAGGAAACTCTACCGTGTAGTACGCTTTCCACCGAAAGAATTTTTGGTATTCTTCGTCATGTTTGTCTAACCAACGCAAATACTTGGCTAATCCACTTGGAGTGAAGTCTAAAGCGTTGATAAAGGAATTGGGAGGAGCTAAGGAGGAGTAATTCGCAGCTCCAAACACTACTGGGACGATACTTCGCGACATTGGAATGAAGAACTTCTCCGTTACATAGTCTCTGCATAAACTGTTCTCGAAAGAGAAGTAAAACTTGTATTGCGAGGCTATAAGATCCCAACAACTCCCAGAAGAGGATTTGGGACAAGTTAAGTTTCCACAATCTCCGTAAACATCAATTGGAAGGTACCGCTGTAGCATGTACACGTACTCCTCTCGATGGCTGTGGGTATCACAGTGTGATACCATCCATGCTGCTATTTTTCGTTTTTCTTTAGATTTCACGTTAGTATTATGCTTAGGAGATCCTAGTAATCCTAGTAATGTCGCAGGTACTGGTCTTATTACCCCGTAAGGAATGCGAATGTCAGCGTCTGTATTGTACGTCATGGTCCAGTTGAAGTACTGGTCTGAGAGCCGGATTTCATAACTGATGTATTGAGGGGACTCGAAGGTAAAAAAGATGTATCGTTGGTGAGGACTGCGGTGCTTTGGCGCATCATGGAAGTTACGGATATGGAATATTATGGCGTCGTACTGTTCCATGGGTACGTGTGATTTATTAGCTGTCGTGTAACAGGTGTTGGTGGGACAGTTATGGTCGAGGAAAGGTTGCTGGCCAAAACCGAACGTGTAGTTGGCAAACTCGTAGAATTCGTTCCAGAACAGGATTGTTTTCAATCCGTGCTGTCTTGTTTGACTGCCATGTTGGCGTGTTGTTTGTTTGGTGGAAGGTAAAGTACTTGTGCGCGGGATTACACAATTCCGTTGTGTAATTGTGGGTAGGTTCAGGTCGATGAGGAAGATTAAAGCGTACCAGAAGGCGAAGCACAGTAAAACGACTACAGGGTAATACCTAAACGATACTTTCATAGTTTTCACACGTCCAAGAACTACTCCACTGTGTTGCTAAGCTAACTCTACTACACAGACACGCAAACATTTGGTAGTATTCTAAGCAGGAAGGAGTTAGAAGGGTCAGTCCATTGACACTCGGGACTTTACGTTGGTTTTCTCAAGCAGAACGCACGGAAGTCGCATGTGAGTACGTGGTTTCAGGGCCGTATTTCCCATAAACCAACCTTGGCCATGGCCTAGGGTGGTTTTCCACTTTCTATGCTTCTTAGAACAACAATCTTACTTAAAATCCTCCATGAATGGAATACTAACGCAATATAACAAATGACAATGCAGAATTATTACAAAAACGTGGGCTAAGTTCAAATTGAACCGACAATTCAAACAAACGGTTTTCGAACATTTGAATCTGGCGCTGAAATTTTGCAATCGATTAACTTTCGTGTTAAACAGTTATCTATCGATAACGGGTGGAAAGCACTGTTATATACGTTCCGTGTGAATGCGTTAGTTTTCTTCTGTTTCTGCGATCCAGGTAACTTTTAAAAACATTCGTATTCTAATGAATCTTAACAATTAAAATAAGCTAATATACCTTCGATGAATTGCCTAGAAATGGATCGACGTAGTAGTTATTCCAAAGTCTCTAGCGGCCATAGCAAAAGCGCTGGCTACGATAATCGCCATTCTTCATCTTCAGCCAGTAAAGAGCATTACGACCGGCGTTCTGAATGGAAGAAAGCGACGCCAATTACCCCCCGCAGCTCGGGCAGAAGCAATCGCTACGAAGGTTTCTATACCTCATCCTTCAAGCTTCTAAAACGTTGAACTTTCATTGACATTTGTTGTTTTCTGCTTCTAGTTGGCGACAAGCGCAAGTACAGCGAACCTTCCGTCGACTATCGTCATTCCAGTGGCAAAAACGAGCCTTATGGAGCCTCTGCCTCGAATCGTTATCGGGATAGCGAACCCAATTACAAGCGACCAAGAGTTGATCCTGAAGCCTATGAGGTAAATCTTTCCAGAGCTACCAAAACCCTTATGCCACCACCATTACCTGCGAATCACAGAAAGCTGACCCCTACGACAAAAAAGACAAAAAACACAAGCACCTTCCCTCGTCTTTCTCACTTACTTCCTCCCACAAACTCCACGAGCTGATTCGAGCATTAAATAAACACAGAACAGCTACAGTATGGTATGATAATAAAGGCTTAGCTCTCCAGATCATCCCCTTCTTCAACTTGTTCCCCCAACGATCTTCTCCGCCTCATTTTTTCTATGAAATAGTACAACTTACTCCTGAAAACAAAGCTTTTAATGCGAAAAAATGATTTGGAACCTCTTGATGGAGCACCAACCTTGGATTTGGAGGATTTGGAGCTAAATCTCGACACCAAGTAAAAGATACCCATCCTCAAAGCCCCTAATACTTCCCATATGGCGGATTATGACCGCCAAAAGAAGATTATGACCAAAAGAAGATGAAATCCATGTTTCTGCTGACTTCTAGCCCGGAAATTGAATGGTTTTAAAGCCTTCTAAGCTCAACGCAGCTTTATCCTCTTGTTTTATCTCTCTCTTTAGCTCCCCAGCCTTTAAAAAAAAATTCAGAAAAAATGATTATACAGCTTCGAGACTCTGCTAAAGTCTAAAACTACATATGCCCATGTGGGAAACCTCATTGCAGGGCCGCGGCCAAAGCCATCACAGCCAAGTGCGCCCAGCACAGTACGAGTCCCGGTACCACGAAACTCCGCCCAGTCGGTCCCATAGCCATCGAGCCCCTGCTCCATTCAAGAAGCCGGTGTATACGGAGACAGAGCCACGGAAACCACGCCCTCTCCTGCCGCCGGATGAAGAGCGACGTATTCTGAAGGCCAAAGCTTATCCCGTCAGGCCCCGAGGAGGTGGAGGAGGAGGAGGAGGCGGCAGGCGAGTTGTGACGGGGAAACCGAGGCCTATTCCGACTCGAAGACCACGTCGAGACGAGCAGAGAGAACCTGCGGATTCTTTAGAGCGTGTTCGAGGTCCAGAAAAGTATGAAAATAAGTACAATGAAGCTAAGTAACACTTGTTTTCAGAAGGAAATGTAATGTTTGTCTGGTTTTTGGGTCTTTTTAGGGAGGAAAATGATGAATTCGGGGAATATGAAGGAGATGAGAACCAAGATTTGGACGAAGAAGACCAGAAAGAGGAGAAAAACGAAGTGGAGGATGGAAAAGCAGAAGGAGACGCCCCGAATGAAGAGGAAGAGGCCACGGAGACCCAGAAAGATGCCAAGAAAGAGATAAAGGAGGATGCAGGGGAGGAAATGGAGACAAACGAGGAGAAAACGGTGGAAGAGACCAAGGAATCGAATGGGAAGCAGGAAGAAGAGCATGCGGTGAGAACTGTCATGTTAATTTCTGAATTTGAGTCGGAATTAGGGTGAATTTCATAGTAAATCATTGAAATTCATTCATGTTTGTGGTATTTCTGAATTTGAGTCGGAATTAGGGTGAATTTCATAGTAAATCATTGAAATTAATTCATGTTTGTGGTATTTCTGAATTTGAGTCGGAATTAGGGTGAATTTCATAGTAAATAATTGAAATTAATTCATGTTTGTGGTTTTAGGAAGTGACGGTTGATAAGCGGAACAAAGATGAGGATTTGGAGGCGAAAGAAGTGCGTAAGAAGAGGGAAAGCAAGAGCAGTAGTGATTTGCCTCCGTCCAAAGTAAATCATAAATATAAAAAATATTTAAAATAAATTTATTAATTTTTTTTTTTTTTTAATTTAGGGCAATAAAACTGATCGCGATGATCAACGTGCAGGAAGCAAAGACAAATCAGATTATATTCGATTGCAATGCCCGCATTGCCATCTCCGGTGTCTTACATTCAGTGTAAGTTTTGAATTTTTTCATTGTATTTTAATTTTCTAAATTTTAATTGAATTATTTAAGGCTTTTTAATTTCCTTAATTTACTTGTTGACTTCATTCTCGCTTTGTAGCGAGTCTATTTTGCTATTTAATCTTGTTTTTGTACTGAATTTAGTTCATTTATCTGTAGTGAATTTCGTTCATTTTTGTTTTAACTTTGATCGTTATTGATCGTTAATTTGAGGATTGGTTCAATTTTTGGGTGTTTTAACTCCCAAGATTGATCAATTTTGGTTCTATTTTGGATTATTGGATTACTTTAGACCTACGTGAACCATTTGTTTTTGTACTGAATTTAGTTCATTTAGGGTGTTTTAACTCCCAAGATTGATCATGTTTGGTTCTATTTTGGATTATTGGATTGGATTATTTAAATTTTCTAAATTTTAATTGAATATTTTAATTTCTTTGAATATTTTAATTGAAGTTTTTTAATTTCCTTAATTTCCTTGACTTAATTCTCGCTTTGTGGCGACTCTATTTTGCTATTTAATCTTGTTTTTGTACTGAATTTGGTTCATTTATATGTAGTGAATTTAGATGATTTTTGTTTTAACTTTAATTGATCCTTAATTTGAGGATTAGTTCAATTTTTGGGTGTTTTAACTCCCAAGATTGATTAGTTTTCAGTGTAAGTTTTGAATTTTTTATTGTATTTTAATTTTCTCAATTTTAATTGAATTATTTAAGGTTTTTTAATTTCCTTAATTTCCTTGTTGACTTAATTCTCGCTTTGTAGCGATTTCATTTAGTTCATTTAGGGTGTTTTGACTTTAATTGATCCTTGATTTGAGGATTAGTTCAATTTTTGGGTGTTTTAACTCCCAAGATGGATCAATGTTGGTTCTATTTTGGATTATTGGATTACTTTAGACCTACGTGAACCATTTGAGCAGTCAAAGACATTTGGACGCTTTGCAGAAGCTCTCGCAGCAACATCGGCAGTCTTTAGCAACGTTGCGAAGTCGCCAACGTCGAGAACAGGCGCAAATGGAAGCGCAAAACGTGAAGCCTGTTCGGCAAGAGAAAATGAATTTCTGTGCCATATGTAAGCTGTATCATTCAGAAAGCAGACCTAACCACGAAGCCACCGAATTGCATAAAGTATTCCATACAAATTGTCTTCGAATTTGAACTCTTCCTATTTATTTATTTCTGTTTTTAATTTATTTTTATTTTTAGATTATTAAAAATTTCCTGATGCCTTTCTGCCCCATTTGTCGCATCGCTTTCAAATCGCGTATGTTGTACGAGAAACACGTAGCTACCTTAATGCATGTCAAGGTAAAATTTGGAAATTGATTTTGAAGTGAATTTGTGATTTTTAACTGAATTTCTTTGGGAAATTTGAGGAAATTTGAATTTATTTTATTTATTTATTTATTTATTTATTTATTTATAGGCTAAAGCTAACATGGAGAAGATGTATGAGCGAAGACGCGAGCAAGCGAGAGGTGCGCGTGATAGAGGAGAGGAGCATGAAGATGTGGATGAATTGGATCCGGCGAATATGCTGACGTTGGATGCTGTTGGCAGTGTGGATGGTAATTTGTTCTAATGAATTAAAGAAAATGTAATGTTTTGGGTTTATTTACGATTTTTGTAATTGAAGATTGTGTCGGTTTGGAAAATGGGGATGAGCTTTTGATCGGGGAGGAGTATGTGAAGAAACTGACCGTCCTGTATTGCGAAGCATGCAAGCGTTACTTGGCTCGAACAGAACCTTTGGACAAAGCGCTGGCATTGCATTGCAAATCCGCGTTGCATTTGAAAGAAGCTGGGAAGAAACAAGATGACGAGAAGAATAAAGCGATGAGGGAAGAGGAAGAGCATTGTGAAGCTACTTCAGTTGAGGAACAAGGAGAGAAAGCGAAAACTGGCCAAGAAGACGAAGAGAAAAAAGAGGAAGATCAGGAAGAGAAGTTGTGGGAAGAAGGCGGACCCGAGTTTACGGATGGCGAAGAGACCAATGACGGGGAGAAACAGCCCGAGTTGGAGGAAAGCCAAGATGGGTGGGATAACAAGCGAGTTGTGAAAGAAAGGGAAGAGGAGCAAAATGGAGAACAAGAGGAAAATGAGAGAACTGACGATGAGCAAGAGGGTCAAGCTAAGAAAGAAGAGGAAGAGGAAGATCATGTGCTAGTTATGGAGCATGAAGGGGAAGAAGGCACGGATGGTTTGTGAATTTTGTAGTAGTACTTTCTACCTTTGTTACTTATAGTATTATCATGATTTGTAACAAGGGTTTCTCCATAGCCATGGGACAAATGTATGGAATTTCAAGCATAAACGGACTTGTCCTTTATTTACTTTGTGTTTTCTAATCTGAATAGCATTCCTGATATTAAAGCTACATTTGAAAGTTCCTGTTTACTTACTAGCTGCATTATAGGAGTTAAGAGTTAGGGGGCACTTCGCGGATGATTCGAATTATGGTTACGTTTTGAGTGACTGAAATCTAACGCCTCTTGCGGCACTGCATGGAATTAGCGTTAGGTGACCTAAAACTTCTGATGGTAACTTATTCTTAAAACTAGTAATCATAACATGATACTATTTACTATTCAGTACTATAAGTTGTACTAGTATAGTATAGTACTATTCAGTACTGAATAGAATAGTACTATTCAGTACTGAATAGTACTGAATACTACTACTGAATACTACTGAATAGTACTAAATACTACTGAGTTCAGTAGTGAATAATAGTACTGAATAAAACAATAGTACTGAATTTAGTACTGAATACTAGAATTCAGTACTGAATAGTATAGTACTATTCAGTACTATACTATTAATAATACTATTACTATTCAGTACTGAATAGAATAGTACTATTCAGTACTGAATAGTACTGAATACTACTGAATACTACTACTGAATACTACTGAATACTACTACTGAATATTACTGAATACTACTGAATAGTACTGAATAGTACTGAATTCAGTAGTGAATAATAGTACTGAATTTAGTACTGAATACTAGAATTCAGTACTGAATAGTATAGTACTATTCAGTGCTGTACTATTATTAGTACTATTAATAGTACTATACTACTAATAGTACTATTCAGTACTATACTATTCAGTATTATAAGTTGTACTAGTTGCATGTTTTGGTTGTGAAAGTAGTGTCGTTGTATTATTAGTTGTGTGTGAGTTCTGGTCCTATTTTTAAATGTTTTAGTTTGTTGTGCATTCGGGAATCCAAGGAGTGATTGATGTGCAAAACTATCTTGGCAACATTCTGCAGATAATTCTCGAAACGTAAGCGTAGAAGCAACGAGACGCGCCCAAAATAATGTCGATTTCGAGATAAGTCGCGTGCCGATCGAGAACGCCCGTTTGCTTGTATAAAAGCCGGGCTGCTTTCGTTCCCTGCATTAGCTCGAAACCAGCGAATAAAGGGAGGAGAGGCGTCTGAGCAAGCCAAGTTTTCATTGTTGGTCCTTACAGAAAGAAGCAGTGAGTGATTACAAAGCTTCCAGATTGTTCTCAACAGTCAAAATTTGAATATTTTCTCACTTTAGGTCCGTAATGTCTGTCTTGCCGTTGATTTTTGGCTACCGCGACCCTGTGCGCGGAATGTGGCGAGAAGTTGAGCGTCCTTTACGTCTTTTTGACCAGTATTTTGCGATGGGGCTTGACAGCGACGACATGTTACCCTTATACAACAGTTATATACTCCGCCCAAGGAATCAAGGTGCCGTAGCTCGTAGCGGACTCTCGGAAGTCACTATTGAGAAGGATAAATTCCAAGTGAACCTGGACGTCGCTCATTTCAATCCCGAAGAAATTGTCGTCAAGACTGCTGACAATTTCGTTGTTGTGGAAGGAAAACATGAGGTATATAAGGGTGCAATCATTAGCTTCATTTCTGGGGTATTGACCATGGTTTTGTGACCTTAGGAGAAAGCTGATGAACACGGTTACGTTTTCCGCCATTGTTGTCGCCGTTATGCGATTCCTGAAGGAGTAGACCCTGAACAGATTACCTGCCAATTGACCCCTGATGGCGTACTAACGCTTAACGCTCCTCGAACTCCTAAAGCTGTTGCTAATGAACGTGTCGTCCCTATTCAATCGGTTGAAAACCTAGCGTAGCCCTTACTAACTAAGTCTATTGTGTTCTAATGCTTCCTAATGCTGGTTCACACTAGTAAAATTACTCTGTCACAGATGTGTATGTTAATTCTTTTCGTAAACCTCCAAGATCCCTAGAACTTAAATCCCAAGAGATCTTCAATGTGAAGCTTTGTTAAAATTGTTAATGTGTTAAAATTGAGTCAAAGTATTGGGTAGAAATGTGTAATTTTCATAAAACAATTTGGTACTAAATCTTTCAATTTGGAATTTCTCTATCATCCAAATCCATATCAGGTAACTCTCCAAAGCCGCAGACTAAATCTCCAGCTTCCTCTTCAGTTCTGCTTAGAGGAACTGTTTCAACTTCTGGGGTTTCTTCGTTTGAATCTTGGGAGATGTACAGCATTCCCGCCAATTCCGCACGATCAACATCCGGTTTAGGATACCCGACTTTGCGAAACGCCATACAATGAACATGCCGCAGTTTTTCATAAGAAACACGTCGAAAACCTAATATTTCGAGGGCAATTCGCCAGCTTTTCATCCCTTTAGCATTCGCTGTGGCGTGTTTAGAATCTGGAGTGACGATAAGCAGCAATCCTTCGTACTTTAAAACGTCATAAGCTTTTGTACAACATACAAGTCGTTGTCCAGTCGAAGGTAGGTACTCTAATAGTAAGGAGAAGATCACAGCGTTATATGTGAGCACAGGAAGACTTTCTACAGTTCTAAGAGAAGGATTCAGACGAAGATTCGGTTCTAGCTCCACGTTCAGAAAATCGCATTGCCAAACGCTTTCTACAGCCGGTGACAGGTCAATTCCCAATACGTCCAGTTCCTCGAACTTTGAAAAGGGATTATAGCAACTTCCAACATCTAAAACCGTCAATGGCTTCGATAAATCTTGTAATTCTTGCGTAAAAAGCGGCTGAATTCCAAGCTTCGTGTCTTTTAACCGCGCCGTTTCGATACCTCCTAGGAAAAAGTATTCGAATATGACGTTTTTGATCCATAAGATCCTTGACGTCTGCGGATCAGTCGAAGATAGCATTTCCCAGTAAGAATCTGCAAGACAGTGCATAGATTTGGCGTATTTTTGTAAAGTAATGGTATCTTGACAGTGTTTCGCCCAAACTTGGTTAGCATCTTGCGTTTGCTTCAAACCGTGCCGTAACTTTTTATGCACATCCTTAATAAACGTCGCTAAATCATTTCGTTCCGTTTCGGCCATTTGAAGCCTTATTTGAATGCCCAAATTTTTAAATACAAACAATACACATGTAACTGTCTTCACACTATTGGTGCCTTCATTGTGATAAAACGCGAAGGCGTAACGTGAAATGGTACTAAGAAATGGCGCATTCTAGGGACCGAGTTAAAGCGTACATTTGGATCTTGGTAGCCCTATTCGCTTTCCTTTAGCTGTATTGGTGTTTTTACGTGGGATATTTCTTGAGGTATGGGTTCATATTCGGTTAATCAAGTGCTAAAGCCACGAAAAATGTTGAATTTTCTGTGTAATGAATTAATTAGACAGTTTTCCATGTGAAGTTTATCGATGGATTCAGTTTATTTCAGGAGTTTTGCATCTGTTTTCTAGATCAGTCCGGCACATGTGCACGCTATGTCCCTAACATAACGGGCGAACGCGTGCAACGTTTACAAATAGTCTGAATTTTGATTTGTGTAGACAGTTAATCCCCTAGATATTTGCTGGCGTGTAGGCTAGATTTAGTTACTGGGTGAATTGTTTGTTTAATTTTCGTTTTATTTGTGTTTGCAGGAAATCTTCCACCATGTCTGCCGATTTGCAATGGCTCCTCATCAAGAACAACAGCTCCTTCATAGTGAAGAAGCGCAATATCAACCAGCCGTTCAGTCTTGTAGGTATTTCAGACAACGTTTCCCAACAAGTTAAAACTCACGACTTTCGTTTCTAGGAACCATTGAACTTGACTTCTCGTCATAACTTCCGTCAGAACACCTTGGTCCACAAGAAATCTGTCGGAGTCATTCCCGCTAAGGATAACAAGGGCTTCGTTACTGTCCTCAAGTCCTCCAAGAACTCCGTAATTAGTTTCCAAACCCTTTCAAACTATAATTCTACTCGTTTATGATGCTTACACCAAGATCTTTGATGTCCATGATTTACAAACTTGTTCCTGATGCCCTTTTGGATCCGTTAAACGAAGTTCACCAGAAGGTTGGAATAATTGTCCTAATTTTCGTTCATTTCTGTCCTATAGTTCAAGCCCCGCAAGAATTTCGTCAAGATCCAGACCAAATCCGGCCCACGACGATCCTTGTCCAAGTTGCACAACATGATTGTCAAGGCTGGATACCGCAGAGACTTGAAACAGGTGAATATTTCACTTTATTTCTGAAAAATGTCTTGAATTACAGAAAAGAAAAAGCGGAACCAAAAAGCCATATGATGGTTACACCAAGATCGTTGATTCCTATGATTTAAACTCTGTTACTGATGGCGGTTAAGCTTTCCTAACTTCGAACAGCAAAAGATTAATAATATGATATATAATATTTATTTTATGATTATTTTCTAATATTTTTTTTTTTTTTCGTTACTTGTTCAGTCTGCGTTGAAGCGTGCGTCTGCCATCTTGCGAGCCCAGAAAGTTCGCCAGCCCAAGAAAGGCCGCCCAGCTAAGAAAACCGATTAAGTTGTAAAACAGCGTTTGTGGAAATAAAACTCTTGGCTGTCACCTTTTTTCGTATTATTTAAACAAAATTTATTCAATTTTCAAATTCTTAAGCATCATTTCGGGATCCACAAACTCTTGCTTCGTCTTAACATTGAGCTGCAACAAAGCTTGATGATACGAAGATTTGCTCAGCTCCTTTTTCCGTTTCAAAAATGTGAAATCCTTTTCTTGTGGATAACAGTAGAGAATCTCGTTGAGTTCTTGCTCAATTTGGTGCGAGACAATCGTGAGAAAGTGTTGTTTTAAACTGACGAGCGTTTCTTTTCGTAGCGCTTTATCTCGACAAACAAAATTAACCAGCAGTAATCCTAAACAGAAAGTAAGAAAACCAAAAACTCTCCGATTTTAATTCATTTCCTTCATTTTTTTAAACATTTTATAGCTTACCTTCTGGTTTCAAACACGCTTTAACTTGATCCAAGAACGCCGAGTCTAAAAACGCAGGCGGAGGACAACTAATTCCCACCGACGAGTCTTTATTATCAACGTCGATCAAAATAGCGTAATATTCCCGACCTATGATAAGAAATTCCATACTTGATTGATCTATTTTGAAGGAATATCGAGTTTTACCTTTAGTTATCGCGTCACTGACGTAGGTTAAACCATCTTGGACCACAACTTTGAGTCTTTGATCTTGTTTGAAGCCAAAAAACTTGGTCGCAGCTTCAACAATAGCAGGATCAATATCTACTGCTTCAATGGCGCGCTAAAATAGCCAAATTAACCAAACAAACGCACCTTTATATAAAAAAAAGGAGTTTCTCGGAGTTTACTTCAGGAAAATGCTTGTGAAGGAAGGCAGACAATGCTCCTCCACCTAACCCAATTACTAGAATTGGGCTACTGTCAGCTGGATTACGTTCCCAAGCTAAACCAGCTGTCATAGAAACGTGGTGGTGGCACGCCAAATGGTTTAAATCCACTCTGTCTACAGAAATTATGGAAAAATTGGTTGAACGCATGTTTCTTTTTCAGATTTGGGAGGTTAGGAAGGTTTACGATGTTAATACTTTTGACGATTCGCGCTTCCGATTGAATTACGTTGGGATTCGACAAGAAAATCAGCCTCCGGAATGATTGGTCTGCTCGATCTGGATCTTGGACGTCTTCGATCAAGAATTTGCCTGACAAAGGAGACACTCCTTCATGTACCAACTTCCGATTTCCAATATCCGAACCAATAGACAAGAAAGGAATCTGAAATGAAAGAATTGGATCAAGTTTCGTTCGAATATTTCGAACCTAAATTTATCAATTTCGGTATTGGATTGTTTACTTGGTAGCTGCTTGGTGTTCCGGTAGGTTTCAAGGCGGCAACAGTTTCAGCTAATTCCTCTTGGATGCTTTGTAAGTTCGAATGGTCGTGGCCTCGGTTCAAACGCACTACTACGAGCCGTTGAAAATCGGCAGAATCAGTTAACTGTTTCCTTCCATCAGGAGTTGAGAAAAGCCATTCAGTTTCCCTACCACGCAACACACATTTAGTGACATTGTCTAATAAAAGGAAACTAAAATCTCGAATTTTCGGTGAATTTTTAGCTTTTTAGGTTTCAAATGTGACTCAATGTGTTTCAAATGTGACTCAATGTGATTCAAATGTGACTCAATGTGACTCTATGTGACTCAATGTGATTCAAATGTGACTCAATGTGATTCAATGTGACTCGATGTGATTCAATGTGACTCGATGTGATTCAATGTGACTCAATGTGATTCAAATGTGACTCAATGTGATTCAAATGTGACTCAAATGTGATTCAAATGTGACTCAATGTGACTATGTGATTCAAATGTGACTCAATGTGATTCAAATGTGACTCAATGTGATTCAATGTGATTCAAATGTGACTCAATGTGATTCAAATGTGACTCAAATGTGATTCAAATGTGACTCAATGTGACTCAATGTGATTCAAATGTGACTCAATGTGATTCAAATGTGGCTCAATGTGATTCAATGTGACTCGATGTGATTCAATGTGACTCAATGTGATTCAAATGTGACTCAATGTGATTCAAATGTGACTCAAATGTGATTCAAATGTGACTCAATGTGACTCAATGTGATTCAAATGTGACTCAATGTGATTCAAATGTGGCTCAATGTGAATGAAATGTGACTCAATGTGATTCAAATGTGACTCAATGTGATTCAAATGTGGCTCAATGTGATTCAAATGTGACTCAATGTGATTCAAATGTGACTCAATGTGATTCAAATGTGACTCAATGTGAATCAATGTGACTTTTTAGGTTTTAAGAACTTGAATGAAGAGATGTAAATGAATAGAGAATGTACCTTCCTTGAGGTACGATAAAGGCGGCGAAGATGTTGGAAGACTTGGTTGTGTTTCGATCCACAATGTAAAGGGTATAACGGGGAAACTCGGACGTTTGATTCGGACTCATCAAGTCCAATTTGAAGTTATCTTTGTCAAAGTCTTTCTTGGAAATTTGGTTGCGTAATAACGCAAATTGCTGGACGCTTTTAATCCGCTCTAATAATTCGGCAGGCGAGGACAGTTTTATGGAGGTTTCTTGTGAAGGAGCAAATTCTATGACCTGAAAATGCGAGATAAAAAGAGGCAATCAATCTTGAGGCTGAAAAGGAGTTTTTATTCCAGGTTTTTACAGGCGCCACGTTGGGCATCTTTCGGAATTTGGTACAGACAATGACGAAGACGGGGAAAGGACTGGTTTCTTCTGCGTCGACTGCCATTCTGCCTTTCGCTTTCTTCTGGGGCTTGGAAACATGATCTTCTGCATCAGCGCAGCGACACACTCGGATCATCCAACCTTCCCGATGACTCCAGTGGACGAGCATCTGTGCGATATGCTCTTGAAATAAGGAGATGCAAATGTAACGTCCGCCAATGCGCAAAACGCGTCCAACTTCCTAAAGAATACAATTCCATAATAAAACAGACAGAAACTCGATTTCAGAAAACTCGGAACTAACCGAAAGTAAGACGAGAGCTCTGTCTTGCGATTCTTGGCTCGAATCAGACATTAAGGCGTCCAAAGTGCCTTTATCGAGCACACACGAGAAAGTGTTGTCAGCAAAGCTCATTTTGAGAAGATCCATCGCGACAAAACTCATTTCTGGGTGAGTTTTGGCGTATTTTTCCTGCATTTGGCTGACAACAGTCTCACTGATATCAACATTTGTTATAGACCTACGGGAAAACATGCAATGAACCAAGATTAGATGATTGGAGTAGAAATAAAGGCGAATACTTGTATCCTGAGTTGTATAAATCAGCGCCCAAGGTTGAATTACCACACCCAGCCATTAATATAGTATCCTTGTACGTTATATACTTGTGCAGTAAGCCAGAGAGCTGTATATAATTGCCATACCTTCGAAGAAGCCAAAGATTAGGACAATTCCAATAAAATAAAGAAATAATAATCAAACCATTCAAACGCATTTCTCCCTCGTTTGGTGAAAAACTGATCCCAATACTGCTGTTGACTAAACTCCGAGCTGGATTTGGGTAATAGATCCATATTTAATTCTCCAGCTCATTAACCTAACGTCTTGGTTACTAGTTTAATTAAATAGAGTTGTTCTTGCGCGAGTTCTAATGTTAACGAGTTAACCTTTAAACTTAATTCATGAAATGGATAAAAAAATAAGAGCACATGTGAATTCACGACACTGCCAGACTTTCAACACTTAATTCACAGTTGATAAGTAAACTTAATTAAGGGGTTATTATTATTAAGCATTGTTAAATAACTTCATTGAATTAGAGAAAGAACTTTGTGACAGAAATACAGGGAAAATTCATTTGGAACGCTTGGCAACGCTGAGAAAGTTGACAGTTAGTGGAAAGATGGTCGTCGATAAGTTGTGTCTGTGAAGAACCGGTTCATTCTTGCGGGATTTATTGTTTTATACTCGCTCAGAATACCCCTACTTTCCGCCTTAAATCTCTCCGTTACGTGAATCTCATTGCTCCTTGTTCTCCAACTTTCTTCTCGTGGATTACCGCCCCTTATTACGTCTCCATCGGATTAAAAAGTTTGGTTACAAAACAACAACAGAAAACATGATTAATTCCTAACAGAGCTTGTTTTTCCTTCATTTAGTGTTGCATTCAAGTGTTTTAAACACGGTTTAAGTGTCGACTGTCGTGTGGGCTGAAATCTAAAGGACTCTTCATTGTTGTGGCCTGTGGGTTGGTGACGTTTTTTTTTTTGAGAATTACTAGTTTGTTCTTCCCCCACGAGTGCTACATGTAAGGATCTATTTTGCGTGGCAACCTTTTGGATTTACCCCTTCTAAAGCTGAAGACATTACTGGGATGCTGGTAGAAGAAGGCGATGGGCGCACAGCAGACGAAGGACCGTGCTGTTGCTGCATCTGCTACCCTCAGCCTTACCACTTCACGGGCAGCAGCCAGGCACAAACCTAAACCAGTGCGAGATTCTGCTTTGTCTTCTAGTCGACCCCTGGGAACCAATATATTCACCGAACATAATGGTAAGCGTTTGACTCTAAAGCCGTCTTCTAATTTGGTGTCCAATTCCTCTTTTTTTTCTAGAAATTACAAGCAAGTTAAGCCTATTCTAATGAAGCATCTCGTGATGACGTCATCCCTAAGCTTAAGCACTAACTTGCCATTTTCTTCTTTTCCAAATTTCATAGGAAGGATACGAGTAAGATCAGAGTAAGGCTCACATTAGGGATGACGTCTTCCATGAATGTAAGGAGTAAAAACAAACTAAAGGAGTACAATCTATTTTTTTTATTTTTTAAAATTGGCTTTATTAGTCTAGAAGTTCAATAGGAGGCTGTAGGGAGCTAGTTAAGCTCAGATAGTATTACAATGGGGTATTGGAATCGCATAGTAGCGTCTTTAATGAGTTTTAAGTGACAAAAATGGCATTTAATTAATATGAAACAGATTTGAATTTATTTTTAGCATATTTTGGCTGTTTTGATTTAAAAGGTTAATGTATCCTTTTTATTTGAAGGTTAATTATCCTTTTTATTTAGAAGGTTCATTTCGCATTAACCATTTAAACGTTCATTGCGAAATCTTGCAATTGGTGCATTGAATTAATAGTCAATAGTTTCTCACTATTTTGAGGATATTTGGGCTGTTTTTGATTGAAAGATTCATTGGGAGTCAATGGGATGTAGTGTGCAAATGAAGCTCATATAGCGGAATTCTCTAGCAGGGTTTAATTAGTGAATTTCGATGACGAATTAGGATTTACTTTCCATTTTTATTCTATTTTTTTTATTTATTTTATTTCTTTTGGAAGCTTAATTGAGCATCGAAGGGGCTCTAATTAACTCTAATGCTCTAATGAGTGCTTCATTAAAGAGTAAAGTAAGTAAATGTAGGAAACTGTAAAAATGTAAGTAAATGTAGTTAACTCTTAATTCTTTCTATTTTTTTATTTAGTTTTTTATTTGCAAGGTTAATTGAGAGGACGATGGGGGTAAATTAAGGTCTTCTGACCTTTTGATATAAATGTTGGATGTGGCGCAAGCAAGCATAAAATTGTCTAGACAATTGGGGATTTTTTTGGATTTTTTTGGATTTTTTTGTCATTAAAAAGTAATAGGGAAAGTAATTTAGATGCAATGAAGTGAATAGAAGCTGGCAATTAAATATTATTAAATAGTTGAGCTTGTCAGACCCCCCAGGTTTTTCTTTTTTTTTTTTTGGGGGGGGGGGGGGGGGAGGGGTGTAGGGGGTTGATGGAACTGAAACGCCCTTCCTGCTCACGTTTTGCACTTGAAAAACTGCGTTGGAAGCTGAAAGGGATGGCAAAGAAAAGAGCAAAGACAGCAGCAAATCTTGATCCTGTCATGCAACCTTTTACTGAAAGAAAGAAAAAAGGGGCAAAAGCTCTGAATAGCTAAGCGGCAAATGTCCATGGATATGCCCTTCTTTTTGAAAGTTTCGACACGGGCCAAGTCTGCTTGTCGAAGCCTGTTGGATCCATTGGGTTTCTCCATATGTGGGCATTCGGTTACTAGGGTCATCTCCCTCAAAGAACCCCCCCTCATTTCCCCATGTTACATTGGGTAGAAACCTATGTGTAGTTAACCTAACACTGATAGTATGATAAGATAGTTTCCCAAAACGTTTGTTTTTCCTTATTATTTATCCATTTTTCTTTATTATTTTTCCATTTTTTTTTAAAGTTTTTTTTTTTTAAATGCACCGAATAACATGAGAAAAAAATTCAGTAATATTTCTTTTTAAATACAACAATAAAGTATGTTTAGGTTAAAAAACACAGGATGTAACCGTGAAGAAGTTTTTTAATTGGTTAATTTTAATTTTGTACACTATTTTTTATTATAATTACTAAATTAGATAATTTTTTTAAAGACAGTCAGGTGTGTTTCTGTTAAAAACACAGGATAAAAGAATGAAGAACTCAAAGAACTGCAATAATGTTTTTTTTTTTTTAAAAAAAAGAGAGGCAACAATGACTTGTTCTGGCTGGAGCAACAATGAAAAGTGACACTGGAAATGAGGAACTTTTGTGAAAGCAAATTTGGATGTATCTGAAGTATCGGGAGAAACAGAGAAGCTTCCTAGTGGCAACAATGGGATTTGGCAGGTGGGCAACAATGAAATTAGACATTAGAGGGAGAATCTTTGTAAAGCTGCTTGAGGGAGGGAGTTTAGGGCTAAATTCGTGAATCGTTGCACCCAACAATGAAAATTTTCAAACTAAGGCTAACAATGAAGAAAAGCCAGCAGGAAATTTCGAACAAAATTATTGGATTTTTTTAAAACGCGAAAGTTAGTCATTTAGAAGCTATTGGGGAACTCGAAAAAAAAAATAGAAAATTAGAATCCATTAGAAACGAAATTTGATTGTTGCAGTTTAAGGCGGTTCAGACGAAAACTCGTTCAAATCTGCAACAATGAAATTTTAGTTGGCCCAAACTAAAAAAAAAAATATTAATGTATTAAAAAGTAATAAATGGGCGAATTCCATTCCCTAATTAAAGTCAATTTATACGGTTTACCCGTATACATTGTTGTCGTTTTTTTCCAATAATGGAATTGGAATGTATTGTGCAACAAGGAACCTTCTCATAATTGGATTAATAACTTTTTAAACAATGAAATTAGCTTCTTTTGTAATCCTCACATTGTTAATGGCAACAGTAGGGTTGGTCCGTAACATAAGCTTGCTCATTGTTATCGTTTCCTTTAAAATGTTAAAAAAGCTTGAATTTTCCAACATTTTCAGTCTTTCCCCAAAAAATCTTTCAAAAATTCACCTCCGATTCTGAACAACAGCACAATAAATCAGAATTTAGAATTAGCAATTGGACGGGAATTAGCAACGCGCGTAGGCCGCGTTTGTTATTCAGGCCGGGCGTACCTAAAGCCAGGCTAGCCGGTACGCCGCTTTCGAGCCTCAGTAGCCCGTTCCCCGGTCTGTGCCATACATTTTAGAGCGTTTGGCCTCATTCTAGCCCTGGGAAGTTGCCTGTGCTTACAAATTTCCCTCCCTTTCAAACCTTGACCTTTCTCATTGACGCTTTCATGCGGAATTTTACCTTGGGGAAGTTGCCGTTTCTCACGCTGCATAATTTGCTGGGAGCTTGACCCATCTAGTACCCCCCAAAAGGGGTTAACTATCGTGTTTACCGCACGAGCTTTTGAAAAACAAATAAATCGCAATGAACTATTATTTTAAAAAAAAATACATACAACGCAGACATTTTTTATGCAAGGAACTGAAGAGGTTTGATGACGTGTTTACGATCAAGTTTATGCATTTGAAAGAGACTTTGTGTAACGGCTGGAGGGATTGGAATGTGTAGACGGAGGTAGGTTACTATAAGCCGGCTTGAGCTAAGCGAAACGGGCGGGGGCAACCCATGGGGAATGTAGGTTATGAGAGTAAAAGGGGCCGATAGAAGACACCGATCATGGCCAGTGACCCCTGCCCCGGAATCTTACCGTTACTCCGGTGTGTCTTGGCAGCCGCGCCGGCTCCCTTGCGTGGTGCGGGTTATGGCAGACGCAAGCCGGAGTAGCGCGACAAGTGCGGCTTGGCAATAAATGTGCCAGGAAATGACCGGACACTATTGGATATTATTATTTTTGTTTTAGTTTTCTGTTAGTTTTAGATAACTATAGTATTCATTTTACGTTGTTTCACGTTTCCTGGCATGAGAAATGGAACAGAGAGAGGCAAAAGAAGGTCAAGTTGGTGGGTTTGCAGGAGTTTATTATTGCATTTCCTTGGAATCTGGTAACAGGAAACTTCTCTAAACTTAGAAAGGAGATACACTTGGTTACGCCTCTTTTGGAAGCCGTAGTTCCTGTGCGATTTATGAATGACGATGCGAGACTGGGAAGTTGGCAGCATCCGGCGAAATTACCAAATTTAGCAGAATATTTAGACAGAAATAACGGAAAATTGATGATTTGGCGTTAGAATTAGGGGGAACAACATTTTTGAAATATTGTCAACACTTAGGAGGGAGCCAAGATGGCCTCAGGTGGGGAAAATTATGGGAAAAGGGAGATTGGGAGGTAGAAAAGATGTCGGGAAGAGGCTTGGAGGTTAGAGAAACGGTTCGTATAATAGCTTATGACCTTGCACATGGTTTAAGAAGATCTTTTCTTCGTTCTCAAGCTATTCAACCTGAAAATTGGTCCCAAAAGCAATACAGGCCGAAGTTTTTTTTTTTTTTTTTTAAAGTCCGGATCGTTTTTCTCAGTCTTTTGTTACACATTTTTGGTGTAGGTTTCTTTCCTTATTCTAGAGAAAATATCGACTTGCTTTTTCAAATTAAGTTCACTTTGAAGAGGTACCGACAGTTTTGAACCGATTCGCACAAGGCGGTAAGGAAAAGGGGTACCGATCGAATTGACCACTGGCCGGATCTGTAGCGTTACTCCGGTTTGCTTTTCTGAGGGAAGGAAAGAAAGGGCTTGGGAATATACCGAACGAAGTGACTGCTTCCCGGGCTTGTAGCGTTACTCCGGCTTGCGTACCGGACCACGCGCAAGGGTGGCCAGGGAGAAGGGAGAAGCGAGCCGGGTGAGCCAAGGCAAGCCGAAGTAATGCTACGCGTCGGGTTCAGTTCAGTGAGGGTAAAGGGAGCCGGAGTGGCTTGGCAAGGCAAACCGGAGTAACGCTACGAGTCCGGTCAAGGGTTAGTGAGAACAACCGGCAGATTTTTGAGTTAAAAATCACTTTCTATAATTATTTTAGATGTTGAGTAAGAATTTGTTTGCTCGATTTTGTATGTGAATTGGGCGTTAAGATGTGCGTGATTTTATGCAGTGTGGAGCCTTCAGCATATAGAATCTAAAGACACGCCAGAATGGAATTTCCCTCGAAATTCAGAGAAGAAAGGGCGAGACATGTCGAACATAATGATCTTGCCAGGGGAATTAAGGAAAAGGCATTGCACTCAGCTCTCGAAGTATGAATAATGATGATGGTTTGATGAATGGAAGGGGTTTGCGAGGAAAAGCTCACTGGAATGTGTCTTTGCCAAGCGTTCAAGGTTCCCAAACTTTGGATTTGATAAAGGAGGAAGGGAAAATTGTGAAGCTTAAATTGGTCTCGGCATGCGGAGACATTTGCCAAGCTATCATTGTGTAGCGTCAGTCTGCTGTAACCCTGCGATCAAAGAAAAAGAAAAAAAAAACTTAGTTTCAAGAAACACGCAAGCTAAAAACGTGTTCCATGGCGTTTTTAATTTTTCTTAAACCCAAAGCTCACTCCAAAATCCCCCTAAAATATCCACTATAGAATAAAATACTACAAGCATATCCTCAGCAAAATTCAAATTCCCATCTTCAATAGTAACCGAGATATTCCATGTTGAAATTTAGGCCCCGCCCACATTTTCGTCCAAATCCCTTCATTAGCTCTTCCAAAGATGCGTTGGGCAAATCCTTTCTGTGCAAATCCTTTCACGCTTTTAAGTACTATATTTATGAGAAAGTATACTGAAAGCCTTTCTTTAGAAGCCTAATTCTCCTTGAACCCTTTAGACGAAAAGGAGGCGGAGTCTAAATTTTAACATTTAATTGCTCGGTTAATATGAAACTTAGGTATAGGGAGTTTGATGTCAAACTTCATTTTATGAGTCACTATACAATCAGGTTTTTTTTGGGAGCGAACTTTTTTCCAACGGGGGCGTGGCCTAAACTTTAACAGCGAGTAGCTCGGTTACTTTTAACATTTAATTGCTCAGTTAATATGAAACTTAGGTATAGGGAGTTTGATGTCAAACTTCATTTTATGAGTCACTATACAATCAGTTTTTTTTTGGGAGCGAACTTTTTTCCAACAGGGGCGTGGCCTAAACTTTAACAGCGAGTAGCTCGGTTAATAAGTAAGTTAGATATCGGAAATTTGTGTCAAACTTTCGTGTTGTGCTTTGTAGTTGTTCGACAACGTTTTTTGGAGCGACCCCCCCCCCCCCCCCAATAGGATAAAATAAGGAAATTTAAATATTAACAAATTTGTAGACAGCGATATAGGTTGAATGTTGTTTCCGGGACGTAGAACTAGTAATAGTGGTTGTAGTTTTTGAGGTCAGCGTGTTTTCAGTTTTTCTCATAACACGTTTGGTAGAATTAGAACAGTTAGCTTCACATTGCATGATTTTCCTCCAAAGTCCCATGAGCTCAAGCACCTGTTCCTGTTTTTGTCGATTCTTTTGTTCAGTACAGTACGAAAGCTGTTGAGGTGATCAAGGTAGAGTCGTCGACCGCAAACAGATGACGCTTTTTATTCGTAAGAATACTGTCACGCTCTTGTATCCGAAAACTAAAAGAAAAAAAAGAAAAAAATTGGATTCGAAAAAGTAATTCATCCAACATTGGTCAGTCCATTTTGACGACTCCTCCAAGAGTGTTTAGTTTCTTGGGTAAAGTTGTCCTTTAATGTGTTTTTTTGAAACATGTTGGGTGACAGGAAATGAAATCATCGTCGTGTGGGCGGACGAGAAAAAAAGTGCTGCAAGTATATAAGTTTTCCATGGTTTATGTTAAGTGGGAGCTTAAGCTTGTAATTTGAAAAGCGTGTTAAACATCTGATGCTCTTTTCCAAGCGTTTTCTTTTTTAATATTCAAATAGAAAAAGAAACGTTTGGAAAAGCTGCAAGTCTAGTCCAGTGTTTATTATTCGTCGCCTTTTGGCGGTTTCGGGCTTCAAACGAGCGTTTTTCTCTTCCAAAACAAGGGAGAACAGCGTAATTTGATAGCTTGGAAGATTCCACAGATTAAAACCGTTAAATTCGCTAACGCCATCTACCGCGATGACTTTAAAATGCTTACCCCGTGCACTATGCTGCTCTAGTTGTCCGTTACGATTTCAAAAGTTCAAGATGACTTAATTGGATGAAAATGGACTCGAAATACCGGAATTTTTCAGAAATGAAGCTTTAGGAAGCACTTCCTAAAATGGTGGCTTGGGAATAGTGAAAACTCTAAATTTTGCAATTTATTTTGGGTAAAGTTTAAGGGCTGTCTGTTAGGTTGAGGTAGTTTTCGGGACAGAAAGTGGACAAAACGTAGCGAAAGAAGGGTTCGCTACAAGTTCTAGTTACCCCTCGGAAGAGAAAAGTTTCTCCGAAAAAAAAAGTGGTGAGTACGAACCACGCCCACGCCCGGCAATCGATTTGCTGAGCACGTGGTCGCCTGTGTGTCCATGTTGTATGTGCACCTTGAGACTTTGGGGCTATATTTATAGAGCGAACAAACGTCTGCCCGGAAATAGTTCCTTTATGTTAGGAGCGGAACGGAAGAAAAGGTTTAAGAACGAGGAAGTTGAAGGGGGGGGGGGGGGGGGGGGGGGGGGACCAACTATTAGGGATAAGGGTTAGTTCCGCAGAGGTGACCATACGTTAACCAAGAGAACGGGGGGGGGGGGGTACTACAGTTGGGCAGTTATCTTGCTTCCTTCCTTCCTGTAGCAAACGTTTGGATTTGCCATGCCACAAAGGGCGATAGGGGTGATTGAAAGGGTGACGTAACTTTCCACACTAGTTTTGATAGACGAAGGTGAATGCAAAGTAAAGGTTCCCCTCTATTTGGCTCTGTTCTGTCTGTGCTCCCCCTTTCCTTGTAACTTCCTTTATGGCATAATGGGGCAAGAATGTGGAAATGGGAGCCTGCAGCTTTGGGTTTTTGCTGTGCTACTGGCGACGCCGACCAGCAGCTCATGTCGAGTATTGATTAGCAAGCGGAAGGAGCTTGGGAAGAGATTAAACCTTAAAAGAATAACATTGTAATAGGAAGAGAGATAAAAATAATATTTGGAAGGAGGGTGTAACAACTTTAGGAGGCCTAACATGAAATGCGTATTTTTGTGTGTATAATATTGTTAGTATAGCATTGTTTGAGTGATTTTATTCAAAATAAACAAGTTGGTACCGGTTGCGCTAGAGGTACCGCCGGTGCCGCCCGTTGTGCGTGGAGGCGGGGCTTGTTTTATCCCAAGCAAGGCTCCGTTAGGGAAGCTATTGCCGTTTGGTATGGAATTTGTAAATACGCTTTGAAACCACTGGTTTCTGTTAGGAAACTTTTATTGAAACCAAATTAGAACCTTTTTTTTACGAAATCTGTATTAAAACTTTAAATCTATGTCTAAAATAATAGCACAGGAAGAAGAAGAAGAGAGGTACAAATATTGTTTTAAAATAGGGTACAACAATGTTGGGAGATTCAAAAGGAAAATGTGTTTTTCGTTTTATGTATAATATCGTTACTACGGCCTTTCTTGAGTGATTTTGTTCAAAATAAACAAGTTGGTACCAGTTGCGCTAGAGGTATTGCCGGTGCCGCCCGTTGTACGTGGAGGCGGGGCTTGTCGTATCCCAAGTAAGGCTCCGTTAGGGAAGCTATTGCCGTTTGGTATGGAATTTGTAAATACGCTTCGAAACCACTGGTTTCTGTTAGGAAACTTTTATTGAAACCAAATTAGAACCTTTTTTTACGAAATCTGTATTAAAACTTTAAATCTATGTTTAATAGAATAGCACAGAAAGAAGAAGAAGAGAGATACAATCTGTATCTCTCTTCTTCTTCTTTCTGTGCTATTCTTTTAGACATAGATTTAAAGTTTTAATACAGATTTGATAAAAAAAAAACATAAAACGAAAAACACATTTTCCTTTTGAATCTCTCAACATTGTTGTACCCTATTTTAAAACAATATTTGTATCATACAAATATTGTTTTAAAATAGGGTACAACAATGTTGGAAGATTCAGAAGGAAAATGTGTTTTTCGTTATATGTATAATATCGTTACTACGGCCTTTCTTGAGTGATTTTGTTCAAAATAAACAAGTTGGTACCAGTTGCGCTAGCGGTATTGCCAGTGCCGCCCGTTGTGCGTGGAGGCGGGGCTTGTCTTATCCCAAGCAAGGCTCCGTTAGGGAAGCTATTGCCGTTTGGTATGGAATTTGTAAATACGCTTTAAAATCACCGTTTTCTGTTAGGACATTTTTATTACAGCCAAATGAAAAGCAAATTTTCATCCCAAGTCTTTATTTTTGCAGCTCGTTCTCTCTGTGCAATGAAAACTAAGCCGGTTTTAAAAGAAAATGTACGTTTTAATCATAAACGTTGGCAACAAGCTTATGCCTACACGCCAACTTATTTAAAAAAAAACATTGAAACCTAAGCTATCTAAAGCTACAAACTTACTTGAATGCATTTCTGATGGCAATGCAGATTAGGATGAATTTCTTAGGCAACAAATTAATTATTTACATACTGTGAATGGGTTTTAGAAGAGCAAGTTTAAAGCTACGAGACGTTACAATCTTTGTATTATAGATATAATACAAAGATTTGATATATAATACAATTTTGATATATTGATCTATAATACAAAGTTAACGTAATAACAAAACATTTGTTCACTTTGGAACGAAAAACTTAATTATTTTCAACACGCGAATGTTAAATTCATTGAATTGGCGTTTAAATTTAGTTGTTTTTTTCTTTGGATGTTGTTATAGAAGCCTTACTGCAGAGTCGACCTTTACCCAACATTCCCGATTTGCAAGGAAGTGGGGGTGGAGGGGGCCCTGTGGGTCCAGTGGCTGAATTGGAGAATTCATCGGGTTCCGGGTCTGTAACGGGTGGATCGACGTCGTTATCTTCCCATATGCCCAGCGCACTGGGTTCGGTGACGAATGTAGGGGCGGGGACACCGGTTCACCCGCCCGTTAACCACGCCCATGGTAATAATGCGACGTTTAGCTTGGAATCCGCTGGAAGATGGACGTCCAAGGAAAATTTGCTCAGGCCAGAAGCTGATGAAGATCCACAATTATTTGTGGCCTTGTATGATTTCCAAGCAACGGGTGATAACCAACTCAGCCTCCGGAAAGGTAAGACTCCTTAAAGATTACCTTCTTAAAGTACCTTGGATTAGGAAACTAGATAACTTAATTGTATAGTTTTGTTTTGAAAAGTTTTAGACCTAATGTTAAGAAACAAGAGCAGAAAGACCAATGTGGAATAATGAAGTACAATGAAATTATTTTCATTTTGAGATCTTTTTGCTCAACTCTTTGCAGGCGAACAAATCCGGATTTTGAGTTACAACCGAAGCGGCGAATGGTGTGAAGCGCATTCCAGTTCGGGCCGGGTGGGTTGGGTTCCTTCCAATTATGTGACGCCTGTTAATTCGCTGGAAAAACACTCGTGGTACCATGGACCCATCTCTCGCAACGCGGCAGAGTATTTGCTCAGTTCAGGCATCAATGGCTCCTTTCTGGTCCGAGAATCGGAAAGTAGCCCGGGGCAACGAAGTATATCCTTACGCTACGATGGACGCGTGTACCATTACAGAATTAGTGAAGACTCTGATGGACGGGTAAATCCTTCTTAATTCACTTCTCCTTACTTCTCACTTCAATTCAGAAACTATAGTGCAGCAGAGCTTAGCTTAGTTTACGGGGTGCGTTTTATTGTGAACTGATCCGTTCACCAGTTCTGACGTTTTGCAGGTCGCCGACAAGTTTTACTTTTTAAAAAGTATATGGGATTTGTACAAGCTTCTAAGAGTAATATACGGAATATTAAGACAAGAAGAGCCCTCTGTGTTCATATTACGTATATTACTGCGAAGAAACTTGTGTACAAATCTCTTACTTTTCTTTAAAGTATGTGCTTTTCTGCGTTCTCCATGCTATCGTAGTATAGAAAGCTTGTACCGGCTGCTCTCAATGCCGCGCATTGTGCGTGGAGGCGGGGCTTATAAACCCAAGCAAGGCTCCGTTAGGGACGCTATAGCCGTTTGGTATGGAACTTGTAAATATGCTTTGAAAGCACTGGTTTCTGTTAGGAAACTTTTATTATAGCCAAATGAAAAGCTAACTTTACGCCAGATCTACATTTAGTGCAACGCTTTCTTTCTGTGCAATGAAAACTAAGCTTACTCAAGACCCAAATTTGTTCTAACATAATTCTTCTGGAACTGCAAATTGTAATTAATTTCTTAGAATCTTAGGCAACAATTAGTTATTTAAGTATGAGGTGTATGGGTGTTAATATTACGTATGTTACTGCTAAGAAGATTTTGTTCAAATCTCTTACTTTTCTTTAAAGTGCTCTTCTGCGTTCTCCATACTATCGTAGTATAGAAAGCTTGTACCGGTTGCGCTATAGCTGCTCTCAATACCGCGCATTGTGCGTGGAGGCGGGGCTTACAAACCCAAGCAAGGCTCCGTTAGGGACGCTATAGCCGCTTGGTATGGAACTTGTAAATATGCTTTGAAAGCATTGGTTTCTGTTAGGAAACTTTTATTATAGCCAAATGAAAAGCTAACTTTACGCCAGATCTACATTTAGTGCAACGCTTTCTTTCTGTGCAATGAAAACTAAGCTTACTCAAGACCCAAATTGGTTCTAACACAATTCTTCTGGAACTGCACATTATAATTAATTTCTTAGAATCTTAGGCAAAAATTAGTTATTAAAGTATGTGTATGGGTTTTAGAAGTACAAGTTTGAAGCTAAGAAACGTTAATATAGAATAAAAAATTTTGTTTATGCTTTTTTGACGTTCTTACGCAAGGCTTCCGCAAAAAAATAAAAACAATAACAAACACTATCGCCATCTGTTAATGTTTCCCATCACTTAGGTATAACGGGAGCCTTCATGAAAATCTGTTTGTATGTTTTGAAAACAGGTTTACGTGACGTCAGAGAGTAGATTTAATACTTTGGCAGAGCTGGTCCATCATCACTCAATCAATGCGGATGGATTGATCACCATGCTCCTCTATCCTGCCCCCAAACGCAACAAACCAGCCCTATTTGCTCTCAGTCCAGGTATGAAAGAATGAAGATTGATTAGGACGTTCTAACTCAGCTGAAAGTGTATTCCTTTATTGTATTGTGTTCATTTTCTGGGTTTTGATTGATGTCTTCTGGGAAATTTGGTTGAAAACAGAGCCTGATGAATGGGAAATCGAGCGAACGGATATTGCGATGAAGCAAAAACTGGGCGGCGGCCAATACGGTGACGTGTACGAAGCCGTTTGGAAGCGTTATAACATGACGGTAGCTGTGAAGACGCTCAAAGAGGACACGATGGCCCTCAAAGACTTCCTGGAAGAAGCAGCTATTATGAAAGAGATGAAGCATCCGAATCTCGTGCAGCTTTTAGGGGTTTGCACCCGCGAGCCGCCCTTTTACATTGTCACCGAGTTTATGAGTCGTGGCAATCTGTTGGATTACCTGCGACACGCCAACCGCGATGATATCGACGCGGTGGTCTTACTCTATGTCGCGACCCAAATCGCCTCGGGCATGAGCTACCTCGAAAGCCGTAGCTTCATCCACCGCGATTTGGCGGCCAGAAACTGTTTGGTGGGAGAGTGCCATCTGGTGAAAGTGGCGGATTTCGGATTGGCTCGACTCATGCGAGACGATACTTACACAGCACATGCCGGAGCCAAGTTTCCCATCAAATGGACTGCGCCCGAAGGTTTGGCTTACAACAAATTCTCTACCAAGGTAAACTTCCGAAGAAAAAAAAAAACATTTTTTTTTTTTTTAATAAAAAATATTTTTAGAATTTCTTAAGAAATATGTTAAAATTTCTTTTAAAAAAAATATTTAATTTTTTTTTAAATAAAAAATATTTTTAGAATTTTTTAAGAAATGTGTTAAAATTTCTTAAACAAATATTGAAAATTTAATTTGTTCAGTTATTGAAAAGACGTTCAGTTTTCTCTATGTTTGGCTTACAACAAATTCTCTACCAAGGTAAACATCCGAAGAAGAATTTTTTTTTTTTTTTTTTTTTTTTTAATAAAAAATATTTTTAGAATTTCTTAAGAAATATGTTAAAATTTCTTTTAAAAAAATATTTGAATTTTTTTTTTTTTTTATATTTTCAGAATTTCTTAAGAAATATGTTAAAATTTCTTAAACAAAAATTGAAAATTTAATTTGTTCAGTTATTGAAAAGACGTTCAGTTTTCTCTGTTTGGCTTACAACAAATTCTCTACCAAGGTAAACTTCCGACGAAGAAAATTTTTTTTTTTTTTTTTAAATAAAAAATATTTTTAGAATTTCTTAAGAAATATGTTAAAATTTCTTAAAAAATATTGAAAATTTAATTTGTTCAGTTATTGAAAAGACGTTCAGTTTTCTCTATGTTTGGCTTACAACAAATTCTCTACCAAGGTAAACTTCCGAAGAAGAAAATTTTTTTTTTTTTTTTTTTTAAATAAAAAATATTTTTAGAATTTCATAAGAAATATGTTAAAATTTCTTAGAAAATATTGAAAATTCAATTTGTTCAGTTATTGAAAAGACGTTCAGTTTTGTGTATGTTTAAAAGAGAAATTGATAACGGTTTTTTTTTTTTTTTAGTCGGATGTTTGGGCGTTTGGGATTCTCCTATGGGAGATTGCTACGTACGGCATGTCGCCTTATCCTGGCGTTGATCTCACGGATGTTTATCATACCTTAGAAGGAGGATATAGGTAAGAAAAAGTGAAGATAAAGTGAACGTACGAGTGAGGCGGAAGTTGATCTTTCGGTGGATGTTTTTGTATTTTATCTGGTGCAAATATTTGGGAAAGATGTGTGAGAACGTTTAGATTTTAAAGATTTGTGTATTTTGAATTTTTTGAAATTTTTTTTTAGGATGGAATGCCCACCTGGGTGTCCACCTAGAGTGTACGATTTGATGAAGCAATGCTGGAGGTGGAATCCGAATGATCGACCCAGTTTTCGGGAGATCCATCATGGATTAGAACACATGTTCCAAGAGTCTAGCATCACTGAAGGTAAATGGATGAGAAACGGAGCAACTTAATATTTGAATTGCAGTGAATTTTGGGATATTTCTTAATATCGAAGAATGTCTTTTAACATGAGTCTTGATCGCTTGATTGTTGATTAATATGAGCTTTTAAAAAGTTTTTTTTTTCATTTTAGATTGTTTATTAATGGCTTTTGTGGGATTGTTTTTTTTTTTCGTTTTTTTTTGTAGAAGTAAACAAGCAGTTACAAGGCAGTGGCTTGTCGCATAGCAAAAAGGGGCGTAGTGGGAGCTTGTCAAACGTTAGTCGTATTGGATTAAGCGAGCGTGGAATAACACGATGGGGTCCTGAAGGTAGTGACATCTCATTTTTATTTTATTTTAATATTTTGATATTTTTCCCAAATTCTGATTTCGCCAGATTTTGAGTATGTTTTAGAGGATTTCAAGTTAAGTCCTCCTGCATCAAATTCCCTATTTCCATCTTCGATATTAACCGAGTTATTGAGTGTTTTAGGTAAGCCCCGCCCCAAAAGGCGGGGCTTACCTAACCATTTTTTCCTAAACATGACCTAAAAGAAAATACTTCATATCGCGGTTGTTAGTAAAGATAGAAATATGGTGTTTGCAGGAAAACGTCTTGTTTCAATACCCACTATAAATGTGTGGAAGAATCTGGAGGAATTGGAAATCAAATTTTTTTGTTGTGAAATACGAAAAATTGAATAGCGTGGGATAATATTGTTCGTTTTTTCGGGGGGTGTTGTAGACGATGGTTCAGTGGGATATCCCAGTAGAGGCATAATTTCGCAGAAAAGTACGGTAGTGCAATTACGGCGGGCTACGAATACTAAAGGGAAACCCGTCCCCGCCCCTCCTAAACGGACAAGGTAAAATTTTGCGATTTTTGATTTGTATTTTCGTAGAAAGATTTTTGTAAAAAAATAGTTTAGATGTTGGTGGGAAGCTAAAGTTGATTTTAATTTGGAAAGCAAGCGCTTGGGTGCACATTAACGACACTAACAACATTGGTTCCTTGGTTGTCCATTCACACCATTTACTTTTTTTTTTTACAAGCTGTTTAGGCATGCTGTTTTGGAAGAAATTCGTTAATTAGCACCCGAAGCTTTTTATGATATTTTGATATTTTTTTTCTGTTTAAAAGCTGAGATATTTTGGTGGGCGAGAGAAGTTGTTAAATTTTCTAATAGCCTTGTGTATGTGGTGTGGTTTTTTTGTTTTGTTTATTTCCTTTTGGGGTCGCGCGCCTCTTCACCTTTAGAGAGAAGACTACGAAAGGTACCGATAAAACTTCCGGTGTAGGGAAGTTGGGACCCAGGTAATTAATCCAAAGTCCTATATTCACTCTCCTATCTCTATTTTTAGTTATTTCGTAGCTCTTAGTTTCCCCTTAAAAAGCTATATTTGATTCCTTAAAAGTTAGTCATTTTTCGAAAGTCTTAGAAGTTAATTTTGTAAATTTGGCATCAATTATGGTCACCCGATGCGTGTGCAATATTCAGAGACACGCTCGGCATTGAAAGGAACTAGTATAGCATAACAATAACATGATAAACAACGGGAATTTGCTAAGAGCCAATCAGAGAGCGAGTACCACTTACCCCTCCCAAGGCCTTCCTCAAAGTGTACAGTTAGCGTGCCATGGTAAATTTTGCGTTTCAAAAGGTCTACGGTTAGCGTCCAATGGTAAATTCGAAGCAAAATATCATTTTACTTATTTATTTGCTTAGCTTCTTAAAGTCCTTAATAAAAGATTTTCAATCAACCATTGAGGTACTAATTAAGTTAGTAGTCATGGTGGTGTTTCTTTTTACTCCAATTCACAGTTTTTTTGGTTCTTATATGCCAATTTATTTTAATTTTGTGCACTTTTTCTCAAAGTGTACAGTTAGCGTGCCATGGTAAATTTTGCGTTTCAAAAGGTCTACGGTTAGCGTCCAATGGTAAATTCGAAGCAAAATATCATTTTACTTATTTATTTGCTTAGCTTCGTAAAGTCCTTAATAAAAGACTTTCAATCAACCATTGAGGTACTAATTAAGTTAGTAGTCATGGTGGTGTTTCTTTTTACTCCAATTCACAGTTTTTTTGGTTCTTATATGCCAATTTATTTTAATTTTGTGCACTTTTTCTCAAAGTGTACAGTTAGCGTGCCATGGTAAATTTTGCGTTTCAAAAGGTCTACGGTTAGCGTCCAATGGTAAATTCGAAGGAAAATATCGTATTTACTTATTTATTTGCTTAGCTTCTTAAAGTCCTTAATAAAAGACTTTCAGTCAACCATTGAGGTACTAATTAAGTTAGTAGTCATGGTGGTGTTTCTTTTTACTCCAATTCACAGTTTTTTCGGTTCTTATATGCCAATTTATTTTTATTTTGTGCACTTTTTAATCCCGCTAAGGCTTATGGAGGCGGAGCTTCTTTTATTATTGTTTACTTTCTTAACTTCCGTAATATTTTGGGCGGGAATGTGTGTATTGTTTAATTGGAAAAGAAGATCCAAGTTCATGTGTTGCTATTAACGAAAAATAGTTCTTTCCGGGATAGCACGTACACGGACCAAGACTTCCGGGACCATGAAGAAACAGGCGATTCCAACGGCATCGAACATATTTTTGAAGGTGAGTCTCAAGGTTAAACTAAAAAATGACCAGTAGAAACTGAATGCGTAATGCGTAGTGTCTTCAGGCATCAACCGCGATTTGCAGTCCTTGCAACACCCGCGTCACCACGCGAGTGATGACGACGACGATACACAGGACTACACACCCGATACGGACGATTCTGGCGGCCATTCTTACCACGGCGAGCGGGTGTTTCGCAACACCACGAGTCAGTTTTCGTCTTTCAAGAAGTCTTCGCAACCGTTTACGGGAAAGTACCCCCTTAAGTACCCCACCACCGCCTCCCCCGATCACCGGATCCGCAAAACGCGGACGTACCCCCCTAAAGAATCCTCGTCGGTCCCGCTTCCGGGTAACAACAACACGGCCTCACGTTTACCGCCCAAAAAGGTCCACGTGGCGGCGCTAGAGGTCCAGAACGTGAAGCGGGCCATCAACCGGTACGGAACTCTGCCGAAAGGCGCACGGATCGGTGCGTACCTAGAGTCTCTACGCCAAAGTGGGTTGAACCACGGCGAACCGCCGGAGGACCTCCAGCGCGAGCAAATGAGCGACGCGCATTTGGAGGACGATGACTTCCTCGAGGAGGAACCGAGCCATGCCGGCAGCGTATCGACCTTCATGGGTCAACGCGAGTCGCAAGGCGTGCCCAAACAATCTCCCTTGGAAGATCGACTCCGACCAGGGGTACGCAGCTACTTGAGTCAAGTGATGGTCCGGAGCAACTCCTCTGGCGGCGGATTCTCTCAGAAACCGCGGTCGCCGGCCAAAAACTTCGGTAGCGCACAGGCGCGGCTGAAAAACAGCAAAGAACTGCGCGAAACGTCGCCCGCGTTGGCGGACTTGGAGTTTCCGCCGCCCCCTCCCGATCTGCCGCCTCCAAGCGGCGACCTAGAGGATGGTCACCCCCAGTACCCTTCCCCACCCGCTAGCCTTCACTGTTCGCCGGTCCGATTCGAGCCTAAGCCGATTCCGTCGCCGCGGACCAAGAGAAAAGTGTCGTCCACCATCAAAATCGACCTGAACTCCGGCCCACCACCTCCAGCAGCTCCCGACACGTTCGTTCTGGGTGAAGAGACGAATATAAGCGAGGACACGCCCTCTCATGTTCCGAACGTCGAGATTTCGGGCCTGGAATCGGTCAAATCCACGGCCACACCACAGTCGGTCGCGCGTAGCAACCCGGACGAGTCGGTTCCTGACCCCAAGATCGTTCCGAACAACATTATGAGCAAATCGATCATGGGAATCTTGCAGTCGCCCGGGAGCGACAGCGCGAACGATGAAATGCAAGTGTCCACCGGGAGTTCCGTCTTCGAACGAGGTCCGTCACCTCTCCCACCGCCCAAGAGTCCTCGCCCAGGTTCCGGCATGGACACGAGCTTCCATTCCGAGCACAAGCCCAAAGGGTTGCGGTCGATCCATCCCGGACTGCAGGAAGGTATGGAGGCGCAGTTGGTCGCCGAGATTAAGACCAAAACGGACCAGAAACGCCAATCGATCCCGTCGACCTCCACGGAGTCGTTGGGTGGTGGTCAACCGCAGCTCGTGACGGAGCTCTTTGAGAGTCTGAGGCAAAAAGCGGGTAAGAAACCGGACGCCGAAGCGCATCCCACGACGGCAGCGCCATCTAGTCACTCCTCGCCGGAAAGTAAGCCGGCTAGCATGTTCGCCTCCGTGGTGTCGAGTTCGTCCTCGCCGGAGGAGCTGAAGCGTCGGAGCGAGACGGAAGACCCGGCGGACGACGGGACCGCCGCGTCCAAAACGTTCGACTTCAAGTCGCGGTTAAGGAAAGTCAACCCGGTCCACCCCAACGAAGGTAAACTGAGCAAAGACCGGGACAGTGAGATTGTGGAGGAGCCGCCGAAGCGGAGCAGCTCGTTCCTGGCGTTGGAGGAGACCGAGGACAAGCGGAAGAGCACGGGAAGTATCAACAACTTGAGGAAGATGTGGGAAACCAAAGAGGCAAGTAAGAAAACCACAGCGAATATGAGAGATTCCGTCGTGGTAGAACCCGAGGAAGGGAAAGGCGAGGAGAAGGAAGAGAAAAGGAAACTGTGGCCGCCCACGACGGCGTGTCCACCGCCGCCAGAAGGCGAGAAACCGGCGGTGCCTGTGAAACCAGTGGTCGCTAACAAACCCCTTGCGAGCAAATTCGCTGCCATTTACGCCAGCCCGACCTTCTCGGAACACCCAGTCAAACCGCCAGTGGTCCCCCGCTCTTCCGAGTACCGAGAGTCCTTATTACACCCCCGTTTCACCCCAGCGCTTCCCCCTCCTCCCTCCGAGAGCCACGAACCGGTGGCGGGCCACGTGGTCGCCCCCAAGATGGAGGACAAGAGCGGAAACAAGGGGAAGGGGTCGACTTCCGGTCAGTCGGAGAGCGGGAAAAGTGCAAAGGAAGCCATCTTGGATTTGAGTGCCGCGCTTGAAAACAGTTTATCCAATCCTAAAATGACGAGTGCGTCGTGTATGCAAATCTCAGACAAAGTGGGGCTCTGGCACCAATCCTGCACGGCTTATGCGGATAGTATTGCGCCGCATGGGAGATTCCATTTCCGGGAGTTATTGTCCAAGTTGGAGACGCAAGCGCGGGATTTACGGCAGTCGGGAGCCCGGAATTCTGCCGATACCTTCCGACTTGTCACGGAGATGAAACATACGGTCAAGGATGTCATGAACATTGTTCAGCGATAAAAAGAAAAGGCTTTCAGGATGTTTTTCTGAGTTTCGTTGGAAATTTGTGTAAAATATTGTCGTGTTTCGCGGGAAATTTGAATTTGAATTTTGTGGCGCGAGATTTTTGAATAGCCCGCCATTCCAGAGAGAGCGGAAGTAACGAACACGTGGGGGAAACCTTGGCGTATGTTTTTGAGGGATGAGGGATTCATTTCAATTCTGGTGAGTTTTCTAAGGGTGAGTGGGTGGAGTTTATCGCAAAAGAAGTCAATTAGTCAGGCTGCCAGTCAGTGTTTAATTTACTTTTGAGTTGGCCTTAATTTTTTCAGATTTTTTTTCAACTTGATTTTTTCTTGTATCTCAGACT
This sequence comes from Lepidurus packardi, assembly GCA_023053545.1. Lineage (NCBI taxonomy): Eukaryota > Metazoa > Arthropoda > Branchiopoda > Notostraca > Triopsidae > Lepidurus > Lepidurus packardi. The sequence continues at coordinate 12,729,764 of JAKZAN010000002.1, forward strand.
CTTTACGTTTACCATTCTTGCCATACCTAATGAGTGTATGTGTGCAACCAAACTACGCATGTAATGGGGACGCTTTTCTTTTTTTGTTTATGTTCGTTTGGGGGATTTGAAAGTCATCCCGTTAAACGCTCATTCTTTGCATAGACCAGGGCTTCTGTGTTTTTCTAGTCTTTTTCTTATCCATACAAAACACTTATGATTATCAAGTGCTCCCATCCCCCTTGACAAACCGTTGACTGTCCGGTTACCGTTTACGGAAGTTTCTGCGCATGCGTAGGGAGGGATGAAAGCTTCCATGAAGGGATTAGCGAGCGGACGGACCAAGAGATGGCGCGCATGTTTGGGAATTTGGGGTTGGGAATGTTAAATACTCGTTAAGGGGGATAACGACAGAAGGGGGGAGAGACAAGATAATTAAGTCACGTTCACGTGAGTTGGACTTAAATTCAATGAGAAGACTATTGACAATGATGTCGGCCATTTTGTTTTCTCTGAAAACTCCTTTATTGTCCTGTATACATTGTTCCCCCCCATACAAGTGTGTGCCCGCCTTGGTCCTACCCCCCCTTCTGTACAGTTAACTTCATTTCTTTAGTACAAGGCCTTGCTAAAAGTAAAAACGTTGGAAGAGTTGTGGATTCTTTTAACCAAACGGACAGCAGCGGTTGGCCATATCATCGAAATTGAAGCAGCTGATAGTGTTGCAGGTTTTCAAGTTAGTGCGTAGTTCCAGTAAGTTCTCCGAGTCCAAGTTGAATGTTTCTTTCATCCAGGTTAACACGTTTTCTTGGAATTTAAACGGGATCTCTAGAGTTTTCAGTTTCTCTATCAACGAAGGTAGACGGATTTGCTGCACCATGTCTTCGAAGTTTGTTTCGCTGATCGCCAGTCCAAATATCATTTTCCGTTCTGCGAATCCAAGTAGAAATTCATATACGTATGAAATTTATATTAGTGTTAGGTTCTCATAATTATTGACGTTATTTTAAGTATTTTTTTACAAAAGGCTTAATCAAGCAATGATGGACATCTAGTGGCAGAAACTAGAACTAACAATAAAAACAACCGATATAAAATAATAAATACCTAAATAAATCCGATATAATTAATTAGAACTCGTAACTAAGGAGTCTATGTACTTAGAATCGTTTTTTTATTAACGTAGCGCTTTCTGTGATAAGTGATTATAAATACGAATAGACATTGATTAATAAGTCAACGTTGCACGAATAAGAGCTATCGAAGCCAGTTTCTATAGGCTAATGATAGTTAGTTTTCGCACTTGAAAGTAAATAATGAGTTTCGTTAAGTTTATATGAACAATTTAATTACATGAACACTTGTTTACAGGTTTTGTACGAATATTTTGGCTATACTTCTACATTAAGGTCTAGAAATATATAGCAAAAATGTCATTGTCACTCGTAGCACTTTGTAGGCAGGATTTTGTAAATGGACTAGACTAGACAAGAAATCAAAGCCAAGGTTTTACCTTCAGGAGACAAGCTATTGTAGAAAACATCTTCTTGGGTTGTTCCTGGTTGGGAAGCTCCTGTCCAATAAGCACAAGCTAATATCAATACCACTCCGACTAACTTCATTCTGCCTTGGAGACTTTCAAGCACACTAAATGGGAAATTGTCCTAAACGTTAAAGACGCTACTCTTTATATTCTGCTGCTATTCTCCACAGGTTGTCTGAAGTTTGCTTAACAGCTTATCCGTTTTATGTTTTTTGTTGTTTTAAGAAGTAATCTGGTTTGATCACGCTTTTTTTGATCAAAAGACACGTGGCTATCAGCCTTTAATGCTTCTCAAAGCCAGACTCTTTTCCAATCTTTTTGACAGGTTAATGCTGTATTGAGTATATAGGCTGGTCTACACATCTTCAGTCTAATGAATACTTCCACACAAACTAAAACTTCTCCAAGCATAACATTCTTATCGCGTGCGTTTGGCTCCAGCTGGAAATTTGGCCATTTCGCGAACAACAACCGCCAGAAGAATGGACGCTATTGTATTCACCACATTCTGTCCGAATCACCAGTACGGAAGATAGAAGTGATTCAACCAACTTGAGTTCCGCTTGAACCCTGGAATTTGGACGAAATTGTTTTATTCAATCTAATCATCCAAATGCTTGGGAGACATTTACGTGAAAGACAGCTGGTGTCCATTCCGTAACTCAAAAACAACAACGATCCTACAGGCGTTCCGGGAGAAGCTGATAACATCCCAAATTTATGGCGTTCGGAATGCCCCAAGTTTGTTTTGCACCATAATCCTTGGTATTACAGGCTTCCAAATCCTGGTGTCTATCACTTTTCGAGTCTAAAACCACATTTTCCAAGCTGGGGTTTTCCTGCAAAGATTAACTGGAGGATCTTATGACAAATATACTAGCATTGGTCATAAGACCTAAGATTTTCCAAAGTCCTAAGAAGGTAGTATATATGACTACCTTCTTAGGACTTTGGAACACTTTGGAACGCATCGTTATTGGAGACTGACCAATCAATATTCCTTGGGTATTGGCCTACCTAGAAATCCGTCTGCTTGGCAAAATTGCATCGAGATTTCATTGGAATCCCATGCTTTATCTTGGATGAGTCTGTAGGGAACTCCATTGATTACAACAAGCGTATTCTGGGCTAAACTTATCTAGTTTAGTGAAACAATGACCTATTAAAAACAACACAGAAAGTTTATTATAGAAAAGGAAGGTGCAACATTTTGGAGCTTTGATAGCTTAAATAAGCTTCATTTTTCTTTAAAAAAAATATATTTTGGATTCATTTATTTGTATTTATTGATTTATCATCATGTTTATTTATTTATTTATCATTCAGATATTTTCAGATTGCATGAGGTTTAGTAGGAAGAGCGCTGGGCAATAGTAATGAATAACCTTCCTTTTTGTTTAGAAATCCAATCCATGGAAATTTCCTAAGGAAATAGGAATTTTAGTAATCATTTACGGCATAAGATAGTGGCATGTGGTATTTTAATTTAAAAAAAAACGAAGGAAAAGCAGTTAAAACTTTAGTAAAAAACAAAAACTAAAAAAGCGAATATTTGTTTTGTGTTGTAGTTTGTTGTGGCGCCGCCATGCGCCTCGCCTGGGCATTTTGGGTATGGGAACGGGCGTTAGCGTAGTTTTAAGCCCCGCCTTTAAGGTATGTCAGTCAGTCAGTTATAGGGCTGACTGCATAATAACTTGCAGTGAAAAGTTGAAGTTAAAGTGATCAAGAACGAAGTAAGGGATATTCATTGAATTTGGGTTTACAATAGTTTTGTTTTGATTTGCAAGTTTAGGTATGTTTTGTTTGAGTTTTTTTTAATATTTCTTAATGTTCTTTTCTATATGTTATTTGTTTTTGTTCCCGTTTCCTCGTCCTTTTTTTCTTAAAGTTTTGTTCTTAATATGGGCATGTTCGCTTTGGCAGTCTCTGCCTTATTCTTAGAGGCGCGGGGTTTAGAACTGATGGCAGATATGGTAATAGTAAGTAAATCAATAACTTTCGGACATTTTAAGTAAAAATATCTCTATTTTTTCAAAAGAAAAAGAATGGAGAGCAACCAGGGCGCCACCCCATTGGATAATACAAATGGAGAGGAAGTGGCTTTGAAAGCCACTTTCTCGCCCAAGATGACTTTCCCTAAGCTGCGGGTACCGGCTTTGGATAAAACTTTAGCCAAGTACGTGATGACAGTAGAGCCTCTACTGAGCTCAGCGGAGTACGTACGTACCAAAGAATTGGTAGAAGAATTTGGGACAGTGGGAGGTATTGGTGAAGAACTGCAAAAGATGTTGGAAGAACGAGCTAGCCAATGTGATAACTGGGTAAAAATTCATTTCACACAAAAAATCCAAGAAAACACTCTAAAAATGAACTAAACATTCGACAATTTGATTGAAAAATTATATTTAATTGAAAACAATGGTACGTTTTTATTCTAGTTGCACGACTGGTGGCTAAGTCAACGATATTTAGGTTATAGAAAGCCTGTTACGGTGTACCAAAGTCCTGGCTTACTCTTTCCTTTACAAGAATTTGCTTCAATCGCTGATCAGTTAAGTTACGCTGCTAAAATGGTGGCAGGAGCCTTGGATTACAAGCGACTCCTTGAGAAAGATGAGCTTCCACAAGAAACCTTGGGAAAAGCTCCCTTAGACATGTATCAGTATTATCGCTTGCTGGGAACCTGCCGAATTCCTCGAATCCCTGAAGATACTCTAAAGCTGCAAGATCCCAAGAACCTCGCGACTCATATCGTAGTCGTCCACAACCACCAAGTAAGAAACTATTGATTTAAAAACGATAGATTTAAAAACGATTTGCCTCGGCTAAAAATGAATTTTCTAGTTTTTCAAAGTGGAAGTGTGCGATTCAAACGGCCATTCTTTGACCCAGGATCAGCTCACGGAGGTTCTGTACCAAGTCGTAGTCAATTCTACGCATCCCAGCCCTCCTGTGGGCGCGTTTACCACCCAGCACCGTGATGTGTGGGCTCAAGCTCATCAATCCTTAATGAAAGACCCTTCCAATGCTGCCAGTGTGGCTGCGATCCAAGACAGTCTTTTTGTCTTGGCTTTGGATCGTTTACAATCGACCAATGCGAACCTGAACCGCCAGACTGATGCAGCGCTCAAGATGATCCATGGCAAAGGAGCAGGGGCTCAAGGCAATGCTGGCAATCGCTGGTACGACAAAACCATTCAGGTTAGCTGCCCTTAGTGACACTTGAACCACTTTAATCCATTTTTAACCCATATTAACCCATATAAATGAAGTTGGTGGTGGGAGAAGAAGGTATAACAGGCATAACATTCGAACACAGCCCTTCTGAAGGGGTTTCTATAGCGTTTCTCATGGATCATATTGTGGATTACGTGTAATTTAACTTTGTTTTCAGGTTTTCTAGACTTTAATGTTTGAATGTTTACCAGGAACCGTAAGAGTACACTAAAGAACACCGAAGTAACGTTGCCTACGCCTAAACCAGAGCCTTTGAAATTTAATTTAGATGAAGATTTGAAAAATGCGTTGGATGATGCTGTTCGTGATCTCGATATGTAAGTTTTTATTATGTTATTATTCATTTAAACATTCTTAGGGTATTGAGTTGATAATTCATCTCTTAAAATTGTTGACAATTCTTGATAAAATTGTTGATAATTGTTGATAGTTGTAAAATTGTTGATAATTTGTTGATAATTCATCTCTTATAGTTCATTGTTCATGGTTAATAATTCCTTGTTGTGATTTAGTTTGGTTAAGGATTTTGAATTGAGCGTCTTTACGTTTCCAAGTTTGGGCAAGGAAGATATTAAGGCCATGCGGCTCAGTCCAGACAGTTTTATCCAAGTATCGATCCAACTTGCGTTCTATAGGTAACTTTGCATGTTGAGCTTACTTTCAGAAAGTTCTTTTGAAATCTTTTCTTAATTTTTTTTTTTTTTTTTTTGGTTGGTTGGTTAGGACCCATGGAGTGCCTGGCTCACATTATGAAACTGCTTCCACGAAAAGATTCATGTTTGGTAGAACGGAATCCATTCGTTCTTGTCTGCCAGAAGTGGTTGAGTTCTGCAAGAAAATGGCAGATTGTTGTGCTAATGCGTCTGATCTCAAGCGAGCCATCGAAGCGCACAAGCAATATGTGATTGAGGTACGTTTAAGGTTAGTTTTGGAAGATTCTGGAGTGTTGATTCGGTGATTTTCTTTAGGCCGTGAATGGAGAAGGTGTTGATCGTCATTTAATGGGTCTTCAGTTGCTTTGCATTGAAAATGAGATGGAAATCCCGTTGTTTTTCAAGGATCCGGCTTACGTACGCAGCTCGAGTTATCGAATTTCGAGCTCTCAGGTATAAAAAAAAGTTGAAATTGGAGAATGTGGAAGGTTTTTAGTTTTTAGAGACGATTCGTTGGTTTAGGTGGCTGCTCGAAATGACGGAATAATGTTTTTTCGTCCTGTCGTAAGCAACGGGTATGGGGTTTGCTACAACCCGATGCATCACAGCATTAATATAAGCGTTTCAGCTTACAATTCTGGTGACGAAACTAACGCAGCTACTTTGGCCAAAGCCATAGAAGCTGCCTTACGTGATATGAGTGCTATGGCGAGCGAGTTCCAGGTCTAACTCACAATATGCAGCTTATTTTAAATGCAATTCCAATCTTTAGAATGCAATTTCAGCTTTTTGCTACTACGGAGAAGGAACAAGGTTTCTAAGGTAATATAGTGCTCGACGTGAAATTAACGCAGTATTTTAAAATCATTTTAACTAACGTTAAATATTTACAAACTCCTTTTTACGCTACATATCCCAGTCCGCTTTTCTCGCTATTTAAAAACAAAACAAGTGATTTATATTGTAGAAACCGTAGGGTTATCTGCTCTTTCCAGTTTTGTCTTCCTTCATTCACACAATGCAACGAAATAATACCACTGTAACTTTGCGTACCACGCAATACAATAAATGAGCACAAAACTTGTAGAAAACTACAAAAAGTTTTTTACTTGTCGTAAGTTGAAACCTTTTGCAGGTTGAAGTTCGAGGATTTCATTACAAGCGTTACAGTAATGTAGGCTAATTTTTTCTAACAATTTTGGCACAGGTTTCATGCAAATCGACCTTCAAGACAAGCAATGTTTAATTTACAATTTTTTAAATAAAAGCGAAAACAAATCTACTGGACGCGAAACAAACCCACATTTGGAAAAAAACCCAGAAAATTTTGCAAATTTTTACGAGACTGTTCAAATAATCCGCTAAAAAGGGGTGTGGCCTCTACAAAAAGGACGAATCCTATTGGTGGATTAGACCAAAAAATGGGCATGGCGTTCATAACTGAAGGTAAATTATTTTAAAATTAAATGAACTAATTTTCGTTAATTAACATCCCCTTGATCATAGGCTATTGTAAGCTTGAGATGGAGGTCTGTTGCGCTAACATTCTGTACCGAAACATTGTGTGAGCTGGTCCTATCATTGGGAATGTTCTTTGAAGGGTAAGTTGTTCCCTTGATCATTTTTTTTTTATGTATTCATGTTTTTCTCATTCGTGTTTGCTCTAGGCTTCCTCTTTTGAGCCCCTAGTGCTCTTTCCTCGCTATTTAGTAGCGCAGGCATTCCTAAAGAAGATTATCCGTGCATCAATGGCGATTCTTCCATTGTAATTCACCATTACATGATGACACAACTTTCGTTAGGCAGACGACCTGATCAAGCAGGAAATGATTGTGATTCTCCATTTGAAATCAGCGTCCAGGATCGGATCAATTTGCTCGTCATTTTCGTAATTTAATTAGGTCCCTTACAAGATTATGGACTCGTCGGCCTTGTGTCACAATCCGGCGGCCTTGTTTAGAGTCGTCCTTGCCTCGCGTTGCCATTAGCCCTAGCCCTCTTCCAGAAACATTGCTCTAGCGCTATGTCTTCCAAATCTGCAAAGCACCCTGTGGGTTCGGCGTTGTGTATTATTGTAAAAGTTTTGAGAAGATTTGTTTCATTTTTTTTTGTTTTTCTTGTAAAAATATATCCTTCCAGAAACATTGTTCTAGTGCTGCCTCCTAAATCTGTTGGAATTCTTGTTCTGTGATTTTTTTTAGCTCTAAAAATTGGATTCTAATATTGTGCAAATGAGATGTTTTGGTTCCCACTGGAATTCCTTATTTGTTGTACCAAAAGGTTCCCCGTAAAATCTAGTTTCCAAAAGTGTCTTTTTTTGTATTATTTGTAATTTTTGCAATAAGAGTGAAAATTTTGAATGTTTTTGCGTGATTTTTCAAAAAATCCGCTAAAAGGGAGGCGTGGTTTCCGAAATGGACGAATCCTATTGGTGGATTGGACCAAAAAGGGGGCGTGGCTCCTTTTCGAGCTGGGAAAGCGTTTTCTGGGCTTTTTTCCATAAGGATCCCTGCACGATCAAGGGGGTCCCCTTGAAAAATCGTCAAAAATTGAGAGCCTCGCCCCTTTTCCCTGTTCCCAACTCCCCTGCTCGGTTTCCTATCCACGATATTCGAGCTCGTAATGCCGAAGCATCACAATTTCGAATATGGGAATAGGAACCTTGCCGGGAAGGCATATGGTACAGGGAAAGGGAGCCATTAAATATTTCGTTTTTTCGACGAAATAAAGTGCCTCGACCGGGAATCGAACCGAGGACCTTTGGGTCCCCAGTCGTGCGAGTTATCCACGCGGTCATGGACTTATATTATATACATGTTGAAACTTCTATAACTATAATGTATGGACTCAGCCAGTGTACAGTGTGAGGATAGCATCCTTCTTTTGTTCGATTTATAGAAATTTGACGGTTCGCCCATTGCCCATTGACTTGTATTCCCTAGAAGTTTGCATTGTATTTATTTCTTTGTATTATATTTAAAAGTTAATGCAAGCCTGGCGAATATATATAGTTATATATATTTTTTTTTTTGAAATTGAACTTCTCTGGGTTTTGGTGGGCGTGGTTCGGGTGCATTGTGGGGCCTGTGGAGGATGGTGCATTGTGAGGCCAGCAGGAAAAGGGCGTTATATTCGGGTGTGGTGATGAAGAGGCGGAGTAAGTTTTGACTTCTAATTTTTGTAATTCTTTATACTAGTGTTGTTGTTTTTATTCAAATAGGCTATCCATTGGATCCCCTGCGTTATTACTTAACAACATTTCAATGACATTGTGCCTTTATGTTGTTAAACGCCGTCCATTAGAAGAAAGCGAAGACATAAGAAGTGTCTCGGTTCTGGCCCTCGACCCACGTCGTAGTAGAATTCGCCAGAAGTTTCGGTTTGGGAAGCCGTTCTCTGATTCGCTACCATGGATTGACGAACCCGAACCGAAGCTGCGTATCACTGCATGTGTTTTTCTTATAAACATCAAACCGTGTCCGGATAGTTTCAAGAGAACGACTCCACAAGTTTGTTGCCTTTGAACGGATGTGCACCCTGAAGAAACCCTATAACGTCAGTTGCTCCCTAGCAAGCAATCAGTGCAGACTTGGTTTTCTCCAGCGACCTTGTGAAAGTTAGTAGTGAGTTTATAGTTAAACATTACCAAGCATGTTGAACATTAACAATCGGATTAAGCGTTATCTTCGAAAACATTAAGAATTGGATCTTCCAAAACCTGGAGTCAATTCAAGTGCGCGTTTAAAGTGTTAAGTGTGGTGTTCGGCAAAACTCTGGTCAGGCCTACGCCAGTAAACAAAAAATGTGTTGGTGTTAAGTGTGCTCTCTACTTCATCCCTGCCTTACATCATCCTTCGCCGTCGACAGAATTTGCAACTTTAATCTGCTAAGCTGATATTCTGCTACTTGGAGGTAGCTACTTACCTTCTGTGGGAACCAGGAGAACCAGAAGGAACAGGTATGCCAGGAGTTAAAGTGTTGTTGGCCGGTTAGGTCTTTTGCCGCAACTTTTAATTTCCTGGGCGGCGAAAAGTCTTTGTTGTTGCCATTCATTAGGTCTTTAATGGTAACAACGAAGCTTTTCTATGGTTAACGGGTGGTCAACGGTTTGGGGAGCCTCTACTGAAGAACGCAGCCCAGGCAGGGATGGAAGTTTCGCCCATTTGCCTGATCCTTGGGATCAGGCAATTTCTTCATGCCCCTTTCTTCAAATCCCGGTGTATTCAAGAGCGAAAAGTGCAGATGGAAGTTTCTTCTGTGGAAGTTTCGCCCATTTGCCTGATCTTCGGGATTCCTTCATGCCCCTTCTTCAAATCCCAGTGTTTCCAAGAGTGAAAAGTGCCGCGATAGACCGTTCTTCGGGTTGGTCCCTTGGTGAGCTTTCTTCGCATTCAGCGGTGTTTCCAAGATTGCCTGCGAAGCCAAAGTCAACTTTTGTAAGTCGGAGTGTTCGCGAGGTCGAGGTAAAAGATAATCTTTTTCTTTCCCATGTAGTTTAGATTTTGATTCGTTTGTAAACATACTTACTTTTTACTACTTACTTTTTTCTACTTTACGTTTCGTTGCAGGATCTTTGGTAACGTTAATCGACTAAAGTGGGTGGAAGGTGGCGAAAGGGGGAGGACAACTGGGTGTTGCGACGTTCATACGATGTCTCGAACCGGAAATGCAGAAGTGAGGTCGACTTGACGAACGTCTCAAACGTGTGCAACTTGGTGTTGTTGTTTTTTATTTGTCTGTCGGAAGTCTACAAACACAAAACTCGGCAAGTTTTTCTCCTTCTCCATAGCTTTCACATGTTCTATGCAATTTGTGTTGTTGTTTTTTATGTGTTACCGGAAGTCTACAAACGCGAATCAGGACAAGTTTGATCCTTTTCATACGTTTTGCGTTTTCACTCTTTCTGGGAGCCTTCCTCTGCGGATGTGTTTGTTCACACGTATTTGTAAGTTTTAAACATTTTGTTTATGAATTGATTTCATGCGTACTGATATTTTTCCCTTTTCTTCTAGTTTTCGGTGGCGAAATGATGGGGAAGAGGAAGTGATCCTGTGCCAAGAGGTCAACTTCTAACGAATCCGATTTCAGTTTAAAGTTCATGGGGAGCTTCGAAGTGATTGTTGTAGCACTTTAATTTACATTTATAAGTTTTTACTACTCATTGTTTCTTTCAGGCGAGCATCGTTGAGGTCTTCACTATGGCGGTGGCTAACCTTAGACAGCAGTGGCGGTCTTTGGCGGGCAATTCCTTTTGAAAACATCGTTGGAGGTTTTCATTAGGGCGGTGGCTAACCATAGACAGCAGTGGCGGTCTTTGGCGGACAATTCATGATGAAGATTTCGTTGGGTGGTTTTCATTGTGATGGTGGCTAACCTAAGACAGCAGTGGCGGTCTTTGGCGGGCAATTCCTTTTGAAAACATCGTTGGAGGTTTTCATTAGGGCGGTGGCTAACCTTAGACAGCAGTGGCGGTCTTTGGCGGGCAACTTCTATTGAAAACATCGTTGGAGGTTTTCATTAGGGCGGTGGCTAACCATAGACAGCAGTGGCGGTCTTTGGCGGGCAACTTCTATTGAAAACATCGTTGGAGGTTTTCATTAGGGCGGTGGCTAACCATAGACAACAGTGGCGGTCTTTGGCGGGCAGTTCGAACGTTAATTATGGCGGTGGCTAACCTAATCAGTGCGATATCCGTGTTCGTCCTGCGATATCGGTGTTCACTTTTGTGGCTACAACGCCTGGAACCCTGTCTGGAGGGATTGGCTGATTATCAACATCAACGAGGTGAGAGACGCCAGCATTGCGCGCTGGCTGATGGCCAGGGATGCGAATCTACTGCAGGTTTAGTTCTTTGCCAGGACCGGAAAGGAAAGCGAAAAGTAAGTTTTCTTTTGAATGCGTTTAACAATTTGATTAATTGGTCTTTTTTTTATCTTATTATAGTTGAAGTGGAAATGAAGCAACAATCTCAGGTGATCCATCGCGGTATTGCCTCATTCCCATGATGCGAATTTGTCCGCAGCATGTCAGAGAACCGCAGAACCTCCATCGTCTAGCTTCCAGAAGGTGAATTAGTTTCACATATAAATAAGGATGTAATAATGGTGAATTACAATGGAAGAGCGACAAACAGTAGATGACACAACTTTTGTTAGGCAGAAGATCTGATCAAGCAGGAAATGATTGTGATTCTCCATTTGAAATCAGCGTCCAGGATCGGACCAATTTGCTCGTCATTTTCGTAACTTTAATTTGGTCCCTTACAAGATTATGGACTCGTCGGCCTTGTGTCACAATCCGGCGGCTTGCAAATATGTCTTCCAAATCTGCAAAGCACCCTGTGGGTTCGACGTTGTGTATTATTGTAAAAAGTTTTGAGAAGAATTGCTTCATATTTTTTTGTTTTTCTTGTAAAAATATTTCCCTCCAGAAACATTGTTCTAGTGCTGCCTTCTAAATCTGTTCGAATTTTTGTTCTGTGATTTTTTTAGCTCTGAAAATTGGGATTCTAATATTGTGCAAATGAGATGTTTTGCTTCCCACTGGAATTCCTTATTTGTTGTACCAAAATGTTCCCCGTAAAATCTAGTTTCCAAAAATATCCTTTTTGTATTATCTGTAATTTTTGCAATAAAAGTGACAATTTTGAATGTTTTTGTGTGTTTTTTCAAAAAAATCCCCTAAAAAGGGGGCGGGGCCTAAAAAATGGACGAATCCTATTGGTGGATTGGACCAAAAAGGGGGCGTGGCTCCTTTTCGAGCTGGGAAAGCGTTTTCTGGGCTTTTTTCCATAAGGATCCCTGCACGATCAAGGGGGTCCCCTTGAAAAATCGTCAAAAATTGAGAGCCTCGCCCCTTTTCCCTGTTCCCAACTCCCCTGCTCGGTTTCCTATCCACGATATTCGAGCTCGTAATGCCGAAGCATCACAATTTCGAATATGGGAATAGGAACCTTGCCGGGAAGGCATATGGTACAGGGAAAGGGAGCCATTAAATATTTCGTTTTTTCGACGAAATAAAGTGCCTCGACCGGGAATCGAACCGAGGACCTTTGGGTCCCCAGTCGTGCGTGTTATCCACGCGGTCATGGGCTTATACTTTAGACATGTTTAAAGTTATATATAAGCAACATCAGTGCTAAGGTGATATACAGAATACAGCATAGATAGGTACTGATTTATCTTTTTTTGGGGGGGGGATTTATAAAACTTTGACAGTTGGGCTATAGCCATACCTTTTATTCTCTAGATGTTTGCATGGTTATATTTTCTTTGTATGTATTTTAGTATGTAATACAAAAGTCGGTACTTAATTTTTTTATCAAACTCATTCGAAAATAACAACAAGGTCGTCTGTTTGTTTTCAAATTATATTTTATTAGAAGCTCGCAGATACAGTATACTTTTCCAAAGGACAGAGGACAAGGGGATCTGTGATTAAGGATGAAGTCTATGGAGGATGAAGATTCTTCGAGAACACTTTTCGATTGAATTCCGCCCAGGGGGACTACTACCCGGGTCCCAGAGTGGAATTCCATTGAAGCCAGAGCGGAACTGGGTGACTTGGGCGAACCAAGGACACGAACAGCGAAAGACAGACTGAAAACTTTACGAACTCAACTAAAACTCAACTTAAAACTCAACTCAACTAAAAAAAAATCAACTAAAAAAACTCATACATATTCAGAATTCATTAACAAATTTCATATCAATTAAAAAAATTCACATAAATTCATCGCCCTGAAAGTCCTTTTCAAATCGCAGCTTCAAGAAAACTGCGTCAAGCATAACCTGCGACGCGAAATCGAAATCCAAGTTCATTTGCTCCATCCCAACATCCTCCGTTTCTTTGGCTGCTTTAGAAGGTGGAAGGACAAAGAAGGGCTGGACGGCGGATCGCCAGCGACAGGGGGCGATGGAAGATGAGAACGTGAACGTATTGAAGGTCCTAAGCGAGGGAATGTCGCGTCCATCGTGCGTGAGTTAAGTCGAACTACGGTTAAAGCAAAACACCTGAAACAGTAACATGTCTCAGTAACCAGGAATCTTGAAGGCCAATTTAGGAATACGCGAAGTATTGCTTTGATTAGTACAAAACTTGAACTTACCTCAACTGAGGCTGCAAATGAAAAACGAATCCAGCGCCAACAAGCTGGGCAACATGTAACGGGGAATCTAGAAGGCCAATTTAGGAATACGCAAAGTATTGCTTTGATTAGTACAAACTTGAACTTACCTCAACTGAGGCTGCAAATGACAAACGAATCCAGCGCCAACAAGCTGGGAAACATGTAACGGGGAATCTAGAAGGCCAATTTAGGAATACGCAAAGTATTGCTTTGATTATTACAAACTAGGACTTACCTCAACTGAGGCTGCAAATGACAAACGAATCCATCGCCAACAAGCTGGGCAACATGTAACGGGGAATCTAGAAGGCCAATTTAGGAATACGCAAAGTATTGCTTTGATTATTACAAACTAGGACTTACCTCAACTGAGGCTGCAAATGACAAACGAATCCATCGCCAACAGGCTCGGAAACATGTAACGGGGAATCTAGAAGGCCAATTTAGGAATACGCAAAGTATTGCTTTGATTATTACAAAATAGAACTTACCTCAACTGAGGCTGCAAATGACAAACGAATCCAGCGCCAACAAGCTGGGAAACATGTAACGGGGAATCTAGAATGCCAATTTAGGAATACGCAAAGTATTGCTTTGATTAGTTCAAACTTGGACTTACCTCAACTGAGGCTGCAAATGACAAACGAATCCATCGCCAACAGGCTCGGAAACATGTAACGGAGAATCTAGAAGGCCAATTTAGGAATACGCAAAGTATTGTTTTGATTAGTTCAAACTTGGACTTACCTCAACTGAGGCTGCAAATGACAAACGAATCCATCGCCAACAGGCTCGGAAACATGTAACGGAGAATCTAGAAGGCCAATTTAGGAATACGCAAAGTATTGCTTTGATTAGTACAAAACTTGAACTTACCTCAACTGAGGCTGCAAATGACAAACGAATCCAGCGCCAACAAGCTGGGCAACATGTAACGGGGAATCTAGAAGGCCAATTTAGGAATACGCAAAGTATTGCTTTGATTATTACAAAATAGAACTTACCTCAACTGAGGCTGCAAATGACAAACGAATCCAGCGCCAACAAGCTGGGCAACATGTAACGGTGAATCTAGAAGGCCAATTTAGGAATACGCAAAGTATTGCTTTGATTAGTACAAACTTGGACTTACCTCAACTGAGCTCGCAAATGACAAACGAATCCAGCGCCAACAAGCTGGGCAACATGTAACGGGGAATCTAGAAGGCCCATTAGGAATACGCGAAGTATTGCTTTGATTAGTACAAAACTTGGACTTACCTCAACTGAGGCTGCAAATAACATAAACGAATCCAACGTCAACAAGCTCGGAAACGGTTCCCAAGGCTCTGGTCGAGCTCCATAACGTGTAGTGCGAAGAACAAGCCCCAGTCGCGGCCTTTTATAGTGGATTTCCCTCGTCACTTTTTGCAAGCAACCTTATCGTTTTGTCGTTTGGGGCCACGTCGTTTGAACTGTTTCCTCCATTTGTTGTGGGTTAGAAGTTCTAAAACGAACAACAGCGACGTAGCTCTTTGTCGTTTAAAAGGAACTAGAACGTTCTTTCGTTTACAAAACTGGAAAGTGAACCTGTGTCTCAACCTCTCCCGTGAGTTTTATGAACTAAACCTCCTTTTGAGATCAATTTTGAGTATAAATTATCTGAAAATAACGCTTTCATTTATTTTTTTTGTCTTGCAGGTGGTTTCCAACAGCGATTTTGCCTTCCTTTGGGGAATCTTTCTGAAGTATTGCTGTGGTACCATCCAGCAAGCTCGTCATAATGGCTTCCAGCTCTTCGTCGGCCGACAACGCTCATCCCAAGCGAGCTCCTTGTTCTTCGAAAGACAACAACTTTGCCGTTCCGTCTACCACGCAAACCAAACGCAAAAACATCATTTCCGAACCGGCTTCCGATAAATGCACGTGGTCCCTCAACAACTTCGAGGTCGGAAAGCCGTTGGGGAAGGGAAAGTTCGGGAACGTTTATTTGGCTCGGGAAAAGAAGTCAAAGTACATCATCGCTCTCAAAATCCTCTTCAAGTCGCAGCTTCAGAAGAACGGCGTGGAGCACCAGCTGCGCCGCGAAATAGAGATTCAAGCCCATTTGCGCCATCCCAACATTCTACGTATATTTGGCTACTTTTACGACGACACGCGAATCTATCTAATCTTGGAATACGCAGCCAAGGGCGAAATGTATAAGCATTTGATGAGTCAGCCCAACTATCGTTTTGATGACAAAATGGCCGCCAATTACATCGCACAACTGGCGGACGCCTTGCTTTACTGCCATGCTCGTAAAGTCATTCACCGCGACATCAAGCCTGAGAATCTGCTCATCGGATACTTCGGCGAGCTCAAGATTGCAGACTTTGGCTGGTCAGTCCATTCATCTTCTCGACGAGCCACCAATTGCGGAACTTTGGACTATTTGCCTCCTGAGATGATCAACGGAAAGCCGCACGACACAGGAGTGGATCTGTGGACCATGGGCGTCCTCTGCTACGAATTCCTGGTTGGCAGACCTCCTTTTGAAGAGCGGGACCACCAAGATACATATAGGCGGATCTGTTCCATCGATCTGCGCTTTCCTTCTTTTGTTTCTGACGGCGCCAAGGATCTGATCGTGAAACTCCTGAAATACAACTCGGAAGAACGTCTACCTTTACTTCAGGTGTTAGCTTATCCCTGGATTTTAAACCATTTGGAGCCGGACGTCAGGGCAAGATTGCCTTATTTCATAGAGCTGGATTCCCTTTGCAAGGTTGAGAAGGTTGATTAATTAGTGACGATTTTTTAGATTTTCTGTCTGGCTCTTACCGTTCTTTTAAGGTTCAAATTTGAGTTGCTGAACCAGGAACGCTGATGGTATACTTTGAATGTGAAATTGAGTGTACATTTATCCTTTAACATGTACAATTTGGAAGGGCGGTGTTTTATAAATACATTAAATTGATTTTAGAAAACGGGTTCAGTTAGCAACCAAAGCAGAGTCTCAACCGACCAAAACAACTTCAGTTTTCGTTAACAGATGGCGCCGGTGCGGGATTGGCTGAACACTTTCCTACAGTGTTCACTCATTACTAAATCCTACTTCATATGAAAAGTATTTTTTTTATTGCGAAGTTGCCTTTGCGAAGTTGAGAAGGTTGATTAATTAGTGGCGATTTTTTAGATTCTCTGTCTGGCTCTTACCCTTCTTTTAAGGTTCAAATTTGAGTTGCTGAACCAGGAAACGCTGATGGTATACTTTTGAATGTGAAATTGAGTGTACATTTATCCTTTAACATGTACAATTTGGAAGGGCGGTGTTTTATAAATACATTAAATTGATTTTAGAAAGCGTGTTCAGTTTGCAACCAAAGCAGAGGCTCAACCGACCAAAACAACTTCAATATTCGTAAGCAGATGGCGCCAGTGCGGAATTGCCTGAAGACTTTCCTACCCTATAGTGTTTACTCATTACTAAATCCTACTTCATATGAAAAGTAATTTTTTTATTGAGCTTGTAAATTAAACAAAGCACCTACAGACTTTTTTTTAGCATTCAAAAGATAATGTTGCCATCCCTACGAGTTGAAAGTCCGATTTTGAATGCGCTCATAGATAAAGGCGCTAGCTCTTCGGACAGCTGTCCCCCAATGTTATAAGGATAGGAAGATTTGAAATTTCTTAAGGGGCGGGGCTTATTCAGCTAGATAATTAACTACTCGGTTAATATGCATAATTGGCACAGAGGTTCTTCAGCCAGAATACTTCCTTTGCTATGTTCTATAACAGACTTTTTTATTTTTCAGACTTTACTCCCACTTTAAACAAATTTTCAAAACAAATCTGGATGTAAAACAACGCAACTTGGAGCAAACTATCATACTTCGTTTTCTGTACGTTCCGTACAGTAAACGAGATATAGAGGAAGAATATCACGATTTGTAATTAAAAAAGCCTTGGAACTATTGATTAGAAATCCGTAATTTAATGAATAAGGCATAACTGATCACTAAAATGTAAAATAAAACTATACTGAGTATTTTTAGAGTTTAGCTGGGAGTTCTTTGGTAACTAATTCGCGCATATCAAGTAAAGCAGCTTGTAAGGCATTGGCTAAAGTAGCTGCATTAGTTTGGAGCGCCGAATTGGAGGCTGAAACTGCCATATTGATGCCATGCTTCCTGGGGTTATAGCAAATCCCGTATCCGTCGCTCACAACAGGTCCAAAGGCCATGACGCCGTCGCTTTGAGCCGAAACCTTAGTTTAAAAAAGCTATTCAATCGCTAATAGTTTAGTTACAACAGACAGTTAAACCAAATTTAGTAACTTAAACGGATTAAATGAAGGATTATTCATATTTTTGGGGAGTTTTTTATACCTGAGACGTTGACAAACGGAAATGAGAGCTGCGTGTGTAGCCGGGATCCATGTAAAGCGACGGAATATCCATTCCATTCTCAATGCAGAGTGTTTTAAGGCCCAACAGATGGCGATCAACACCTTGGCCATTTACCGCCTAAATCAAAGGGAGCGAATCATCATTCATTCTAGAAGTCGACTTTAACGTACATCTTGGACATATTGCTTGTGCGCTTCGATGGCTCGCTTGAGATCAGAAAGACTAGCGGAGTGTTTGACCATTTTCTTGCAGAATTCAACCACCTCTGGTAGGCAAGAACGAATAGTCTCGGTTCGACCGTACAGAAACTTTCTGGTTGAGGCGGATTCATACTGTGCGCCAGGCACTCCATGAGTTCTAACAAATGATAAAATGACCCAAATGTACCATAATTTACCCTTCAAATTCGACAAATTAACAAACATAACAACTTAAATAACAATGCAACAAAACAAAATTCAAAGCAATGACAAAGATAATTAATAAAGTAACAAAAAAGAAAAGAAAAAAGATAATCTAGAAAATAGTACAAAGTTTACCTATAGAAAGCGAGTTGGATCGCGACTTGGATAAAACTATCGGGACTGAACCGCAATGCTTTGATATCTTCCTTGCCAAACGTTGAGAATGTAAACACTCTCAAATCAAAGTCGTTTACCAAACTAAATCGCGTTAATTAGAAAGTTAATTAACCATTAATAATATAATAATAACATTAAAATAATATAAAAACTCACATATCGAGATCACGAACAGCCACATTCAATGCTCTGTCCAATTCCTTGTTCAAATTAAACTTTAAAGGCTGTGGTTTAGGTGTAAGCATGGTTTCCTCAACGCTCATTAACGTGCTCTTACGTTTCCTATAACAATTGAAAAAAATTATCATGAAATTTTCTTAAAAAACGAAAAAAAAATAAAAAGTTTTAAGAAAATTACAAGAAATCCACGACATGGTCCATAAGAAACGCCACTGGCGGTCCTTCGGAAGGGCTGTGTTCGTAAGTTAGTCCTATAAAGCCTTCTCCACCCACAACGAACTTAACAAACCATTTGCCAAAAAAAAAAATGGAAAATTTGAGAAAAAATTTGAAAATTTTGAAAAAAAGTAATACAATTTGGATGTATTAGTCTAATTTAAAGCTTACTTGAAGGGTTTTGTCGTACCAGCGATTGCCAGAATTGCCTTGAGCTGCTCCTTTGCCATGGATCATCTTGAGCGCTGCCTCCGTCTGGCGGTTCAGTTTCGCATTAGTCGGTTCTAAACGATCCAAAGTCAAGACAAAAAGACTGTCTTGGATCGCAGCCACACTGGCAGCATTGGAAGGGTCTTTCATTAAGGATTGATGAGCTTGAGCCCACACATCACGGTGCTGGGTGGTAAACGCGCCCACAGGAGGGCTGGGATGCGTAGAATTGACTACGACTTGGTACAGAACCTCCGTGAGCTGATCATGGGTCAAAGAATTGCCGTTTGAATCGCATACTTCCACTTTGAAAAACTAGAAAATTCATTTTTAGCCGAGGCAAATCGTTTTTAAATCAATAGTTTCTTACTTGGTGGTTGTGGACGACTACGATATGAGTCGCGAGGTTCGTGGGATCTTGCAACTTTAGGGAATCTTCGGGGATTCCAGGAATGCGGCAGGTTCCCAGCAAGCGGTAATACTGTGACATGTCTAAGGGAGCTTTTCCCATCGTTTCTTGTGGAAGCTCGTGCTTTTCTAGGATTCTCTTGAAATCCAAGACTCCGGCGACGATTTTAGCGGCGCAAGCGAGTTGATCGGCCATTGAACGAAACTCGAGCAAGGGGAAGACTAGGCCGGGGCTTGAGTAAACTATTACAGGCTCTCTAAAGCCCAAATATGCTTGACTAAGCCACCAATCGGACAACTAAAAAGGGGAGGAAATAGGACTAAATTGGCTAAAACAATTCTTGTATTATTACGTAGGTTAAATTCTAGTATTAGTACTAGTTTGCAAGTGTCTGTTGTTGTTTTTAGACAGTTTTAAAGTTTTAGCGGTTTTAATTTACCCAATTCTCGCCTTTACTAGCTCGTTCCTCAAGCATACGTTGCAATTTGAGGCCAATACCTCCAGCTGCTCCGAAATTTTCCACCAATTGCTTGGTATGAGCGTACTCTTCTGGGCTGAGATGGGGTTCGAGTGTTCTGAGGTATTTGGCGAGAGTTTTATCCAACGCAGGTACCGGCAGCTTCGGAATACTGGCCGTCTGAGTGGCTAATGTGGTTTTCAAGGCCATTTGCATTACAGCGCGATTGTTGATGAGGAAACTTCCCAACGCGTAAGGTTGTCCGATTCCCATTCTCTTTAAGTAAATTTACAAAATAATTAACAATGTAAAACAAAAGGTTTGGCACAGTTTTAACTTTGATATTACCGTCTGTAAGACCATTTCTGAACCCAGCGTCCGTGAGATTAAAGCAGTGCTTCTTGATAAGAGTGCCATAGTATTTCCCTTAGCTAAAAAACACAGTTCCCAATGATAAACTGAATGCTTCCAGGCAAGACACACAACTCACAAGCAAAACCTAAGCAAAGTTTATCAAAGTTAGCGAAAATTGAACCATAAATTCCATAAATGAACGTATACACCCACAAACAAGTTTCTAATAAGCTTTATAAACAACCAAAGCAGCAATTAAATATAAAAAAGCTCCCCATGACAATTTAATATTTAAGTCCGAATGTGACACACATACCCGTTTGTTATTGTTTTCCTTTTCGTCGCACTTACATAGAGAACAAAAAAAACGGGTGCTCTTATAATGTGAAATACGAAACGTCTGAAATGCAGAAATGCGAAACGTATGAAATGCAGAAATGCTCTTTGATGGGTTGTTTTTAATTTTATGTTTCCTATTTTAGTAAAAGAGAAAAGGGAAAGTTGGTTTTAACCGAAAAGGGGTAATAAAACGTGGTCCTAAACCTTTTTCTTTGGCAATTAAGTGCTTTTATGCAGGGCATTTCGCAGCCCGTTATTCACACGACAGCTATCCGATACGTTTTACAGCAATGTGCTACTAAGTCGCGAATAGGCTCTGCATCCCTGGCGCCAGCTGTATAGTGGTGCCCTTTCGTGTCCAAAATTGAAACTGTTTGGGTCGGTTCAACTTCCGCTTTGGTCACGAAATGAAAATGCTGTGTAAAACTCAATTCAATTTACCTAAAAAGCATCGCTTTTGCAAGTTTTACATGTTCAATGACAACTCTACGCACCATTTCTATTAAAAAAATAAATCAACAATAGAAACCGCTTGCAAGTTTAAAGACAAATGCATATTTCCGATAATTTACACTCAAAATTCAGTTGCACAACTGATTTAAAATGGAGGAGGTTTTATTTGCAATAGGCTCTGGTATGATCGCAGTCCTGTATTCCCATGCCAAGATGGACCCTTCAGAAGGAAACATTTTTGAAGCTACTGAAAGACGTTTGACATTCGATTTCTGCACTTCAGGCTTCAAACAAATTTGCTAAACACTGACTAATAGTTCTAATAAGCGTTTCTAATTGCAAACAGTGATATTCCAAGTACTGTAATCACTGATAAATGTATCATTGATACTCTGGAAAAGAACTTTACTGAAAGAAAAAATTCTGGGAAATTCAGTTTAGTTAGAAATGTCATCTTAAGTTTTACCTCCTAACTTATTTAGCATTTCTGAAAGTCAATACCTGAGTGGCTCGGTTTAACTACCTGGCATAAGTAACATGCGACATATGACAATGAAGTTGAAGTTGGTTCCTGCATATCCCATGAGACAGTGCAGCACGAAGAGCATATAAAGTGGCATTGACATGAAAACGCAGCATTTATTACCTTTTTTCTTCTTTTTTTTCGTTTGCTGATGTTTCAATACATGGAATACTGTTCTGTACTTGTATTGGATGGGTTTCTATATAGGTTTTGGATCCTATATGCTCGGCTGAATTCTATAAAAAAAAGCCTAAATGTAGATAATGAAACACTGCTAGTTACAAATGCGGTTTTTCGATTGCCTTCGTCGTCTTACGCACACTTAATCTATAAAACATAACACTAACACGCAAGCCAGTGAACACGAAGAATAGCTTTTGGAACAGGAAGGGAAGGTACACAGTAATGTCAGTACTCGTTTCAGGAGAAGATGGTGTGGTCGGTAGAAACATTTGCGAGTCGTGGCGAGAGAAGAGGGAGAAAAGACAGAAAAGGTGAGACAGCCGTTAAAGAAGCTTGGACTGATGCGGGGAAGAAAGCTGTGGGGCAGCAAAGAGTGTTAAGGAGGAGAAAAGGATTGGAATTGGATGGAGAAGAGGAAGATTCGTCGACCGAAACCGATTCAGATACTGATAGCGAGCCCGAGTATAAATTAAGTAAGCGTAGTCCACACTTGCCTTTCTTTTTCCAAATAGTTAGTTTAACGAAGTTTTGTAAAAATTTAGCTAAATCTAAAGTCATTTTGCTCCTTTGATAGGGCTCTGGTATTGTATTTGCAATATTGATTGATTTTGTGTTTATCTACTTTCCTTTAAAGGAGTCCTAACTGTAATTCCAAGAAACGTAACGCTCGTTAATCTTCCCTGTCTATTTGCCTATCCAAATTAGTTATGTAGAGTCACGCTAGATGACTCCACGTGCTTTGTAAGGCATACATTAAGACACGAAATTGCACCGCAGTTATCTTGGTAACCATTAATCCTATTTGGTTGGATTTTTTTTCTAAATACAGTTAATTATACCTTCTAGTGAAATAGAGTAGTAAGATTCAAATTCACAACGATAAAACCCAATGTTTCGCTAAAATTATTGGCTATTATTATATACCAGACCTGAAGTTATTGTACGTCTTACGGCTCCAGTATTTGCAGTATTGATTGATTTTGTAGTTTATCTACTTTCCATTAAAGGAATCTTAACTGTAATTCCAAGAAACGTAACGCTCGTTAATCTTCCCTGTCTATCCAAATTAGCTATGTAGAGTCACGCTAGATGACTCCACGTGCTTCGTAAGGCATACATTAAGACACGAAATTGCACCGCAGTTATCTTGGTAACCATTAATCCTATTTGGTTGGATTTTTTTTCTAAATACAGTTAATTATACCTTCTAGTGAAATAGAGTCACGCTAGATGACTCCACGTGCTTTGTAAGGCATACATTAAGGCACGAAATTGCACTGCAATTATCTTGGTAACTATTAACCCTATTTGGTTTGATTTTTTTTCTAAATACAGTTAGTTATACCTTCTAGTGAAATAGAGTCACGCTTGATGACTCCACGTGCTTTGTAAGGCATACATTAACGCGCATGAAATTGCACTGCAATTATCTTGGTAACCATTAATCCTATTTGGTTGGATTTTTTTTCTAAATACAGTTAATTATACCTTCTAGTGAAATAGAGTAGTAAGATTCAAATTCACAACGATAAAACCCAATGTTTCGGTAAAATTATTGGCTATTATTATATACCAGCCCTGAAGTTATTGTACGTCTTACGGCTCCAGTATTTGCAGTATTGATTGATTTTGTGTTTATCTACTTTCCATTAAAGGAATCTTAACTGTAATTCCAAGAAACGTAACGCTCGTTAATCTTCCCTGTCTATCCAAATTAGCTATGTAGAGTCACGCTAGATGACTCCACGTGCTTTGTAAGGCATACATGAACGCGCACGAAATTGCACTGCAATTATCTTGGTAACTATTAACCCTATTTGGTTGGATTTTTTGTTCTAAATACAGTGAATTATACCTTCTAGTGAAATAGAGTAGTAAGATTCAAATTCACAACGATAAAACCCAATGTTTCGCTAAAATTATTGGTAAGAAGTATTGCTATAATGTAATTAGACCTGTTAGTGTACGTCTTACGGCTCCCGTATTTGCAGTATTTATTGATTTTAATGTTTCTTTACTGTCATTAAAGGCATTCCAGGAGGGCGGACCATCTTTGATAAGAATCGAAACCCGTTGAGACGCTTGATATGGATTTTGGTGGCTTTAACTTGCTTTAGTATCACTGTCGTGCAGGTATCTAAATTCCAAGTCCTAGTTTTCAAAGATTGTTAATTTTCCAAGAGTTTTACTTAAGGTTCAAGAAAGAATTGGGTATTATTTATCGACTCCTGTTAGAGTGACGGTTAAAATTGTGTTGGCGGACAAGTTAGCCTTCCCTGTGGTCACTATATGCCCTAGACAACCTTTCAAGTACTTTACTTACATTACACAAGAGCAAAATGGGTTCTAGTAAACATATATTGGTACGAATCTGCTTCCGGTTCGGTTTTTAGTGTCACTCGAATGGAAGAACTACGACCCCTAGCGGCTAAAGCGCTGCAAAAACCGTTAGAAAACGTTACTTTGCCGTATGACTTGGTTTCTCTGATGAATCTCACCGAGTTATGGACAGATATTTCGCAATCTGTTCGTGTCATGTATAACGAAGTAAGTGGCATCATCTAGCTGTTAAACTTGGGTAGAAATTAACGAAGTGAAGTGCTTTTTCGGCCGGAATAAATCTTGTGATGATGCCGGTAGATGGCAGCCCGTGTTCACCATCAAAGGCACGTGTTTCAGTTACTTTACAAGTAAATAACTTGAACTTTAGCTCCAGTCTTAAATCTCGCATTCTAAAATTCACTGATTTCTTCAATAGACGAGTCAGTATCCGAAACCGGATCGTTCAACGGACTCTACATGATTCTAAATTCGGATCGCTTACTTCCGCCCAAACTTCTTACAACTCCCAAACCGACAGTTGCCATTTTGAACGTTTCTGTTTCCAGCCAGCCCAATTCAAGCGATTCGCCAACTCCCAAGCCAGTTCCAAGCAATCCAGAGGCGTCAATACCGTTGGGTTGGATCATGTTCTTGCACGAAACTAGAGACGCTCCTACCGTGGAAGTGCAGTTTGGAGACAATGTGAATCCGAAATGGAACTTGGATACTCAAGTTTTGCTAAAGAATGTAAGAAGAATCTAAAAAGTGACCAAAAGCTTAGATATTTCTTACTAATTTAATATCCGAGTTCCAGTTCGATGGTGTGAATATTGGACGCAACCCCTGTATTGATGATGAGACTTACACGGTCACGGAATGTCGATCAATTTGCTTATCGCGTGCTTTGCTACAACGAAGTCAATGTCGGCTACCGTTCATGAACCAACCAGAAGTTTTGCAAGAAGCAGAACTTTGTAACACGTCAGAAAGTTACCGGCGAGCGGCGAGTGCTCTACTCAAGATGATTGATGAAAACGAATGGGTGAGACAATCTACTGCTAATACTAAGATCATTGTAAAGGTGTTTTATTGCTGTGAATTTGAATCTTACTACTCTATTTCATTAGAATATATACTTAGCTGTATTGAAAAAAAATTCCATGCAAATAAGGTTCAGGGTTACGAAGATAACTGCAGTGCAATTTCCTGCGCAGAATCCATGCGCGTTCATATACGCCTTACAAAGCAGACCGCGACATCTTGCGGGACTAAAAAGAACTACTTTGGACATGGGCGAAGCTTGCGAATGATTAAACTTCTTAGAATTTGTTAGAATTCAGCTATAGAGTCTAAAAATCGGTGGAAACTTATAAAGAATGAATGAAATATATATTTCTTAAAGGTTTCATGTCGTTTTTAGAGCTACGGGATGTGTGATTGCCAGCGTCAGTGTTTTGGCACTTATTATGAAACGAATTTCGAAGCTGTGAGTGGCAAACGAGCCTTATCCAGATTGCGCGTCTTCTTTCAGGTAACTTTAAACCAGGTTTTGTCTAGATGCAAGTAAGAAATGAATTCCCAAGGTAGGATAAGAACATTGAGCAAGTGGGAGAAGAACTGGCGTATGATTTAATTGGCCTTTTCTGTGAAATCGGCAAGTGAGAATCCCTAAACCTTAGGGACTCGTAAATCTCAGGGTATTTTTCTTATAATTTCCTATCTTTAGGAGGTTCGGTGGGACTACTGATCGGCGCTAGCGTGCTAACTATTGTTGAACTAATTGAACTTGGCGGTCACTCGATTCACGTCTTATTTAAACGATCCGCCTATAAGAAGCAACTTAAACACAATGTAGTGAAGCTGTTCCATGACACCAAGAACTTAAAACCAAAGCAATTGAATCCCAAATTGTTCAAACGCTAAGGAATTTCCAATTCGGCGGATTCACTTGTTTCAGTTTCTCATGCGTGGGTACTGGCCGCTTGGTATACTGGTCCGCTAGAATCACTTCGCCTAAAACATTTTGTTTTGATCAAAAGAAAATTGGACTGGTTCCCATTTTTCCTTTCATATGCAGGTATACAAAACAATGCGCGCCACCTAGCGATAGCTTGGGTGTAACAAGCTAAGCAACACGGGACAATGATAGAATGTAAAAATGACAAAATGGAAAGTACTATTGATAAGTGAAATGCACAACTTTACCTCGACACAAAAACGCAGCACTCAACCCGAATGTACCGTAACTTGTGATCAAATGATCACTTAGAGCTAGCAAAACTAGATCCGATTCCGGTGTTCGTTGATTTCCATTACCTAAAAGAATAAACATAGAGAAAAATAAAGCAATGTGGAGCTTTTTAAGGGGAGTATTAATTCAATCAAGTAATTTAATTTTCAAACAATTTTACCCCCAAAAAAGGTATCTTCGTCTTGCAAATTTTCCTGGCACCATTCGATATCATCGGAAACTACGATGAACATTGGTTTGGGGTACTTGGATCTGTTAATTTCAAGAAAAATATACTTAATTGAAGAAAGACGGTTAAATAGTGAAATGATTGATAGCTGTATTTACTTGAAATAGGTCTTGGCTGATTCGAAGTAATTGCGGTCTGCCATTTTGGCCGGGCCGAATTTCAGATTGAGGTAAAGTTGATAATCTGTTCGGCGAACGTGGATACCCACTACCGTTTGGTATTCATCTTTTTTAACCTTATTGATGTATAAATTAGCTTCTTTGGTCAGTTTGGAGTTTAAGGGCATCGCGGCCCATATCTGAGGTCGGATGTGGAACATTTCTTGCAATAAAGCTACACTTATAGCTGACGGAAAACCTTAATAAATTAATAAGAAAATTACTAAATTTAATTTATAACTTCAATTTGGATTTTTATTACCATATATAATTAGAAGATTATTCATTTATTTTTTATCTTTTTATTCTTATGATACATTACTATTATTATAATTATTACTACTAGTAGGTATTATTACTACTACTACTACTACTTGTAGTAGTAGTAATAATACTATTACTAGTAATACCATTACTACTATTACTATTACTAGTAATACTATTACTAGTAATACTATTACTACTATTACTATTACTACTAGTAATACTATTAGTAATACTATATAATAGTAATACTATTACTACTACTACTATTAGTAGTAGCAATAGCATTTTATTTTATTTATTATTTTTTTTTATTTTTTTATTATTTAGTAGCATTTTAATTTATTTGTTCTAATTTTACCTGAGATTGAGATTCGATTGGGAAGATTTTCGGGGTACGGCCAATGGAAATCATAGAAAGAATAGGGCTTTAATAGTGTATTATTTGGCTGGCAGCCAAGACTGGAGTTAGGGTTCCATGGTTTGGTATTTACATGATATTCTAACAACCGATTTAGGAGCTCATACAAGCCGGTATAAACGTACAAGTGCCGGTGGTACTTTTGAGCAAGAGTGAAAGCTGCCCAGTACTCCCACAGCTGATTGCCTGTTCTACCCAAATCTTTTAACAAAATCGTGTTTGTAGTTTCATTGTTGCGGTTAAGGTCAACGCGGTTGCAGTCTGGTTGGGTTTTCATTGTTGATGACGTCAGGAAACAGACTGCCATTCCAATCGCAAACACTAAGCAAAGTTTAAACTTGGACTTTCTAAGAGCACATAAAAAGTACACGTTTTGAACCATCTTTGTAATATATCGTCTCTCTCGTATCCTAATCTACACTATAAACGTTCCCAAGGTGAAGTGATCGCAACTTTAGTTGGAATCTTATCGCTTCTTTCAGTACTAGCTGATAAGTTAGATAATGCATAAATTTGTTCGAAACAAGTCTGATTGATTTTCAAAATAGTAATATATGAATGTGACACTTGTTAATCTTGCGTGTATGTTGAAACGAGTTATTTTAAGACCCGCCAGATGACTCTGCACGCTTCGTATAGACAGACATGAACGCGCACGGCTTCTGCGCCGAAAGTTGCACTGCAGTTATCTGGGTAACCATTCAACTTATTGGCATGATTTTTTTTGTATATGCAGCTGACTATACCTTCTAGTGAAATAGAGTAGTAAGATTCAAATTCGCAACAACAAAACTCAAAACTTGCACGGCTTCTGCGCCGAAAGTTGCACTGCAGTTATCTGGGTAACCATTCAACTTATTGGCATGATTTTTTTTGTATATGCAGCTGACTATACCTTCTAGTGAAATAGAGTAGTAAGATTCAAATTCGCAACAACAAAACTCAAAACTTGCACGGCTTCTGCGCCGAAAGTTGCACTGCAGTTATCTGGGTAACCATTAAACTTGTTGGCATGATTTTTTTTTTTATATGCAGCTGACTATACCTTCTAGTGAAATAGAGTAGTAAGATTTTAATTCACAACAACAAAACTCAAAACTTGCACGGCTTCTGCGCCGAAAGTTGCACTGCAGTTATCTGGGTAACCATTAAACTTGTTGGCATGATTTTTTTTTTTATATGCAGCTGACTATACCTTCTAGTGAAATAGAGTAGTAAGATTTTAATTCACAACAACAAAACTCAAAACTTGCACGGCTTCTGCGCCGAAAGTTGCACTGCAGTTATCTGGGTAACCATTAAACTTATTGGCATGATTTTTTTTGTATATGCAGCTGACTATACCTTCTAGTGAAATAGAGTAGTAAGATTCAAATTCGCAACAACAAAACTCAAAACTTGCACGGCTTCTGCGCCGAAAGTTGCACTGCAGTTATCTGGGTAACCATTCAACTTATTGGCATGATTTTTTTTTTATACGCAGCTGACTATACCTTCTAGTGAAATAGAGTAGTAAGATTCAAATTCGGAACAATAAAGTTCAGAACTTGCAGCTCAGCCTTCAGGTTTCATTTCAACACCCCTGGAATCGACTAATTACGAGAAAACTCACGATGGCAATTAAATTGTAATGATCAGCCAAACGCCTTAGATATGCATGTGTGCGCGTCACTTTTTCCAGGACGAGATTAAATACGAACTTGGATTGGGGTATTGAAGAAAACGGGGGTAGGCTAGGGTAGGGAACATAACACGTAAGAATCCTGCACAAATACGTTATGTACAGATGAAAAAGAGGGACAAAATACTGGCTTATACCCCACCAAAAGATAAAATAAATAAAAAATAAAAATCCATTTCACTCTCTTGGAATGCTCTCACATTCAAACCAATCCTATTTTCCCATTTCAATGTTTAAAACAACCGGATTTATGACTCAAAAATACCCTTTGCTTTTACTTTTCAAAACATTCCAAGAGGTCAAAACACTTATTGTCCGCCCTCTAGCGTTGTAAACTTCAAACATTCCTTCGACTCACAAAAACAAAAAAAGTCTGTCAAATAAATAACTGCAAAAAGGGACACTGCAAAAAAAGGAAAACTACAAACAGTAATGGTACTGATCTTTGGTCAAAGGACTTGTTTATGTACAGGTCTAAGGTTTTTTCTAAGAAAACTTTCTTAAAAACTCCATCTTCTCCAAAAAGAACCCAACCTCTCCGAAAGATCTGAAAAGAAAACTTGGCAGATATCTTTTCCCTTTCTGGCGCGTATTGCCCAGAAGCAACCATGCATTTCTTCCGAAATGCGAGTGGTCTCACATGCCAAGGATGTTTTTGAAACATGAAAAGACGCTTTTATCATCATTCAAACAAAGCTGAGAGAACTAAGAAAGCTTTGCACTAAACTTGTCTTTCTGAATCATGAAATGCAACGGCAAACTGTTTCAAAAAGGGTAGGGCCTTTTTTCTTTACCAAAAAATAAACCTTTTTTTCTCGTTCTGCTTGATTGGTTTCTTTCCTCTTACTCAACTTCTTTCCTTTTTTAACAGGAACTACTCTTAATCTCCCCCAAATCCGCTAAAATCTTCTTGGCCATAGACAACGAAGGTGAGCTCACTCCGTCATAAGGTCCATCATAGTGCGGCTCGGCAGATTGCACAGTAGTATCAGTGGGTTTCTCTCGAAGCTGAGCTAATGCCGACAGTAAGCGACTGTTGGCCGCATCGAGCGCTTGGATCGTCTGGACTTGGGCTTCGATCACTTTCTGCTTGTCGGCCATCCGCTGTTTTTCGCGGTTGAGTTCGCCTTCCAATTCCACCAACCTGTTAACAGTCAAACTGGCCATCAGCCACGTGTTATCACGCATGAATCATCCAAAAGACTACACGAAAACTACAAAACTTCTAAAAAAACTTGTTTAAAGCCTAACCTATGACAAGAATACACAATGCTTCCTGAAAATAGACGAATGATCATTGTTCAGTGATTCTAATTAGGAGATAAATAGGAAAGTAAGTCAAAACTCAAAACAATAACAAACATCAACGCCATCTATAGCTGTTTCGCATCGATGTTCATGATAGACGAATGATCATTGTTCAGTGATTCTAATTAGGAGATAAATAGGAAAGTAAGTCATCTTAAGGCTCAAAACCATAACAAACATCAGCGCCATCTATAGGTGTTTCGCATCGATGTTCGCGATAGACAATGATCATTGTTCAGTGATTCTAATTAGGAGATAAATAGAAAGTAAGTCATCTTAAGGCTCAAAACCATAACAAACATCAGCGCCATCTATAGCTGTTTCGCATCAATGTGCTAGGGTATACGGGAACCTTGACAATGAGTTCGAAGTAAAGAATAGTGATTCTAAGCCCTCTTAATAGTATTGATCCAAATAGTAGTGCTGCACTATTTACTATAACATGGAATCATTGATGCTTTAGTGCTTACAGCTAGGAATTTCTAGTTTATGAGTGATTCTAAATGAAAAAAAAGGCAGTGAACCGGTTCTCACCTTGCAATCATGGACTTGAGCTGTTCATCCTTGCTATTGTCTTCATCTCTGCTGTCTCTGTCGTCCACTTGGGGTAGAATCGCCTCCTTTTTGACGTACGTTTTCCGTTCGAGTGTGTTTTGCTGGGAAATCTCTTCTTGGACATTCCCATTAATGTACAGTTGTTCAGCTCGACTCAGTCTCGACTGGAGTGTTTCCATCGCGTTGCGGAGATCCAAGATTTCTCTTTCATACTACAAAAACCACCCAAATAATTAATTTGCCAACACAAAAAATCCCGAATCTTCCACGTGTCATCTTTATGAAACCCAAACAATGATAAATTCAAACTTTTTCCCCGAAAAGGAAAGTAAAAAATTTCCCAGAAATACAGTTACCTCTTCAAGCGATTTAGGGTTAGAATTACGGTCCAATTCATTCCTTAGGGCTCGGTTGCGAATCCGGGATCGAAACGAGCCAGCTACAGTACTTTCATCTTCTTCTTCTCCCGAAGAATCCGAGTCCCAATTACACCCTCGCCTCATAAACCCTTCCTTCTCGAAACCCGACGCGGGCGCCATCTTTTCCAACGACATTCTTCGGTACGTCCTCGCTTTACGACGTGGCAAACTTGAATCAACTCCTCCTACCACATACAAAAATTTAAATAAATAAAAGCTCTTAATTATGTATATTTCTCTACTTTTTCATTATTTTTCTGAAATAAACGCTCTTAATTCGATACTGCTTCATGTAACTCTTTCGACAAACAATAACAAACATGAGCGCCATCTATGAGTATTCCGCATCAACAAGTTAACGTATACGGGAGCCTTAACTATGCTTTAAAAGTAAAGAATAGTGATTCTAAATGATTCCTATTACTAGTGATATCTATATTTCTCTAGTTTTGTATGATTTTTCTTTCGAATCTCTACTTTTTCATTATTTTTCTGAAATAAACGCTCTTAATTCGATACTGCTTCATGTAACTCTTTCGACAAACAATAACAAACATGAGCGCCATCTATGAGTATTCCGCATCAACAAGTTAACGTATACGGGAGCCTTAACTATGCTTTAAAAGTAAAGAATAGTGATTCTAAATGATTCCTATTACTAGTGATATCTATATTTCTCTAGTTTTGTATGATTTTTCTTTCGAATCTTAGAATATTTCTTAAATAAACGCGCTTAATACATACTTCTTCATGCAAGTCTTTCGACAAACAATAACAAACATGAGCGCCATCTATGAGTGGTCCGCATCAACAAGTGAAGGTACACGGGAGCCTTAACTATGCGTTAAAAGTAAAGAATAGTGATTCTAAATGATTCCTTATAGTAGTGATATCTATATTTCTCTAGTTTTGTATGATTTTTCTTTAGTATCTTATAATGTTTCTTAACTAAACGCGCTTAATTAGATACTTCTTCATGCAAGTCTTTAAACAATAACAAACATGAGCGCCATCTATGAGTGTTCCGCATCAACAAGTTAAGGTATAAGGGAGCCTTCATTATGAGTTAAAAGTAAAGAATAGTGATTCTAAAGAATTCCTAATAGATACTTGTTCATGTAAGTCTTTCGACAAACAATAACAAACATGAGCGCCATCTGTGAGTGTTCCGCATCAACAAGTTAAGGTACACGGGAGCCTTAACTATGAGTAAAAAAGTAAAGAATAGTGATTCTAAAGAATTCCTAATAGATACTTGTTCATGTAAGTCTTTCGACAAACAATAACAAACATGAGCGCCATCTGTGAGTGTTCCGCATCAACAAGTTAAGGTACACGGGAGCCTTAACTATGCGTTAAAAGTAAAGAATAGTGATTCTAAATGATTCCTATTAGTAGTGATATCTATATTTCTCTAGTTTTGTACGATTTTTCTTTAGAATCTTAGAATGTTTCTTAACTAAACGCGCTTAATTAGATACTTCTTCATGCAAGTCTTTAAACAATAACAAACATGAGCGCCATCTGTGAGTGGTCCGCATCAACAAGTTAAGGTACACGGGAGCCTTAATTATGAGTTAAAAGTAAAGAATTGTGACTCTAAAGAACTCCTAATAGTAGTGATATCTATATTTCTCTAGTTTTGCGTGATCTTTCTCAAATCAACGCTCCTCATTCAATGATTTCGAGCTTACCATTGCCGTCTGTGGTCGCCGGAGGGGACGGTGTATGGGGTGAGTAGGCACACCGTGGATTCGTCCGGGGCGCCGGGGACTTAAACAGTCTCCTATCGGTGGGCGGCGTGGAAACGCACGTGGAATCGGAGGACGAGCTCGAAATCCTGGGCCTGAGCGCTTCACTCGCGTTCTTGAGCCGCAAGGGTCCACTGGATTCGCTGGGGTGGTTCGGTTTGGAGGTGGTGGTCGCTAACCGTATGACGTCCGCCTTACTCACCGGGTTCTTCATGTTATACAACGGGTTGTTGAACGCCACGGGTAATTGCTGCCTTCCCCCGTTGCCATTGCCATTGGAATCGCCGCCAAAGTAGTTGTTGTTGGGCGAGTGATTGGAGCAGGTCGAGTTGGCGTTGCTCCGGAGACTGCCCTTCAAGGTCGGTTCGTGGATCGCCGGGTCCACCGGACTGGAACTCTGACTGTACGCGAAGCTTTGGTAGCCCGACGACGCGACGGTCGAAAGCTGCGAAATGGACACTTGACTGCCTTGGATGTTGGCTTCCAACTCGGGGCCCGAGTGCGCATCCGGGCTCTCGTCGACGTACTGCAGTGATTCGATGTAGTCGTCCATGTGGTTCGCGTTATTCGGCGGCGGCAAGGCTAAATGCGGTCGCCGGAGCGCGTTGTTGCTGTTGCTCGGATGGTTGAAGGACGCCGGGCGATTGTAGGTGGCGCTGAACTCGTCACTGGACGGTAGGTGGGCATTCCGGGGTAAGGTGGAGGCTTTGGGGGAGTCGGGCAACTTGGTACAGTGGAGATCCGCTTTGGGGAGCGCGTTGAAGGTGGGGTCGTTGAAGCGGAAAATGTTGCGTTGTAAGCTTTGGAAATTGGGTCGCTCCACGTCCGACATGCGGTGATGGCGGTGGTGCGCCCCGTTGTACGGGAGCGTAGGCGTGGCGGGATCGGGACAACTGGATTGGCGGTTGTAACCCGGAGCGTTTAAAGCCGGCGGCTGAAGGCCATGCCGAGAAATGGTCTCCAGGGCGCGACGAAGCGGTTCCAGACGCGTATCGTGGCTCAATTTGGGACCCACTTTGCCCAGATTCTCTACTAACAAGGTGTGCATGATGCTCAGGTGCTTGCAAATGTCCACATTGTCTCCGTCGCCCAAAAAGGGACTATCCTTGGGCACACGACTCTGCAAAAAAATAAAATAAAAAATAAATGATAAAAAATCCTTTTCCATTATAGAAAAATTCACTTCATTCATACGCTTTAGAGAGCTTAAGAAATTGTCCAGCGAATCATCTGATTCCGCCCCCCAAAATTGAAAAAATCCTTAAAAATAGCAAACCTGGATTTAAGAAAAAATCTTCAAGATCAAGTCAAGCTAATCAGAAATAATCCGAAAACCCTCTCAAAAATCAGTAAAAACCTTAAAAAGAGTTGCAAAACGGAAAAAAACTTAAAAATAGCAAACCTGGATATTAAAAAAAAAAATTCTAAAAATCTTCCAGATCAAGTCAAGCTAATCAGAAATAATCAGAAAACCCTCTCAAAAATCAGTTATGACAACGTTAAAAGTCGCGAGAATCATCTGATTCAGCCAAAAAAAAGATGAAAA
Organism: Lepidurus packardi; assembly: GCA_023053545.1. Taxonomy (NCBI): domain Eukaryota; kingdom Metazoa; phylum Arthropoda; class Branchiopoda; order Notostraca; family Triopsidae; genus Lepidurus; species Lepidurus packardi. Next base: position 12,764,487 of record JAKZAN010000002.1, read on the forward strand.
AAAAATCCTTAAAAATAGCCTGGATATAAAAAAAAAAATCCTAAAAATCTTCAAGATCAAGTCAAGCTAATCAGAAATATCGAAAACCGTCTCAAAAATCAGTAGAAACGTTAAAAGGAGTCGAAAAAATTAAAAAAAAACCTTAAGATAAAAAAATCTAAAAATCTTCAAGATCAAGTCAAGCTAATCAGAAACATCGAAAACCCTCTCAAAAATGCAGTTAAGACAACGTTAAAAGTCGCGAGAATCACCTGATTCAGCCAAAAAAAAGATGAAAAAAAAAAAATCCTTAAAAATAGCCTGGATATAAAAAAAAATCCTAAAAATCTTCAAGATCAAGTCAAGCTAATCAGAAACATCGAAAACCCTCTCAAAAATCAGTAAAAACGTTAAAAGGAGTTGAAAAAATTGAAAAAAACCCTTGAAAATAGCAAACCTGGATATTAAAAAAAAATCCTAAAATTCTTCAAGATCAAGTCAAGCTAATCAGAAATAATCAGAAAACCCTCTCCAAAATCAGTAAAAACGTTAAAGGGAGTTGAAAAAACTGAAAAAAACCTTGAAAATAGCAAACCTGGATATTAAAAAAAAAATTCTAAAAATCTTCGAGATCAAGTCAAGCTAATCAGAAACATCCGAAAACCCTCTCAAAAATCAGTCACGACAACGTTAAAAGTCGCGAGAATCATCTGATCCTCAGCCAAAAACAAGAAAAAAAAATCCTAAAAATCTAAAAAAAAAAAATACTAAAAAAAACTAAAAATACTAAAAATCTTCAAGATCAAGTCAAGCTAATTAGAAATATCGGAAACCCTCTCAAAAATCAGTAGAAACCTTAAAAGGAGTTGAAAAAACTGAAAAAAAACTTAAAAATAGCAAACCTGGATGTAAAAAAAAATCCTAAAAATCTTCCAGATTAAGTCAAGCTAATCAAAAATATCGAAAACCATCTCGAAAATCAGTCTAGACAACGTTAAAAGTCGCGAGAATCATCTGATTCAGCCAAAAAAAGATGAAAAAAAATCCTTAAAAAAAGCCTGGATATTAAAAAAAAATCCTAAAAATCTTCAAGATCAAGTCAAGCTAATCAGAAATAATCAGAAAACCCTCTCCAAAATCAGTCACGACAACGTTAAAAGTCACGAGAATCATCTGATTCAACCAAAAAAAAAGATGAAAAAAAAAATCCTTTAAAAAAGCCTGGATATTAAAAAAAATCCTAAAAATCTTCAAGATCAAATCAAGAAGTCTAATCAGAAATAATCCGAAAACCCTCTCCAAAATCAGTAAAAACGTTACAAGGAGTTGTTATCTACATCCTTTCACTAAAAAAACGCCATTAAAAGCCCTGAAAACTTACAGAAATTTGTTTGAGGAACTGTTTCATGGTCCCGGCTTCCTTTTCCAGGAAATCGTTCATAAATTCCATAAAGTTTTCTTTGCCTTGGAACCTCGTGAAATTAGCCAAGGTCTGCAGCGTTTTGGCAATCAACGTCAAGTTCCTCGACGCCTTTTCATTAGGGTATTCTGTTCAAAAACGAGGGAAACAAAACGAGACCCAATCTCCAGTTAGTCCACATGAAATACTAGCTACTAACCCTCTTAAAAAGAAACAAACTAAAGAGAAGCATAAAGAAACAAGAAACTCTTTCTCCGCCGAAACAAAACAATATCCCCCCCAGAAAAAAAACAATATCCCCCCAAGAAAAAAAAATAAAAATAATAATAACAAAGCAAGTCTGTCTTACCAGTCGTAATCCCAAATAGGCTGGGCGACAATATCGCTGGACATAAAAAGCGCAGGAATATGGAGGCGGAAATCAGATGATCGCCCACGTCTTCCTTGCCTAAGGCGGCCAACCTTTGCCGGAATGTGTTGAAGCATTCTTGGAGCTCCCTACAAATGGACATGGAAGAATGAGCGTCAAAAGCCGTATAAAAGATCTCATCTAACCGAGAGAAATAAAAAAAAAAAAAAAAAAAAAAAAATGGGCCCAACACCCTAAAACTACCCAGTCGTACCCTTTAGGAGTAGTGTGGTGTTGACTGTATAGTTTTTAGGTGGTGGTGGTGAAATAGCATAAATGCGGTAGTGGGGGGGTTTAGAATCATAGCAAAAGCTTTACTCCCCCCAGCAAAGAGCGGGGGGGTGGGAGGAAGGGTAAAGTACTAACGTCTAGCAAACGCACAACATACATGGGGAAATAGGCTGTCGACTCGAGAATCTTATCCCAAGCCATTGCTACTGCATCCCTTAAGTGCCCTTGCTGCTTCGCTAAGCTGGACGACGACGTGACGCGCAATGGATCCACTTCGCAATCTCGGCTACTCGCGGAATCCAACAGTATTTCGATGATCCCCGTCAGTGTCTCCCGGAGATATGCCTTGCCCACTAATTTCATATAAGCTTCCATGGCTTTGGTGGCAAACGAATTGCCTCTAAACGTCAAGTGCTCATCGTCTAAAACAAACATCAAAAAATTAATTTAGCAACACCAAGCCTCCGAACGCCTAAACAAAAGCACCAAAAATCAAAAACAAAACAAGTTAAAAGTTATTTTATTATTATTTTTATTATTATTTTATTAGTTTTTTTTATTATTTGGGATGAGGAATTCTGTGCTCATCGTCTAAAACAAACATAAAAAATTAATTTAGAAACACCAAGCCTCCGAACGCCTAAACAAAAGCACCAAAAATCAAAAATAAATATAAAAAAGAAACAAGTTAAAAGTTTTTTTTTTTTTTTTAAATATTAATCGGCGTAGGCAATAGCCTATTGTCAATCTATATATTGGTCGTGGATCGTTATTTTATTAGTTTTTTTTATTAGTTTTCTTCTTATTATTTTTTTTCTTATTATATATAAACAAGTTAAAAGTTATTTTATTTTATTAGTTTTTTTTTAGTTTTCTTATTTTTTCTTACACAAAAATCAAAAAGAAATATAAAAAAGAAACAAGTTAAAAGTTTTTTTTTTTTTTTTTAAATATTAATCGGCGTAGGCAATAGCCTATTACCAATCTATATATTGGTCGTGGATCGTTATTTTATTAGTTTTTTTATTAGTTTTCTTCTTATTTTTTTCTTCTTATATATAAACAAGTTAAAAGTTATTTTATTTTATTAGTTTTTTTTTAGTTTTCTTATTTTTTCTTACACAAAAATCAAAAAGAAATATAAAAAAGAAAACAAGTTAAAAGTTATTTTATTTTATTATTATTATTATATTTATATTTTATTATTATTTTTATTATAATTTTATTATTTGGGATGAGGAATTCTGTGGCTAGTAATGCCTAGGAATCAATTTAGAGAATTAGATTGACATATCAAAACGTTTTTTTTTTTGCTTTTATGGGGAGGGTGAAGATCTTGGGACTAAAGCAAGGTTAATGGTGAGTAAAAGAAAACACAAGATAAAAAAAAGGAAGAACAGGAAAGAGAGATAGATATCTAAGAAATAAGAAAAGAAGGAGTTAATTACCGATCCGATCGATATCTGCCATGACGATGTCAGCCAGGAAACGTTGCGCCATGTTTTCTCGGTGCATGATAGCCACCAAAGAGGTGGCAATATCTTCTTTGGCTTTGACGCCGACGATGGGCTCGAGAGTGTCGCACAAAGGCAGGTACTCGTGCTTAAGCAAGCTGAGAAACTCTTCGTACACTTCAAAGGGCAGAATGTCCACCGATTGGAACTTGCATTTCACGCGCAAAGAAGGAGGGTCTTTAGTAGGCCGCCGGTCCGAAAGTACTGGATACCACTTCTCTATTAGGAACCGGGAAGTCACGGTATGGACCGGGATGCTCACCGTTCCTACAATCCCAAATGAAATGCAATAAAACAAAACAAATTCAATTCAATAAAACCCCAAATCTCGTTTACTTAACGATAAACTTGGTTAATATCAAACTTATTTCATTCTACACAACAATGCTATAAAACGCATTGAGGTTAAACCCCACAAAAAATATTAAAAAAAAAAAAAAAAAAAAAAAAAAAAAAAATCAAAATAACTCAATAAAACCCCAAATCTCGTTTACTTAACAATAAACTTGGTTAATTTCAAACTTATTTCATTCTACACAACAATGCTATAAAACGCATTGAGGTTAAACCCCACAAAAAATATTAAAAAAAAAAAAAAAAAAAAAAAAAAAAGTCAAAATAACTCAATAAAACCCCAAATCTCGTTTACTTAACAATAAACTTGGTTAATTTCAAACTTATCTCATTCTACACAACAATGCTATAAAACGCATTGAGGTTAAACCCCACAAAAAATAGAATTAAAAAAAAAAAAAAAAAAAAGTGCTCCAAAGTTCAACTCGAGGTTAAAGTGATTAGAGCTTTTAAGATTGGTAGCGATTAAATCATTGTTTTGGAACAATTAAAATGCAGCTCGATTTCGGTTTATAGAACCTATGTGGCGATTGTAATTTAAACTGTTTAAATTTAAACTTTAATAACTCAAGGAAAAATGATAAAAACATGAACTTTAATTCAATGATTCAGTCAGAAAAGGCAGAATTTCCATCCGAGATCCCCTAACAATGAATACCCATGTTCTGGCATTCGCTCAAACAACAATGAAACTCCTCCCACCCCCAAAAAAGATGCACAACAATGAAAAAGCGATCCGAAAATCAGACAAAGTTATTCTTCCCGTTCGAGATCCCCTAACAATGAATACTCATGTTCCGGCATGTTTCGTTCAAACAACAATGAAACTCCTCCCATCCCCCCCAAAAAGATGCACAACAATGAAAAAGCGATCCGAGAATCAGACATAAACAGTTATTCTTACATTAAACCATACTACTACATAAAAAGTATGGATGATAAGAGAAAATCAATGGTCTGGTCTCCAGTGAAAATAAAATAAAAATTACAAAAAAAACTTACCGACAAGGACATCTTTCTCTCGTTTCTTCTTGGGATCAGCTTCGCGATACAGCTCAATATTGATGGTATGGACCACGGGCAAATCCTCCAGCTCGAAATGTTCGCCCCAGAAACACATTTCATTCTTCTGTTTCGCAACTGTCCGGGCGTGCTCCGCCTTATCTAGGCACACTCTGCAATAGTACCTGAAAGGGACATGGAAACGATTTTTAAATTTTTTTTTATTTGCTAGAAAAGTGGAAATAGCATCAAGAGTCATGAGCAGTGCGAAGAGGAAAGACAAGGCTTGTTATAAATACACTTCATTCTATCCCAGGCGTTGAAAAATACATGCTTAGTGGTTCCCTATTCATAAATCTTGGGCCAAAAGGGAGCCATAACGTAAGTGCATACATCACCTGCGTTATTTATCCTACTTCCCCCCCCCCCCCCCAAAACATTAGAAATAGCTTAAAAAGCTTACCGCTTCTTATTCACAATGCCTTTAGCTTCCAGAATCCAAATCTTCAACGAGTTGTCAATGCGGGGTACTCTTTCTTGATGTGGGTGGATTGTCTTTTTGAAACTGCAATAAAAATAAAATAAATAAAATAAAATAAAAATTGAAGAAATACATCAGAATTTAAAAGGCAATATAAGCATCAAAACAATAGGCATTATTCAATTTTTTTTTAAAACAATTTTTACAATAGGCTTATAGAAATTAGGATTACGGGAAATCAAATTAACTTAAGACGAATTTCCTATGCTATAAGGATAGAAAATAGACCTTATAGCATCTTACAGCTGATACGGCCGATTTTCTGTCTATCAGACAGCTATTAAGGCGAAGTTTATACTTTTACAACATAAGGAACCGCTCTCAATGCACAATTCCTTTCTTTATGTTAGCCATTCACGAGTTATTTTGTTATTAGTTTGGGGTTATGACGTCAGAGACCGCTTATCGCACTTGTTACTATGGTTACAGTTTGCGATCATACTTTAGTAATGTGCATGACTCGGGCTTCTAAAAAATTTACCTTTAAGACGAATTGCCTGGGTTATTGAGCGGAGAAATCGACCTTAGTGACACGAAAAAGCTATAAAGGCCATTTTCCTACGTTTAAATACGGGAAACTAGACCTTAGCGACACGAAATGGCTATAAGGGCTATTTTGCTAAGCCAAAATGGATAAAGTCGGCCTTATGAATATCAAACCGCAAATAAATTCGAAATTCCGTTGCTGTAACACTAGGAATTCTATATAAAAAACCAGCTTTGAACTCCTTATGAATATCAAAACGCAAATAAATTCGAAATTCCGTTGCTGTAACACTAGGAATTCTATATAAAAAACCAGCTTTGAACTCCTTCCTTTAGCACATTCGCGAGTTATAAACAATAGAATGGATGATTATGATTATGACGTTAAGATAAGGTTAGCAAAGTGACTAAAAAAGAGAATCATAGGACTTACTGGTGAGCCCATTTGTTCCGTTCTTCAGCACTGCCGCACCCCAAATAGGTCACTCCGCCCGGCCTGGTAATCTGTATACAGTGGTCCTCTCCCAGCACCGAAGGATGCAAGGACCGCACGCCGACATCGTTGACCGAACCCGGCGCAAGAGAACCCGGCGCCCCACCCGCGCCTAGCTCGATGGTATGGACCGCGGCTTGCGGGACTTGTCCCACGCCACACAGCAAAGATTCATGGGAGCGCGACGTCCTCAAGCGGGCAGGTCCCACTCTGCGAAGATATTGATACCAATAAGTTAAATTGCCTCCTAAGATTAGCATTCCCGACTTTTCTCTATCACTGAACCAGAACAAATCCACATTCTAAAACACGTACGCTTTAAATGAAACGTCGAGAAAAACGTGGGGAACCTTAAGTACTTCAAATTGCCTCCCACCACCCTCAATTTCTCTTTTAACTTTAAAAGAATATCCTTTACATTCTATATGACTCCCCCCTCGCTCACACACATACAAAAGACCTTCACCTACATTGGTCTCACGATCCACGTCCAACCATGTGATAAATGCAATCATCTTTTTACGGAAAACACCTGGGGACTATCTAACATCCAGGCCAATCGCTCTGGACGTATACCCTAGTACAAGTATAGTACCGCATAGTAGAGCAGAAGACAACAAGAAGTAAAAAAGTGATACATGTCATTCCGATAGACGTGAATTCTGTGGAGAAATCGAAAAAAAATTGGAAGAAATGTAAAACGAGAGAAAATTCCCCCGAAAAGAAACGAAAGACGAATCTTCGTGGTATTTTGGGTTTTTGGTGGAAAGTTTGGTGGCTGGACGAGGTAGTCTGAAAGCAATTTAGAGCGGAGCTGTGCGAGAATATAATTTTTTTTTTTGTTTTTTTTTCTGAAGGGGGAGGAGGAAAACCCCGAGGCGCCTATCATCATTACTATTACTGTTACATTTCTGGGCCTGAAAAAAAAAGGCGATTGGGCGCAAGACAATCTTAGGAAGAAATACTGAACGAGCAAAGGTAGGAAAATGGAAGAAGAGGGGGGTCTTTGCAAAAAAAAAAAAAAAAAAATAACTGCGGCTGGGAGTAAATGACGATAAGAGAGGGCGCAATGAAGCAGAATTAAGTTTAGGTTCGACAGACATGCAAATGCACTATATACGGAAACCATCAGTAGTCAGAATGTGCAATGTGGTGAAAAGTCTTTTTCCTAAGGAGAAGTTTGCATGATAAAGCTCGACTAGTTTTTTTGTTTGTTTCCTCTTAAACTAACGACTATTGCGTTTCTTGGCGAAATGAAAAAGAGTTCTTTTTTTAGCGAGCTTTAATTTCGGAAAGCTTTTAGAAGAGGTCATTTGTAGAGCCAATTGCGCTACTTTAAAGCAAATGGAATCTACTTCTTGTTGAAGTTTAGCGCAGTTTGGAGAGTATTGCTACCTGTTCAAGCAATGGAGCACTAGTTATACTTCGTTATTTTAAATGAAACTTGAGGGGAAATCGGAAATTCCTAGACGTTTTGAGAATCTGTTAGTAGCGTGGGCATTAAGAACCGTTTCACGGCGTTAGAGCATAGGAATTCGCCCTTATTGCAATTCCGAGATTGTAAGGTCTATTTTGCTACCCATTAGCACAGGCAAATCGCCCTTACGAAATTTTCAAGGAAATCGAACATTTTTACGAACTTGTCAGTAGTGATATGGGTGCTAAGAGCCATTTTAATGCGTTAGAGCATAAGAAGTTCGCCCTACTGCAATTCCATGTTACTAAGGTTGAGTTTGCCCCGTTTTGACATAGGCAAACCGCCTTTATGGTCAACAACAATGAAATACTCCGTTTTTTAAATGAAACTTGAGAGGAAATCGTACATTCCTAGACATTTTGAGAATCTGCTAGTAGCGTGGGCATTAAGAACCGTTTCACGGCGTCAGAGCATAGGAATTCGCCCTTATTGCAATTCCACGATAGTAAGGTCTATTTTGCTACACATTAGCACAGGCAAATCGCCCTTACGAAATTTTCAAGGAAATCGAACATTTTTACGAACTTGTCAGTAGTGATATGGGTGCTAAGAGCCATTTTAATGCGTTAGAGCATAAGAACTTTGCCCTTATTGCAATTCCATGTTAGTATGGTCTAGTTTGCCCCGTTTTGACATAGGAAAACCGCCCTTATGGTCAACAACAATGAAATACTTGCGACGCCAGAATCTTTTGTCTGTTCCTCCCTGCATGCTCGCTATAAAAAGCTAAGGCTCTATGGGGAACCTTAACTACCCTATGCTATTATAAGTGTATGATGGCAGTTTTTCGTGAGATGATCTTGCTAGGTGTCTCTCTCGGAAGCAAACGTGGGCAAGTTTTTGTGTGGGTGTGGATGTTGTCAGAAAGACTCTCTCTCTCTCTTTCTTTCTCCTCGCCTGTTTTTTTTTTTCTTGCTTCGGTATAATGAGACGATTTACGCCCTTCTGCCGTCCATTTTTCCCCCCTTGCCTTGACAGATAACGAGCGGCCTGGGACTTGTCGATGCGTTTCCAATGACTAGTCCATAAACACAAGGCTCAAGCTGCTCCGCTCACACATATCGGCGCGGCAAGTCCCCCCAACCCCCCCGTAAGTTCATTGAAGCTACCGGCCGGCTCTTTTCTATCGAGCAATATAGACACTACAACCAAGTTGTTCTCACCCTGCTCTACGAACGCAAAAAGAAAAGAAAAGACAAAAAAAAGGTCAATTTTCTCCCTCTTTTTCGTGTGTATGCCTTTCAGTAGCAAAGAGGATCACCACCAACCACCACACTTGTAAAAAAGTTTCCCTATATTGGAAAAAGAGCCCAAACCTATACAGTGGTCAAAGCCCCGGTCAGTTTGGATGGGTTCCATGTCCCCTTTAAGGTATAAATTTCCAACCCTCTCTGAGCTGGAAAGAAAAAGAAAGAAAGATCATTCCCTTACAATTCTAAATTAAAATCCAATGTCTTCCGCCCTTAATGGGACGACCGTGACCAACCTCCTCCACCCAACCCCCCCACTAAAATTCGCCACGCTGTTTTAGATGACAAGATTAGATTACTTAATCAACCCACCCAAAACTCGTTACTACCAGAGAGAAAAATCCAAGAAACATTTCAATAAAAGTTTAAAAAAAAACACGAAAGTCCTAAGAACTAAACAAACAACAAGAGGTACAGAGAGTTAGACTTAGTTAGTTGAATTAAAAACAAAAATTAACGTCAGGAATTAATACATCCATAAGAAATGTAGAGCTTAGGAGTAGCTTGGGCATTAAGAACCATTTCCAATGCTAAAGCATAGGAATCTCGCCCTTATAGAACTGCCATGTTACTAAGGGCTACTTTTGCCCATTTCAACATAGAAAAATCGTCTCTATGGCAAACACCAATGACATACTGCAGTAAAGTCTTTAGGCATTCCCCCGTGCAATTGCCGGCCTTTTGGTTCCCACCGATCAATTCCACTAAATTCTAAAGCCACGAAAATCCTAGCAATTCAACCACAAACAAGAACGTACAGAGATGTAAGCTTAGTTCATCTAATTATTGTCCAACTAAAGACAAAAATAAATTCGCTAAGAAACTACCTGCCTAGTAGTGGTTTTGTCATTAAGAACGATTTCCCGTGCTAAATCAAAGGAATTTCACCCTTATTGCAATGTCATGTTACTAAGGTCTACTTTCGCCCCTTTACAAACAGCAAAATCGCCCTATTGCCAACAGTGAATTCAAAGACGCTTCTTACGTTCCCCCAAAGCAATTACCTGCGTTTTCGAAAGCTAAAAAGTTTCCTCAGTCGGCGAAACCGTTTCAGAATCCCCAAGCCCGGCATTATCTCAACCAGCACCTCTCCCAATGAATCTCAAATCAAGAAAACTTGTCCACAACTATCAATCCAGTCGGATCAACTTTCAAAGTTGCCTCACTTCCACTTAATCCACTCGTAAAGTCATTGTTCCTCTCCACATTTCAGAGTCCCATTCACGACTGCCTAAACACCAACCGCCATCTGTAATAAAAACGTTCTCATTTTCCCTATTTAACACAATAGCCTTGTATTGAAACTGTATAAATTAGCCGGCCAATGATCCTCACCACGAAACCACCCACATCCATTAACATATGCTTCGTAAACACCTGTGCTCCCGATAGTCACTTCTGTTCTTCTCTTTCTGTTGTACAAAGTAATTTCCTACTGGCACCGTTTATCAGATCCCAATCATTGCGTTCAAAATGAAACTTGAACCCACTACCCAAAACGACCCATTTCCGCTTGCTTTTATCTTCCTTTTAGTTGCTAATCCCTGTTAAAACTTTGCAAAGCCACCTTCAGAACGTTTTCACGCTTTGCCAAGAAGAATCCAACCTTTCTTATCACTTGGGCACAACGTATACACCAAGTCGACCAAACTCCCAAACTTCTTCGAATCTTTCCCTATAAAACGAATCGTCTAGTAGACTTTCACTGTTCAATCTGAGTGATTCTGCTCGCGGAGTAGTGACTCGGATCGCGATTCCATTCGCACTAACCAGGGTTACTCCCCAAACTGGGTTAGGTGAAGGTTCTGGCTAGACTTTTGCTTCCTATGACTGCCCCAGACTATCCGCCGCCCTTGCGCAGTCTCGGCAGAAATACTTAAAAAAAAAAAAAAAAAAAAAAATTGTCTGTCGCTGCCAATGGTTTCGGAATACCTGGACCCTGTTCATTTGGCACTGCTATCAGAAATCTGTGTAAAAACCTCGTCACCTGCTGCGTCTAAAGTCGTCTTCTGTGGCAGTTTTGGCAGCTCTTAAACTATTTCCCAGCTGGGGAATTTCTGTTTTGTCGGACCCTTGCAGGATGAGCTTTTCTGCATTGACTAAATAACTTATGAAGCAAAAACTGTGAAATTGGTGGAGGGGGAAAAAAATTCATTAGTAACGTCGTTACAGTATCATTACAAAAAATTCCCTGGCTGGTATTTCTGCGAGAACTTACAACGCAGAAAATTAGTAAGCTTGGACACTTTTAACTCACTTTCGGGACCGACTGGCTTTTTGGGTGAACCCCAAGTTTTGCCCCCAAGTTACCCCTGAAGAGTTTTGACCGTCCCAAACTTGATCGTTCCCCAAGTTTGGCTTCACTTTGGACTTTGGGCGATAGCAAAACTCTCGCTTTGAGAAGTTTCGGTGTGGATTTTTTGAGTTTTCCTTAATATGCGTTTGGATACTTGTTCTTTGTCTTTGAGGAGGGGTGGAAAGGCGGGATTACAAGGGTTGAAGCGGGTGCAATGAGGGAAGATTCGGTTTTCCTGAGCTGAGACTCTTATTTTCATTGTTGATGGATTGGGGCATGTTCCAGTGTTTGCTGGAAAGTGGGAAGTAAATGCGCTAAGAGTAGTTCATTGTTGCCCGCACATAAGGAAGGAAGTATACATAAGGAAGGCTGCGTAAGCTGGGGTTTGGACAATAAGAACAATTTCGTGTTTTCAAGCATGGGAATTTCGCCCTAATAGCGAAAGGATGTTATTAAGGTCTAGTTTTCTATAGCCAAACATAGGAAAATAGCCCTTATTGCATCGGGATTTATTTTTACAAGCCTAAATGGGAGTGTCTAAAGGGAATGTCTAAAGCAGGGGACGTATGGATATAAATGGGGCGTGTTTTCGTGTTTTCGCTGTCTTGCAAGGAAGTGAAATGTGTTAGGACTATTCCCTTTGTTGCCAACACGAAGATTTCATAAAAAAAGGGTTTGTAAGAAGTAGTTTTGAACATTAAGAACAATTTCCAGTGTTCAAGCATAGGAATTTCGCCCTAACGGCCAATCGGGGCATGTTTTTGCTATCTTGCCAGAAAGTACCCCTTGTTAGGAGTATTTCCTTGTTGCCAACACATGGCTACATACAGAAAGGATTTGCAAGCACGGGTTGGACATTAAGAACAATGTCTAGTGTTAAAATGCTACGAATTTCACCCTTATTGCAAATGCATGCCATTAAGATCGATTTTACTCCACTTAAACATAAGAAAACCGCCCTTATTGTCGTTCGGTTGTACTTTTACCAGCCTAAGCAAGCGATTGGGCATGTTTTCAGTCTTGCTAGGAAGTCAACTGTGTTAAGAGTAAGGACCATTTCATTGTTGCCAACAGTGAAATACTCCTTTCACTTTCCCTATACTGCCGCTATACCCTAGAAATACCTAAGCTAATAAGTTAACCACGGAAAACAAGCAATCCAATCTCTTCCCTAAGAATCTCTGAAATGTGTGCATGCGTACTATCTACAGTACCGTACAGTACCGTCTGCAGAGATGGAGGTAGATAGCTAAAGATGAAATCCATAAGAAAGAATAGAACGCTATGCATAAGTAAACTCGTAAAAGGACAAAAAGCAATTTGTCTAAAAACCACAGTAGTCGTTTTTGGCCCTCGAAAAGGGGGGGGGGGCCTTTGTTTGTGCTCGGTGTTGTCAAGAGACGGGAGATTGTTTAAATATTAGGTGATTTAGTGTTATCAAGAAGATAAAAACCCTGTGTGGCGTGTCATTTGTTAGTTTGTTTGATTACTTGGTGCTTAATCAGTGACGTGGAAATCTTATTTCTTGGGCTGCTCAACCCTTTCAGGTTGGGGGCATTAAGCGTCGAACCAAAATTGGGAAAAAATAAAACCTTTTGCAGAGGCTTAGATGGGCCTAAGAGAGCGCGAGGAAATATTAGGAAAAGAAAGGAAAACAAAAAGAGAGAAAAAAAAGGAAGAAAGGAGAGAGAAAAAACAGTTTGACACCCGAAAAAATAAATAAAAGGGATAAAAAGGGCGGGGGACAAGACATTTGTTGCCTTTACGTGATCGTGAGGCACATGGGAGGCTTTTCATTATGAACGTTAACAAGAGCAATAAGAAACAATAAGTCGCCGGGTTGGGAGTTAGTGGATCTCTATTTATACTTACGAATCCGTGTCCAAGGTGCTTCGTTTTCTTTCCAATTTCGTTACGCTTTTGGTCCGTTTCAGTGGATTGGACTTGAAAGACCGTTTCGAGAAGAAATTCTGTGAAGGAAAAAAGAAAAAAAAAATTTAACAAACAATTTCTGTTAGTATGGATTTAATACGATGCCTCAGTTATTGGAAACAATGGTTAATACTCTTTCCATACTGTTTCTATGATAAGAAACCAGATATGATAAGTTTTGGACTGTTCCTCGTAACTTTTGAGAATTTAGTGTTTATTAAGAATTAAGAATGTTAATGTTCAGTTGTTGAACTAATGAAGTTTCGAGGTTTCGAAGTTGAAGTTTCGAATGTTTTGTAATATTTTGCAATGTTTGGGACTGTTCCTTGTAAGTTTTGAGAAATATTGCTCTAAAATTAAGAATGTTAATGTTCAGTTGTTGAACTAATGAAGTTTCGAATGTTTTGCAATGTTTTGGACTGTTCCTCGTAACTTTTGAGAATTAGTGTTTATTAAGAATTAAGAATGTTATTAAGAATGTTAATGTTCAGTTGTTGAACTAATGAAGTTTCGAATGTTTTGTAATGTTTTGCAATGTTTGGGACTGTTCCTCGTAACTTTTGAGAATTATTGCTCTAAAATTAAGAATGTTAATGTTCAGTTGTTGAACTAATGAAGTTTCGAATGTTTTGCATTGTTTTGCAATGTTTGGGACTGTTCCTGGTAACTTTTGAGAAATATTGCTCTAAAATTAAGAATGTTAATGTTCAGTTGTTGAACAAATGAAGTTTCGAATGTTTTGTAATGTTTGGCAATGTTTGGGACTGTTCCTCGTAACTTTTGAGAATTATTGCTCTAAAATTAAGAATGTTAATGTTCAGTTGTTGAACTAATGAAGTTTTCAATGTTTTGTAATGTTTTGCAATGTTTGGGACTGTTCCTGGTAACTTTTGAGAAATATTGCTCTAAAATTAAGAATCTAATGTTCAGTTGTTGAACTAATGAAGTTCCGTTTTGTAATGGTTGTACAGTCGATTGGTCACGTTTGTCAAGTGAATATTGACTCTGTTAAGCAGAGATTCTAAGAAGCGAAAATCCGAAATTTGCAATAGAATGCAACGATTCATCGGCGCGTGACACGAACTGGCTGGTTTAAACCAAAGAGACAAAGCATCGTTTACTTTTGGAAATTTTCTCACACGTTTATAGATTCCGTTTTATAGATTCACTACACCCGCTATACTTTATTCCGTACCAATGTTTCAATCATTTTGATAGAGATGATTGAGGAATTCCTAACTTAACGGCCGCTTCCCTTTGTGGCCAATCTTTGGTCGTAAGTTTCAATGAGCCGCAACTTCTCTTTTTACATTGAAATCAACTCTCTTCTTGTTCGTCGCCCTTTTTATATAACCACACCTCTCAAACAACTAACACTGCGCCTTTGAAGCCTATTTCTACGCCCTAAGTACGGTTCTCAACACGATATCTTCTAATTTTTTCCAGTCAATTAAAAGAAACTGGTCATTCAATTGAATAACCTGCTCATTTAATTGACTGAAGGATCTTTTCAGGAGTTCGAAGGAAGTTTAGAAGGATTTCTACTTAACCGAAGTAGTAGGCTGGAAGTGACATGGGTCAAAACGACGTAAAAGCAATATCATTGATCCATATGCAAAGTCCATGTAGCATTCACTACTGAAGTTTCGTTACTGTACTGTGAAGATTCTTTTGAAATTGATTCTAATAACCGATTAAAATGGTGTGAGTTTTATCATTTTGGATCGGTCCTCTAAAATTTGATTGTAAAAAGCGACTGATTCTAATATTTCTAATAACTAGTGATCGCAATAAGCGTCATCTACTGTAATTGAATTTCAAGTTCCGGTAGCTTTTTCAATTATTTTTTGGAACGATGGGGTTTCATTGTGATGACACATACCGTTAACCTTCTTAACTTCCTTCAGCTTTCGAAAGTCTCCGTTTCGTTGTTAACAAAAGGGTTTCCAAGGACATTTCCTAACGCTGCGTCAATCCTTCCAAAACAGTCAAAAGCAACTAAATGTTTTCTTCCTAATAAACTACAAAAATGTTGTCCAAAAGCTAATTCTCAGAATCTCAGAAGTACTCGAAACTTTCAACAGAAAAATCCTCCAATGCATCAACAGAAATAATGCTAAAAAACCCCTGAAAATTCACGAAAAAATCATAGATATTCTCCAATTAATTCTTGAAAAATTATCTAAATTAATTTTAGAAAGTTTCTCGATAAGATTTAATTGAAACTCTCGGCCTAGTCTCTAAAAAAAAAAAAACTCCCAAAAATTCTTAGAAAATGCGATAGAAAATTATAAATTCTCAAAATAATTCGTACAAAATTCTAAAAAAAGCCTTACATATTCTCCCACTAATTCTTCACAAATTCTCCAAACGAATGCTAGATAGTTCCCCAATAACATTTTGCTCCAACTCACGGAAAATTCTTTTTTTAAACATTGTATAAATTCTCAATTAAAAAAAAAATCACCTGGAAGGGAATTCCACCTTGGACCATCTCATTCAAAACTGGCAAGAGCACAAAACTAGTATCTATGACTCTTTGCGACAAACTATAATGGTCTTCCCAGAGATAAAACTTGCTTTGCACCATTTTGTCTTCTAAAAAAAAAACCTCCAATTTGTTATCTAGTTTCAGTTTCCAGTCTTTTAAATTCTCTTTCTGCACAATCTGCTTCACTTGGAAATCTCACTTCAAAATCAAGAATCTCACTATACGCAAGTTCTAGAATAGAATCTTTATAACTGAGGAAAAATAAAGAAAAATTCTCCTCTCCAAGAAGTTAATTTCACTTTCAAAACTTGGAGGAAACTTTGAGACTCCAAAAATGACATGCTCAAGTCACTTTTTGTATTCGGCTCGCCCAACGCAAACTAGACTCAAATCCAAACAGGCTTATGTATCCGACGAGCTATGAAAGTGTACTGAATAGCACGAAAGAGTCTCTCGGCTGAGCGCCTAACACATTGTATATAAATTGCTCTTCCTTCCACTACGGTGATTAGACGGACAGTCATGTCGCAACGTGGAGAAGGGAGGGGGGGAAATCCCGTCCTCGTTTCTTTTGCCCTAGCACCTTGCATATCCCTCATAGTGATGCTTATACAACCCGCGTAAATCTACATGAAAATAAAAATAAATCAAAAATATAAAAAAAAAGAATGTCTCGACCCCGGAGTACCGGTTTCTCCATGTTCAAAATGGAAATGAGCCGGAACTTGCTTGACGCACAAGAGTTCTGTGCCTGCTTATGAAAACAGCCTCCTTTTTCTCGCTTAAACGGGGCTTTCTTCGGATCCCAAAAACCTTCTTAGCAAATTAGGAAATTTCATAAAAAAAAACTAAAATAATACAAAATTTCTAGGAAGAACCTACAATAAGATAAATTTAGAAAAAATAAGGTAGGAATAGGGTTAATCTACATGATAATGATTCAAATGGAGGTAATTGATCCGTTTTTATGAATCAGGAAGTGAAAATCAAACTTACAGCAAATCGAGAAGGCGTGGATTCCATAGTATTCCGCGTCATGGGTCCGGACAATACCGGCGTGACGGGTGCACTTCCTCTTCGCTCACCACACGCTTTTTCGTACGACGTATCTAAAGGAAACAAGAAAAAAAAAAGAAATAAAGATCACCGCCAAAAGTTAAGTGAACAAAGAAACCAAGTTTCAACACCTCGTCCATTCATTTCCGCGAGTTTTTTTTTTAGTTTTAGTTGTGGTTTTTTACAAGAAATACTTTTTTAGTTGGGGTTTAGCTTTCTTTAGGTTGTTTCACCCGCGAAACCTTTAAATTCCACCCCAAGTAATGATATTTCCCCTCTTCAACGGCTCTCCAGTTTTCCCGCCCACCACGTGCAAGATGGCGGCCGGATGCGTGAACCAAAAGAGACGTGACACTTCAAGTCTGTTTTTCTCTTTGGAAAAATGCACCCCGCGGACTTTTTCACTCCTACAGCCCCTTGTCCTTACAATAAGGTGACATTTGCCCTTGCCGCGTTTATATCGCAAGCAAACCACGTCCAAACTTTATCTTCCGTTTCCCCATCGCCACTTTTCGTTCCTGTCGCCACCGCAAAGAAGGGGACTGACTACCTAGCCATTGTTCTAAACGATCTAACCTTCCCTGTAGGAAGAAGAATTGACGGAGACGCTTGAAATATCGCTCTTCAACACGTTCAACTTGTCGAGTCAAAGATATGCCATGTCCCGAAAAGAATTTCAAAGACATGCTACAAAACCACCACACCTTAATCTTTCACTGGTTACTGCGTGTAGCCACCACAATTATACGCTGTGGGCTATAACTCACTGTCTTGATGCAAATGAGCTCTAAAGCTTCTCATCCATTACGTTTTTCTCTCCCAGAAATCAAGTTGAGAATCCTTCAAAGATAAAAATAAAACAATCTAGGAGAAAAGTCTCACCAGAAAAAGCAGGCCAAAGGGAGCGAGAAAGAGGTTAAGCTAAATATAATGTTACCCGCGAACGACTATCAACAACTTAACAAGCGTTGTGTTCAAACCCTACAGACACACACGTAACACAACTTGAATCTATTTTGCGTAGAACTCGAATGTCGTGGCATGCGATGTGGTGGATGTATCGTTTGGGAGTTCATTGGTCGCTATAGGCAACCACCACAATGATTCATAATAGACTTTTTCGAAAAGCCAGCTTACATCCTTAGAAACAATCAGTTTGTCACTAGTATCCCTGTACTTCCAAATAACGAAAATAGACCTTGTCAACATCCTAGGAAGAGTGCTTATCTTGTGTTTTGTTGTCTGTTGTGTTTGTTGTGCTTACAAAACAAACAAACAGTGTTTTCACGTGGAAAAGTAAACTCTATAACCGCAATAAGGACCACATTCCTGGGTCTAAATGTGGGAAAATAGACCTTAGTGACGTCAAACACCAATAGAGGCGTTTTTGCTATGTTTTAGCATTGAAAAATAGATTCTAATAGCACAAAATGGCGATAAGGACGACGTTCCTATGTTTAAACGTCAAAAACTGAACCTTAGTGACACCAAACAGCAATAGGGGCGTTTTTGCTGTCTTAACGTAGGTAAAGTAGACTCTAACAACATCAAGCCACCAATAAGGACGACATTCCTATGCTTTAACACGCGATAATGGTCTTAACGTCCAAACCATTTCTGTGACTTGAATTCATTTTTGTCACAAGCGAGCCACGAGCAACACTACTGCCCTCTAGCGCCTACTACTGCACGATCTTTCACTTTCTTTCGCATTGGAGGTTTTTCACGTGCCTAGCCTTCATTAAGCATCATTAGAATGTTTTCGCCGTAAGAAAAAAAGGAAGAAGAAAAGCCTGGAAGCTCTAACCTATTTATGCAATACAATTAAAGTTAAGAGCAGCAATTTGGCGGGAGGGGAATCCTTGAGTAGATATACGCCTTAACAAACTTTCCCTTTCTATTGTACAAAACTTATGACTTTTGGGGGAACATGATGCATAATTTACAACTTTCGTGTCCTACACACGTGAGAGATCAAGCGCAGGCCAGCGATCGTTAGATATAATCATTATTCCTTCGCTTTCTTCAACTACAAATACTCTTTTGATGTGCCATGTGCAATCAGGGGAACGGTTGAAACGCTTCTGCTGTCAAATCCAAGATCATCATTTCATCTCTTATGTATACCCCCCCTCCCAAAAGAAGGCCAATCTCTTCTATAACAAACTATTCCGTACCTGATCCGAGTAGGAAAGTACGAACGGCAGTTGCCTCCAAAGAGAACTGACTTTCGTAGAAAATCGTCAAACAAGGTCAACTAAGATCAATCTTAAACTCCTAAGATGATACATGATGTTTTAGCGTGGAAAAGTAAACTCTATAACCGCAATAAGGACACATTCCTGGGTCTAAATGCGGAAAAGTAGACCTTAGTGACATCAAACACCAATAGAGGCGTTTTTGCTATGTTTTAGCATTGACAAGTAGATTCTAATAGCACTAAAACGGCGATAAGGACGACGTTCCTATGTTTAAATGG
This sequence comes from Lepidurus packardi, assembly GCA_023053545.1. Classification (NCBI taxonomy): domain Eukaryota; kingdom Metazoa; phylum Arthropoda; class Branchiopoda; order Notostraca; family Triopsidae; genus Lepidurus; species Lepidurus packardi. The sequence continues at coordinate 12,783,897 of JAKZAN010000002.1, forward strand.
GAAAAAGTAGGCCTTAGTGACATCAAGTACCAATAGAGGCGTTTTCGCTATGTTTTAGCATTGAAAAGTAGATTCTAATAGCACAAAACGGCGATAAGGACGACGTTCCTATGTTTAAATGGGGAAAAGTAGGCCTTAGTGACATCAAGCACCAATAGAGGCGTTTTCGCTATGTTTTAGCATTGAAAAGTAGATTCTAATAGCACAAAACGGCGATAAGGACGACGTCCCTATATTTAAATGGGGAAAACTAAACCTTAGTGACGCCAAACAGCAATAGGGGCGTTTTTGCTGCTTTAACGTCGGTAAAGTAGACTCTATTAACATCAAAGTTTCCCTTCCTAAGATGATAGTTGACCTCGACAGCCTCGATTGCTGATTGTTTCGACACAAACTATACCAGAGCTCACTCAAAGCCTTACACTTCAACCGTTGAACGTTCTAAAGGTTTTACTATTGAAGTTTCATTGTATTTGCTAGTTTCTAGAGCTACGACAGTTCAATTCGTTCTTGACACTCGGCAAAAAGTGTCAAACATTCCCAAACTTCACTTCTACAGCAATGTAAACTGTCTTACAATCGAAGTTTAATACTTTAGACCAGTATTCACACTAAACTGACCTTATTAATGCGTATTTAGTGTTTTTGCACCGTAAGAAAATAGCTTCTTAAACGTTTTACGATAGAATTTGAACCCTTTACAACAGTATAACGCTTATTGGCGTATAGTTAGGTTATAAAACAAATTGCAATTTGACCACATTCTTTCCTAATCGTTACTACATAACCTGACAACCTATATAGCCCCGTTAACCTCACAGACGACACGGCGATCTCTCTAGGGGTTCGTTATACTCGGCGGCGCCCAGAAAAAACGTAAGAAAAACGATTTATCCAAGCATTCCTTCCCACCCAATGTGTCTCTATTGTCCCGTTAACCATACCCAACAATGACCAAATCCGGTCCGCTGTTTATTCGCAGGAATTTCAATTGGAATCCACCCCCCTTCTTAACCGTGTTTTCAACTCTTCCTCCCAAATGCAAGTCCAAATGCAAGTCCAAATGCAAGTCCAAATGCAAGCCAAAATGCAAGCCAAAATGTGCAAATCTCGTTACACTTTTGTCAGTCACGAGCTCAACCAAGCTTGAAATTGGCAAATGCCCAACTTAATCCACAACCCACAACGTTTCTCCGGTTTCCAATACCTTAAAATCAACACCTTCCTCCTCTTCCCTTCGTAGGTTTCACACTTCACTCAACTTTTATACTTTAGTCTACTACTAAGATTCGACTACTTAGTATCTCTTGACCAATTTCTTAAAGATTCCACTAATTAAAGTAATTGTAGACACATATCTCAAGGATTCGACTAGTTAAAGCACCTCTAGACTACCTAACCCTCTTGCAGAGGCTGATAGTCAAGAATTTCTTAAATAAATTTCCTTAATTTGTCCAAGATTCGACTACTTAGTATCTCTTGACAAATATCTTAAAGATTCCACTAATTCAAGTAATTTTAGACAAATATCTCAAGGTTTCGACTAGTTAAAGCACCTCTACACTACCTAACACTCTTGCAGAAGCTGATAGTCAAGAATTTCTTAAATAAATTTCTTTAATTTGTCCAAGATTCGACTATTTAGTATCTCTTGACAAATATCTCAATGATTCCACTAATTAAAGTAATTTTAGACACATATCTCAAGGATTCGACTAGTTAAAGCACCTCTAGACAACCTAACACTCTTGCAGAAGCTGATAGTCAAGAATTTCTTAAATAAATTTCTTTAATTTGTCCAAGATTCGACTACTTAGTATATCTTGACAAATATCTCAAAGATTCCACTAATTAAAGTAATTTTAGATTATATCTCAAGGTTTCGACTACTTTCGACGACTACAGCACCTCTAGACAACCTCTTGCAGAAGCTGATAGTCAAAAATTTCTTTAATAAATTTTAATAAATTTCTTTAATTTGTCCAAGATTCGACTACTTAGTATCTCTTGACAAATATCTCAATGATTCCACTAATTAAAGTAATTTTAGACACATATCTCAAGGATTCGACTACTTTCGACGACTACAGCACCTCTAGACAACCTCTTGCAGAAGCTGATAGTCAAGAATTTCTTTAAGAAATTTTAATAAATTTCTTTCATTTGTCCAAGATTCGACTATTTAGTATCTCTGGACTAATATCTCAGAGATTCCACTAATTAAACTAATTTTAGACAAATATCTCAAGGATTCGACTACTTAAAGCACCTCTGGACAACCCAACACTCTTGCAGAAGCTGATTCTAGAATTCTAGTCAAGAATTTCTTTAATAGAAACAAGGTGATGTTTACCTAGAGGCGAACTGGACATCACACTAGCAATACAGGACTTCCTAAACGTAGCCACTTTAAGTTTAGGCCGGGATGGCGAGAGTAATCGTAGCCGCATGGTTTTGATTCTATTGTTTACGTGTTTTCGTTATCTCAAATCCGACTTAATTCCGTTCTCAATCAACACATGAATCACAATAACAAGCGGCCGTGGCCTGGAAATTCCCGTTCCAAATTGGAATTCCAATGAATCAATGGAATTGGACGTAAACGAAAACACGACCTACATTTTCAACTTTAACTACGACTGTAGCACATTGAGGTACGACGTACACTTAGTTGAACTCAATGTAGTTTAGTTAGTTCCAGAGTAAGGTGTCGAAGCGTGTAACGGCTGCGAAGGGAATGCCAACACTAATGAATGTAACGTCTTTCTCCGGCAAACGGTTAGCGTCTTGTATTGAATGTACTGGAATCTAAGCTACGGTTTCGGCTCACGGCTCAAGCTAAGCCAACCATCCGTTGCCAACTAAAAGGGAACCTCATCTAAACCTGCCAGGTATGGACCATCACATCCAAGGAACGATCTTTGGGACTCTTGATCCGAAAGTCCACGTTAGAACCTGTCCGGTCCTTCCCTATACGCTATGCATTATGGCGTTATTTGGCGTGCAGTGTAATAACGCTACAGGCTATTCAATAGACAAGAGCTTCGCCTTATTCCCTGGTTGGTGGCTCGGTTGTTTTCTCTTGCCCAGAGTGTATAGGGAAATTTTTGAAAAAGGTTTTCTGAAGCGCAACGAATCGAAAGGAAACTTACACCGCACATATCGACCCTCCCTCCTTCCCTTTTTCTTTGCCAACTGCCAAACAATTTGCTTCCATTCAATCTTGTCAACAATGCGGGGTGAAACGCCAATGCTTACAATGCAATTTTACTTTGGCTCAAACAAAGATCAATATACCTTTTTGAAAAAAAGGAATAACAAGATCGAGATTTCAGTTACGGATAAGATAGAAACGCAGCAAACTCCAAAACTAGTCAAAAAGTGTTTAAAAGACCTCTGAACCTTAAACAATAGCGAAAAGGAAGTGAATAGAAACTAAATGCCGCCCCTAATAAGACTGTTTGGACTTGCAAATTAGGCCCACCAAACTCGAAAGGGTTACCTGGAACGTCATCGGAGATACTCCGCCTTTTGCCACATGTTCGCCGTGCCCCCAATTTTTTGCTTTCTATGAATGCCTAATGAGTGTTACTTAGTCCAAGTCAGTCCCCTTTGTCCACATTACAAGTGAACTTTGCACGCTTTGCGAGCTTTGTGCCACGCAAACAGTTCCTTGCCAACCAAGTTCCAACAATCGAGAGTCCTGAACTTGGAAGCGATTTTACCCATACGAAGGCCCATATCGTGCATGTCCTCCTCTCAGCCTTTGTCTCATACTCCACCCATAAATGGGAAATAAATATCGAGCCAATATCAACAAATATCGAGCAAAACTGATTAGAGCTCACAGTTCTCTCAAATTGCACTTCAATCCGTTGAACTTTCTCACCAACCCAAAACTTTTCCCTGCTGTTAAACTCTTTCTTTCCGAGACCAAACGGACTTTCTGCACCTCAACCTCCCAATACCACGGAAACATATTACTTGATACTGCTCCTCCTACTCTTACCCCTACCCACTTCCCTATCCCCCCCCTAATTTGTTATAAAGTTTTTAAGACTAAATCATGTAAATGATTTGACAATAAACAAGTCAGGCAACAGGCTTTCAGCCTACGCCCACAATTCAATTAAAAAAAAAAAAAAAAGAAAAAATGGGAAATAAATAAATAATAAAAATCAAACAAAAAATAAATAATAAAAATCAAACAAATAATGAACAATAGAAATAAAAAAAATAAAGAAAAAAAATAATACTAAAAAAATACTAAAAAAATAAATAAAAAAAGAATTGAAAATAAAACAAAAAATAAAGAAAAAAATAAATAAATAAGAAAAAAATAAGAATAAAAAAAAATAAATAAAGAATAAAAATAAAAAAATAAATAATAATTAAAAAAAATAATAAAAATAAATAACTGCATGTAAATCAATAAACTTGTTTTCGGTGAGCACGTAAATTCCCATTAACGCATGCAAAATAGTTCCGTGGAAACTTCCAAGAATTGAAACAATTTAAATAGTTCATTACTTCAACTATTGTAAACTACTGAATCTCTTCAAACAGACATTCTTTCCTTCATTCTTTTCGGCGGTAACCTTGGCTCCTGTGGCAGATCATTCAAACATTGAACTATAGACATAAACTACCCCATGGAATCTTTAAACAATAGTTAAACGAATTATTGAATAGTTTGGATGAGATACATCTAATTGAGGTAAATCTTTAAACAATAGTTAAACGAATTACTGAATAGTTTGGATTGAGATACACCTAATTGAGATAAATCTTTAAACAATAGTTAAACGAATTACTGAATAGTTTGGACTCAGATACATCTAATTAAGATAAATCTTTAAACAATAGTTAAACGAATTATTGAATAGTTTGGATTGAGATACATCTAATTGAGGTAAATCTTTAAACAATAGTTAAACGAATTACTGAATAGTTTGGATTGAGATACATCTAATTGAGATAAATCTTTAAACAATAGTTAAACGAATTACTGAATAGTTTGGATTCAGATACATCTAATTGAGATACATCTTTAAACAATAGTTAAACGAATTATTGAATAGTTTGGATTGAGATACATCTAATTGAGGTAAATCTTTAAACAATAGTTAAACGAATTACTGAATAGTTTGGATTGAGATACATCTAATTCAGATAAATCTTTAAACAATAGTTAAACGAATTATTGAATAGTTTGGACTCAGATACATCTAATTGAGATACATCTTTAAACAATAGTTAAACGAATTACTGCATAGTTTGGATTGAGATACATCTAATTGAGATACATCTTTAAACAATAGATAAACGAATTACTGAATAGTTTGAACAGTTGAATGAAAAACGAAAAATTGAGAAAATTGGGATAGTTTAACTGGGGGATCCGATTTGGATCCATTGGATGGATCTCAATCCATCACTTTCAGGTTCCCGTTCCCATTCCCACCCCCGCGAGAAGTAGTCTTGACATTGACCTCTGGAGGGGGCGGCGATAGCGTGATAGCATGATAGCATGTCAGCATCAGCAATCTTTCCTTTTCCTTCTCTCTTACGCTGTTCTGCTCACACAAAATTCCCCCAAAATAAAAAAAATATTCCCAAAGATACCTGACTCACAGCCGGAAGTATCTGACTGCTTGGCAAATTGGGCCAAACGGACGTAAAAAGTGGAATTCCGACGCGGTTTTGTGTTCACTACACTAACGGCTCTGCGTCGCCGACCCACACTATTGAGTAACGACGTCTCGGACGCCGTCATCCGTTCCACGTTCTCCGCCTCTTCTTTCCTGGGCAACTTTGCTGCGGCACTTTCCAAGCGCTGCCTTTCTTGTTGCTTGGGTAGCTTGTCATGCAAAAAGCTCGGAACTCGGCGTACCAAGCCCGACTTTGTCGCCGAACGAACTGGCTGTCGCCCGGGCACGCTCTCCCGGCTCTTCCTTGCCTCGTTCGACGGCTCAAACGTTCTTTGACTCGCCATGTCCTACTCCCTCCCTCCTTCGCAACACTCAAAATGAAAACGTTCGAAATCAACACTCGAAAGGCTCGACTGGCTCACCCAGAACTTGGCTCAAGCATTCAAGGCTCGGGTTCGAACAATGAATTATGCATTGCCCAAAAAGGCTTGGTGGTGCTCCTCTTCCTAGCTAAGCGCATTGCCGCATTCCAGGCGTAGGATCAAGGATCGATGGTCAAACAACAGATCAAGTTGTCCCAAACTGTGATTTCCCTAGTTGCCGCCACGTTCTTTTCCAGCTTCGACCTTGTCTTGTCGCTTAGCTTGGTCCCAGCAAAAACCTTTTGGGTTCGGGGGGGCAAAAAGCTTTTAAGAGACTTGATGCACCCTCAGGCGCCACCTGACCATCACACACACACACCTGCGATGTATATTAAGTTCCAGTAGGAACAATCTAAGCCCAAATGGCAGGTGACGTCCTTATTCCACCTTTAGGAACTTTTCCACAACTTCCAACTTCACAACACCTGCTCTTTGAAGAGTTGTGAAACAGCCAAAACGATGCAGAACAGCGTTACACGAAACCAATACGATCACGCGATCCCAAAGGATCCCAAAGGTACAGGCACCGAACGAGCCAACAATGAATGTCCCTTCTTTTTCCCCTTCAACATCTCACACCCGGCACTGTAGCCAGCAACTAGCCAACTGAGTTAACTTAACGGCCAAGACGGAAAAACTGAACTGGCTAGACACGAGAGGACTCAGTGACCGCAAGTAACTGGTCAAGTTTTCTTTCCACACTTCCACAAGTTCCCGGAGTTCGAGTCAATACACCAGAACGGCTTCATTTTTTGTATTTATTTATTTTCTATTTTTTTTTTAAAAGAAGAATCCGAGTAATGCTATTAGAGAAAACTTAAGCGGCTTAAGATTCCGTAAAGCTCCGAAGCTTCTTTTTTGTGTGGCACTTTAGTTCATTGTTGCAGCAGAGGACACCACTTTAGCTTGGTGTCGGAGTATTTCAACAGTGAAATGACAGTTTAGACGCCCCGCCTAAACTCGTCCCTTTTGAATCTCCAATTCACCAACGCTTAAAGGTCATCAAAGTTCTATTACGAGGCCTAAATAGGGTTTGGCAACAATGAAATGCTTAAGCAACATTGAAAGTGAAGTAAGCCTGCCTTTGGCAAAAAAAGGAAGCGCTCATGGCCCATTTGGGTTGCGCTTTAGAGCAACACTGGTTCATTGTTGGCAACAATGAATTGCTGCCGTAAGTAGCTTTGGAAGCGTTCCTTTTGCCAGCAATATTTAGAAAAAATACCCCACTTTAGTATTGCCGAATGATTTAAGCTGAAAAGAGTTTCCTTTTGTGATAGAATTAACTTAAATGCGTGTTTTCTGTTTGTTGATTCACCACTTTAGTATTACCGAATGATTTAAGCTGAAAAGAGTTTCCTTTTGTGATAGAATTAACTTAAATGCGTGTTTTCTGTTTGTTGATTCACCACTTTAGTATTACCGAATGATTTAAGCTGAAAAGAGTTTCCTTTTGTGATAGAATTAACTTAAATACGTGTTTTCTGTTTGTTGATTCAGTTCAAAGTCAATGAAAGCCATCGAACTTTCTTCGTCTGCACTCTTCAATGTAAGCAAAGTGTTGTATTGTGTGTACGTAAGTTAAGTGTAGTGAAAATGTAAGGTAACGTTAGTATTACCGAATGATTTAAGCTGAAAAGAGTTTCCTTTTGTAATAGAATTAACTTAAATACGTGTTTTCTGTTTGTTGATTCAGTTCAAAGTCAATGAAAGCCATCGAAATTTCTTCGTCTGAACTGTTCAATGTAAGCAAAGTGTTGTATTGTGTGTACGTAAGTTAAATGTAGTGAAAATGTAAGGTAACGTTAGTATTACCGAATGATTTAAGCTGAAAAGAGTTTCCTTTTGTGATAGAATTAATTTAAATGCGTGTTTTCAGTTTGTTGAGTCACCACTTTAGTATTACCGAATGATTTAAGCTGAAAATAGTTTCTTTTGTGATAGAATTAACTTAAATACGTGTTTTCTGTTTGTTGATTCAGTTCAAAGTCAATGAAAGCCATCGAACTTCTTCGTCTGAACTGTTCAATGTCAACAAAGTGTTGTACTGTGTTTACGTAAGTTAAGTGTAGTGCAAATGTAAGGTAACGTTAGTATTACCGAATGATTTAAGCTGAAAAGAGTTTCCTTTTGTGATAGAATTAACTTAAATACGTGTTTTCTGTTTGTTGATTCAGTTCAAAGTCAATGAAAGCCATCGAACTTCTTCGTCTGAACTGTTCAATGTCAACAAAGTGTTGTACTGTGTTTACGTAAGTTAAGTGTAGTGCAAATGTAAGGTAACGCTTCGCAATTCCAAGTTAAGTATCAATTTAAAGGCGATATCAAAGGAGTTCGACGTCACTGAGTAACTTTAAATTGAATTCCAAGTTATTTACGACGCTTTAAATCGGGTTTAAATCTTATTTTCAGCCTCGTAATATAACTTTGATGTCCGTTAAGAAGTTCATTGGAGAGTAAAAAAAGGCCGGGGGATTACACTGTTACACACGAATTGCAGCCGCTTTTTGTCCACTAAAAGTTTAAGGTCGTGGAAAGCGGCGAACGTTACTTTTATTTATAAGCCATTGATACGAAGAGGCGTCTAGATATTGGAACCATATTGCGTTACACGGCACAATACGGTTATCTGATAAGGACGCCAAAGCCCCACCTTTGGACCGCCATCTGAACGATAAGGTTCCGACACCGTTCACGTTCCCGTTCGGCTTGTGTGCAACTTGGCGTACGTCAAATAGTTCGCTCATATCTGGCTCAAAACTGAAACTTTCGCTTTCCAGATTTCCTATCCTTCAACTTTTACGACACACATGTGGTCAAGGCTTTTTCCCCACGCTCCTCATATCTCAGAGTCCTTGATTTGACAATTTAAAAATCAACATCGCACGCTTTCGCTCTCTCGGAAATTCATGACTTTTTTAGAAGGAGCATTTTAAAAAAAGAGCAATTTAAAAAAAGAGCAATTTAAAAAAAAGAGCAATTTTAAAAAAGAGCAATTTTAAAAAAAGAGCAATTTAAAAAAAGAGCAATTTATAAAAAGAGCAATTTAAAAAAAAAAAAGCAAAATGTTTAGATAACGGTAGAATAGAGAGAACACTCCAAATAGGACAATAAAAGGAGCAGTTTCCTTTAATTGAAACCCACCGAAAGGCACCAATTTGAACCGAAGGACGTTTCCATTATAACAATTCAACAATTCGTCTCTCGCTAGGCGTGAGCGATTCCTAACATCTTGATGACATCATCAAGCCCATTAAGAAATGTCTTCTTTACTTTATTTTTTCCCCCGTCCTTCCTGTTTTGGTTTCCTCTCGACCTTTTCATAACAAGGATGCACTAAGGTACAATCAAAAAAAAAATAATAAAAAAAAAAAAAATTCACCGCCAGAAAATTATCTTGATCATCTCTTCTCGAGATGCAAAAGCCATGTAGAAATAAGACTTCAACTCCTAAAAAGTGCAACGAACTCGCTCAATTAGCGAACCAAACTTGTGTATACTGTACTGGAACACACCTCTCTTCATCTTGGAAACCTTGGAAAAGTTCCATTCTACTCATTCCATCACCCTCCCCTCTATGGGCCCTTGACAGCTTGACTGATGGAAATCCGAGCGGCGGTACCCACCCCCAAATCAAATAGTACATGTACTCGCACTTATGCTGGTTTTCGCCTTATCTTTCAACCTCTCATCAAAAAGGAACTCATTAAAAACTACCCGCACACTATTACACAACTAAAGAGCCTTGTCCCCCCCCCCCCCCCCCATAAAAAATTCTATAAAAAAAAACACGTGTGCCGGACACGTTTTTTTCGCACCTTCTTTCATTTCCATAAGTGAATGGGAATAGGAGGTACTGACCCCACCCCTCCTGGTGGTACGTTTATGGCGTTAGGGAAAACCGCATAGTCGATAGTGTACTAGCGGGTACACCCTATAGTACCCTATAGTACACTAGAGTGACTAGGGTACTATAGTGTCCAGTTTTTACGGCTCTCGACGGACGTAAGGGGGACGGGGGTGAAGTTCAATTATTTCGTAGACCATAGAGTCTACTGGTGAAAAGGAGGCGGGGTGAGTGAACCGAGTAAACTCATTGAATGCATCACGATTCTTATGAGTCCATGAGTCACAGAAAGTGGAGGAAGAGGGCCGTTTGGCAGTCTGTTGCGTTGCGGACAGAATCTTTTAATTCGGCTTATGGGTCGTGGGGCACATATGTGGCTTGCGGCTTGCAACAATGGCCTAGCCTACCCATAAGCGGAAGGCTTTTCACTATAGAGAGAAGCAAAGAGGGGGAGAGAGAGATAGAGGCTGTTAAGATGTTGAGTCATGGACGTCCGGGTCCGGCAAATGCTTTGGCAGCTTACTTTCCCTGAGCTCCGAGTATTGTATCACACGCTGGGCTCAGTAGGCAGTCTGCGACAGATCTACCGATGTACGGATGCTCGGGAAGTCGAAAGAAACTGGAGAAATAGAAGCTCGAAGATTCGAAAATTCGAAGATTCTTTGATTTCTGAGGTACTGCCCCAGATTGGGTACATGAGATTCCCTGTTTTGAAAGTATTGCCTTGCCTTATTGCACTCCAAATGCTTGGCATCTTACTATTTCTCTGGAAGCTCGAAGATTCTTTGATTTCTGAGGCACTGCCCCAGATTGGGTACATCAGATTCCCTGTTTTGAAAGTATTGCCTTGCCTTATTGCACTCCAAATGCTTGGCAGCTTACTAGTTCTTTGGCTCCGAGTGCTGTATCTTACTCTTGGCTCAGTATACTCAGTAGGCGGTCTCTTACAGATGTAAAGACGTATAAATGCTCGAGAACAGACTCTTAAGATTCTTTGAATGTCAGTATCTTCGAGATACTGGACCGAATTGGGTATATCAGATTGGACCGAGTCCAAGTTGTCTTTAAAACTGTGAAGAGAGTAGCTAGAGGGAGAATTTTCACTCTTGTAGGGACGAGTTTGATGATGAAAGTTCCAACTTTCGGAGGGATACTAACGTCAGTGACGTCAGGAAGAGAGAGAGACATGACAAGCAATCAGCATAGACGACCACCAAATGTTGTGGAAGACCGCCAGCTGGGCTTTGGGGCTGTTAGAACGCTCTACGACATAACAATTATCATCCATCAATGAATACTTCCTGACGCTGATCTGGATTTGGGGGGTTTCGTGTGACGTCAGGGTTCACTTCGGATCACCCAACCCAGTTTCCTTGCGATCAAAACAGAACGTTCCTACCATCCACATCCACACCAGAAGATAGAAGAAACAGAACACCTAAGCCACGCCCACCATCCTTGGGATCATGGCACTATTCTTTTCTAAAAAGAGCTCGTATTTGTTCTCATACATCGCAATGGGTCTCCAATAATGAAAAACCATAACGAAACGTGCGGCCTCAGCTCGGATTTTTGGAAACATTTCATTGTTGCTCGAAAGGGGTCGAAAGGTAATACAAGAGAATGTGAATCTTTCATTATTGCTCCTTAACTCGTCTATATTTATAAGAAGCCGTGTCCCCCGTAAAAAATTGACGAAAAATAAACACCGCGCAAGGTTTTTTCGCACCCAACAATGAAAAACAGGACCATTCTATTCTTGTCAAATACGCTAAACGCCTTTAAGCCTTCACAGCAACAATAAAACATGCATAGCATCTAGAAAACTTCACCATTGTAAAAAAGGTGCCGTTAGACTCTGCATATGCCACTGTGATAGCCAACAACAATGAAATTCTTTTCTTTTTACAATGTTCGCCTGAACATTGAACGTTCGTCTGTCAATTATTTTCATTGTCGTTGGCATCCGGATCGTGCGGTTGATAACAAGGGCCTCATTGGCTACGAAACAACAATGAACCCCTCAACAATCAATCCCTTCCAAACACGAAATCTTAACTTCCTTCATACTCCATCTAGGAAAAATCCTCAAATCCATGAATTCCGATAAGGAAAACATGGTCACTGGTTTAAATGGGCGTGGTTTATAACATGGACTTGAAGAATCTAGCCCGTGTGAAGCTGGGTTGCAAGTAGAACGTTAAGTCATTACACTTACCCCTTTAAGAATCTTCCGATTTCCTTAACTCCGCACGTTAACACACCAAACACGTTTCGCCCAAACACCTTTTGAACTTCCAGAAAGCGGCGTAGATTTCCTAATCCCAGCTTTCTCTTTGAACACTACTCGACTAGCCTTGACTGGAAGCGCTTCTTTCTCTCTAATGTCCTTTATGTCTCAGACATTCCAACAGGGAGTAGTAACGTGGTTGCCTTGACTCTCCATACTTTTACGGGGCGTTCACAGTTACCTTTTCCCCATCTCCAGGAAAAGCTCAAGCTTCTCTACTAAAGGCCTCTGCTTCTAGACTCTACATAACAGTCACCCATAGCGATCCTCGATCCTTCGAATCGCACCCAAGTGCTATCCTGAACCTAGTAAACAGCGCTTGAGAGGCCTGCAGGAAGAAGAAAAAAGCCTCTATCCTTTTTCCCGTAAAAGAGGTCATCCATGAAAGCATGGAAGCATGAAAAACCACGTTATATCCACTCCCAGGTAGACATTATCACATCCTTTTCATCCCCAACGACTCCTTTTCTTCTTTTCATAGAGCCTCCTAAAGGGTTTCGCCCGTTTCGGTGCGGTTCGCCTTCTTACGATATCGGTAGGATCAAAAACAACCTTCACAATATGAAAAACCCTTCCAACACCCTTTGGAAAAACTTCCCTATTTTCCCCTATTTTTGTACATAGAGTAAAGGTCGCTTAGTGTGACTCCCAACTAACCCGAAGTGACGCTGACTTCTCCCTGATGTACGAGTTGTCTGACTTTTTTAGAATAAGGAAAGAAGCTATTACCATATCTTTGCTATAGTATGGCTACGCTCTCCTTTCGAGGAATAGCGTAAATGAATGTCTGTTTGTAAAATTGTTCACATTACTGAACTTCAGACCCACTAAATAGGCGGCAACGAGCAGTACTCACGCTGAGATAATTTAAAAAAAAAAAAAAGTGACACTTTGGTCAAGAGAATATTGATCCTAGTCAGCGGAATTGTACACTCACAAAAATTCTTCTACTCATAAGAGTGAAACAAGCAAAAGCATCTGTTACTGTTAGGATCACGAAATTCTAGCTCGGTCAGTATTAATTACCGGAGCCAATCGAGGCCTGGGTCCGGAAATAGTACCACTAACAGCTGAAGCGCAATCTCCGAGCATTCTAATTGTTGTCGAGATGTGGAGAAAACTCAAGAACTTCAAACTATCGCTTCCAGGAACGCGAACCTGTATCTCATAACGTATCCCATGATGCAACTGATTCTAATAACCCAACACGTTCTCCGGATTTAGTTACCAACGTACGTAATGTATCCCGGAGTTCAAAATGTACACTAGTGTGTCACTGTCTAACAATGAATTTTTATTTTTTTCAGCTGGTGGAGTGAAAGTGCAAGTTTTAACGTTTCTCATCAACTTTCGTTGATGAGAATCGTTAACCTAACCTAATCTAACCTAAGCAAACCTATAACCTAACCTATCCTAACCTAAACTAATTCATTTCCAATCCAACAACAATTTTCAACTCGAGTTACACCCATTTGTCATCCTTTTTCCGGAGAACGTTTTGCAACAATAATACACACTAGTGTCAATTTTATCTCCGAGTTCCGCAACTGGAGAACCTGTTGTAATAACCAGTGATCGCAATAAGCGGCATCTACTGCATATAAATAGAAATGGTGAGGGGGCCATTTGGCAAGATCATGAGTAACCTCGCGACTGCTGCCAAATTGTTGCTTCAAGTTCCAACTGCCCAAACTCGTTTCAAATAAAGAACTTGGCACCAGTTTGGGACCTTATTTCCCTCAGCGACACGAAACCTTCCGAAGTTCCTCGCCAGAGGAGCACATAAACGAAATAGACGCAACAGAAGGAGCGAATGAGCCCCAAAGCAGCCCCAAAGCAACCCCAAAGTCATCCTTGACTGCCTGCAGTACAGTGCAGTTACAGTTCGCTCCCAAACGTTGAAAAACACAACCTCATCAAGGGCATTTTGGCAAAAGCTCTTCCGGAACTATAATTATAGCCTTTTCTCTGGCTCGTGGCTTATCCTTAAGCCACGCCTTGTTTTTGCCTCATAACTAATGTCCTGTTTCATAAATTCCGGTCCTTTCTTCCATAAAGAGTTGGAAACTCATCTTACCTGAAATGACAGAAAAAATAAAAGAAAATTAGTCACCAAGCATAAAGTAGCCCAATATGGACAGATTACGATCAAATGAAAAGTTAAGCTTGCTGGGTAATGGGTTTTTTAAAAACAAGGGGGCGTGGCTTAACTACCACACTAAGTCTTGTGGTAAAAAACTCCAGAACTGCTTCTGTGCTCGTGTCAGAGGGTCATTTCATTACAACGCGAGAACCATCGTAATTTCTATTGCTTTGTGAAATTGAGGTCAAAGTCACCCAATGACACAGTCCAGAAGTTAAGGTTTGAACATGGTAACATGAGTATAACGAGGATCGCATGAATTTCATGGAGAATGGACTGATATTAAGCTTTTTGCGGTTCGTTTTTAATAAATGCATGTCCTCGCTCATTTGCTTGAAACGTTTCGGGGGGTAAAGTATATAACGACCGTGCCAGTAACGAACATTGTCCTCATTTCAAGCTTCGCGTGCCAAACGTACTGGTACTGTGCCTCGTTTTTCATTGAATCAATGAATGCGGGTTAAGGTGTCCAACAACCCATAAAAATAAGAAAAAAAAAATACTCGTTGGGTGACACTTTACATGCGCTGAACACAATCATTAAGGGGAATTGGGAACTTTTCATGACCTTCCTAATCGTCTTCTAATTCTTCATACTGCTAGACTTATTTTATTGTTTTATTTTTATTAGGTTGTTCCTTATACAGATGCATGTGGTTCAAAAGTACTATAGAAGGATGTAAAAGCACTGCACTAGCAGATAAAGGCATGGTACGTGCAAGCACGTACACGTTAAATGTACTCTAGAAGGGTTTTACGGCGCTTAAAGTTGTCGTTTTTTATGTTTGAATGTCTTGTTTCACTTTTTATCTTGCATGTTAGTAGCTTAAAATAGTAACACTGTGCACAGTACTGTTTCAAACCAAGGTTAACCTTCAGAAAAAAAACAGAAAGTACACAAAAAGGAAACCAAGTTACTTTAAAAGTCACGCCCGGGCGCCCTGAACGTAAACTATGAGCTTATTCGCTGATTGAATGTTTCCCTTGGTTTGTTCCAAACACTCGAAGGTTGTTCCTAACTACGTCAACAATGAACTGTTATCCATGCCTGGCTTACGCATTCAATGTCAATTCGAATGTTAACAAGCGCTTCGCTGGTTGCTTGAAAGCAAGCCAGCAAGAAAGAGTGTTTCATTGTTGGCAACAATGAAACATTCTTACGCCTCTTTGTTTATTGATGTTTTCCAACCACAGGAAATCATTCCCAACACACGTCAAACAATGAAAATCCAAGTCCTTTTTAGCTTTCCTAAAGACAGCATTACAATCCTCACTTTAAAATAGAAGTTAACAGAAATTAACCTAATTTAGAATGATCAAAATTGCTAACTAATTTAAAAATTCCATTCTAAACATTAATTGAATTTTCATCTTTAGAGGAGAAGAGACAAACAAATAGTACACAAAAAGGGAACCAAGTTACTGTAAAAGTCACGCCCGGACGCCCTGAACGTAAACTACGAGCTTCTTCGCTGATTGAATGTTTCCCTTGGTTTGTTCCAAACACTCGAAGGTTGTTCCTAACTACGTCAACAATGAACTGTTATCCATGCCTGGCTTATGCATTCAATGTCAATTCGAATGTTAACAAGCGCTTCGCTGGTTGCAAGAAAGCAAGCCAGCAAGAAAGAGTGTTTCATTGTTGGCAACAATGAAACATTCTTACGCCTCTTTGTTTATTGATGTTTTCCAACCACAGGGAATCATTCCCAAACACGTCAAACAATGAAAATCCAAGTCCTTTTTAGCATTCCTAAAGACAGCATTACAATCCTCACTTTAAAATAGAAGTTAACAGAGATTAACCTAATTTAGAATGAACAAAATTGCTAATTAATTTAAAAATTCCATTCTAAACATTAATTGAATTTTCATCTTTAGAGGAGAAGAGACAAACAAATAGTACACAAAAAGGGAATCAAGTTACTGTAAAAGTCACGCCCGGACGCCCTGAACGTAAACTACGAGCTTCTTCGCTGATTGAATGTTTCCCTTGGTTTGTTCCAAACACTCGAAGGTTGTTCCTAACTACGTCAACAATGAACTGTTATCCATGCCTGGCTTACGCATTCAATGTCAATGCGAATGTTAACAAGCGCTTCGCTGGTTGCTTGAAAGCAAGCCAGCAAGAATGTTTCATTGTTGGCAACAATGAAACATTCTTACGCCTCTTTGTTTATTGATGTTTTCCAACCACAGGGAATCATTCCCAAACACATCAAACAATGAAAATCCAAGTCCTTTTTAGCTTTCCTAAAGACAGCATTACAATCCTCACTTTTAGATAAAAGCTAACAGAAATTAACCTAATTAAGAATGATCAAAATTGCTAATTAATTTAAAAATTCCATTCTAAACCCTAATTGAATTTTCATCTTTAGAATCTTTAGAGGAATCTTTAGAATCCGTCTTTAGACGTACAATGGGACTTGGAATCTAATTTGTAAATTACCATTGAATCCTTTGAATTCAATCCCAGACAACAATGCAATTCTAAAATAGTTTAGAATTTCAATTTTCCCTTTCCGGATTTCCGATTTTCATATTGCCACTCTTCAAAAAGCTCCAAAACTCATAATCTCGAGTTCTACAAGCTAAAAAAAAATGTCTAAATAATAATAACAATAAAATCCCACAAGAATAGAGTGGACAAACGTCCCATTCCATTACTGTCACATCCACGTTGTAAAATACAAATAAAGGAATCCTTCGACTGTCAGAAAGACTTTGGCTGGAAAGGGGTTACACGCAATACCCCAATTCACACAAGATTGAGCATTTGAACCCGACGTGACCCTCTTTCAGAAGGTTAACATTCGGAAGATTAATATTCGGAAGGTGAGTCCAAATCCTCGAAACCCAAGAAGGGTAAAAAAAAAAAAAGAAAAAAAAAAACTACCATTTGATGGCGTCGTGCGTTTAAAGAGCCCCGATTTGGTACTTTTGGCACTCAAGGTGCTCGTATTCAAGGACGTGTAGTATTCCGTGAATTCATCGTCCTCATCCTCGTCATGGTTGCCCGTCAAGCACTGCAGCGCACTCCTACTTCGACTGCGGCTGCGGCTCCGCGGCGTGAGCTGAACGTTCGATGAGCGGGCCAACGCCGCTTGAGCCGCTTTAATCTTGTCCGCATTGCGCCTTAACTTCACTGTTGCGAAGGGCTGCGTTAGGTTCAAATTCACTGTTGATCTCGGCCAATGGGGCAACGTGTTGCTGTGGCGACTCGCACCCATGCCATTCCCGGTGCCACATAGCAAATTGCCCACGCTGGTCGTCTTGTGATGATCCATCGCGCCGCTAGGGTCGCAACGAACCGTTCGCGCGTCTTTTCAAATATGCGCAACGGCTTTTCAAGCTAGTGTTCGAAATGGAACCCTTCCGCTAGGGGTAGGGTGAGCCAACTAGGGGTCCCAACAGTAACAGTAACACTAAAGCCTCGTTAATAATGATCACAAGCCTTCTTTTTCCCCTTCCATCCGACACACGGAGAAAATAAAGGGAAAATCCCATACGGCGCTTTATACGACGCCACTAAAGACCGCGCTTTATTGCACGGAAGGGAACTAAAGGGGCAAGAAGCACGTATGTGGGGTTTGGGGCTATTTTAACGTAGTGGAAGGAACTTGGGCCTGCTTCGATCCTTAGAAAACTCCAAATGACGGGGGAATGAGCGCCAGAGCGAGTGAGAGAGAAAAAAGTGCTGCCTGGACGCCTTGAAAACCCACAATGACGCAGCTGCCAGCTGTCGCACAAAAACAGAGCATCCTTTTCACGCCCTCTTCCCCGACCAATGCATACTGGCACTAATCATCGACGCACTCAATTCGCACCCTTCGGGGGCGAGGAAACTTGCGAATGTTCCGAGTGCACAATTTCGCACTCGGAAAGATGTCACTTGGGATCTAATGAAGCAGATTCGACTGAAGATCTAGTACCAACCGATTTGGACCATATCCTCTTCAACTGGAGTTTGAATCGAATTGAATTTGAATTGAATGACTTCTATTTCAGACTTTGAAGCTACGATTCTGGTAAAATAGGATCGTAAGATTCGGATTCCTGGTGATTTTCTCGCGTTTTTGTATCCTAGAAACTGTCTATCGTTTGTTGCAATATAGGGGGAACAACGTAATCCTTCGAGTTTAGAAAGTTAAGGCTGAGAAGGCAAGGAAAAAGCGTAGCGTCATCGTAGTCTAAATCAGCGCACCTGAATTCGTTGATTCACTTGTTTTCTTTTTGTTCTTTTTTTCTATTTTTCTATTTTTGTACGACACGACACTAAGCTTGGCAGCATGATGACAAACCTTTTCGAGTCATAAGAAACGACAACAAGAAAATCTGTCAGTGAGCGAGTGAGTCACGATGCACGGTAACCGGACTTGGAGCTTTGGGTACGGCCAACCGTTCCTAACGCCGTCCAATTTGGAATATATAGGCCTACACACCATGTACGTGCAAGCCCAGCGCGTGACTTAGTAGTACTTCTGCAACACTGAAACAACGCATTGGACACCTAACATCCAAACAGAGACACACAACATACACAACGACACACACGACCGTTCTTGTTCCTGTTCCAAGGCAAACAAGCCAGCATTGGAGAGGGAACAGGCGTGTTGGGGGTCTCTCTGTACCTAACGTGAACACGAAGGGTGTGTGTGCACGCGGGATGCGTTCCTAAACTTTCCAAAGCCTTCGTTCTTCCGGTTTTGGGGTAACAGAAGGATACTGATAGGGGATCTAGGCTAGCTGATAGAACTTGAGCTCCCGGTACTTAACGGATTCACAGGGTAAAAAAATAAATAAAAATAAAAGTGTTGGATCACCAGGAAGTCACGTCAAAGCGTATTATGTTCTCTGGACAGGAAACTGCTTCCGAACCATGAAAGATCCTGTATAGTTCCTTCTAGCTTAGTGGACAATAATGAAATCATTCCTAACCGCTTTCATTTGCTAGCAACACTGAAATGTAGCCACCAACAGAGAATTTACCAGCCAAAAGGGGCAGTATCTGGTTCAAGCCTGGACCTGCCATGCACTCCTGGCTTAACATGTCATTTCATGACACAAGACGACATGACAGTCGCTCCTAATGTCAGGGATGTCAGGGCTGACGTATAGCTTAGCTGTCAATGGCTAGAGCAAGGTGAAGGCAGAAACCATCTAGAAGAATCTTTGGAAAATGTTTTGAAAATATTGACAGTAACGTAGCTAATACAAACGCAGAGGGCGTGACCGTTCCATTTTTCTTATTTTGGCTTTAACAAATTTGAAAAAAAGCATATTACTACTTCATCTAAGAAAAAAAGAGCCCAAATTGCACCTTTCTGGAATGTGTTCCACCTCCTAGATGTTCTTTTAACGCAATCAAGGAAATTGATGCCTACGGAGTATGTTTTATACCAGCTGGTTCTATAACATTCCGCTGAATGGCGTTTTATGCGCAGAAGCACATGCGCGTTCATGTAAAACCAATTAAGACACCTTACGGGAGCTAGCTAGACTATCCAGGAGTCCTAACTGTAAAAGAATAACGAGTTAATGACTATTCTAATGAATATTCTAATGAATAAGGCGACGTAATTCCAGTGAATAAGAATAACTGTAATTGGAATGGGTGATATTAATAATTGGAATGGGTGATATTGTGTGTATACATTGGACGGTGGCTTTCAGAGAAACGGAAGTTGTGGGGGCCAAGCCAAAGTTACCATGTGGGTCCTTCTTCCTCTTCTTTTCCTATACGGGAGGGTACTCATTGTTTCCTTTGGCACGGGACGCGGGTATGATAACTAAACAGAAATGAGCAGCTGCTGGTTATCAAAAGGCTCAATTTAAAACAAACCCAGCTGCCTGTTTTAACGAAGGAAAAGGGTCCCTTACTTTAGCCTTTACCTCGAAACACATTTAACCCCCTTTACCTTGATCCTCTTGTGCAATTTAGAGTCTTGTGGTATTAGCGAATAGGAATCTGCAAGTGCCCTCGTTTGGGCACGTGTGGATCAGGCAGCTCTTTGAAGGTCGCAAGTGTGGCAGAAATAAGTACTCTAACTTTGCAGAAGTGCTCCAACACTATGTACCTGCCTTTCATTTCGAAATTATCTAGAAAGAACAGTATTTCTGACGGAAATTCTGACGCTTACAGATGCAGAAGACTGCCAGCAATGTTAGGTTAAGAGTCTAACGCAGGAATTTTTTCCATAATTTCCCTGTCTAAACATAAGGTAAATTCCACCAATTCCTTCGCGTTAAAGAGCCACCGAAATGCCATAACGACGCCAAGTTGGCATAAGCTTATTTTCTGGCTACTAAGGCAACCTAAATGAGGCACGTCATTTAGAGGGTTATGTCTAATAGGATCTTTCCAGGAAAACAATAATAACTCCCATAAATCTATACAGAAATCCCTCGTGTACAAGCACGTGCACATTCATTGCGTACAGTACTCGCTTTTCTATGGTTTGTTCACCCAAAATGGGCTTTACAGCACTTGAAATCATTTTCGATTTGACTTCTCTACAGCACTCTTCAAACTCGCCCAGACTATTTCATTATTGCCAACAATGAAATCGAACTTTCCCCTTCAAACTCGCCCAGACCATTGCGCTATTGCCAACAGTGAAACGCAGAGAAATTCGGAACACAGGAGGGTTTGTGCTCCTAAGCTATAGAAGAGCCATAAGCTGTAGAAACCATTCATAGATTCGCGGTAGAGGAAAGGGAAGCCAGGCAAATGCCTTTCTACAAACTACAAGGTAGAGTTCTATCCGTTAGCATCCGGAAGCTCGATAGAATCTCTAATCCCTGCTTTGATGATTACACAAACACATTACATTAACAACCCTTCCACCTCTGTTTCCCTCCTCTCCGCTCCCCCCTCTTCCTGTACTGTACGTTTTCCCCAAAGTTGCTCTTCGCTTCCCGCAACTTCCTAAGCGCTAATAACAGGAAGGTAAGTAAAAACCCCCTAGCTTTGCCCCCGTCAAAAGGTGTACAGTAACCGACCGCTCGTGGGGTACTAAAAGCGCCATTCTCATTACCGTGCAAGGGGTTTGGGTCTTTACCGAATCTACGTACCGAATTACACTCAAACTACCTTAAAACTTACAAGGGGAGTAATTTGGCATTAAAAAGGGCAAAAAGCATCATTTCATCCGAAGTGTCTTCTAAGCTTCCAATGCCCCCCAAACCGAAACCTTGAAGAAAATCCTTGATGAAAACTGCTGATTAATTAAGATCGCAATTAATAGGGTAACCCTGACTCGATCAGATAACTCACCCGCATCGCGCAACCCCTCTCCCCCTTTCAAATCTACTCAACTCGAATCCAAGCCAATAATACGAAAAAAGAAAAAAAAAAGAAAAGGAAAAAGAGACCCTTAGCTTGCCATTTCCCACCAAAAAAGCGAAACTGACACCGGAAAAACTGGTTCCCATAGGGTAATATTTGAACGTAACCCTAAACTCGCTAAACTCGAATAGAACTTTTTTTTTAAAAAAAGAGCAGAATAGACTGTTGTTAGGCCTCCCAGCATCTTTTTCTCTCTTCTCTCTTGGTTCTCGACATTCGCTACGTAAGCGTTCTCGCTTTTCAAACACGTTTTGGCTTGACAACGTGGTACTTGTCCACCCTGAAACCCCCCTTACGCTTCAGCACCCTAATTAGAGTACGGACGCTAGATAGGTTTGGGTGTATGGTATGTTATGTATGTCTTGGGGGGTCTTGAAGCTCTACTTTCCAATATTTCGAGGAATTTTGGGGAGACGCAGGGAAAAAGAAGGCTCGGTGCAAATTTATATACATCTATTCTTGTTTGACACACGTCACCATATCCAATTTGGGAAATCTTCTTTCCAGGACACTTCCAGGCCACTTCCAGGACACTTCCAGGCCAAAATGCACTAACTGTAGCACTTTGACTTTCTTGAAATCGTTCCGATTCGAGAGAATTTGAAACTTTCTTGAAATCGGTTTAATGCGAAAGAATTTGGAAATGCACTGTTTGGAATTCACGGAGAAAGTGGAGAAAATTTTCCAAATTTAAATTCAGGAAATTCTGTTAACGTTCTAAAGGTTCTCGAGATTTGAGAGGTTCGTTTTCAATTTTTTCGGGATTTTTTTTAAAAAGAGTTTCTCAAGAAAATCACGTCTATTCCTTCGCGGCAACATTGGGTGACTGAAAGGTCTGAAAGGTCTGAAAGTGAATCGACTTGCTCCCTTTTTCACCACTTGCCATGTGGTGATGGAGCCTGGAGCGGTTTTGGCACTGAGAATCGAAAAGCGGAACCCCAGAAGGCGGGGCTTGGGCCTATCGAATCGTAAAGCACCCCTGCTCCTTCCGAAAACCATCTCATCTGACACAACTAGAGAATAGTGCAGTTCCCCATTGTTAGGCTAGGAATGGATTTAACCTATCTTTACTTGTCCTATAGAACGCGAATAAAAATAAAAAGTACGAAAACTCGTATATAAAGGTTATCCCCCCCCCCTTCTTTCATTCCATTTCCCAGGTAAGCAGTGCAAACGAGCCAAAACTTTTTTTACGGCGCCCTAAAAAAAAGTACTGATCTTCGCAACAATAGGCGAAGAATATCAATACCAGCGAGCTCTGCCTCCCTTGGCGCTTCCTAAAATAGCCTCTAAAAATAACAAAATGAAATACAGAAAATCCTCCCATAATTAAAAAGTACACTTACTACACTTACCAAAGCTTACTACTTACTACCAAATTTATTAAGAAACTATGACAATATACCATAAGAATATGAATTCCAAATTTCAAAAAATTACCAAGAAAAAATTACCAAAAAAATTACCAAAAAAAAATTACCAAATTTTTTTTAAAATGAAAAAAAAAAAATAATATTTTTTTTTAATAAAAAAAATTAAAAATAAAAAAAAAATACCAAAGCTTACTACCAAATTTATTATGAAACTATGACAATAAACCATAAGAATATGAATAAGAATTTATAATAATTTATTAAGAAACTATGACAATAAACCATAAGAATAAGAATATGAATTCCAAATTTCCAAAAATTACCAAGAAAAAATTCACCCCAAAAATGCCAAAAAAAATTACCAAAAAATTTTAAAAAATAAATAGTTTTTTTTAATTAAAAAAAAATAAAAAAAAAATTTACCAAAGCTTACTACCAAATTTATTAAGAAACTATGACAATATACCATAAGAATATGAATACCAAATTACCAAAAATTACCAAAAAAATTACCAAAATTTAAAAATAAAATACAAAAAAATACCAAAAAAAGACCAAAAAAAGACCAAACTTTACTACCAAATTTATTAAGAAACTAAAACAATATACCATGAGAATTTTGTCTTGTTTGACGCTTATCTTACCCAGAAGCTTAAATAGCAAAATTAAAAAAAAAATCCTATGTATCTTCCATATAAATAAATATACAAGTCAACGGAAATTGACTTAAAACAAATAAATTAAAAAAATAAATAAATAGAGGGCAGCACGTACAACAATTCTCCATGCTTTCTCCGCAAAATCCATTTCGAACCTCATTTCAACGTTTTTCTTTCTTTTTTATATCCGAATATCATTTCTCAGAAAATGATCAAAAGGAAAGTTTGGAAACCCTTTCTCTCAATTAGTATGACGTCACACAAAACACAATTACAAGTTGAGACTTTAAAATGTACAGAGTTTCGGCGTCTTAACGGCGCCAAAAGACCCTCCGGACGTCACTCATTAGGATGTCAATAATGTTCCACACAGACAACATATGCGCCAGAAAGCCAAGCAACTATTCCGTAAAACCAAAACATGATACTCTTTGCCAAGCGGCAGTGCTTCTTAAATGCCCCCAACGGCAAACGAGTCAGGAAGCTAACCATCTGCTTTAAGGTGCAGAATATTCGAAGAGGGGAGTACAAGTAACACAAGTTGGCAACCGCCGCAGGGTTCCAACAATCAAAAAGTCCTAAAGCCGGAAGTAGGAGCCACGTGGCGACGTTCGGCGCGCGCGCCAAGGCACGTATAGACACCTAACGGGTTTCTATTGCCCCTTTCCGCTGCTGCTGCCCCTAATCCGCTGTTTTTATTAAGCTAGAACAAAGGGAGCTTGGAAAAAGATCTAGCTTTGTTTTTCTTAGCCAAACAGCTGCCATCCGGGTACGTTCGGAGGTCATTCAAAGTCCAGGTGGTTCTTTTTTGTTGACCCACCGGTATTTTTGTCGTCGACAACGCCATCTAGCAAGCGAATCTAGAACTACTCACTAGATCCTGTCTTCACTTCTACCAATTTTTTGGGGCAATTTAAAAAAAAAGAACAGAAAAGAAATCTACATGAAACAACTAAACCGTTTCAAGAGAATTTTTAAGAGAGAATGGCGGAAATTTAAATTTTTAAGTTTTTAAGGGACGGTTTTCAGTTTCAAGCAAAACTAGGTTCCTAAGCAAATTTTGCTGGTTTGTTTGTTTTATTTTTGCTTTAATTAGAAGAGGCTTGAAGTTATAAATTAGCGCTAACAAGCTGGCAAAAGGGTTTCAGAAAAAAAATAAGCATGCCCCACTTTAGTCAATGAGCCCAGAATTAATGTTGCGGTCGTTCAATTAAGCAGAGATGATCACGAAAAAAAAAGGATGGCTCCCAGACAAGTGTCGAGAGCAGCTGCTCGGCATGTTCGTTCATATGAACTATGTTGCCAAGAGACTTTTAAAAAACGGACTCTGCCAAATGTATTACCATTTTTCTATATTTATGGACTGCATGCGCGTGAATTAGTCGTTTTTCTTTACACTCGCTACATTCCAGTCCTTTTTTTCATCTGACATGATGCCAAATCTTAATGCTCTTAATCTTAACTACAAATTTCGAAATTATTCGTGTTTCACTATTTACTAACTCTTTACGAAACTAAATTTTAATTCGGCATTACTTTCTAATCTATTTTGATGATTTTAATGTAATTTTTTACTACTTTAATAGTTCCCAATTTAACCTTTATTTCCTAAATTCCTCCAACAAATTCCAGGAATGAAAATTGCACTTGCATTTTTATATCCATCTGAAGTGTGTAAGCATTGCAGCTTTGCAATCGAATGAAAAGCCGCCATTAAACCAAAAAAAAAAAAAAAAAAAAAAAAAAAAATCCAACCTGATCCCAATGATTCCATATCCTCCCGCCAGATGGAGTCGAGATCTCCGGCGGAACTGGTCACGTCTTCCGCGTCCAAGTCAAACTGTTTACGTGGCGTACCTCCGGGTGAGTAAACCACTACGTCATGATAAGGCAGGTTCTTAAGCTCTGTCAATACTCCAAGTGGTTCTTCCTCTCTGGACACTCGTGGTTCGTGTCCGAGGACTTTGAAGGCTTTGCGAGTCCCAAAGCGGGCCAAGTCCCCGAAATCGCCCCAGACTCCCGTCTCCGCATTATTATTCCCCGGAGACGAGAGCTTACGCCCTCTAATGGGCCACCGGGTACACACTTCGCCGTACACGGGTCGTTTCAACTGAGGGGATTTGCGAGGGGACGGAGTCCTCGAATTGGGCCATGATGAATCCAAGTCAATCGTAGGTTCTTTCCCCAAGTTAATTGTGTGTCGGAAGCCGATTAAGCGGTTTCCTTTCCGGACTTGTACATCCGCTAGTGAACCTGGCTCGTTGTCACTCTGATGACTGGGCGCTATTTTTCCATTTTTTACAAAATAAAAGCAACAGATTTCCTTTTAAGTTTAAGAAATGCCTCTGGGGACCGGAATTATTGAGATTTTATGAATGGAATGTTAAATTTAAAGTGGATTTACAGTATTCCGAGGGTTTTTTGCGCCGAATAATCGATGTCCACATGCGACTATGCGACATGGTGGCGCTATCTAGCGGTGATACTGTGAACCGCTTGCTGCGATCGATGCCAAATGCTTCCCAATTTCAACCAAAGTGGTCATCAAACGTCTTGGGGGGGCTGTAATGACGATCTTTGGGGGTTAGGATGGAGGGAATCATGTAGCGTGGAGCCCGAAGGGTTCTTTTCGGTGGGAAACGATTGGCAGTATAATTTAGCACAGGGCAATTTGGGAAGCTTTGGAACCTTTCTTGCGGGATTTTCCCAGACGTGGGAGTTTCAAGACAAACAGAACAGACCCCAGAATAAAAGTTTACAGCCTTTCACATCTTACGATAGCTCACATCTAAATTCAAAGTTCCTGTATGCGCCCCTAACTCGCTTAAAGGGGCTGTTTGTAGTAAGTATGCTCAGGAAACATAAACAAAAGCCCGGCCATGAATAAAAGTAAACAATGATGACTACTCAACCGAAAGCTTAGCTCAAGTAGCGACTTGTCCTAATTTTTCAAATTTCTATGGGAGTTGGATACGGAGCTATCTGCGGTTAAACTTAAATAGGCCCCGCCCTATTCCTCTAGCGACCAGAGTCACCTAGCGGGAACATATACAACTACCTGAGCAAAACCCTTCCTGTAGAGCGAAATTGATCAGATCATATTCTTATCTTTATCGACTTGAGTAGTTTGAAAATGTGATTTACTAAAAAGGAAAACTTGAAAAAAAATTATTTCGCAAGTTTAAACAAGAGTTAAGTGAATCGCCAATAGGCAATTTACGATCATCAGCTTGACAGCAATATTTCCAGAAATTAGTATGCTAATTGAACAACCTCGAATTCAACCAGTTTTCTAACACAAAAATATGTAAATCTGATACCATTTCGCCGTTTAAGGAAGGACATTGGGAAGAGGGGGGTCTTTGCTCTGTTCTGCTTTCCCCCGTTATGACCACGACACACTTTTATATGTGCTCGGTTGAAGACATTTGTATGCTCTCGAACACATTGATCGGTCGCGTCCTTGGATCCATCTGTATAACCCTCCTTTTACTCCCCGGGATTTTGGCACAATGCGCACCAGGGAGCGTTTCGCGACCGCATTGTGCAGCTCGAAATCGAAGGATTCCTTGCCAAAAAGAAAGATCCAAAGTGACGACTCACTCTGTAAACTCTGTACACTCTGTACACTCGGTAACCCTTTTATCCCTTACCCTCAGGTCCCCAAGGGGTTAAAAGGGGTGCAGCCCTAACAATCACGTGCTTTTCATCGTCAATTGACGGAATCAATAGCTCTAGCGAGCAGAATTAAGTCAGGGCCAAAAAAAAAGGAGAAAAAAAAATAACAAAAATAGACAAACTTTATTACCTTTCCCCGTTGCCAAAAAAAAGCGTGTCATCAAAAGCTTCATCTCGAAGGCAATAAAATTCGATTTTTCCTCCGTTTTTTAACTGCTCAAAAAAAACGAAAATTGCACGCTCCATATGCGACCCAAAAGCACAATTTTCCCTTTCAAACCTTGTTAATCTTTCGCCTTCTGTGCTCTCATTTCGGACATCAATACCCCCGCCCGCTATTGCTTCCCTTTCGTTTACCATGAACGATTTCTGCCGCTTAAGGCTCCCCTATAGAGCTGGGGAAATGAGCAGAAATACTCATGTTCGGAATATTTCACTGTTGGTAATAATGAAAGTTTTACGAGTCTTTACGCTAGAGTACAGCAGGGCTGGCCACAACGAAATCGCCTTTATGCAGGCAAGTATTTCATTGTTGACACCATATAAAGCTTTGACGCAAGACTAATTTCCTTGTTGGCAATAATGAAAGAGTCTTTCGACTAGAGTGCTGGCCACAATGAAGTCGCCCTTTTATGTAGGCAAGTATTTCATTGTTGACAACAACGAAAAACGTAGCTTTTACGCAAGACTATTGCATTGTTGGTTAAGAATGAAATAAAAGCCCTTGTGGGAGCTAGGTAGAGCCTTGAGCCAATGAAAATAAAAAGAAATAATGAAATTTTAATTTGTCTGATTTTTCATTTTTTTCCATCAAGGAAAAAGGGATAAGAAAATAATAAAAAACAATTTCCTAAGCCAGACGCAATGTAAAGTTAAGCGCTTTTATACTCTGCCCCTGCTTGCTTTTGATAAGAAGATTTGCTCGGACCATAAATCAAAACAGAAAATAAAAAATGAAATAAAAATAAACCCAGCTTCCCCCCCCCTTTACCGTTGTAACGTAATCCGCGAGAAATGGAGCGTGCTTCTTCCCTTCTTTTATGCATTTACACTACAACCGTCTAACAAGGCAAGCAATATCCTATGCAACGAATGCGAGAAGGACAAGTTTACAAAAAAAAAATACAAAAAAAAAAAAAAAATACAAAAAAAGTGCGCTTTAGTTTTTCACCGCAAAGCAAAATGACGTTTGCGAAAGAAAGAAAAACCGCAATCCAATTTACCTTCCACTCGTCCTTTTCTCTCCCTCGAAAACCAAAAAAAAAAGAAATGAAAAAAAAAAAATCCTAAAGGATTTTGTGGCTGTTTTTTTTGTGTGTTCAGGATTATTTCGCCTCTCGGCCAGCTTAAGCTTGGTTTAAACCATCCCCATGTCGGACCTCCATCATGTAAAATACCCTACTTTCTGGCTTTTAATGGATATAAAACGCATAAAAACCAGAGCCGTTGAATGTTGGCTTTATGGACGATTAATCCGATGTTCGGTCTTTCTTTTTCAAGTCTACCACTCAGCTGGGATCTGTGTTTCATGTTATAAAGCCAATCGTTTCCCCTCAAATCCAAAAAATAAATAAGCCTTCGGCTCCGGAAAAGTTCAGATTCTAAGTTTAATGTCGTGTTCAGAAAGCCAAATGGATTTGATTTGACCTCGGATCAGAGGGTGTTGGTTAATCGGCATGGGAAGGCAATTAAGATGGTCCTTTGATGAAGGAAACCATGATCGTCTTGAGAATGTGTCCAAAAGTCAAGGAAATATGAGCGAGTGATCAAAGTTGGGTTGAAATTGGAGTCAAAATAACCCAAAAAGGCCTCAAAGCGGATTCTATTTGTATTTTTATGTCGAATTTCAAGCGTATTCACCGAAAGTACTCGACTTTCTCGTCGACTTATTGGAAAACAGTGGATTTCGAGTTTGTTTTTACCGAAAAGATTCGATTTCGAGTGGCAGTTACCGAAAGTAGTTGACTTTCTCGTCAACTTACAGGAAAGTAGTCGATTTTGAGTTGGTTTTAGCGAAAAGATTCGATTTTCAAGTGGCAGTTAGCGAAAGTAGTCGACTTTCTCGTCAACTTACAGGAAAATAGTCGATTTCGAGTTGGTTTTAGCGAAAAGATTCGATTTTCAAGTGGCAGTTACCGAAAGTAGTCGACTTTCTCGTCAATTTACAGGAAAATAGTCGATTTTAAGTTGGTTTCACCAAAAAGATTCGATTTTCAAGTGACAGTTACCGAAAGTAGTCGACTTTCTCGTCAACTTACAGGAAAGTAGTCGATTTCGAGTGTCTTTTTACCAAATGTAGTCGATTTTCGAGTGGCAGTTAGCGAAAGTAGTTGACTTTCTAGTCAATTTATAGGAAAACAGTCGATTTCGAGTTGGTTTCACCAAAAAGATTCGATTTTCAAGTGGCAGTTACCGAAAGTAGTCGACTTTCTCGTCAACTTACGGGAAAATAGTCGATTTCGAGTGTCTTTTACCGAAAAGATTCGATTTTCGAGTGGCAGTTACCGAATGTAGTCGACTTTCTAGTTAACTTTCTAGTCAACTTCCCCGAGTGTCTCGCTATTTCCTTGACTTCTGGTTTCCCGTACTGTTAAATACATCTAACTTTATCTAAAAGTTTGCTCAAAAAATAAGTGGAGAAAAAAATTTCCTCCGGAATTGATGGACCTTTGACGGATTATGTGAAGAAAAGACGTTTGGGCACGTAAACACGGCGTAAGTCAAATGCAAGAAAAACCTAGTTCAGTAAATTGATTTCCAACGCAACTTCACTTCGACACTGATACACTAATTTGCGAGGATGAACTTGGATTTTTTAAGTAATTTTTTTTTATAGCTTTCGTTTCTGTTTGCGTGTTGTTTGAACGTTTGAAAAGGGAAAACACTGGGTTTGTAAAAAGTTTGGACCCACACAAAACAGGAACTATATGACTGCAAAGTTATGTATACACTGTGGCCACATCCGCTGAATCAGTGACATTCGCTTCCCCACTTTTCCTCTCTCGCGATTTTACTTGGCCTCCTAGCCCGACCACGTCCAGGAAAACACTCTTTGACCCGGGACCGGCCACTGATGCTAAAACGTTGAAGCGTCCGGCGCAGAAGAACTTGTGGGAATATTTTTTTCTATTAAAATTGGAAAATTGGAAATTTTGGAAAACGCCTAACGTAATTCTGTTTGAGCGTAGGGAATGAAGATGGAAAGGCAGGTAATTGTTGTCTTTTTAGTTTTGTTCTAGGAGGCACGGTTCGGGAGATAGCCGAGGTTGAAGTTGGGGTGACGTCATCCCGTGGCCACGCCTTCCCGGGAGCGCCTGGGGGCTTGAGCCGTTGTGACGTCACTGTAGGAATGTTTGCTGATTTTCTCGGTTAGTTTCAATCCCACAAGACCGTGCAATATGGCGTTGGAACCGGCATTTCAAGCTGCATTAAAATAAATGACGCCCTCGCTTACCAAATTCCAAAAGTTAGTTAAGCAATTAAGGGCATTCAAGAAAAAAAAAGTGGAATGGAGTCCCAACTTGGCAATTAGCCCCAAACCGAGCAGCCTATACAGTAACTCCCATCTGCCCCACACAAAAGCTTCTTTCTTTTTTTCCTAGGGGGTGGTGGGTTGTACAAGAATAACCACTTTATGCCTTTCTAAACAAAACTGCTCTCCAAACGAGAGTCGAGTCCGAAAGATTCCAAATCCTGCGAACAATAAAAGCATGCGTGTGTGAGTGACGGGCGCCATTCTGGACACACTTTACGCAGCAATCCGTCTTAGCTACGAGATTGTAATTTTGTCAAGCTTCGAAAAGTTCTTTCTCTCTCCGTCTCCCTCTCTCGTTTTTTCTTTTCATTTTTACTCGAAAGTCAAAATCGATTCCAGTTCCAGCAACGCTCTTTAACAAACGTTCCAGAGAACTAGAAAAAAGACCCAGAGCTCCAAACGCCAGAACTGTAACTCCACGCCAAAACGCATTCTTCTTATTTTTCTCCTGAAATACCAAACTCAAACTCTTCCGAACTAAAAAGGACAAAAGGCGTACGGTACTGTACCACATCTAGCATCTTACACATTCCACGTTTAGTATCTTGGGTACTGTACCATCTTTCTAGCCCACCCAAGAGCCAAATTCGCTCCGTTCCATAGCAAAGTTGCCAAGCAAGTTCATGTCTCTCCATTTATCTGCACAAAAAAAGAAGACCAAAAGCCCAAATTTTCAACTTTTCTTTTTCCCTCACACACGATGAAACTTCCAAAAGACCTGCCCACTTTTTTCCACCAACCCAACAACTTCTCACCAACTCCCTAAAAAGAAGCTCATCAGCATAACGTTAAATAAAAAAGAACACGAACTAGCCAAAAAAATAAATTTTTAAAAAAAGTCCTTTATAATCAACACAACTTCTCCAACTTTTGGACGGGGAAATGAACGCAAACTGTTCTATCCTAATTTTTTCCCCAATTTCCAAAGCCTAAATTTCCCTAAATTTTTTTCTTAATTATTTTTCTTAATTAAGCTTAAAAAATCCATATTTTGGACCAGGAAGCCTTAATAATTAAGGAGAGATTTTCTAGCGAAAACTTTCCGAGATTGGAAGTTACAACCAGAGCTCGCAACTCATAACTTATTTAAAAAGAAAATCCGTAGAAATATGTGGCAATTAACAACGATACCCTTAATGCAGCTGATTTTTTTGGTAACAATTCTTTCTATTTTTTTTATTACTTTCTGTGTTTTAAGTGTATAAATTCCAAGAACAATCATCGCCAGTTTGGGTTCTCGTAAACTTTCCGACACCGGAGATGGAAAACCAGGCCCTTGTTTGTGTGATGTGTGGTTTTTGAGGTTTTAAACTCGATCTTATACGCAGGAAGTGAATAGCACTACGCACAACTGTAAATGTGGCTTTTCGTTTCAATTCTTTCCTTTCCAAATTAATTTAAAAAACCTTTACGGGTTCTATCACGACTATCTATCCTTTTAAGAAAATCAACCCGTTTTCCCTAATAAATAAGTAAAGTATAATTTAATAATAAATAAGTTCCCTAATTTCCCACTCAATAGTTCACTGTAAAGGTGCTCGCTTGCTAGATCATTGGAATACCAGAAATTTCAGGAAATACCCAAAATTGTAAAAACAATAAAGAATTCCTATCTCTTTTGGGATTGAACGATCAGTAATAGGGCAGTCAACGCCAGGAATATCGTTAGCTAATCACCCAAGTGTAGAAACAGAAAGGGTGGGACTTTAACCCTTCCCAGCGAGTTCAAATGGGTCAAAGGAGAGCCAAATGTGGAAAAGTTGGCAAGAAATTTATCTTTTTCTCCTACCTGATGATGGGCTGGCAGCATACGGGTCATCTCGCAGGGAAATGCTGTCGCAGTAATCTCCCGTTCCATCTTCTTCAATGTCTTCCAGGACAGGCGCAGGCCCCGCCCCCATGTCGTAACCCCAGCGGCGCTTAAAATGTCTCGCCCCGCCATCTAAGCGAACGCGCGGCAAATCCAAGAACAAAGAATCCCCGATCTGTCCAACAACAACAAATTCTTTAACAAAAAACCCCAAAAAAAGTTTCCTTCCAGATGCTACACATCTACTAACGAAAAAACATTCTTTTCAAAAGAAACTACAATTCCACACGTCCTGGCATTCTTTTCCAAAGAAATACAATAAGCAATGATCCCAAGCAAGCACACAATTTCTACAAATCGCTAAAAAAAAAAAAAAAAATAAATAAATACAAATAATTAAATACATTAGATACAAGAAAATCATTAAAGGAACGAAAATTGAGTCGAAATTAAGAAAAAGGGCGACATGCATGGCATTCAATTAGAGTTAATGTGAGTTAATTTGTTATTTTTTTTTACCTTGCCCATTGGTACCGGCACTGACCGGCGACGTGCCAAGCCCGGACACACCTGTGCCGAAGAAATTAACACCGAAGGGAGAGTATTCGAAAGAGTATTCGAAAGAGAAAAAAAAAAGTTAAAAAAAAAGAGATGAGAAAGATATGGCGAATTTTGTTGGGGTTTAGTACAGTGGTAAAGTATAGTATACTAGGTAAGTTCAGTTTTGAGGCGTTAATAATTCGTTTTAGGTCATTTTATGGCCAGCAGAGGAAGTTATTAGGATTTCTATATTTCTGCGAAACAAGATAAAATTTTCGTTTCGAAGGGGGGAGCTAGAAGGGACTCGTTGATGCTGATGTAAGCTCATAAAAATACAAAATAAAAGAGAAAAGTAGATATTTTCTGTGGAGTTTGTGCAACGTACCGACATTTCTTCGCTGCGATAGGCGGTAAATGTCTGCTCATCTTGCAGCAGAACACAGAAATAGGGCTCCCAGGTGACCAAAGGAGCTTTACTGTTCGGAACATGCTGCGATTCGCCTTCTGCAATGAAACAAGGTAAAAAGAAGAAAAAAATCAGATTAAAACGTCAAACCCATAGTCACACATCCATCTTACACAGCAATACATCCTTACTTCTATACAGTGTTGCATTTTTTTGGAATTTTGTTTTACTTTCCGGACACTAAGAACAGTTCTTAATGTAAAAGCATAGCAATTTCGCCCTTATAGCGATTGGGTGTCACTAAGATCTATTTTCGCTACCTAAAGCATAGGACAATCGCCTCTATAGCACTTTCGTGTCACTAAGGTCTACTTTTCTCCATTAAACATAGGTAAATTGCCCTTATCGTCTTTAGATACTGTCTATTTTCTCCACTTAAACAGTTCCTAATGTAAAAGCATAGCAATTTCGCCCTTATTGCGATTGGGTGTCACTAAGATCTACTTTCGCTACCTAAAGCATAGGACAATCGCCTCTATAGCCGTTTCGTGTCACTAAGGTCTACTTTCTTACACTTAGACATAGGAAAATTGCCCTTATCGTCTTTAGATGCTGTCTATTTTCTCCACTTCAAAAATCGTCTACATTGAAATTGGCGGAAAAATGCAGGAAATTTATAAAGAAACCTGAAACTCGCGTAAAAACTACTCCATTAGTTCAAAATTCCGTACTCTCAAAACGGAAAACAACACGCCTGGAAGCGACTAAAGTCACTGCGAACGGCTTGGGGAAATTATTCACTTTTTTGTCCCTATAACGAAAATTACGTTCCAAATTCTAAAGAAAGAAAGTTGAAACACCAGCAGGGTCTAGTTTCTTCGTTTACTTCTAACTCGGACCCGCTCACGTACACGTCATTATGCATGAGAACGTGGTAGCCGTGTCTAATAAACCCAACCTTTTTTCCCCATTCTTTTTTTTTTTTCAAATCCTTCACATCCTAAGGGTCCTTCCTTGGCTTGATAGACCGTAGCAAACTGTTACACATGTGAAGCCAACTGTACAAATCGCCCTTTGAAAAAAAACAAAAGAAATTGACTGTCCAGTTGCATTTCTAGAAGAAATACAGAAACAAAAAGTAAGGTTTTCACTTTTCTTTTTTTGGGTTTATTTTCATCAGACCAAGGCCAATTCAAAACGGACCAACTTTATCTTCTTCTTCCAAAAAAAAAAAAAAAAAAAAAAAAAAAAAAAAAAAATTAGGAAAAAGCTTATCATGATCCCGGAGCTAACAGTTTCGGTGTCCGAATGCGAACAAGTTCATCAGGATTACGAACAGAAGTTACGTAATAAATTAATAGTTTGAATCCCTTTCACTCATTCCAATTAGGTCAGTGCCATCTCTCTCTCTCATTCTCGCCCCTTCGTGATTCTTCAAAATGGTCTAACCTAATTCCTCACAGTAATTAGAACCTCTGCATTCTTCAAATTGGGACTTTTTTAAGTACCCTATTGTAATAAATTCCTTTATAAGTTGCACACTTAATGTACCGTGTTAGCAAATCTCATTTTCAGGTCAAATCTAAATATCTCACTGCTATATCTAAATAAGCATTTCCTTATTAATTTTTCCTTACTAATTAATTGAAATAAAACTCAATTGGTTAGTTTATTAAAGTGCGAATTTATGAAAATAAGGTTGAAATTTAAGGTGGAAATGCGCAGAAAGTCACAACAATATGGATGAAACTTCTTGACTTTACATAATTTGTTAATGTTTAAGACGCTGTTAATGTTTAAATGTTATGTTAAACTGGAAGTTGGGATTTGCTTTCCAGGTTTGGATAACCCTATTAGCAGACATTCCGGGTCAGACGCTGTGTGTTCTTTATAAGCCATATATGACATCATCAATCAGAGAAAGCAAACTAAAGTGCTGGAGCAATATTATTCCAGGCAAAACTCACAACACACTAACTAATAAACTAAGAAAAACTAAACTTTGAACCTTATACCGAACGAGTAATAAGTTTATAAACCCTAAACCATTCGTCGCTGAAGGTCTCGAAACAGCAAAACATGTATGTCAAAGTCCGACACATGCGCTGTTGTGTCAAGTTGTCAACACGTGTCAGTCATACCATAACAGTGTTAAAACTAGTTCACCCTAGCAGCACGTCACATGAAACAACAATCCCTGTCACTTGTCACCCTCCAAACCTCGCTTCAAAAGGACATTACATCATTTGCCTGGTGTTTTCAACCCCAAAAATCCCATCTTTTTCAAAATAAACCCTGAAATAAATTTACAAAATTCAAATTTTTTACATTAGTAACGACTTATAGCTTCTAGTTATAAAAATAATAAGTATTTTTTGGAATTATAGCAGCAATAAGTAGCAAATTACCCTTATTGCCCTTTATGTGTCATTAAGGTTCACTTTCCCACCTAAACACATAGGAAATCGCCCCTATTGCAGTCCCGAGTTACTAAGGCCGAGTTGCCCATACGTAAGCATAGGAAAAGCGTCTTTACCGTCTACCACATGATAGTAAAATCTGTTTTCCCTACTTAAGAAGTGGTGTAAATGCTAGTAACTCGTGACTGGCTGCATAAAAAAGGCTTTAAGTAACAATTTCTACAACAAGAACAATGTCTACTGTTAAAAGCTTTGGAATTTCGCTCTAATCGCCATTGGTTGGTCCTTAAGTCAATTTCCCTACCTAAAGCATAGCAAAATCGCCCTTCCTGTACTTTCGAGTGCCTTAAAGCCCACTTTTCCTCACTTAAACATAGGAAAATCACCCTTATGCCTTTAAACGTTACAGAACTCTATTTCCCCTACCTACAGACACAGGAATATCGCCGCTACAGCAGTTTCGAATAAGGTCTATTCCTCCCCATTTAAACATAGCAAACCCGCCCTTACTGTAATAACATGTTACTAAAGCCTACTTTCCCCTGTTACAGGATAGCAATTTGGCCTTTAGTGAACTTTTATTTCTGATTTTAATCCCTCTTGCCCCTTCCCAAACTAAATTCCCAAATCAATCATTCTGAACGGAAAATAACCCCAAATGAATCCTTCCAACTCCAAAAACGTCAAACTATCCAAAACAAAAGTAAAGCTAGGTTAAACCAAAATCACGCCATTGTGGTTTAACAACGTAAATGGCCGCCTGGAGGCCAGATTGACCTCCAATGTCCATGTCCATGTCCAACACACCCTTTTGCTTCTCACGCAATTTAGTCCCGTTAGTACTATATGAACTTCTTCCTTTCAAAATCCCCGTTCCGAAAAAAAAAAAAAAAAGAAAAAAAAAAGTTTGTTCCCCATCCCCCAATTCTCCAAATATGAAATATTGCCTTTTACCTTCACTACCTTCCACTTTTCGTGGCCTACGAGCTAACTCGAGCTGATGACCACCGTCAATTTCTTCCAGGTCCAGGTAATCCACGGGCGGGGGT
Organism: Lepidurus packardi; assembly: GCA_023053545.1. Taxonomy (NCBI): domain Eukaryota; kingdom Metazoa; phylum Arthropoda; class Branchiopoda; order Notostraca; family Triopsidae; genus Lepidurus; species Lepidurus packardi. The sequence continues at coordinate 12,821,068 of JAKZAN010000002.1, forward strand.
GAAGGTGGGTAAAACAACTTCCTGAACGGTTTCTTGAACCGTTGTTTCAAACTCGTGGATCTCCTTAAACTCGTTTCCGCCTCCTTAGGCGGCCGGTACACTAATCCCCCTACCGTTCCTAAACTTCCTAAGGTACTCCCCACACAATCCGTGGAAGATCTTCCGGAAGAACTGCTCGTACTGGTCCCCGGTTCAAACAGCGCCAGATCCAAATGTCCTAAATCCGAATCCGTGTCCGAGAACGGTTCAAACTCTGCATCGGTGACGACACTCCTCACTTCTTCCTCTTCTCCTTCAACGCCTTCGACTTCAATGCCTTCGACTTGGTCAAATTCCTCCGTTTCTTCGTCGGAGAACATTTGCGTCACTTCTTGCTCGTCTTCCAACGCTTTGTTTCCCGCCAAAACAGGCGGGAGCAAGATGGCGACGTCTTGGACCACCATCTCGTCCACTTGATGGTCACACACCGATCCGCCATCACCATCGTCGTCACTGTCCACGTCCACACGACCGTCACTGCCCATGTCGTCCAACTGACTAAATTCTCTGTTGGGGAAGTGATACGTGGCTGTTACAGTTCCTCCTCCTCCTTCACCAAATTCTCTGTTGGCGAAGGGAGCCGTGGCTGTTACAGTTCCTCCTCCTTCACCAAATTCTCTGTTGGCGAAGGGAGCCGTGGCTGTTACAGTTCCTCCTCCTTCACAAAATTCTCTGTTGGCGAAGGGAGCCGTGGCTGTTACAGTTCCTCCTCCTTCACAAATTTCTCTGTTGGCGAAGGGAGCCGTGGCTGCGACTATTCCCCCTCCTGTGGCTACTGCAAGGGCCGTCGTGGTACTACTATTAGAAGGAGGACTAGAGGACGCCATCGGCGGCTCGGTTTTCCAGCTCATCAACATTTTTGGTTGTCGTTGTCGACCGGCGTCCCTAGTGAGTGCGACGGCGGCTTCTCCGCTTACCAAAGCGTTATCTACGGTGTTGGGTCTATTCCTGGAATGCGAACCCGGCGAAGGGGGGGATGTCGACTGCCGAGCGCCAATTAGGTCGCAGCTACGATTCTTGGCACCTTTACGGTGATTTCGGCTGTCTGTCGTGTAAAACGCTCGTTTCTCACGCTTCGGTCGCAGCTCCTCATAGAGATGCTCCTTTTGACCCTCTTGATCCTTGAAACGATCTTGATTCCCCACCTCTTCCTTGGAACGATCTTCGAAAAGATAGGTTGGACGCTTTGGACCCGGCAGATTCCCTCCGTCTTCCTCGGAATCCGAGGCGTAAGAGTTAACAGCGTCGATAGGGCAGAAAGAGGGCGTGGCTGAGCGAATGGAACGCGAATCTTGGAAGCTGATCCCGGACACGGCGCGGTAATCGCTCGATTTCCTGGATTTCCAGGTGGCCACTCGTCGCTGACTCCGTATGGGACTTAAACTCGCGGATTTCTGCAGCTGAGCAGGCGACGGCTGGCTCGAAGGAGACTTGGAGGTCGAGTAAACGAGAAATTCATGTCTGGCATCCATTTTTGGTCCTATTTGTCTTGTTCTTTTTAGCCCCAGACTTTCGTTTTACTCGCGAGATTCCTATGTTATTTTCACACTAAACATTCGCGTTGTCATGCGTTCTTGTGTTGGAAGGAGCAACCCCCCCCCCCCCCCCAAAATCACAAAAAATAGTACTTGTTGCAGGGACCATCTGTCGCTGGAATCCGAACGTTATTCGCAGTTTGTTTTTCAGGACAATAGTGGAAAAAAAACGAAAAAAAATCCCTAAGGTCAAAATCCTTTCTCTCCAGATTTCCTGCTATCAATGCACTTTTTCTTCTTTTCTTAAGAAAAAATTAAAATTCTTTTTCTCCAGATTTTCTGCTTTTTCTGATGCACATTTTCTGCTTTTTTAAGAAAAAATCAAAATTTGTTTTCTCCAAATTTCCAGCTTTCAATGCACTTTTTCTACTTTTTTAAGAAAAAATTAAAATTCTTTTTCTCCAGATTTTCTGCTTTTTCTGATGCACACTTTCTTCTTTTTTAAGAAAATTGATGTGTTTCAAATTCACTTTATCCTTGACGCTTTGGAGGAGAGAGAGTAAGGTTTCCTTCAAGTTAGAGGAGAGAAATCGGTCCTAATCCATCACCCGGATCGTATTTGGTTTGAAATTTTCTTTGATTGAAAAAAAAAACAAGAAAAAAAACAATCCATCAAGCGTTCAAATTACCAAGGCCAATTACACACGCCTTTCACGAACCGGACACGAAAACCAACCCATTTCACGCCCACAACGCTACTTATTATCAACGTAAGCTGTAAACTCCTCCTTTTCTTGCGAATTTTTTCTTTTCAATCATTCACTCGAAATCCCTTTCTTTCGATCTTCCCACCTTCCAAAAGCTGCTTTTCCAAGGAATCTTCGCTCCCAAATGAAATAACCCTTGTCTTGGCGTTTCCAAATCCCTTCCAAATCCCTTCCAAAGTCCAAATCCCCTCTTCAAAAGATCTTCCTTTGGGACAGTTGAAGTGGAAGAAAAATTGAAGGGAAAATCCACGAAAATTCAGCCAAATTCACTCCGAAATCCAAAGAAATGGGCTTCCAATGGTCACCACGGCAGACGTTAGACTGAGATTCAACCAGCCTCACATCACATCATCCCTTTCTAAAATGCTTATCCCCCTCTCACTTTGGCGGCCAAATGACGTGGTCATACCACTCGACGAGCCAGTTTTTCGCACAACTCAATTGCTTTTCGTCTATAATAGATTTCGTTTCATTGCGATCTGTCATTTCTTTTCATTTAAAAGGAAAGTAAAAAGTCGCTTTCACAGAACCATCACTGGGTACAGAAAACGTGGGTATACCCCCTTTGTGTCATTTTCGTTTTTGTTGTTATTGCCAAAAATTAACGAGTTGAAATCCGCAACACAAGCGAGTAATTAAAAACGAGCGTGGAGTAGAGTGGACGATAGAGCTGAGAGCTAAATGCTGACTGGGTATGAACCATCAGAGCAAACCTTTCCAATACAAATATCCTGCAGAAATAAAAAAAAAAAAAAAAAAAAAAATTGGGTTCTTTTTTATTTCTTATTTTATATTCCTTTGGGTAGAGTAAAAGGAGGACGAAGGTTTTGTATAGGTATGGGTAAGATTCCTAGTTGGGCATGTAGGCCAGGCCAGCACCTCCCAAGTTTTACAAATTCTTTTCCGTTCATATTTTTTTTTATTTTTTTTTTGGCTTGGGTATGTGCGTATGCAAATGAAGGGTAAACCCCTCTGAAACTCAACTCAACTGCAATGGCCTCAATCGTGACAAAACTGTATTTTGGAGAATTTTCTGTGTGCTTTGACTCGCTTTAAAAGAACGGTAAAGATCGGTTCGGAAGATAAACTTGGAAGGTTAATTTTTGTCTTAACTTCACGCTTTGTGGGAAGGTAGTACGAGATGGATGGAAGATTGTTAGGAAGGCAAAAGTTGTGGCGTGGAGTAATAACACGCAAAACAGCGTGAAATTAACCATACGTGGTTTGGCATTAGCAAGCTATAAGGCGATTTTCCTATGTTTTAACGAAGAAAATGGGTCTTAACAACAATAACCTCCATAAGGCGAATTTCTGCCGCTTTAGCACTACAAATTGAGCCTAATAGCATTATAATGCCATTAGCGTCATATTCCTATGTTTTAATGGCAGAAATTGAGCTTAATAGCATGGTAATGCCAACTTCCTACGCTTAAACATAGGAAATGCGTGTTAACGTTCTTGAAGAAAGGTAAACTGATCTTTACAAAAGTGAAAATTTTTACATGGAGTAATACAGTACACAAAACAATGTGAAATAGCCATTGGTATAGTTTCATAGGGCGCTTTTTCTATGTTCTAATACAGAAAATAGACCTTAATGACATCAAAATCCAATAAGAGCGAAATTCCTATGCTTTAGCACTAGAAATTGACCTTTTTATATCAGTAGCATCCAATTAGGGCGAGATTCCTACTCTTTAACATAGGAAATGGGCCTTAATGCTTTCGATGGATGGTAAACTGATCATAATGAAGGTGAAAATTCCTTGTTTGTAGTAGTAATGTTTGTAGGAGTAATACAGTACAGAAAACAATGTGAAATAGCCATTGGTATACGGTCATAGGGCGCTTTTTCTATGTTCTAATACAGAAAATAGACCTTAATGACATCAAAATCCAATAAGAGCGAAATTCCGATGCTTTAGCACTAGAAATTGACCTTTTACATCAATAGCATCCAATTAGGGCGAGATTCCTACTCTTTAACATAGGAAATGGGCCTTCATGCCTTCGATAGCCATTGGTATACTGTTATAGGGCGATTTTTCTATGCTCTAACACAGAAAATTGACCTTAATGACATCAAAATCCAATAAGAGCGAAATTCCTATGCTTTAGCACTACAAATTGACCTTTTACATCAGTAGCATCCAATTAGGGCGAGATTCCTACTCTTTAACATAGGAAATGGGCCTTAATGCTTTCGATGGGTGGTAAACTGATCATAATGAAGGTGAAAATTCCTTGTTTGTACTAATATAGGGCGTAAAAGAACACGAAATAAGTGCGCTTCGTTTCTATCGGGGGGCTAGCAGGTGCACGCTTTAAAAATTCATGGAGCAAAAAACGTGACTGGACTTATGATATGGATATTGACCTTCTTTTTACCGCCTCTCTTTTGGCCAGAACGCTTTTAGGACACAGAAGGAGAGAAGCACCTAAAAGGAGAGGCAAAGCAGGCAAAGCAAGCAAAGTCCACTCGACCCATAGCCCACAGGACTTTTCCGAAGACGAAAAAGAAGCCGCTTGTCCAGCATTGCTTAAGTTAACCTTAACCGCTTTAACGTGGCGTGTGTTTGAATTTCGAGTCGACCGACCCCTTTTCTTCGGAGCCTCTTTAACCACTGGCGCAAAAGTGTTAAGTGCAACTCGGGAGCAGAGTAGAACACACACAAGTAGACAAAACTGGCCCACTTTTTTCTATTACTAATAAATCCGTCACGAGCCCCTTAAGACGCAAAAAGAAACAACAATATCATAAACCTTGAGGGAATAACTCTCTTATTACTCCACCTCCTAAAAAACTAATAAAAATAAACACAATTTAACGATTTTTTTTACCCCAATTGTAATTACTTTGGCTTCCTAATGTCTTTATTAGTTTCAAATTAAGTCTATTTTTGCTAGGAAATCATATTTATGACCTTCCATTTTCATTTTGAGTTAAATTAAATGTTTAAGTTACGTTTTTAGCTCAATTAAATATTTAAGAAATTACCTTTTCTTAGTTTAAACACTAAATTCGATAGATTTTTTAGTTGACTCAAGACACTTTAATGTCAAGTTTACTCCAATTAACCTTCTAAATCGAATTGGTCATCGCAGAAATCTCAGGTTCCCCTGAATTCCCTTAAATCAGATATACTTTTCCTAATTAGGTTAAAAATAAAAATTCCTCTCATTAATCTTAATACAAGATGTAAATACCCTTGAAATAATACACAAGTAATCTCATTAGTTTAAAATAAATAAATTCCTTTAAATAATAACACAATAAAAATTATAAAGAAGAAGAAGAGAGACCCTATGGAAAGCGTCAAGAAATCACTACAGGACCAAGACTAGAGAGCGTCGGGACAAGTACTGGGCAGACAAGATGGCTACCACCGAGAATAAGGTCATCTGGAATCTTAATCGTACATTACGTAACGAGAACAGCAAGTCACTTGTTCAGCAACTTAAACAAGAGGATGGTACGCCATTTGATAACCCAGTCGCTAGGCTCAATTTCATCGCTGAACACCTTATTGTCGGAGAAATGTGGGACGCCCCAACAAAAACATACCAAGGTCCCCGTTGTAAGCATCATTTCACGAGATCTACCCAATGTGAAATCTCCTCAGACTTCACTATAGAAGAAATTTCCAATATCTTGAACAACTTACATTCAAAAAAAGCCGCTGGTATGGATGGTATCCAAGCGATCGTGCTTCAGGAAATTTGGACGACCATTTCTGCAACCGTGGTCAAAATCTTTAACGCCTCTCTCACCTTTGGTCACTATCCCTCTTTGTGGAAGATAGCGAAAGTACTGCCCTTACCGAAACCCGGCAAGAAGGACTACAGCTCAATAAAAAGTTTCCGGCCAATCGCCCTCTTACCTATTCTTGGAAAAATTCTTGAAAAAGCAGTAGCTTCCAGACTGCAAACTTTCCTTGAAAACAACAACAAGCTGTCGGATATGCAGGGGTTTTAGACCAGGGAGAGGTACAACAGATGCCCTCATGGAACTCAGTAACTCCGTACTAAACAGCTTTGACAGAGGCAAAGTTCAAACAGCCCTCCTACTTGATATTAAAGGAGCATTTGACAACGTAGTACATCAAAAACTGGTTGCCGAAATGAAGAAACTAAAGGTGCCCTCACAGATTGTCAAGTGGATACAGAGCTTCCTCCAAGACAGGAGAGCATTCGTCGTACACGGAACGGAAAACAGTCAAACATATGCCATAAAAAAAGGTGTACCGCAAGGATCTCCAATATCACCTATCATCTTTTTGTTATATATCAACGGGGCGCTAAGTGTAATAAACCGGAAACGAATTCACATCGGTGCCTTCGCCGATGATTTGCTCCTCCACACTTCGGGTTCGTCCAGCGAATGGAACACAAGACTTTTAGCGAACAATCTATGCTCACTAGAAAAATGGGGAAGGAAGTTTGAGCTAGAATTCTCCAGGGACAAGACCGAGTTGATACACTTCTCAAGAAAAAGAACAGAAGAGGTTGCCCCGCTAATATGGGGAACGACAACTATCTACCCAAAGGAGGCAGTGAGATACCTGGGCGTAATCTATGATAACAGGCTCACATGGCAAAGCCATATTTCCCTACTAGCAGCTCAATGTAATAACACCCTTCAGAGGATCCACCGGTTGATCAAAATTTCGAAGTCCATCACATGCTCCCAAGTACGCACTCTCTTCCATGCAACTATCGTTTCAAAGTTGACCTATGGATACCCAGCTTGGTGCAATGCCTCGGAAACCAGGCTTCGGCCTATCACCCAAATATACCGAAGAGGCCTTCTGCTAATTTCAGGAGCACTTCCTTCAACCCCAACCATAGCCCTAGAGGTTGATACAGGCGTCCTACCATTAAACTTAAAGTTAAAATGGACACTTCTACGACACTATGCGCATAAGAACTGGCAGAAATGGCCAATACAGGTAGAAACCCAGAGACACAAGATGTATGCATCCTGTGAAGAAAGGACAAGATGCCTGGCCAGGGCAATCTGGTCAAGCCCACCCGCAACCCAAAAAGAAGCCCTACTAGAAATTAAAAAAGCGCTTATTAAAACGTGGCAAAATGGATGGGAATCAACTAATAGCCCTTTAAAAGATTTGAATGCTGTTCCATCTCTTCATGGAATCATCAACTCAAGACTACCAAGAAATACCATTGCAACGATTATACAGGTCCGATCCACGCACTTCCCAACATTGAGCTATTTGTATAGAATTGGCCGTTCGCCCACTAAGCTTTGCCCATGCCCGGAAATGGTTATCCAAGACCTTCACCACGTTTTTATACATTGTCGTTGGTTAAACAAGTGCAGAGCGAAGTTGATTAGAGCCCACAGTTCCCTCAAACTGCACTTTAAACCTCAGAACTTTCTCATGGACCCAAAACTATTCCCAGCGGTGAAACTTTTCCTTAACGAGGCCAAACAGACTTTCAATTCAGCAACCAGCCAAGGACGAGAAGCTCACCCAATCATTTCAGTACTTTTTCTACCCCCCTTACACCCTTCTCTCTTGACCCCCATCCCATCCATCCAACCCTGTTATTAGTATCTGTTTTTATAATATAATATCTTGCAAGGATACGACAAATACATAGTTTGGCAACAGGCTTTCAAGCCTACGCCGGCTTTAAATTGAAAAAAAAAAAAAAAAAAAAAAAAAAAAAAAAATTATAAAACATACAATAAATAATAAAATAAAACAAATTCCAATTTAAAACTAGCTAATTTGAATGTAAAACGAATGATCTACCACCTAAACGCAAAAAGGAAGTAACTTGAACCGTTTCCGAAAGTCTCGCGCCGCGAAAAAGCAGATAGTTTCCATGACGACACATGCGCCATCTAGCGGCCGGTCATGGCACTAGATACTCAATTTCATCCCTTTTTGAAAAAGTTTATCAACTTACAAAGGAACATCTTTTTAGAAAGAAAAGAAAAAAATCGTTTTAGGAACAATGGTTAAAGTTAGAAAGTTAAAAAACTAATTTAATAAATTAAAGTAATTTCAAACCTCCATACATCAGTCCTTAATTCCAAAGTTTAAAACAATTAATTACTGCTTAATTCATTCCTATTTTATTACTACTATAAATTAATTCCAACTAAAGCGCATTTTATAACAAAACTAAGGCAATTATACTAGCAAGTTACTAACGCTCGCATGTCTTTCCCAAAATACTAGCATTTCTTACTTTTTATTTATTTTTGGGGGTTTAAGTTTTGTTTTTAACTTTTTACATCCACACGGGAGGAACAACCTGGAAAAGCCATTAGAAGAACTAACGTAATTTGGTCACAAAACAGAAGAGAATGCTATCCTCCCGGGGCTCATTCGAAAAGAAAACTTTTTAAAAAAATAAAATAATAATACAAAATAGTGAGTTTAATGTTCTAATCCTTATCAATCTGTCTGAAATCTTCTCCTCCGAAGAAAACAGAAAAGAATCTATTTTTGTTAATAATAATCTAGTTTAATGTTCAATAATCTAGTTTAATAATTTAGTTTAACGTTCTAATCCTTATCAAACTGTCTGAAATCTTCTTCTCCTCCAAAGAAAAAAGAAAATAATCTATTTTACTTAATAATAATCTAGTTTAATGTTTAATAATCTAGTTTAATAATTTAGTTTCATGTTCTAATCCTTATCAAAGTGTCAGAAATCTTTTCCTCCGAAGAAAAAAGAAAAAAATCTATTTTAGTTAATAATAATCTAGTTTAATAATTTAGTTTAACGTTCTAATCCTTATCAAGCTGTCTGAAATCTTCTTCTCCTCCAAAGAAAAAAGAAAATAATCTATTTTAAATAATAATCTAGTTTAACAATTTAGTTTAACGTTCTAATCTCTTATCAAACCGTTCTAATCCTTATCAAACTGTCTGAAATCTTCTTCTCCTCCACAGAAAAAAGACAATAATCTATTTTTGTTAATAATAATCTAGTTTAATAATTTAGTTTAATGTTCTAATCCTTATCAAGCTGTCTGAAATCTTCTTCTCCTCCAAAGAAAAAAGAAAATAATCTATTTTAAATAATAATCTAGTTTAATGTTTAATAATCTAGTTTAACAATTTAGTTTAACGTTCTAATCCTTATCAAACTGTCTGAAAGCTTCTTCTCCTCCAAAGAAAAAAGAAAATAATCTATTTCGATCTTTTTAGCGCCAATCGAATACCACACAAACGGAAAAAGAAGGCGGGAGGGAGAGGGGGGCTAATGGGTAGACGCTATTAAGAGCCCTAAGGGCGTCCCAGGCGTCACCAGCATCAATACTCGTAACTTTACTTTTGTCTTCCGGATCCTTTCCTTAATATAAAACCCAAACACTGACCTTTCCCCCACTTTTTTTTCCTCTTTTTTTTTCTTCTTATTTTTAAAGCCGACAGCGACACACGAACGAATGCCTGCAAGCTTCTTCTCTCACACTCAACCACACATAAAAAAAATAAAAAAAAATCTTCGAGAGATTCCAGCTTCGCACACTCTCAGTAATTTCCTCTTTTATTTTATTCTTATTTTTTTCAGTATTTTTTGTCGGGTTGCCTGACCCTTTTTGCAGCGGTAGCTCAAGGAAAACAAGCCCGTGTTTAAGAGACAAGAAACAGCACCAGCCCTGACTTAATTGGACCAGGCGGTTTCGATACATTTTTCCAACATTAAACAAAAAAAGAGAATCTTAAAGAAGAAAAGAGAAAAAGTTGAATCTTCTGTTTTTCTTGTTCTTTCCTTTTAAAGAGACAGATGGCGTTGTGTTTTTATCTTATTCTTTGCTATGGTTGGTTCTTTTTACTCATCTTTAGTAGATTTTCTTCTTTATTACTGGATTGAAGACTAACGCGGGAAATGACGTTACAAACGGGAAGTAGAATACAGGACGACTCGACATAAGGACGCCGGGCCCCGACACAAGGACGCCGGACCCCGACAGAAGGAAGCCTAATCTAGCTTGGCAACACGACACAAGGACGCCGTGTACTCGACATAAGGACGCCGGGACCGACACAAGGACGCTGGACCTAGACAGAAGGACGCCTAACCTAGCTTGGCAACACGACACAAGGACGACTGGATACAAGGACGCCGTGTACACGACCCAGGGAAGCCGGGACCCGACAGAAGGACGCCTAACCTAGCTTGGCAACACGACACAAGGACGACTCGATACAAGGACACCGTGTACACGACCCAGGGAAGCCGGGACCCGACAGAAGGACGCATAACGTAGCTTGGCAACACGACACAAGGACGACTCGAAACAAGGACGCAGTGTACCCGACACAAGGAAGCCGGGCCCCAACAGAAGGACGCCAGGCCCATAATATTTTCAGCTATCCTTTCCTTAATATAAAACCCAAACACTGACCTTTCCCCCACTTTTTTTCGACTTTTTTTTTTTATTTTTTAAAGCCGACAGCGACACACGAACGAATGCCTGCAAGCTTCTTCTCTCACACTCAACCACACATAAAAAAAATAAAAAAAAATCTTCGAGAGATTCCAGCTTCGCACACTCTCAGTAATTTCCTCTTTTATTTTATTCTTATTTTTTTCGGTATTTTTTGTCGGGTTGCCTGACCCTTTTTGCAGCGGTAGCTCAAGGAAAACAAGCCCGTCTTTAAGAGACAAGAAACAGCACCAGCCCTGACTTAATTGGACCACGCGGTTTCGATACATTTTTCCAACGAAAAAGAAAAAAAACTTAAAAAAAAGAAAGGAAAGTTGAATCTTCTTTTTTTCTTGTTCTTTCCTTTTAAAGAGACAGATGGCGTTGTGTTTTTACCTTATTCTTTGCTATTCTTGGTTCTTTTTACACATCTTTATTACATTTTCTTCTTTACTACTGGATTGAAGACTAACGCTGGAAACGAAGTTAAAAATAACGGGAAGTAGATACAAGGACGACTCGACATAAGGACGCCGGGCCCCGACACAAGGACGCCTAACCTAGCTTGGCAACACGACACAAGGACGACTCGACACAAGGAAGCCGGGCTCCGACACAAAGACGCTGGACCTCGACAGAAGGACGGCTAACCTAGCTTGGCAACACGACACAAGGACGACTCGATACAAGGACGCCTTATACCCGACATAAGGAAGCCGGGCTGGCAACACGACACAAGGACGCTGGATCCAGACAGAAGGACGCCTAACCTAGTTTGGCAACACGACACAAGGACGACTCGAAACAAGGACGCCGGGACCCGACAGAAGGACGCATAACCTAGCTTGGCAACACGACACAAGGACGACTCGATACAAGGATGCCGTGTACCCGACCCAAGAAAGCCGGGACCCGACAGAAGGACGCCAGACCCATAATCGTTTCAGCTACCAATATAATTTCGAGTTTAAAAGGTCTCTGCTCATGGGTTAAGCGCCAACGAGATTAGAAAGTGCTTAAGCCGTGTTGAAAAAATACGGCACAAGGACCCCGACAGAAGGACGCCTAACCTAACGTAACCTAATGTAACCTAACCTTGTGACGTATTTTACATACGGCTTACGTAAGTGTTTAAGCCGTCTTAAAGAATAAGTCACAAGGTTAGGTTACATTAGGTTACGTTACGTTCTGTCGGGTACAGGGAGTCCTTGTGTCGCGTGCCAAAATAACGTCAATACTATCAGAAATTCCTTAAAAAATTGAAAAAGTTGAATCTTCTATTTTTTGTCATTTTGCTTCCATTTAGAGAGACAGAAGGCCCTGGGTTTTATCTCATTCTTTCTACTTTTTTTGCTCACTTTTATTAGATTTTCCTTCTTTATTTCCAGATTTGAGCCTAACGCTGGAAACGACGTTAAAAATAACGTCCATACTAAAATCCCTGACAAAAAAGAAGAGGAAAAACGCCATATTGTCGTACTATCTCCCGCCAAAAAGGTTCTAAACCCAACTCCGCTATGCAAATGCATTATGCGGGGTTCCCTGCTGTGAGGACGAGGTTAGAGTGTCTATTTCTTTAATAAACTTTATTAGATTTCGTGAGAACCATAAACGTACACAGTACTGTTATTTGAAAAGCCAATAGGAATGATAAAAAAAGAGCTAAAACCAAAACTACACTATAGGATTTTTGTTTTAAAAGAGGAAAATACTAAAAATCATTAAAAAAAATAACATAAAAAAGACGACAGGCGGAAGTCGGCGGTAAAATACTAAATACAAACATCCCATCCGTCTTCCGAGAGTCAAGAATGGTCACACACACACACGTACATGTACCGTTAGTTGCCAATCGACGCAAGAAGACGCTCAGGTATAAAGGAACCCTAAAAACTCGTTAAAGAACAAACGAAAAAAAAAAGTGATAAAGGAAGGGACCAGGAAATGACCTTTCTACCATTGGTTGCGTGTGTTATTTCTTTTGTAGTGGGATATAATGACCCACGCGACAAAAATGGCGGCGCATTTTATGATACCACGTGCGCCATCTAACTCTTAACTCGAACAATAAAAATACGATTTTCTTGGCAGGGTAAAAAGGAAATTAATACCATCCTTTTTAAAAATAACCTAATATCATTACTTATTTATTTTATTTTCAATTATTTTTCAGATATGGACTAGAAGTTAAATGCGGATTTTAATTTAATTTTGTTTCGAAATCAAGTAATTTTATTAATTTTTTATCAATTAATTGTTTCGAAATAACATAATATCATTACTTATTTATTTCGAAATTTATTTTTCAGGTATGGACTAGCAGTAAATGCGAATTTTAATTTAATTTTGTTTCGAAATCAAGTAATTTTATTAATTTTTTATCAATTAATTGTTTCGAAATAACATAATATCATTACTTATTTATTTCGTAATTTATTTTTCAGGTATGGACTAGCAGTAAATGCGAATTTTAATTTAATTTTGTTTCGAAATCAAATAATTTTTATTAATTTTTTATCAATTAATTGTTTCGAAATAACATAATATCATTACTTATTTATTTCGAAATTTATTTTTCAGGTATGGACTAGCAGTAAATGCGAATTTTAATTTAATTTTGTTTCGAAATCAAATAATTTTATTAATTTTTTATCAATTAATTTTGTTTCGAAATAACCTAATATCATTACTTATTTATTTGATTTTCATTTATTTTTCAGATATGGACTAGAAGTAAATGTGAATTTTAATTTAATTGTTTCGAAATCAAGTAATTTTATTAATTTTTTATCAATTAATTTTGTTTCGAAATAACCTAATATCATTACTTATTTATTTGATTTTCATTTATTTTTCAGATATGGACTAGAAGTAAATGTGAATTTTAATTCAATTGTTTCGAAATAAAATAATTTTATTAATTTTTTGTCAATTAATTTTGTTTCGAAATAAGATAATATCATTACTTATTTATTTTATTTTCATTTATAGACTAGAAGTCAATGCGAATTTTAATTTAATTTTGTTTCGAAATCCATCACACATTTGGAAAGATTTGCAATTTTAGTTTGCGAATTGATTTGAGGTATTGAGGCCGAAACGATTCTGTGTGCACATGTGCAATTTTTGTAAACCCGTAAATTTGCAATTAGAATTAGAACTAAATTAGATTATTAAAATTAGATTTTTATAAAATTAAATTAGAATGTTTGTAAGTTCAACTTACTGTGACTGATTTCAATTTTCGTTATTCATTTGGAAGAAAACCTTGTTCCAAGTTTCTCAAGTTTGCCGTTCAGGAGTTATGGGACATCAAACTTTAGGCCGTGACGTCACGGACGTGTCGTGCCGTGCCGTGCTGCGGCTTAAGAGGCGCTCTTCTCTTTTTGCAATAACTGAACGACTATTTGGCGCAGAACGGAAACCAATACATCATTGGAAACTAGATTTTCTGCCTTATTTTTGGTGATGTTGATGTTACATTGTTACTGCAAAGTATTCTAGCAACAATGAAACATCCATTCTTGCTGGCTCATTTTAAACTCTGGCATAAAAGTATAGGAGATTCTAAGAAGTATTCGAGACGTTGACACATTTTTTTTTATTTCTCAACAGTAATGTGATCTTCAGAGCGTGCGAAAGGCAGATGGTGCACAGAAAACCTTGACAGTAATACGGACGTCATTAATGGCAATTCAGTGTTTATCTCCAAGTCTTGCTTCGTGCCAATTTGCTGAAAGATTCCTCACGAACGTGTTCGAACGAATCTTAAGTATATGAATAGTATCTAACATGGCTAATTCAGAGAACTTTAAAGAACCTACCCAAAGTTCAAAGATAGCAAAGATTTGAGGATAAAAAGACACTGGAGGAAATGGTAATCATTTCAATTTTATTATACCCATTAAAAAAATGCATAAAAAATTCTCCAGTTCAACTAGTTTATCGATTTCGACCAGGTTCAATAACACTCATTGATCTCTCATTTCCGATACTCAAACCTCCTCACCCATCAATTCTATCTAAAATACGCTTTTTTCTGTTTTTTTTTTCAAAAACCCTTAGGGCTCTTCTTCCGCCTCCTCCTATAAACTACACCTTCCCAATTTTTTTGTAAATCTTTTGGACCCATTCCAGTACGACTACAGGCTACCATTCCGGATATTCGACCCAACACTTCACAACAATCTTTTTAAAAAAAAAAAAATCTAAAAAAAGAAACTCTCCAAGAAATACCCAGAACCACTTCTTAAAAATCCCCCAGCCAAAGAAGAAACTAACGCCTCTTTTCCGTGTTCTACCTAACAATAATACCCTAAAAATAGCCCCTCCCTTTTCATCCTCGTGTGAAGTGCGCTCCGGATCCTCCGATAAAACGTGAATAAAAGAAAACGCACGAGTTAACAATACTCGTGTGCTTTCAGGTCCGTCTTCTTACAATCATAAAAAGATCCTTTCCTTCCACCTCTCCTACTCAAAGCAACGTAGAGACCTCAAAAGCAAACGTGAAGAATAACAAGACGCAAGAAGACGGAAGAAGGAGAAGGAACTTGTTATATCAACAGCAATAATAGCTTCGACGTATACCTGTACCAGGAAAAAAACCCACCCTACACACATCCTCAACTAACGACCCACTTGAAAACCAGAAAATATCCTCCAGGATACACCGAAAACAAGGCCTTTTAGACACGAGTTTCCCCAATCCCTTTATACTCTTCCTCCAAAGTACACAAAGGTATATCCACGCTATTAAAGACTACAAAAAGCTATTGAAATCCGATGCACCATATCCCATCTTCTACCACACATATACCCGGGTCTTTTACTTCGTAGAGGATGAGCCTGGGAAAGGTTTGCGCGACAATGAATTCGCCTTACAATGAATTTTGTTTCGAACGTTAAGTGATTCACCCGTTTTGTGTACGCTCTTAGACGGTAGAAAAGAGTCAAAACAGTCCAGAACAGTGCTACTAACTGAATAGCAAGCCAGGCTAAGCTCTATTAACCCCCTTGAGTACAACCGCCCTGGGTCGTGCGTGACTGGGGGGTACAGGGAGGCTTTTTCCATACACACACCTTCAACACTCGCATCATGATCGGCAGCAGAGCATGCTTTGCTGTTCTCCTTTGAACAACATCAACCCCCCAAAGCCTGGAAGGTCTAAAAACCTAGAAGTTTGCCCCATTTCTCATCATTAGTGGGTGATATGGTACTTGGCTCTCCACTTTTAGTGTACAGTAATGAACCACTTTGCTCTATACTTATCATAGGGGTTTTCAATCCAGAAGTTTACCTAACCCAAGGCTTGCCCGAGGGTGTTGGTATACGCTCTATCAATTTTCAAACCATTAACTGTATACCTCTATGAGAAGGACTAATATAGAGCATTTCATTTTAAAAAAATATTTCACTGTTGCCAAGAATGAAATACAACTTTGAAATACAAATACGACATGGAAAACGCAGCAAAAACTGTTGCGTAAAAACGTCAATATTTCATGGTTGGCAACCATGAATTAGTGACGATTGGTCTTGCGATGTTTCATTTACAAAGCTAGCAAACCAACGTTTTCCTTGTTTTATTAAATGAAATAAAAAGGAAATTGTGATGGCAGCTTGTTAGTTTAAGGAATCCTAAGAATGTAGGAATTTGTTCCAAGTTTCTCGAGTTAGCCGTTCAGGAGTTATGGGCCGTCGAACTTTAGGCCGTGACGTCACGGACGTGTCGTGCCGTGCCGTGCTGCGGCTTAAGGGACGCTCTTCTCTTTTTGCAATAACTGAACGACTATTTGGCGCAGAACGGAAACCAATACATCATTGGAAACTAGATTTTCTGCCTTATTTTTTGGGTGATTGGGATGTTACATTGTTGCTGCAAAGTATTGTACCAACAATGAAACATCCCAATCACCCCTTGGGTTCTTCCTTGCTGGCACATGTTGAACTCTGGCATGAAAGTATAGGAGATTCTAAGAAGTATTCGAGACTTTGACACAGTTTTTTTTTTCATTTCTCAACAGTAATGTGATCTTCAGAGCGTGCGAAAGGCAGAGAGAGCACAGTTTTTATTTTTGGTGCATAGAGGAAAATGGGAAGCAGGCAAAGAGGTAGTTGCTCTATAAAAAAAGGAGCACGGTAATATAATATTTCGAATTCCTGTGTTTTAACGCGAGACGGTCAAGGTCGAGGGCGTCGCCCCTACCGGCTTTTGCTTCTACCTCTGCTGTTTCTTTCTCACATGGTGGAAAATGGATTGTCACCTTCCCTTTGACGCTGTGCATGGATTACCATAGGAATGTTATCTTATTGGCACCTTGTTTTTCCTTTTTCTTTCAATATCCCATACGGAGCTTTTCGAACAACAGGACACAACAGAACTGGACTTGGGAACCTTTTACACAATAGCGTTAGAATTGGTACAAGCTTGGAACTTGTTCCTTTCTAGAGCTCCTATACTTCCCTTCATTTCGAAATAGAAACGGTGAAAATTAGTACTGTACCATTAGAATAGTTCTTCCCCTTATCTACACACCTTCCCCCCCTCCCATTGGTAGTAAAGTGTCTTAGAGTCTTAAGTCTGGGAAATTATTGACAAAATAAATAAGTTGGCAATGTCACTCTCCAGTATCCTTGACACTAAAAGTTTATTTACTAAACTTTACGAATGTTATCTAAACTGACACCGTTTTCCTTTGGCTTTAGAAGATTTGGGAGAACCTTCAACTGGACTTGAACCTTTCAATAATATCACCATTTGAAGTCTGGACTATTTTAAAGCTCGATATTCAGAAGGAAATGCTACAGATTCCAGGAGATTTCATTATTTTTCTTAAATTTAACCCGAAATGTGTATGCTTTACCAGCAAAAATTGACCTTAACAGCATTTTCATGTCATTAGGGCGAAATTCTACGCTTTAGCACCAGAAATTGATCTTAAGAGCCTTATAATGCGAACAGGGCGAAATTCCTATGCTTTAACATCAGAAACTGACCTTAAGAGCCTTTTAATGCGAACAGGGCGAAATTCCTATGATTTAACATCAGAAATTGATCTTAAGAGCCTTATAATGCAAACAGGGCGAAATTCCTATGCTTTAGCACGAGAAATTGACCTTAAGAGCCTTATAATGCGAACAGGGCGAAATTCCTATGCTTTACATCAGAAATTGATCTTAAAAGCATTATAATGCTACAAGGGCGAAATCCCCATGCTTAAACATCAGAAATTGACCTTTACATCTATTTACTACACTTTATATCAATTAATCGCAAACAGTAAGAATGTTCGCATTGCAAATCACTGTCGGCTTGTCTTAAGAAGGAACGAAAGCAAATAAAAGTGTTTTTTAAAAAAGCAAAAAGTACCATTTCCCCCCCAAAAAAACCCAACAATTTCTGCAGTGTAGCCTAGTTTAGTTTTAAAAAGGGGGGATAAAACGGTCCAGTCAAGTAAACCAGAGATTTTTTCTTTTATGGGAATCTAGTGGGCTATCAGAAACGTATCAAAAGCGATGGCAGGGAGTAATATCGGACTGTCACGCGGCGTCCAATAATACGACCCTTAAAAGCTCAAAGCGAAACCAGTGGTACGGAAGTGATGCCATGTTCTACTGGACCGTCCAATACTTTGGCCCTCTCTCTCTCTCTTTAGTCTATGTGTAGTACGTACGCGTCATCATCAAGCGCCTATTCCGTTTCTCTCAAGCGGAAATCGTTGAACAAGATCGTCTATAATAACTGTATCGACCTTTTACTGAGCGCCTTTCTGCTCTTGATGGCTTTGCCATTTCCCTTTAATTTTTTCTTTTTACGAGTTAATATCAGTGTTTATAGATTACTGACGTGGGATATATCCTGTAAGACCTTTAACGTGAAAACCTTCATCGTTTCTGTCGTTACCCAACCCGTATTGAAAAGTAAATAACATCCAAAATTAATAAAACTACAGAAATAGATAAAAGAATCGGAATTGAATACGAATGAAATGAAAGAAATGGAAAAAGCATGAAAGAAAAGAAAAAAAATGAATAAAATTAATAAAATTTTTTTTAAAAAACTTAATAAAATTAATAAAAAATACCGAAATAGATAAAGGAATCAGAATTGAATATGAAAGAAATGAAAGAAATGGAAAAAGCATGAAAAAAAAGAAAAAAATTAATAAAATTAATAAAAAAAATTTACAAAAAATGAATAAAATGAATAAAAAATACCGAAATAGATAAAGGAATCAGAAATGAATATGAAAGAAATGAAAGAAATGGAAAAAGCATGAAAGAAAAGAAAAATAATTAATAAAATTAATAAATTTTTTTTAAAAAAACTTAATAAAATTAATAAAAAAATACCGAAATAGATAAAGGAATCAGAATTGAATACGAAAGAAATGAAGAAATGGAAAAATAATGAAAGAAAAGACAATAAAAATTATAGGAGCGTTTCAAACCACAAGATTCTCAACCTTCTAAACAATAGGAATAAGAGCAAACGTTAATATCTAGGTTTTGGGGGCTCCTTTTCGGTGGCGGTTTAGTATGAAGAGCTTTTTAAGACGTTTCTGGGCTACAATGTGTTCTAGTTCCTGACCCAAAAATTTTGATACGGCCTTTAAGCTTGCTTTTTTTTTGCCCTCAAGGAAAGTCGCAAGTTGGCCCGTAGTAGCCAGAATGCATTTTTTTTTTTTTTACATTTTACATTTTTACATAATAAAAGTGGAAGATGAACTTTGGGAATGAATTCTTATGTACTAGAATAATTCTAAAAATAATTTTTGATATTTAGAAAAAATTACAAGATTATTCAAGACGATATGGACCATTTCTGCAAGTATTATAGAAGGTTTAAAGGAATTTTTGGAATTATTTTTCGGAATTTCTTTGACTCATGCTAGGAGCCCTATTCTCGTGGAGTTAAGAGATTGCCAGAATGCATTTATTTTTATTACATATGAAGATATAATAAAAGGGGAAGATGAACTTTGGGAATGAATTCTTATGTACTAGAATAATTCTAAAAATAATTTTTGATAATTAGAAAAAATTACAAGATTATTCAAGACGATATGGACCATTTCTGCAAGTATTATAGAAGGTTTAAAATAATTTTTGGAATTATTTTTCGGAATTTCTTTGACTCATTCGAGGAGAGTCCTATTCTCATGGAGTTAAGAGATGCAAATTTGAGCCACTGCAGCTTCAGAGTTGCAATTCCCACGTCGGCAACCGTTCCTACGATACCAACTTGGCTCATTTCGGGTTAGTAATCGTCGTAGTCGTAGTATTAACCCTTCTGCAGCGAGGAACGTGAATGTGACGGATTCTGTCTTTGATAAAACCCATCTCCCCCTTAATCTAAGGAAAATGAGGAAACTTCACAGACCCAAGACTAAATTACTCGTTAGCTTTCATCCCTAATTTTCCTTAAATGAATCATTAGCTCATTTAAAATCAACTTCAGAACAACTTTACAAGCTCACCAAACTTCAAAACGTCCAAAATCTCTTCAAAGTTAAACTTACCCCCTCCCCATTCCATTTGCCTCTACAGCCAACCCCAAAACTCATGCAACTCCAATTAACTCTTTAAAAAAAAAAAGAAAAGATTCAAACTTCAGTTTTTAAACTTTTAACTTTTGTCTCTCTTTTCTTTCTAAAAAATAGTTCAAATAAAACCGGAAATTAAAGTTTTCTAAATCTCTTTGTCTTTGGCTCCATAGAACGAACCTCATAAGCTTATAAAACTTCAATATTAACATACTCCTTGCAGCATATTTAACTACAGAGGGAATTAAGCTTTTTCTCTTTTAGAATGAAACTTCAGAAGATAAAAAAAAGATATAATAAATACAGTAGAGGCCGCTTAGTGTGATCACTGGTTATTAGAAAGATTAGAATCAGCCGCTTTATTTTTAGAAATATTAGAATCTTTAAAAAAATCTTAGAATTTTTTAGAAATATTAAAATTTTAGAATTTAGAATTTTAATTATTAGATTTTTTTAGAAATATTAGAATCTTAAAAAAAATATTAGAATTTTTTAGAAATATTAAAATTTTAGAATTTAGAATTTTTATTATTAGAATGTTTTAGAAATATTAGAATCAGTCGCTTTATTTTTAGAAATATTAGAATTTTTTAGAAATATTAAAATTTTAGAATTTAGAATTTTTATTATTAGAATTTTTTAGAAATATTAAAATTTAGAATTTTTATTATTAGAATTTTTTAGAAATATTAGAATCAGTCGCTTTATTTTTAGAAATATTAGAATTTTTTAGAAATATTAAAATCAGTCGCTTTATTTTTAGAAATATTAGAATTTTTTAGAAATATTAAAATTTTAGATTCCATCAAAAACAAAATTAAAATTTTAGAATTTAGAATTTTTATTATTAGAATTTTTTAGAAATATTAGAATCAGTCGCTTTATTTTTAGAAATATTAGAATTTTTTAGAAATATTAAAATTTATGATTTTTGTTATTAGAATTTTTTAGAAATATTAAAATTTAGAACTTTTATTACTAGAATTTTTTTAGAAATATTAGAATCAGCCGCTTGTTTTTGATGGAATCAAATTTTAAAGGACCGATCCAAAATGATAAAACTCATAGCATTTTAATCAGTTATTAGAATCAATTTCAGAATAATCTTCCCAGAATCTTCAATAATCTTCAATAGAATCAATATTCACTTGACAAACGTGATCACAATAAGCGGCATCTAGGGTATGACAAAAAAAAGGTCCAAATTACCAATTCAAATAAGCAAAAAAAAAAAAAGAAAAAAAAATCCCTAAACACACAAGTGCGTTCTTGACACATGAAAGAATGTGAGATCGTGATCTCCAAGTCAAATCACGGAACGCATTGTTACCCACTTCCTAACCAGATTACAAGTTTTTTCTATTTTTTATTTTACTTTTTTCCATTTTCCATTTTCCCCCATACTGCTACTATACAAAACCCTCAAAATGTACATTTTTGTACATTTTTAACAATAAACTTTGCCAACAGGCTTATGTCTATACGCCAATACAATTAAAAAAAACCCCTCAAAAAGATGCTTCTTAACCCCAAAAGCCCAAAAGTGATAGCATAGAAAAACCTCAAAAAACTTTCGTAACTCAAGTTCTTCCCAAACCAAACCAAATTATCAAAAAACCACAACTTTCTTTGTCTTCTTCTTCCACTTTCACATTCTTACTCTTCTACACACTAAGGCTAACTGCAAAAAAAAAAAAAAAAAAAAAAAAAAATTGTTAGCACTTTGTATACCAAGACCCCCCCCTTTAACTTTGCACAGCTCATTATCTGCTGGTACAGGAACAACACTAGTGTGTAGTCCCTTTCGCCTGCCTTTCCTTCATCCTCATGTGAATACTGTTTTACGAGGCATGAACAGCGTCCCCAAATCCCATCTCATACATAACCAATGGGGACTAGAAGGAGAAAGAGCGAACCCCCTGTTCGGTACATTTCTGATGTCTTGTTAGGGGCATTTCCTGCTGATTAACTTCAAGTTTGTCTGGTAGCTCTCCCATTGACAAAAACTGTATGAATCCTTTAGTGTTACACTATAGTTATTATAGATTCTATTCTATGTATAGCATAGATGGTTATTATATGCAGATACAGAGGACGACAGCTCGTTATTCTTCTTTTTCATTCAAGCTGCGAGGCACAATATGCTAAATTGAGTAGTGCCAAAGCCTCCCACCCCTTTCCATCTCTCCCTCTTTACAATCATATACTGAAACACGGGAACAGACGACTAATTGTCCCGCCAGCGATGCGATCCTTTCAAGAAACACATGGCGCTTCTCCCAGCTCCCGATACTATAGCTGTGCAACTCTTCTGCCATGTAAAATAAAGCTATCTGCGGCGCCACGCTTATTGAGCTAGTGGCGTCCAATCCGCGCCAATGATTGCGTGGCGACACCAGACAAAAATAATAATTAAAACGGGAAAAAAGCAGAAAAATAAAACAAGCAGAAGACAAAGCAAGGGACATTGAGGTCCAAATTGGATTCGTTGAGAGGCTCGCAAGGATCTTTTGAAAGATTTATTGGTAAAAAGAGTTAGAGACACTGATTTATTAGAAGTTTCTGAAAATCATCGGTTACTGCCCTTTCTTCTAGTAAATGTTAAAATTGGCCGAGAATCTTTCTAACTTAACGAAAGAATTTAGTCTTAAAACAAAAAAAAAATCTTTTAAAAAAATCAAAGAAAATCTTCAAAGCTAAGATTTCAAGTTAATTGTGCTTGCATTACAGTTAGATCTTGTATGAAAGCATACAGAATGTATTTTCTAATTTATAAGATCGTATTCATATGAATATCTTTTGGAATACCTAACCATCATTCAATGCTTCCGAAAATAAACTCTTTAAAAAAAATCTCCACAAAAAACCTTCGAGCAATAGCGAGAGCATACGCTGGTCTTCGTTCGAAAAAAAAAAAAAAAAAAAAAAAAAAATGACCGGCAATTTCCCTTAATGTCAGCCGGGCGTTCGTAGCGTTACTTCGGCCTACCTTGGGCAATAGCACGCAACAGCCAACCCGTAATGACGCAAGAATGAATTTTCTTCTAGTAAATGTTAAAATTGGGCAAGAATCTTTCTAACATAACGAAGAAATGTAGTCTTAAAACAAAAAAAAAATCTTTAAAAAAAATCAAAGAAAATCTTCAAAGCTAAGATTTCAAGTTAATTGTGTTTGCATTACAATTAGACCTTGTATGAAAGCATACATAATTTATTTTCTAATTTATAAGATCGTATTCATATGAATATCTTTTGGAAAACCTAACCATCATTCAATGTTTCCGAAAAATAAACTCTTTAAAAAAAATCTCCACAAAAAACTTCGAGCAATAGCGAGAGCATACGCTGGTCTTGGTTCAAAAAAAAAAAAAAAAAAAAAAAAAAAATGACCGGCAATTTCCCTTAATGTCAGGCGGGCGTTCGTAGCGTTACTTCGGCCTACCTTGGGCAATAGCACGCAACAGCCAACCCGTAATGACGCAAGAATGAATAATACACAGTAAAACCGAACGGAAAGAGGTTCTTTAAGTCGAGAACGACAGTCTTATCCCGGCTTGCTCATACTTTGTTCGAAACCCTTCAATTCTAATCCTATACTGCCGCAAGAATGAATAAGACCGTATTACGTGGTCCAAAACCAAAACCGTAGTACTTAGAACTAAAAGCTACCGACATTTTCTAAAAGGTCATGCGGGGACTTGTAGAGCTTTTCCGGCCTGCCTTACCAATAATGAATAATACAATAGTGAACGTTTCTTTGTGAGGTAGCTTACTTTTGCGGGGATATAATAGTAACCGGGAATGATGGCCTTCCTTCAGCTTGGTTGGGAAATGCTTTAGACCCAATCATGCATCCGATGACGTCACAAGTGTCCTTTCGGATCCCAATTTCTTTCTCTCTCTTTTTTCCCCTTTTTTTTAACAGCGTCGCTAAGGAGGTAATAGAGCCATTGGTTCGCTCGTCATCACTCCTCTAATCTCATCTGCCAAGTCATGACTTTCTATTGTTGCTTATTTGCCATTGTCTCCCCCCCCCTTTTTCTATCTTCCTTTTATTGCAAGCTGCAACGAGCGCATAGCATAGCAAATGAATGACTTCATTTTCCCTCGGACTTATTCCTTGGGTATTTTCGCCTCGCTCCTCCGTAAATCAATACCCAGTAAGCCTCGGCTCAACGCAACAACCCACACACGAAAACCTGCCAACCTAAAGAAGACGAAAGAAAAAAAGAAAGGCAAGAAAAAGGAACAACCAAAAGGCTTGCCTAAAGGTTGCCAAGTACCGTTTTTTGAAGATAGCAGTTTCCTTAGAAACTCAATTGGAACCTTTGTCTGTATTTTTTCATTCCTAACATGTTTGGTAATGTTGTCCTTTCTCAAGGAAGTCAAAAGCGTTAAAAAAAAGTTCATTATTGCCAAGAATGAAATCGTGTTTCGGACATTAAGAACAATTTCCAGTGTTAAAGCGCAGGAAATTCGCCCTTCTTGCTATTTCATGTTATTAAGGTCTATTTTCTGTACAAAAAAGATAGGAAACCGTCCCTATTGCAATTTCACGTTTATAAAGCCTAGATTCTTGTCAAAAACATACACAAATCGCCCCTATTGCGGTTTGGGTGCTACTAAGGTCCCTTGTCTACGTTTAAACATAGGAAAAGCGCCTTTATCGTCTTTAGGATGTTTACTAAGGTCTATTTTTAATCCTTGTAACATAGTAATTTTGTCTTATGGGAACTAAGATCTTTCCTAGATCTTCTTATTGG
Organism: Lepidurus packardi; assembly: GCA_023053545.1. NCBI lineage: Eukaryota > Metazoa > Arthropoda > Branchiopoda > Notostraca > Triopsidae > Lepidurus > Lepidurus packardi. The sequence goes on from JAKZAN010000002.1 coordinate 12,846,071, forward strand.
AACTAAGATCTTCCTAGATCTTCTTATTGGAACTTCTAAGATCTTATTGGAACTAAGATCGTACAGACCTTTTCTTCCTGTTCTTAAAAGTTTTCCTATTTTTTGAGCAAAGAACTTCCAAGTACAGATCTAAAACAGTAACCACGATAACATGCACCATACGCCATCACCACGACACGTCCGTGACGTCATACACCCAAGTTTCTATGCCCATAACTCGTGAACGGCTACTCTCAAAACCTTCGGAACAACGTTCATCATTCTTACAGAAACATACACTACCAGTACTTAACATGTTAATCGGAAAGCTATTATGTCTTCCTGGCAAACTTCCTAAGGAACATAAAACAGGAAAACATCCTAAATCTCTAATAATCTCTAGTAATGTTGTCCTTTCTCAAGGAAGCAAAAAGCGTTACAAAAAATTCATTATTACCAATAATGAAATCGTGTTATTTTTCTCTACAAAAAGATAGGAAACTGTCCCTATTGCAATTTCACGTTTATAAGGCCTAGTTTCTTGTCAAAAACATAGAGAAATCGCCCTTATTGCAATTTGGGTGCTACTAAGGTCCCTTGTCTACGTTTAAACATAGGAAAAGCGCCTTTATCGTCTTTAGGATGTTTACTAAGGTCTATTTTGAATCCTTGTAACATAGTAATTTTGTCTTATTGGAACTAAGATCTTCCTAGATCATTTTATTGGAACTTGTAAGATCTTCTTATTGGATCTCTAAGATCTTATTGGAACTTCTAAGATCTTCTTATTGGAACTAAGATCGTAAAGACAATTTCTTCCAATTCTTACAAGTTTTCCTATTTTTTGAGCAAAGAACTTCCAAGTACAGACCTAAAACAGTAACCACGATAGCATGCACCATTCGCCACCACCACGACACGTCCGTGACGTCATACACCCAAGTTTCTATGCCCATAACTCGTGAACGGCTACTCTCAAAACCTTCGGAACAACGTTCATCCTTCTCACAGAAACATACACTACCAGTACTTAACATGTTAATCGGATAGCTATTAGGTCTCCCTGGCAAACTTCCTGCGGAACATAGAACAGGAAAACATCCTAAATCTCTACCCCACACACCCCTTAAGCTGACCATCTCCAAATCCTCCGTTGCCACCGAAAACTGTAACCCAAGATAAGACTCCAATGTACTGTTCCTAAGCTTGAAAGTACACCCTGTGTGTGTGTGCGCAGCAATACACAGCAATACACGGGGACCATGGGGTGGGCAAATCAATAAGCTATCAAGCATACAGGGTATAGTATGCTTTAGAACTTTGCCTATACGCTTCAGCTCCCACACCAAACCAGAACCCCAAGTGGCACGTGACCCATCCGCCTCCGAAGAATTAAACATGAGTTTTTCTTCTACTCCCCCCCCCCTTCTTGCCGCACTTTTTATGCAGACTAGAATCTTCCTGCCTATCCCCATGGGAGTGAGATAAATTACTGCTTTACCAACCACTCCGTGACGGACACCTCTTCTCTCCCTTCCTCTCTTTTTTCTACATTTTTTCCTCCCCAGAAAATAAACACACACACGAGATCTTTTTTCGCTTTTTTTTCCTCTTTGTCGCTTCCGATATGGGAAATGTAGACGTCACCTTACGCAAAAGGTAGACGATGTAACGCAAAGGTAATACGATCGTTCTGATCCTTTCTTTCTGGTTCCCCCGAGCCTAATGTAACAAAAAACTCTGTGGTTACGACCTGTTTGATAGTGGGAATATTTCTTTCTTGTTCGGGGATAGATTTATGAGCAAGCAAAACGGAAGAAATAAAGATACATAAATAAGAAATAATAAGAAAATAATAATATATAAGAAGAAAAATCCTTTCTCTTACCTTCTACTACACCCCCCCTCCTTCCCCACATGGGGTGGTACCATGATACCACCCCACCCTACTCTTGTACTTATATAATTTTAAACATTGACAATGTACAACCGTACGCATAACACAGCCCGAGGCAATAGGCGCGAGCCTACGCCGGTTTTATTTAAAAAAAAGAAAAGAAAAAGAAAAATATAATATATAATAAGCTTATAATATAGCTTATAATATGTAATAAATATATAATATAAAATAAATATATAATAAGAAAATAATAAGAAATAATAAGAAAATAACATAAGAAATAAAGATATATAACTTGAGTGTTTTGAATTTGACGTTTCTACGAGTTTCTCAGTTAATGTTACATTAATTTGGTACCAAAATGCGTCATTTTCTAATACCAAACTTATGACAAGAAATAAAAACTAAAATGTTAAGAAGTTCTGCTTAAGTTTTGATCTTTAACCATACTTAAGCCCTCAACTTAGCCCAATTTCGTCTTCCAAACGCATCCGAACACTGTTAAGCAAACCTACCGTTAGGCAGAAATTTTAGTTAAATTTAAGTTAAATCGTCTACGACGATGAAAAAGAAAGGAATCAGACAAGAGTATCGTAACACACATAAATAAAGCGAAGAATTTATTTCTTCGGCAAAGATTCGATTAAGATTGAACTTGAGTGGTTTGAACTTGGCGTTTCTGTCAGTTATTAAGCATTGAGAATACAATTTTACACTAATTTAAGCCAAACTGGCACGAATTTCTGCACCATAACGCGTCTTTCCCATTGGCGAAACTTGTGACATGACACTAAAGACGAAAATGTTAGAAAATTCGGCGAAAATTGGATGTTTAATCCTACTCTAATCTGCCAAATTTCGTGTTCCAATCGCATCCTAAGACCTTTTTGAAGCCAACTTAACATTAGGCTGAAATTAAAAGTAGAACTGTCTACAAAGATGAGAAAGAAAGGAATCAGACAGGAGTATGGTAACAACTAAATAAAGCGAAGATTTTATTTCTTTGGCAAAGATTCGATTAAGATTGAACTTGGCGTTTCTGTCAGTTATTAAGCATTGAGAGTACAATTTTACACTAATGTAAGCCAAACTGGGACGATTTCTGCACCATAACGCGTCTTTCCCATTGGCGAAACGTGTGACATGACACTAAAGACGAAAATGTTAGAAAATTCGGCTAAAATTGGATGTTTAATCCTACTCTAATCTGCCAAATTTCGTGTTCCAATCGCATCCTAAGACCTTTTTGAAGCCAACTTAACATTAGGCTGAAATTAAAAGTAGAACTGTCTACAAAGATGAGAAAGAAAGGAATCAGACAGGAGTATGGTAACAACTAAATAAAGCGAAGATTTTATTTCTTCGGCAAAGATTCGATTAACATTGAACTTGAGTGGTTTAAATTGTGCGCTTCTGTGAGTACGCATTGAGAGTACAATTTTACACTAATTTAAGCCAAACTGGCACGAATTTCTGTACCCTAACGCGTCTTTCCCATTGGCGAAACTTGTGACATGACACGAAAGACAAAAATGTTAGAAAATTCGGCTAAAATTGGATGTTTAATCCTAATCTAATCTGAAAAATTTCGTGTTCCAATCGCATCCTAAGACCTATTTGAAGCAAACTTAAAATTAAAAGTAGACTAAACTAAAAATTAAAAGTAAATTAAAAGACTTAAACTTAAAAGTAGATTAAACTAAAAATTAAAAGTCAATTAAAAGACTTAAAATTAAAAGACGGCTGAAATTAAAAGTAGAACTGTCTACAAAGATGAGAAAGAAAGGAATACTAAAAAAAAGGAATACTAAAAAAATCGGATCCGAATCCTTTCGTTCAGCAAATGTAAGGCAGAAATTTTGAGTTAAAACGGTCTACAAAAGGGAGAAGAAAAAAATCGTTCCTTTTTCCTACGCTATTCTATCAGGCAGGAATTTTGTAACGAAGAAATAAAGCGTAGACTTTATTTCTTCCATAAAAGATTCGATTAAGGCTCGCGGAGACGGAGATGGAGGGCGGAGAGATGGAGAGATCTTAGATCCACATTGTAGCAGTTTCTCTATGTTTTTCGCTCGCTAAATTACCCTTCTTTTGTAATCGGGGCTGCTGGACCTGATGGGGTGAAATGAAGAAAAAGATCCCTAAAAAAACTCCTGTGGTGACGTGCAGTATAGTTTTTTTTTAAGTGCAAAGGATCCAAACCCCTATAATCGCATACCCTTTTTCTATTAGTATTCCAATGGCTATTCAACCACAGACACATACGCATCTCTACTATCATGACTCGTTTTCTTTATCTCGCTCTCCCTCTGCACTCTTTTTAGCCCCATGAAGAGACATGAAGAGACATGAAGAGATGAAAGCGCAGAGAGGTTTCAAACAACAAAAGGAAAATGGCAAGAAGCACTTTTGGAGCTCTTGCGCTCTAAAATTTAGACCAAGACTTACAAAAGAGTCTTAGAGAAGGAAAAAAAATAACCTTCACCTCTTTCACTTGTGCCCAATACATTTTCCCATCACTATCTGCACTTTTTTTAGTCCTATTGTTCCCATCTCCATAAAAAAAAAGAGCCTCGTTTGGTTTTTCGTGCGTTTTAAAAGCTAAAACCAAAGGATTTTCCACTTCAACGCGTATTTCCAACCGTTCTTTTTTTCTTTGAATAGTTTAAAAGCTTGGAAACTGTGTTTAAGCGTGTGATCTGAACGAAAAACAAAATAGAAAAATAATTTAAAAAAATAATACAGAAAGAAAGGATTAAGCAGTGGTGTTAGGTTGGGCTTAGGAGTAGTCGTCCTTGACCTAGGTCATGTTTTGCGAGGGTTATGAGGTAAAGAAAAAGGAGAGTCACGTAGCAGAGCGAAAGAAAGAAAGTCGTGTACCAGAGAACGAATAATAAAGTCGAGTTTATGTTTATTTGTGATCCGTGATGAGTTCAACCCTTGGAAACGAGTGAGTTTGGTTGCTATTCAGGATAAAGAAACATTTAACATGTGGTTTGGACATTAAGAACAAACTCTGATGATAAAGCATAGCAATATCGCCCTTATTGCAACTGGCTTTTATTAAGGGCTATATTTCCCCAGCTAAGCATAGGAATATCGACCGTATTGCAGGTTTTCTGTAGCTAAGGGCTAGTTTTCAAGACTGAAACATGGGAAAATCGCCCTAATTGCAGCTGAATGTTACTAAGGTCTACTTTTCCCCAGCTAAGCACAGGAATATCGACTCTATTGCAGGCTTTCTGTAGCTAAGGACTAGTTTCAACATCGAAACATGGGAAAATCGCCCTAATTGCAGCTGAATGTTACTAAGGTCTACTTTTCCCTATCTAAGCATAAGAATATTGCCCCTATTGCAGGTTTGCTGTGGCTAACGGCTTGTTTTCAACACTGAAACATTGGAAAATCGTCCTAATCGCGGCTGGATGTGAGTAAGGTCTCCTTTCCCCAGCTAAGCATAGGAATATCGACTCTATTGCAGGCTCGCTGTAGCTAAGGGCTAGTTTTCAGCATTGAAACATTTGAAAATCACCCTAATTCCGGCTGGATGTTACTAAGGTCTACTTTTCCCTACTTAAGCATAGGAATATTGCCCCTATTGCAGGTTTTCTGCTTACTAAGGGCTAGTTTTCAACACGGAAACATAGGAAAAGCGCCCTTTTCGTCTTTCGATGTTGTTACTAAGGTACCCTTACATTGCCGAGGATCCGTCTTTAGTGAAATTACAATTTTAATACGGCTTGCCATTTCAGTTTAATGTTAAAACACCTTACGAACTAAATGAAAGCAAGAGATAAATGAAAGAAATACGAAAATAAAGGAAAATTGCCCTAAAAACGTCATAAAAACTCGTATGTGGAGCGTTTTAAAGTATTTTGCCAGTAACCAAGGTTCGCGTACCCAAAAAGGATCTAAGATGGAATGCAAAGTACATAAAATAAGAGAACTGCCAACTCCAAGGTACCAACTCATACCAAGCTCTCTATTGCTATGGTTATCACTGTGAAGAAAGCATAAAAGCCCTAAAGAACTGGAAAAACGGAAAGAAACCTTTTTTTGTTCCAGTTTTATTCTTAGACCCAAAGACCTTCCTTTATTTCTTCCAATCCAAGTCCCTTTTTAGCACCTTTTCATACGTTTGGCACCTTCCGACAGTAGAACTATTTACACGATATGGTCCCATTCATCATCCCCTTTTCAACCAACGCCTTTTCAAGTCCTCAAAGCAAGAAAATTGTCTAGGAAACGTACAAGAATTCTCATCTTCGTAGAAACTTTCCGTTTCATTCGCTGACACGTGCTTCCCCACCAGACAGCAGCCCGATCTATAAAAGGACCTAGCCACGCCTATATACCAGTCTTTTAGTCAGATTCCTCCGTAATTTCCTAACCTAATTCTACTGACATGCAACGCATTAGCTCTGTAATCTAGATTGCAAAGCACTGAAGCAACTACAGAAGTGAAAGATAATTTGAAAGATAACTTGAAAATTTATCCAAAAAAATTGGGAATAATTAAACAAAAGTCCATTTTAAGGAAAAAAGACAATGGAATTTTCAATAATCTACTAATCATACGCTTTATTATTTCAATTTGAATAGATTTTTAGAAACATTTCAAGAATTTCAAGTATTTTAAACGAATTTCAAGTCTTTTAAACAAATTCCAATTATTTTAAACGAATTCCAAGTATTTCAAAAGAATTCCAAGTATTTTAAACAAATTCCAAGTATTTTAAACAAATTTCAAGTATTTTAACCGAATTCCAAGTATTTTAAACGAATTTCAAGTATTTTAACCGAATTCCAAGTATTTTAAAAAAATTTCAAGTATTTTAAACGAATTTCAAGTATTTTAAACGAATTCCAAGTATTTTAAACGAATTTCAAGTATTTCACATTCGTATGATGCTTTGTGGTTTCAAGTTTAGTAGATATTAAGTGAATTTCAAGGATTTTACACTACTGTGTACTTTAAATACTACTCTAAATGTTTACTAAGCGAATTTGAAAGTGTTTAATGCAAGTTAAAATATAACTAAACTGAATTCAAGGTCTTGAAAGAATTTGAAGTAATTTCATACGGATTTTTTTTTATTGTTGCAAACTGAAATGTTTTAACAAAAACAAAACCCGTTCTCTCTTTCATCCCGACATGGATTAACCACGCCTATCCATTTAAACACTTTAGATTTCCCCTAAAATGAAACTAAGAATCTAATTACAAATGGAAATAACCTTTGAAAAAAAAAATTCAAATTGAAAGATAACTTGAAAATGTATATAAAAAAAAATGGGAATAATTAAACAAAAGTCCATTTTAAGGAAAAAGACAATGGAACTTTCAATAATATACTAATCATACGCTTTATTATTTCAATTTAAATAGATTTTTAGAAACATTTCAAGAATTTCAAGTCTTTTAAACGAATTTCAAGTATTTTAAACGAATTTCCAGTATTTCACACTACTGTGTACTTTAAATACTACTCTAAATGTTTACTAAGCGAATTTAAAAGTGTTTAATACCAGTTAAAATATATCTAAACTGAACTCAAAGGTCTTGAAAGAATTTTAAGTAATTTTATAAAGATTTTTTTTTACTGTTACAAACTGAAATGTTTTAACAAAAACAAAACCCGTTCTCTCTTTCATCCCGACATGAATTAACCACGCCTTTCCATTTAAACGCTTTAGATTTCCCTTAAAATGAAACTAAGAATCTAATTACAAATGGAAATACCCTTTCAAAAAAAAAATTCAAATCTTTTGCAACCATAGCATTGCGACACCAAAACACCTGCTATCTTAAAAGCAAATCCACAAAAAAATCATCTAGAAACGTCAAAGCCTTAACTCCCATTAAAAAAAAAAAAAAAAAAAAAAAAAAAAACCTCTCAAAAGAAAAGGCTTTTGCCGCTCCATTAACAAATTCATGCTTCAATGTGATAACAACTGTTAGGGTGCCGGGCGATAAGAGCGGGAACGCACCCTTCTGTCCTTTGACTTTTTGATTGTTGTTGTCCTCTTAACTTTCCCCTTCTTCCTCTCCCATCGTCGTTTTTTTTTTTCCTTCCTGGAGTACCCGGTATGCAAGTCTGCCCCCCTTTACATCCTCCCCCCGCCCACCATGACTATAATGTAAACGAACGAAAATCACGTCGTCTCCAGCGTCTTCATTTCCATTGCAAATCAGCTTATTCTACATTCACCCTCTCCGGCCGGAAAAACCCCAGGGGCATAGTTTACCTCTACAAACTTAGCATTGTACACCCAACTCAACTCCTTTTTCTTTTCCCTTTACACATATGAGCTCGAGCCTCTCCTATTGCTTTACCCAAAAAAAGCTTCCAAACTTGAAGAAAATTGCTTCCCAAATTCCAGGTTTCATTCTTCGGAAAAAATCCGTTCAATTTGTCCCAAAATGTGTCCATTTTTTCGTCTATTTTTTATTTGGGGAAGATTCTTGAAAGTCGTCTAGAATAATATCAGCCATGTTAGACATTATTCATAGGATCTTTAAGATTCCTTTTTGAGATTTTTTTAAGATTCTTTTTTAAGATTTCTTAAGATTTTTAAAGATTTTTTAAGATTTTTAAGATTTTTTAAGATTCTTTTTAAAGATTTTTTAAGATTTTTAAGATTTGTTAAGATTTTTTAAGATTCTTTAAGATTTATAAGATTTTGTAAGATTTTTAAGATTTTTTAAGATTCTTTTTTAAGATTTTTTAAGATTCTTTTTAAAGATTTTTTAAGATTTTGAAGATTTTTTAAGATTTGTTAAGATTTTTTAAGATTTTTTAAGATTTATAAGATTTTGTAAGATTTTTAAGATTTTTTAAGATTCTTTTTTAAGATTTTTTAAGATTCTTTTTTAAGATTTTTTAAGTTTTTTAAGATTTTTAAGATTTATAAGATTTTGTAAGATTGATAAGATTTTTTAAGATTTTAAAGATTTTAAAGATTTTTTTAGATTTTTTAAGATTTTAAATCATTGAAAGATTTAATTAGATGTTGCTGAGGAATCTTTCAATGCATGTTTAATGAAACTTTGTTCTTAAAAATGGGTCCATTTTAGCGTTCAATTGTGGTCAGATTCTTTCAAAGTCGTCGAGAAAATATTGGCGATATTAGAAATTATTAGACACTATTATGGTCGCTAAGATTCTTTCGATTATGTTGCTCAATGTTTGGAGTAAATAGCAACTGCAAATTAGATTATCTTCCACTTTCAGTGATTAACGAACCTACACATTGTAATTGCCCGTACTAGAGAACGCAACGTATCGAATCGACAGTTAAGAATGATTTCCTAGTCCGGAATTTTTAACATTCGTTAGTACGAATGTTCTTGAACTAATCCAGTTCAATGCATTTCTTTTAAATACGGCTTGTAGACTGTACTCCTTCCTGAAAGTTTACTCCTTCCTGAAAAGGGTTCGGAGTGAGGAATGGGGTAAAAGTACTTATTGTAATAATATATCGATTAGTAGTTAATGGAGGAATATTGTAATTAATTTAAGAAAATAATTAATTTAAAATACAGAAATTAAGTCGATAGAACAACTTTCATTTACAAGAACCTTTCATTTGCAAATTGGCAGCAGTATAAATCAAAACTTCAATTAATGTGATCTATGTTGCTGTCATGTTTTTAAAAAAATAATTGTCTTTTCCCTTAAATCATTCACAGTAAGTTGAACTTACCAGACTTCTAATTTAAACCCAAACATAGTAGATTTCCCCAAATTCCAAATTTATGGGTTCACAAAAAGGCAAATACGCATACCGAATCGTTTCTGCATGAATATCGCTTACATTACTGTCACTCGACTTAAATTTCTAAATCTTTTAGCATTTCAGAATCGCTGAACGCCCATGCGAGGCCAAGGTACTGTCCTGTACACATGCCTGGGGCTATCCCAGTCAATCTTTAGCCCCTTTTTTCTTCTCATGATGCCGAAAACCCCAATCTCAATGCCAAGTGCAAACTCGCTCCAATTTCGAGTCCAAAATAAGTGAAAAAGGGAGCCCAACATGCGAATGAAAATGGTAATTGGTGCTGTTTAAACTCAAAACATCCTTCTGGGCTTTACACAATTCTGCAAAAAATAAACAGAAAATAAGAAAAAGATAAAGGAGATCCATTTTTTGTAGCTCACACATAAATACCGTAACCAAACCTAAATTCGGTTGCCAACGAAACCCACGTGGCCTGTTTTCCTTTACTCGTCCTTTTGCCTAAACGAACCCCTCGCTTTTGCCTCAAGTGCTTTTTCTACTAATCTATTGTACTTATTCCATACATAGAGAGCCTATAGTACTTCCTAAACGGTACAGACCTGCAAAATTTACGAGGGATTCCCTTAACCTAACGGATCTCACTTCGCAAACTAAAAAGCATTTGACTGATTTAGAAACCAATAAAATTCAATTGCAAACGCATTGAATTCTAGTCCTTATCTAATCAGAATTCAATCAGAATTCAATCAGAAATACAGAAAGTTCCAATCAGAAAGTTCCAAAATTCAATCAGAATTGTTAGAATTTAAATACGAATGGTAACATAAGTTAAAACGTAAAGAATCACCGGTTTGTTTACAGCCAACGGTGCATTCAGCGTTTAATATTTGCGAGGAAGTAACACATGACTTACCATATAGGTTAAGCCAACCTTCGACACGACACGGAAATCCTGGGTTGCGTATCCGATTGCGACGATTGAACGGCAACAAACTATTCGCGTTCACACCCATAGCTCCCAAGTTCAAGGGGGGGGGGGGATAAATATACTAATAATAAAAAGTGGGGAAAATCACACTTTGCTTCAGAAACACCAGTAAGATCACTAGGAAACGTGGCTGAAGGGACACACTAGAGCGTCCAAGGTGAACGCATACCTGTCGGTCTCACAATACCACTTGGAGCGTCAAAAGAATAGATTTAGCCCCGACACTGACACATACCACGACAAGAAACGGTTCCCGGCGAGCAACTGGCGGGCTTTGCATGTGGCTACCTCATCAGAACACAAAAACCCGCGCCAAGACTCCGCCTGCGCGAAGGAAAAGCTAAAAAGGAACGACCCTAACGGTATTTTGGAACACTTAACTGATTCAGAGACACCTAGGAGCCATTTTAGACACTAAACTATGCAAAACCTGGTTAATTCAGGTGCTTTTTACCTGCACTCATGAGTATGAGCCTGAGTAGCGTGGAAATTCCAACTGGGAATGGAAATGACTGTTTGTTTTGGCTAATTATTGTTTTTTTGCTAAATTGTCAAGGCAATACTTGAAATTAGCTAATTATTGAACTATAGTTTCCTATAGTTTAATGTTATTCTAACCATTTGAAACTATTTAAGAAAATACTTGAAATTATTTAAGAAAATGGAATCATAGCTTTGAAAAATATGATGAAAATTTGACCACTAGGTGGCGGGAGTTCACGCTTTCATGCCTTTCAACACGTTCTCCGGATTTAGTTACATACGTACGTAAAGGGTCAAACATGACACTAGTGTGTCACTGGCCAACAATGAATTCTTCTTTTTTCAGCTAGCGGAGTGAAAGAAAATGCAAATTTTAGCGACTCTCATCAACGAAAATTGATGAGAATCGTGAAGCTAACCTAATCTAACCTAACCTAAGCTAACCTAATCAAACCTAAACTAACCTAACCTAACCTATCCTAACTTAACGTAACCTAAACTAATGTATTTACAATCCAACTACCAATTCGGGTAACACCCGTTTGTCATTCGTTTTCCGAGAACGTTTTGAAACCATAATACACACTAGTGTCATTTTTATCTCGGATTTCCGAAACTGGAGAACCTGTTGATGCCTTTTATGGGTTTTTAAAGGGTTTAATTTCTATATGAATTTAGAAACCAGAGAATTTGGGGTTAAGATGTTCAAAAATTACATATGCTATTAAAGTGATAGGATAAATAGACCTTTCCGATCGAAAAGCAGCAAGCTGCAAGAGGGAATAGGGCGAGTGAGGCTTTTAAAGCGCGTATCTGCGATGAAAATGATTTGCGCTGGTTCTAAAAGGTTCTAAAAGCCAGTGTGCTGATGAGAACCGCTCAGTAGCTGATAAATAGACCTTTCCGATCGAAAGCCAGCAAGCTAAAAGAGGGAATAGAGCGGGTGAGGCTTTTAAAGCGCATATCTTGAATGAAAATGGAAGTTTATGTGGGTTTGGTTGGTACAATTTTGAACTAAATGATATGGGCTGGTTCGATAAGCTAATATGTGCTACCACTCCGTAGCTGCGTTACGTAAAAGCGGATCGTGCTTCAAAAGAGCGATACATAGGATACATAACCATATTATGTAGGTTTATATACTCAAAAGTGATTAATCAACGGAATACCTATCTTGGGGAAAAGCAGCAGGGGCTTTCCCTTTGCAGATTACTAGCGTTAGCTGCTGCAGTCCTATTCGCTGCTATAGAAGGTATATTGCCCAGGTCCATATCTGTTCTGGCAAGTGTTCGATCCAATGCTGCGGGGTCAAAACCCGGTAAGTTTCTCCAATATTCAAGATTTGAGATGCCCAGAACTGGCAAAAAAGGAAAAAGGAGTTAGTTATGTGTCAACGACATTATTATAATTAGATAAAAGTTCCGAAGTCTTGAGGATACACCGTATATGCCGTATGTAGCGGGCTAAATCATACCCCGTATTTCAAACTTGTCATCTGGTTCGTAAAAGTGCCGTATCTGCCCAATCTTATTGTGGAACACCTAGATTATATATAGATCTTGCAGAAAAATAAGATTTTACTTGAAGTAACAGTAATATTTGGACCGATGATCACGGATAACACTCATACGCAAAATTGCCAGCCAACTTTTACAGCTTAAATTCCGTCGCCTTGATGGTCAAGGGAGAGTAGAGGGAGGAAGAGCCACTAGGCCTGGGGCTCATTGCTGTGGGCACCACTCCGTGGGGAATGCACTAGCAGCGCCACCCGATTTGGTCCCCAAAACAACCTACGGTATGCAATCCAGTAGCTTACGTTATTGTCACTTAATAAACGTAATGCCATACTCTATTGTCGCGTAAAAACTACGGAGCGCATGGGATCAACTAACATAAACTATTAGAGTCCATATTTCGTTATTGCCACTTAAAAAGCAAACGGCAAAATATTATTGGCACGTAAGATCTACGGGTCCACGACAAATGTGACAACAGTGAAAAAGGATTTTAGTAAGTGAAAACGAAATTACTTTGAAGGTTTTTATGGACCGATCCGTTTAACACACAGACAAAGGTAACTAGCACACCTTCTATTAGGCTTAATCTGAAATCTGTAGTTAAGAGGCACAACATTCATCACCTGGCCATTGTGTATTTGAAAGCCTAAGGATTGAGTATGATTTTTCATAACAAGCGTGCCTCAATTCCCCATGGCCTTAAAAGAAAGCACAGGAAAGCGATTTCTAGCCCAGAAATGGAGAACAAACTTCATCACACATTCACAGAAGTATAGAAAAGTCCATATTTCTTATCTCTATTGTATTACAGTAAAAGGAGTACCAGTTTTTTTATTTTATGTGTAGCAGGTATGGTTAGTTGAGTAGCGTTCTGACAAGTCTTGGATAAAGTCCCTAAACAAGAGTGAGTTGTGACGTAATTCCTTAAGTTTGGAGAGGTGAAATCCCCTATGTTCCTTGAACCCATCATGGACTAAGAACGCGTTGTCCAGTACTGTAAATTTGTAGCCAGCAATATGGATTTCACATACCTGCGAATAGAAAAGTGATACTATCAGAAGTTACCAAGACAGGATAGTTAAGAAAAGATAGTTATTAAGACTTCGCTTCAGGTACCTGACTGATACGGTTGTAGCCATATTGCAAAAACCGCTCGTCGTACATTGGCGCATCGTTCTTTGCAACAAAGAAGGGTTCATACTTAGCTTTCCATTGGATGTCATACGATGCGTTGACATCCTTCGTGAAGGCTGGTATTACTGTCTCCCAGTATCTGTATCTAGTTTGAAACTGTTAAAACATCACAAAAATGTGAATTAAGATTTCTACGTACAGTATTTAAAGTAAAGCTTTCAGTTGGCAACAATTTTGGATGTTCAGAGTTAGCAAACGTATTAGATTCGGGGAATAATTGTAAACTTTATTGCATAAATTAGAAATAAGTACTTGGAAAATAATATTGAATTATTAAAGTCACTTCATTACACTCACTTGCTCAATCACACTCACTCACTTAGGCTAAGTAAATTTCAAACTTAAAAATACTACAAAATAAAATAAAATTGTAAAAAGCGTAAATTCAAGAGTACTATAAAGAACAAATAACATACTTTAAGGAACAATGTGGCATTGTTCCACATTGTTCCAAGACCTTAATATAAACGTTAATTGTTTAGCATGCGTGTTGCTATATATTCAAAAGAAACAAACTATCTCGCCAGCTGGCGAGTTGAAACACTTGACAAAAACAATTACTCAATCTTGCTATCTTATTATCTATTACAATCTTTTGCTATATATTCAAAAGAAACAAACTATCTAGCTGACGAGTTGAAACAATTGACAAAAACAATTACTGAATCTTGCTATCTTATTATCTATTACGATCTTTTGCTATATATTCAAAAGAAACAAACTATTTAGCTGGCGAGTTGAAACAATTGACAAAAACAATTACTGAATCTTGCTATCTTATTATCTATTACGATCTTTTGCTATATATTCAAAAGAAACAAACTATTTAGCTGGCGAGTTGAAACAATTGACAAAAACAATTACTGAATCTTGCTATCTTATTATCTATTACGATCTTTTGCTATATATTCAAAAGAAACAAACTATTTAGCTGACGAGTTGAAACAATTGACAAAAACAATTACTGAATCTTGCTATCTTATTATCTATTACGATCTTTTGCTATATATTCAAAAGAAACAAACTATTTAGCTGGCGAGTTGAAACAATTGACAAAAACAATTACTGAATCTTGCTATCTTATTATCTATTACGATCTTTTGCTATATATTCAAAAGAAACAAACTATCTAGCTGGCGAGTTGAAACAATTGACAAAAACAATTACTCAATCTTGCTATTTTATTATCTATTACGATCTTTTGCTATATATTCAAAAGAAACAAACTATCTAGCTGGCGAGTTGAAACAATTGACAAAAACAATTACTCAATCTTGCTATCTTATTATCTATTGCAATCTTTTGCTATATATTGAAAAGAAACAAACTATTTAGCTGACGAGTTGAAACAATTGACAAAAACAATTACTGAATCTTGCTATCTTATTATCTATTACGATCTTTTGCTATATATTCAAAAGAAACAAACTATTTAGCTGGCGAGTTGAAACAATTGACAAAAACAATTACTCAATCTTGCTATCTTATTATCTATTACAATCTTTTGCTATATATTGAAAAGAAACAAACTATCTAGCTGACGAGTTGAAACAATTGACAAAAACAATTACTCAATCTTGCTATCTTATTATCTATTACGATCTTTTGCTATATATTCAAAAGAAACAAACTATTTAGCTGGCGAGTTGAAACAATTGACAAAAACAATTACTCAATCTTGCTATCTTATTATCTATTACGATATTTTGCTATATATTGAAAAGAAACAAACTATTTAGCTGACGAGTTGAAACAATTGACAAAAACAATTACTCAATCTTGCTATCTTATTATCTATTACAATCTTTTGCTATATATTGAAAAGAAACAAACTATCTAGCTGACGAGTTGAAACAATTGACAAAAACAATTACTCAATCTTGCTATCTTATTATCTATTACGATCTTTTGCTATATATTCAAAAGAAACAAACTATTTAGCTGGCGAGTTGAAACAATTGACAAAAACAATTACTCAATCTTGCTATCTTATTATCTATTACGATATTTTGCTATATATTGAAAAGAAACAAACTATTTAGCTGACGAGTTGAAACAATTGACAAAAACAATTACTCAATCTTGCTATCTTATTATCTATTACAATCTTTTGCTATATATTGAAAAGAAACAAACTATCTAGCTGACGAGTTGAAACAATTGACAAAAACAATTACTCAATCTTGCTATCTTATTATCTATTGCAATCTTTTGCTATATATTGAAAAGAAACAAATTATCTAACTGGCGAGTTGAAACAATTGACAAAAACAATTACTAAATCTTGCTATCTTATTATCTATTACAATCTTGTTATCTATTATCTATCAATCTTGTTATCTATTGCTTTAATTGTTTTAATTCTAGCTTCCTTGTTTTAATTACCTGGCAGAGGGGATCTATTTTAAAATAGAAGGGTTGAGCCTTCTGCTGCTCTATATTTAGGAGCAATTCCCTTTTATTACGCGGCGTTGGGTATCCTTCCTTTAGCTCATAGACGGGTAGGATGTAAACCCGTTTGTCTCCATGGAAATTGTCTGAGCTCGAAAATTTTCGGAAAGCTTCGGGGAAACCCGTGGAGGGTAACAAGTCAATGTCGATATTAAGAACGTATTCCGTGAGGACTGCCCTTCTGGCAGTGTTCCGCATAAGGTTAACTGGATAAGGTGTCTTTGAGTTGTAGTTACGCGTCTTGCTCCGGTTAAACACGTCGGCTACGTAGGCGCAAGGGTTCAGAGGGGGAGAGTGCGATTCATAGGGAAGGTATGGTATAGAAACTACGTTGGAAACTGGCGTAGGATAGGCGACATGGAAGCTGACCTGTAGCTTGACTTTGGAGTGGCAGTGGCGTAAGCTGATGATCAGTTGAACTGCTTCAAAGACGTTGTTAGCATCCGTTCCGAAGACGGCAACGGATATGGGGCCCTGAGAAGGTAGAAGTCGATTTTTCTTTATTTTTCTTCTTTTTTTTTTACAAATTGCACACAAAATGTTACGTTCCACTGCTGAGACATCTCGACAAGATGGTAAAGACCAGGTACCCCACTTTGTGTCGCGATTGTCACGTCAGAGCCCAGAGGGAAGCTTGGATTATCTGGGAACTTCTGGGAAGAATAAGAGTCGCCGGAGGCTACGTACGAGGCCACTTGGTAGTTGCCCGAGGCATCCGATCGACTCTGCTGGTTTATCACGGTAAGAGCCAAGAACATCTCTCTTTCCCATTCATTTTCCTGTTGACGCAAAACATGGATTGCTTAAACAACTTTGAGTACTTGGAGTACTTGAGCCAACGCGTGACAAGGACTCTGGACCCCGATTAAAGGACGCCTAACCTAACGTAACCATATTTTTGAATACGGCTTAAGCACTTTCTAACCAGCTTCCTGCTTTACCAGCAGAAATTGACTTTAAGAACATTAGAATGACAGTAGGGCGAGTTTCGTACACATTACCGCCAGAATCTTAAGAAGAGATCTTAAGAAGATTATAACGCCATTAGGAGAAATTTCTATGCTTCACCATGAGAAATTGACTCTATGAGAATTATGATGCCAGTAGAATGAAATTCCTATACGTTACCAGCAGAAATTGGCCTTAACAGCATTTTAATGTCATTAGGGCGAAATTCTACGCTTTAGCACGAGAAATTGACCTTAAAAATTGAAACTTAGAAATTGACCTTAGAAATTGACGAGAATTAACCATGTGACGTATTTTTGAATACGGCTTAAGCACTTTCTAACCACGCTGGCGCTTAACCAATGAGTAGAGACTTTCTGAAGTCGAAATTCTATTGGTCCCTTAAAAGATTATGGATTAGGCGTCCTTCTGTCGGAGCTCGTCGTCCTTGTGTCGCGTTGCTTAGGTTGTGGGGTACTCTAGACAGTAATTCAGGTCCTTTTTCATTGTTGGTTGGTTGGACTGTTTTTAGTCAAAACTGTGCCATCTAACGTGCACATTATCGACTACTTCTGACCATTTAATATTTCTGATTTTTTTTTATAAAGATTATTTCTGAAACAAGCTTTCTATTGATCTTATAGGAAAAAAAATTACACCACTTCTATTAGTCTGGTGTGGCGTGAGGCCCAGGAGATAGCCCGTAGCCATCCTTCCTCTGCGTACTTTCCTTTGTACTCTTTTCTCTTTCTCCTCTTTTTCCGTTTTTTACTCGTTGTTGACGGGTCGTTTTTTGTATGGTCGGTGGCGAGTGGTGCTTGTTTTGGCAGTCGGTCTTTGGTACGAACTCGAGAACAAACGGTGACTTTACTCTCTCCAAGCAAAGGGGTTTAGTAGATTAATTCGGCTACTTGCTACACATTTGGTGGCAGCGGTGGGATCTGCGTTGCTGTCTATTGCACGCAGGCTGCATTTTTCGTGGAAAATTAGGCTGGTTGGTGAGTGGCTGCGATCTTTTAGGAGTGATAGGAGTCCTGGGTGTGGTCGCTGCACGGTCTTTTGAAAACGCGTACGAGGCGGGCCGCGGAGCGCCTTAAATTGCCTTGGTTACAGAGACGCAGTTGACCTCAACCTGCCTATTACATCCGCGACGACCTTTGATTCCCCTTATTTTAAGCCAAAACCACCAGTCCTAAAAATCACCCGGTTCTTTCGGCCGGTTTTGATATTCCCTCGAACGGATTATCAACGTCGGCCCTGGTGCCTCACATGTATGGGGTAGATCTGGGTGACGCATCGAGTGACAGTTCCTGTCAAAGTGACGGTGACCCAGACACAACCAAAAGACGGGTTTCGGGAACCCTACTGAGGAGCGGCAGGTTGCTTCCTCGTACCCCCTCGACACTGCTTTGCCTTTCGTCCGACTCTTCCACGATGGCGAAGTCAGAAGAGTCAGGAGAGACGTCGCGGGCGATGGTGGCCATGATGGCTCAATTCCAGCAGTTCTTAGCCCAGCAGCAGACGCAACAGCACGCACCTACGCTTGCCCTCCCGGCATACAAGGGGGACGGCGATGTAGCAGGTTGGCTGCGCGACTTCGAACAGTTGGCCGGGCTTCAGGGATGGGACCCATCTACAAGGCTGCGGTTCGCGATATCGAAACTGAGCGGCGTTGCCCGTACGTGGCAAGACGTTGAAGGTAGCGGGCTGAAGGATTGGGCAAAGTGGTGCCAGCGGCTCAAAGCTGTTTTTGGTCGAAGCCTCACTCTGGAGGAGTGGCTCCGCCAAGTACAGGAGAGGGTGCAGCAGCCTGGCGAACCTGTAATCCAGTACGTCCTGGAGAAGGCGGAGTTGTGCCGGCGATGCCCGCATGGTATTGTCGAGGCGGACATAATCCCTTACCTCATCCGGGGTCTTGTTTGTAGGCAATACGTCCCCGCATTGCTAGTGAACCCTCCAACGACTGTCGGGACGTTCATAGACGTGAACCAGCGGTTAGCGAGCGTAATGGCCTCACCCGATGCTGAGGCGTTAGCAGGACACCTGTCGGCTACGTCCACTACCTCCTTGCCACCCACTTTTCTTCCTCCTGTCGCCACGAGGTCAGTGTTGGCGCTGGAATCGAGCTCTCCGCAGATTCCAGACCCCGTTAAGGAATTAACGGAAGCCATGACTCAGCTTTCAAATCAGCTGAGGCGCAATACTCCTCGTGAGGGCAGGGATCGCAGCACCGGCGATACTACGGAGACGGGGGAGGGAACAACGGGTCCCCGAAGACCACGGGAACAAATCCAATGCTATGGGTGTAAGGCGTTGGGCCACTTACGGCGGGACTGTCCAGCTAATGTCCCCAAGCCGTCGGGAAACGGGAGGGCCGCCCCGTAGGTGCAAGGGCGGCGTTAATCACCCAAGTCCCCGATGGAGTGATGGAGATGCCCACTCAGCGAGCCAGGATCGCGGACGTGGGGTGGGTAGAAGCGCTGGTCGACTGCGGAGCTCGCGTCAGCCAGATTAGGGAGAGAGATCTGGGTCCGCTGGTTGATTCGGTTCGGTCGACGGACTGCGCCAGCTATGAGTGAGCGGATGGACGGTTGACAGGCACTCTTGGCTCCATTCCTCTGACCGTGGAGGTACTCGGACAGGTAGTGAAGTTGCCACGCGTCATGGTCGTGGAGAACGCGCCGTTTGCGCTAATTCTTGGTGGCGACTGGTTCAGGGCAACCGAGGCGACTGTTCGTATGAGGAATGGCAGCTACGAGGTCGAGATAGGGAAGTCCGTGCTCTCACACTCTGACTCTGGAATCGTTATGGACCCACTCGAGCATGACAACGATGTTAGGGCGATTGAGACCTGTGAAGTCGTCAGCAAGGCATCTGAAGCGTTTTCGGGGCAGGAGGCTGACGTACCTGCAGGTGCCCTTCGGCTTGTGCAAGCCACGGTGGCGGTCGACGATAAAGTTTTACGGATGGAGCCGAAGCTGAACTCCGAGCCTGGGTGCGAGTGGGCTACTCCAAGCTGTCTGCTGACAGTGGAGAGAGGAGTGGTACACGTTCCGGTGTTGAATTTTGGGGACCAGGCTGTTCGACTATCGAAGGGAAAAGCGTTGGGGCGTTGGGATTTGGTTGATGATCCTCCGCCGGAGCCAACGGGTCCTCTCCTCCCTGCTACGCGTGACGTTATGTGTGTCGCATCTTCGCCAATGGTCGGCCGCGACAATGGGCTGAATTTACAACTGGGGGAAGAACTCCTTCCCGAAGAACGCAGCAGGTTGGCCACGATGCTCCAAGATTATGGAGACTGTTTCGCAAGGTCCAAGACGGACCTAGGGTTATGCAGCTTGATGCCTCATACCATCGATACCGGATGTTCGTTCCCAATTTCGGTCCACCCAAGGCGAGTACCTTTCCGGGAACGGGAGCTTATTCGCGAGCAAGTGAACGAGATGTTGAAGATGGACGTCATTGAGCCCTCTACAGTCCTTGGTCATTTCCGGTTGTCCTCGTGCGCAAGAAGGACGGGAGTCCTCGGTTTTGCATCGATTACAGAAGACTCAACGACGCGACTCGGAAAGACGCGTATCCTCTCCCCAGAGTGGACGACGTTCTTGATCGACTGGCAGGGGCCTCGTACTTCAGTACGCTGGTTATGTGCCACGGATATTGGCAGGTGGGCATGGCCGAGGGAGACCGTCCGAAGACAGCCTTTTGTACACCTGATGGCCTCTTCCAATACAAGCGTATGCCCCAAGGATTGTGCAACGCCCCTGCATCCTTTCAGCGTCTATTGGACCGGGTCCTCGGAAGCCTTAAGTGGCGCTTTTGTTTAGTTTACCTGGATGACATCATGGTGTTTTCTCGGACCTTTGAGGAGCATCTTGAACGGTTGTCATCTGTACTGATTTCCCTTAGGCAAGCAGGATTGTTGCTCAAACCGAGCAAATGCCTTCTCGCCAGTCGGAAGATCTTATTTTTGGGACACGTTATATCGGGAGATGGCATTCGGCCGGATCCTAACAAGATTGAAGCAGTTTCAAATCATCCAACCCCTAGGAACGTCCGCGACGTGCGGAGCTTCCTGGGCTTAGCTTCTTATTACCGCCGATTCGTTCCAGGCTTCGCAAACACCGCGAGTTCGCTGAACGATTTGTTGAAGAAAGATGTCGGTTGGACTTGGGAGAGCAATCAGGAGCTGGCCTTCGGAAGTCTGATTGCCGCTCTGACCTCCTCTCCTACCTTGGTACACTACGACGAGAACGCTTCCCTCGTTTTGCGAACGGACGCCAGTGGTACAGGGTTGGGAGCAGTGTTGTCACAGCTGGACGGCGATAAGGAAGGGGTCGTCAGTTACCTTAACCGTAGATTGTCCGATGCCGAAAGGAAATGGCACAGCAATGAGCTTGAATGCATGGCCGTCGTCTGGGCCGTTCAGAAGCTCAGGTCTTATTTGCTGGGAAAACACTTCACACTGCAGAAAGACAATAGCGCGGTGATGTGGCTTTTTAAGAAAAAAAACATCACAGGGAAGTTCGCGCGGTGGGTACTGGCTCTACAAGAGTTCGATTTTGAAATCCGACACATCAAGGGCAGCCAGAACGTTGTCGCCGATGCGCTATCCAGGATCCCCGAGATGAGCCCAACGCCCGTGTGTGCGGCAATGGTCGTCCAGAGGGATGATTTCTTACTACAGCAGAAAAGCGACCAGCAACTGTCTGCCATTATGGAGTCTCTGGAGGCTGGAGAATCTGAGCACTCCCGCAGTTATGTTATGAAGGAAGGCGTTCTTTATCATACCACCGGAGACCAGGGTAGAAAACTGCGTTTGGTCGTACCTCGCTGTCTGCGAAGAACCGTACTCTCAGAATGTCACGACAGTATTAGTGGGGGTCATCTGGGCATCGCGAAAACCTTCGATAAGGTTGCGAATCGGTATTGGTGGACGAAACACGTGCAGGATTACGTAAGGTCCTGCATTAGATGCCAGACTTTCAAGCCTATGTCAGGGAAACCCATGGGCAAATTGCAGTCGATAACACCCCTGAATATCCCGTTTCTAACTATGGGAATCGATCATGTTGGGCCCCTTCGGACGACAATGCGGGGTAATCAGCACGTGTTGGTGGCGGTAGATTATGCGACCCGTTGGGTGGAGGCCTTGGCTGTTCCGGATACCTCAGCGTCGGTGGCGGCTGAGTTCCTCCTGAATCAAGTCGTCTATCGTCACGGTGCACCGGATAAGCTGATCAGTGATCGAGGGAAGGCTTTCACTGCGCAAATATTCGAAAAAGCATTGGAAACCATTGGAGTCCGTCATGCGATGGCGGCAGCGTACCACCCGCAGACCAACGGCCTGTGCGAGCGGACTAACAAAAGCCTGATGGCAGTAATGGCCCTTTGTATTGGCGGACTTGAACGGGATTGGGACCTCTTCGTCCCTGGTGTCGTATTCGCGCTTAACACCTCACGTCAGGAGACAACCAAGTACTCCCCGTTTGAGCTCGTATACGGAAGGTCTCCCGTCTTGCCAGAGTACACGCAGTACCCCTGGCCATGTGAGCCCGCCATTAGCTATCGCACCTTCCTGAGAGAAGTGAGAGGAAAGCTACGGAAAGCCCGACATCGAACGCTTATAGCGCAACGGAGGAGGACTAGTCATATTAATGCTCGCCGACGCCCTGCTCCCACTTTTGCTAAGGACTCCCTGGTGTAGGTGCTTCGACCCCGGAGGAATGGCAATGGGAATCGAAAGTTTCAACCTCGATTTCAGGGTCCATTTCGGGTCATCAAGCGAGTCACACCGGTGACTTATAAAGTGGGCGATCTACCTGGCCGTCATACGAGGAAAAGATGGCGAATATTCCCGGCTCACGTGAGTCAGCTGAAGAAATTCAAAGGAGGATTCGTTGAGTGCCAGCAATTCTGGAAGTGACGGTGAAGCTGATCACGCAGAGGATGGCCCGAACGAATCGTTACCGTTGGCATCTACCGATGAGGAAGTTGGCGCGGAATCCCGCACCCGGATAGGTCGAACTGTTCGCCGACCCCGTCGTTTTGCGGATTACGTCGCCTGAGATTCTTTATTACTTATGTTGTGATTGTATCACTGGGTGATGGGTGTTAAGTTCTTACGGATAGTCAAGCGAGCAACTGTTTGGTTAGGCCGCGCCGGGGACGTCGCGTGGGGGGTAGGTGGCCGAGTGTGGCGTGAGGCCCAGGAGATGGCCCGTAGCCATCCTTCCTCTGCGTACTTTCCTTTGTACTCTTTTCTCTTTCTCCTCTTTTTCCGTTTTTTACTCGTTGCTGACGGGTCGTTTTTTGTATGGTCGGTGGCGAGGGGTGCTTGTTTTGGCAGTCGGTCTTTGGTACGAACTCGAGAACAAACGGTGACTTTACTCTCTCCAAGCAAAGGGGTTTAGTAGATTAATTCGGCTACTTGCTACAGTAGTCTACTAGACAGTTCCTTAACTTATATTGTCGTTCTGGTTCAATTTCCCCAACTTTTTCATTGTTAAACTTTGAACGTTGAGCTGCAAGTAGTCTTATCTCCCGTCAATAGATGGCACTGATGCACCATTTCTCAGTATCATTTCAGAAATTTTAAACAAGGAATGAAAAGAAACTGAAATAGGTCATTGAAACATTATTTGTCCAAAACATATCTTAATAAGAATTACTTTACCTGCTGCTTAAGGTTTATAAATGATTTATTTAAGATTTTCATAACAAGGAATGAAAAGAAACAGAAAGAGGTAATTGAAACATTATTTGTCCAAAAATATCTTAATAACAATTACTTTACCTGCTGCTTAAGATTTATAAATGATTTATTTAAGATTTTCATAACTTGAGCATTATGCAAAGAATTATGGAATACCGTCAAATCCGTCAAATTGATATACCAATAGGTTTAAGTCGTTGTTTAAGGCTAGGAATCGAAATTCAGGGTCAGTTAAATTCAGTTAAAAGTCAGTTATTGGAATACCGTTAAATCGGTCAAATTGATATACCAATTGATTAAGTCGTTGTTTAAGGCTAGGAATCGAAATTCAGGGCTTACTTATTTTACAAGTGAAGTTAAAAATCAGTTATATTACTTGGTTTGAGGTAAGAGACGCGTAATTAGGCACGGCAGAGTGTAGACTGTTAATATTCCAGACAATATAAACTGCCACATTGAGGATGGTAAGAAAATAGATCTCGCTACGACGCATTTTGATAAAATACTGCGGGGTGTTGGAAACATTTTAGGTTCGAACTGTCTGTTTGAGAGCTGTCTCCACTAGTATGTGAAATTTATAACAAAGGAAACGTTTCGTTGACGTGTCCATTTCAGGAAAAGATCCAACGAAAAAGACCTGGGAGGTGTTTTCCTTATTCTTCCGTTACACGAATGCTCATGCCGTCGATCGTCTATCTGTTCAATTATATCACTCAGCCATGCATTTTCAAGGAATATAATGGTGTCTTGGAAACTTGGGGCAGGCGGCCACTAGGTATGAAAACGGTCCTAATTTGGGGCACGTGTCTACGTAATTGCCTCGGAGGAAGTTTCTAGGTTGATAGCTCACCTCATTTTCCTGGAGCCGTTTCCGCCCGCGTTGTACGGATAGTTTTTATACCGATCTTTTGAATCCCTGTAGTACTTGGCTCACTAGTGTGTTGAGCACAGAAGCACTTTTGCAAAAATTGATCTTTACAAAACATTACTAGTAGTAGTAAGGAAATTCAACCTAAATCGCTACAGTTTATGCCAGGGAAAATATACTATCCTGAAAGCTGTTCGAGAGCTGTCTCAATTATTGTATGAATTATTTGAAATTCCTGTGTCAATTGTTTATGAGACAGGAAACGTTTCGTTGAAGTACCCATTTCCCGTTAATTACTTTGTTCCAAAACTTGGCTGATGGATAGGATGTACTTAAAGCAGCTAAACTTCCTGCACAAATAGATTTAGAACTAAATAATAACTAAATGAGTAGTAAATAATAATTTAAAACTAAAAAGGAGAATGAAAACTAGGGAGACTGGAGGTAAATTCAAATACTCAATACTTTTTATCATTCGACGATACATTTGGCCACACATGATATCTTTTGCACCCAAACAAGGAAAAAAATATAATATATATCTTAAAAAAAATTCCCCCCCTATTTTCCCTTTAATTGTTTGAGTAATCCTTTAATCCCGCCATGAGAGTAAGGGCGATTTCTGTAGGGTCTCGAAGCAGGGTATTGCTGGACAAGTGGCGCGGGTCGGTAGTCGTTTTGGGGAGCTGGTTGATAGCCGCCATAGCCTGGTGACGGGGAATCGTGATAAGGTGGAGGAGTGAGTTGTATTTCTTCGGGAAACTTGACTCCTGAAGCAGGGTGAGAGTATTGGGGTGCACTGGGTTGAAAGGGAGGTTGAAACGGGACAAATTCCACTGGCGGCAACTCTGGAGCAGGGTAAGGTGGCTAAAAAGTCAGAGAGAACGAACCGTTAATGAATTGTACTCGTAAAATTAACTAAAGATTCAAAGTATGCGAGTAGAAGACAGTTTTGAGGATTACATTGTTTGGCTGAGGAGGTGGTTGGTAGGTCGTGTCCCGCCATCTAGTGAGATCCATGCGCGGTAAGACAGAGCTCTTGCAGGATACGCGGGGGTTACTATGGAATACACAGGCAATACAAGACTTTGAATCAAGAGAAAGGGAGAAACTTACATTTCATGGTCGGGCAGTACCATGACGTAAAGCTGGGCGGTTTCGATATGGTCGGTATTGTCGCAGACGATGCGTGACAGTTTCATTTTACGGATTTCAGCTAACTGGTCTAATTGGTTTGAAAATGTTGGATAAGGCAGTCCATTTTGGGGAGATTTTTATTATTTAGCTTACCCAAAGTCAAAGCGCTAGGCCAGCCGGTATTCTCGTACCAGAATCGATCTCCGTATCGCAGTTTCTTGAAGTTTTCGGCTATGATGCACCCAAAAACGGGTCCGACCATACTGCCAGGAAGGGGACGTTCTGAAATGCCGGCGGTCCATAAGTCTAGGTCATCCGGAGTCCTAAGATCAGAGGATGATTAACAGCTCATAAGGCAGTAAAGTGAAGCGGATAGGAGGCGATAAGTACTTGTAGATTCCGGAATAGCGGTATATCGTTTCATTGGTGAAGACTGCCGATAAATCGTTCCAATTGCGTGCGCGAGGGTATCCGCAGTACTCACGGAATGCATTGTAAGAGGGTATGCCAAAATCTCGGCCTCGTTGCATGTTGATAGCAGCGAGATCTAAGCCCCACTTGTGCGTCGATCCTTGGAACAAGTGATTGGTAAGCTAGAAGAGAAGAAAACAGCGGCATTTTTAGTTACGGCCAGTCTGAGATTCACTTATTGAGCAAAGTATCTGTTTGTTTTTTTACTTCTTGTGTAACGGATTCATCCATAGCTTGGCACACTTGGTTCATTAATCCCGCCACGTACTGATCACATTGCCCACCTTTGTACAAGTTGTAAGGTTGCAAAAGCATTTCGCTTAACCGCTGCGAAGCTGTTAGACAAGGAAATTAGTGTTTACGGTTGGTGAAGACAAAAAACTTACAAACGTATTTGTGGTTAGGACTCCAGCGTTCAATGGCCGAAGGCAACAGCGAGTGGCCAAAACGATACGCAGACGTAATAAAGGCATCGGTTACTGTCGGATCCGTTTTAGGATCATACCGAGTAAAGTATCCCTGTAAATGATCAGCTTGTTATAACCACAAAACCACACATTTACCAAAATGTAACGGTTTTCCAGCTGTTTCTGAAACTGTAATCCTTTTTTCTCTACAACGTTCCGTTGCCGAGTTATGGCGTTTAGTAACTTGCGTCTTTTATAGTTTCCGGGGTGAAAAAGGTCACCGCCACCCCGAAAGCAGGTCACCAAGTTCACCACATAATAAAAATGGTCATAAAGAGCAGGTCAGCTCCTTTCTTCCCTTTTCCCCCCTCTTTGAGCTTCTTTCCCTTCTCTCCCACCCCATTTTATGGTTCTAAGGTTCCCTTCCCATCACCCGCTCCCTAGTCTCCCCTTCCCTTTCCCATCATCCGCTCCCCAGCTTACCGCAAAAAGGTTCGATGGCCGCGAAGGGTTAGAATCGCAGTGGGGGAAGGGAATCGGTCCCTTTTTAGCGCCTGGGGCCTTTTAGGGGTGAATCGACTACGCTTAAAGATTAATAATTCGGCAACGCGGCGTCGGATAAACAAAAGCAATACATCTTTGGAATCGTGAAAGAATCCCGCACCGGATTACGAGCTTACCTCAGATTGGAGAATGATTTCATAGCGTTCCATCAAGTCTTTGCCCAACACCATGGGCAGCAATTCATTGTACGTAATGTGCTGGACTAGGGCGATTACGATATGGCGCGTTTCCTGGTACAATTTCTCATCGTCCCAGTGCGGATTAATTAGACTGAGTTCCCATGCAATGCGGTTATGCTCCCTAAGCATTAGCACATGGATGACGGTGAGCACCAATTGCTCATTGGCTCGGATATCCCCCGCCATAAAGCAATACATGTCGTTGCCGGGGCGGATGCAGTTTTCGTCCGGGTTCTCTAACTGGAGCGGTAAAAGGTCTTTCAAACCATGTTCCCTAAACGCAGGCAATGACTTTAATTGCCCGCCTTTGAAAGTCCTCAATTTATCCGCCCTTTCTTTGGATGACCCATATATGAAGTTGGCGTCTAATGTGCTCGTGATTTCATTCAGTTGGTTGCGTGGACCTAGATTTGAACCATAATTTCTTGAGAAAAACAACCCCAAAAGTGAGACCACATCACGACCATCTGATAACGTGTTTCTTTCGTGACATAAGAAATCTTTAAAAAAGAACCAGTCGCTGCACGAGATAAGCGGGTCCTTACCTAATTTGCATTGGGGTCTCAGACTGGATGCTGTGCGAACAAATTCCATGCATCGTTGACGGAAAAGCGAGTAGAACTTATCTTGCTGCGGAATCTCAATAGGCCAGCACGACGGGTGCTTCTCTTTGTCTGATGGTTGGTTGCAGCATGTCAAGTCTTGGTGCGTGACGGGATCTTTATGGGAAGCAATGTAAATAAACAATATCTTTAACAAAAAATCTGTCGAGACCACGCATACATTTGAAAAATCTCCCAGTTATCCCAGACGACTCGGAATTTCGAGCGTAAAATAACCAAGGATCATTCCTGTTTGTTTTTACTTGATTGTACTTACGAAAAGAGAATTTTTTTTTTACCTTTGACGACTCCTGCTAATGTCATATCATGGTCCACTGCTTGGCCCCAGGCGATTAAGAATACCGTAACTGCATGGTCATGGTAACCCAAATCCTGGTGAGCTGTTGCCGAGACGGAACGCGTGGTAGGTAGCGGCTCCCCGTTATACGCTACCCGCGGTTCACTCACACCTTCATAAATTACAAGTTTAAACTTGGAACCACGGAAGAAAACGAAAAAAAAGGGTTAGGTTGGGCCGTAATTACCGTCAGCGTAATTAGGAGGCATTTGGCGGCGGAAGCCAGTGAGACTGGCACCCCAATGTGGGTTGTCGAGGTTGTTGCACATGCCGTTGTGTTGGCGGTATCGGCGGACCTCACATTTCGGATACTTGAGATACGCCGGACAGTAGCGGTCAATGACAGTCTTACGGGTATCAATGAGCGGGAGACCGTTATGAACAGCGTCGCGGGGCAAACCATACCTACCAAGCGTCAAAGGATAACTTAAAAGTGTTTTTTTACGATGGAATGAGTCGACTTTAACCCTTATTTCAAAGTTCCGTGCTCAATTTCCATGTGGAATTCAAAACTACCGATGCTCCGGCTGAA
Organism: Lepidurus packardi; assembly: GCA_023053545.1. Lineage (NCBI taxonomy): Eukaryota > Metazoa > Arthropoda > Branchiopoda > Notostraca > Triopsidae > Lepidurus > Lepidurus packardi. The sequence goes on from JAKZAN010000002.1 coordinate 12,875,107, forward strand.
TCGGCACCGTTAGTGCCTTACCAATGATGCAATGACGCAACAATGAATATGAAACGTTAAATCTACCGATGTTTTGCGTAAGGTCCGGCTGAATCGGCACCGTTAGTGCCTTACCAACGATGCAATCACGCAACAATGAATATGAAACAAGAAAGTCACCGATATTCACCGTAAGGTCCGGCTGAATCGACACCGTTAGTGCCTTACCAATGATGCAATGACGCAACAATGAATATGAAACAAGAAAGTTATCGATGTTTTTCGTAAGGTCCGGCTGAATCGGCACCGTTAGTGCCTTACCAAAGATGTAATGACGCAACAATGAACATGAAACGTTAAAGCTACCGATGTTTTCCGTAAGGTCCGGCTGAATCGGCAGCGTTAGGGCCTGATCAATGATGCAATGACGCAACAATGAACATGAAACGTTAAAGCTACCGATGTTTTGCGTAAGGTCCGGCTGAATCGGCACCGTTAGTGCCTTATCAATGGTGCAATGACGCAACAATGAACATGAAACGTTAAAGCTACCGATGTTTTGCGTAAGGTCCGGCTGAATCGGCACCGTTAGTGCCTTACCAATGGTGCAATGACGCAACAATGAATATGAAACAAGAAAGCCACCGATGTTCACCGTAAGGTCCGGCTGAACTCGGGCCCTACCACTGCCTTGCCAATTGGTTTAATGACGCAACAGTGAAAAATAAGTTTTAAACCGATGAAAATACACTTCTTACCGGGAATGTTTAGGACAAACCCGGCTTTGGTCCTTTCGACCAGTTAGCTTTCTTTGACCAGTTAGCTTTCTTTTTAGGACGGGAATAGAACAAGTATGAAATATCAACCGGCATACTCTTAGTGGGTTGTACACTGTATAATTAACCATACTAAACTCGAGCGTTAACTTAACCATAGCAAATGGTAACTTACTGCTTGGCCAAGATCTTTGAGGCTTCGGTGAGCACTTCAGCCAGCAGGTTAATGTCTTGGTCGGTCATAACTTTGCCCTTGGGTTCTGCGGGTAGCCGCCATTTTTGTTGCGCCGCATAAAAAGCTGCGTTCACGGCTTCGTAACTGACGCAAGTATCGCTGCCCGTGTAGCCTTGACTACATAGTAAAAGCGAAAGTGAAGTGGAAGATTTCGTCATTAGGAGTGAATGCTTTTTGCTAGAGTAAAAGAATTCAATGCTAACTTGATGTTGTTGAAGTGGTCGTATTGCGAAGATTTGCCCAGGTTGGGGATAAGCAGGGCGCACTGAGCATTGTTAGGAGGTGGACCGGGAACCGGAGCAGGGGCAGGGACATGAGGCACGAGGGTTTCGCCTGCAGGCACGGCCCCGTATGAAAGGACCGACTGGGCTATACTGAGCAAGCACCAGGCTGTAGAGAAAGTCCTGAAAAGCGTAAACAACGTCATATAGTTCAGTGAAAAAGAGGACTGGCTAGTAATATATCTCCTCTTTTTACAATCCAGCTTTTTCAGCTACTGCAATGGTTATGGAAAGTGAAAAATACAAATGAATACTAAAAATGGCCCGTTATGACATAAGCATGACGAATCTTAAAAGGCACGAAGCGTTAAGCTCCTCGACTTCTTCTCACCTAAAGAAGAGCAAAAGACTTTCGGCTTTACTCGACCAGAAACTGGAGCAGGCACTATTAAGGTGTTGTATAACGTGTGTTGGAAAATAAAACATAAAAACAAGAAATGCAAGTGAAATAACAACAGACAAAAACACACGCCAACCGTGACAACAACAATGAGATGGTAACGCAGGAAAAGGAACTAATCGTGGAGGATCCATCTCTTCTAACAAGTTCTCATTTTCCCAGTACTTTCTTGATACTGATCCCCAGTTCTTCTTGACGGTGATCGAGTATCCTCACATTGGGAACAAATGAGAGAAAATTCATCCCGGAAACTTGTTAGAAATAGAAAACGATGCTAGATCACTCATCCATCAATGGATGTTGGAACGAAACTTTTCCTTCCAATTAAGAGCTATTTGAATTTTGAGCAAGGTATAACTTAATATGATAATTAGACTTTTCAACCGCGGTAGTGAATTTCTTTCTGGACTTACTGAACCTAACGCCTTACAACATTAAGAAACAATAAAAAATTAAAACATTAAGAATACAACTACTAAAGGATTTTAAAATACATAAGTAAAAGGATTGATTACATTAGGGATCGTGTTGAGTCTCTTTACTCTCTCATTCTTATCGAGTTTTTCCCCTGTAATATGGAACGGAACATTGGAAATTGTAGAAATTAAAAAGGAAACTGCCACCCGAAAACGCGGTCGTTAAAAATCATCCCCCACGATTCAAAAAGTGTGGTGGAAACATCTATCTAGGAATCTCTCTTTTTCGATTTCGGATCCGAAGAAGTTGGCGCAACAAGCCATGACAAAGACGGAATCTAGTTTTTGTATATTAATCATCTTGGTTCATCTCAAGAATTTAAAACTGAAACTCGCGCTGATCTAAATCTTAGAAAACTTCAAAAAGCTCAGAATCGTGTAACACGTCGGAAGATTGGAAGGGAACGCTCTACAACAACTATTCTCAAATTTAGAGCAGGTTCTCAAAGTGCTGCAAAACAAAGAAAATGAACCATGAGAAATGCAATCAAACCCACAAAGAAATTACTCGCATCACCAGCCATGTGCGTTGATTTCATCATCAGAAATTCAACGGAGAGTGGAACCTTACCGAAATCTTCTCATAGTCGGACGCGTTCGGTGTCGTCACTAACTTTGGGCGAAATAACTTCTTTGGTGGGGAAGGTGGGGAGGCTAGGGCACGAGGTGATGTTCACGATCCTGGAATGTTAACTCCTTCACTTTCTGTTAAAGAGGATGAGTGTAGTAACACCAATTGAACGAGGTCACTTTCTGTAAGGTCTCTGTCTCAATGCTGTCCTTTATAACCTATGAGGATAGGTGCTTCCTCTTCGAACACATCACATATAAACACCATAAATCTTCAGCGAACTTTTTTTTCGGTAGTTCACGTCTGGAACTTTTTGGCTACTTCTTCCAACTACATAAAAAAGAGCCACGATGCAAATTTTTCGTGAAAGTTTTTGCCCTCTTATCTTCAGTTCACGGATGAAAGGGAAGCTCGAGGTGCCATAACCGTTTTTGTTGGGCCAAACGATCAATCTTGCCAGCAGAGCTTCAAGAGGGACAAGATCTCACCGTTCTGCTAACTTACATATGAGCTTATGGAATAGGTCCACGGAGTGAAATCACACCATGTTTTATAACAACGACGCAGAGGCGGAGTCAAGCCCCATGCTGAGCTTACCTTTGCCCAAAAACTTAACAGGGGAAATCCCTCCATCTTGAAACCCCTCCAAGGCTTGTGTATAGCACCCATCTTGGTGCTATACAATCTTGTTGCCCCCGTAAGGATCTACACAAGAAAGAGACCGGCAGAGAGAAAGGGAAAGAAGAGAAAGAAGGAAGAATTTTTACCTCAAAATGAAAAAACAACAACTCTAGGGTAGTTTCAGGAAGATAACATTCTAGTTGAGGATTGTACAGAAAAACTCGATAACGGGACCCAAAAAAAGCCGGTTATAACCGTCGAGGTGAGGTGAGGCGAGGATGAGCCTTATACGACAGCTGGATGGACTTTGTCATACTCCGCTGCGGAAGATGATGATGAACCGCGTCGTTAATTTGTGTTAATTGACATTTTCGGTTGTTTTTCCTTTTTTTTTCTTTGGGTCTCAAAACTGTTGTCGGTTTTGACTGAAGTTGTCCCTCCATAAGACACCATCATCACGCCCACTTTATGATGGCCTAACGGTGAAATGTGGGCCACAGCAGGTTCTCCTCTCTCGGAGCTTGGACTCTCTTCTTTTCACCTTTTCACATGCGCTTTTCTCTTCGAAGCTTCCAAAAAGTTTCCCGATGACTCCTTGGGCACATTGGAACATTTACACCTGTCCTCAATCTTGTTTTCAGTCAACTTGATGAGCTTTTAAAAGTGTTATGGTGGAAGTGATGTTATCTGCTTCCTTCTTCGCAGTGTTTGAGGTTTCACTTGCTGTGTTCCGAATTGGCGGATTTTACTTGGATTTTTTTAAGCTCATCGTCACACAAACTTCCCATGTCATGCTGACATGCGGATGGGTTCGATTGGCGGAAAAGGGTGAAGCAAGCTAGTTTTTTTGTTTTACTTTCAAGAGGAAATCATTAAGAATGAGGCTGAGAGATATGAGGAAAGAATTGGCGCGGATAAGAAAGCTAAATATGATAAAACCGTGCTGAAATAAGGGCGAAAATTTGCACGTATTGGTGAAATGAAAGGCAACGAACTCTTTGCACTTTCTCCAGAATTATTCACAGGACGCGTTAATTTCGTAGGATTCTATGAATTTCTTTCTTTATTTTTTTATATTTTTAAAAGTTTTTTTTAAGACGGTGACTTGCACTTTGTCAATGGGAAGATCCTGGTTAGGTAAGCCATAGGATTCATTCGTTTCGTTTTTCATTTCATTCTAACGAGGGATAGTTTTTCGGCGCAGTTATACTTCATGGCGACATCTTATACGAACTCAATCCGTATAATGCCTTTTCTTTGAACTATTTAAGAGGCTGGGATGGAACGTTTGGATCATTGAAAGTCGTTAAAGATCGTTTTAAGGTACTTTAGAAAGACTTGAGTCTGATTTTAAGGCTTCAGGACCGGTTTTATTGCTTATTTACGGATGCTGCTTTCTCGAGAGGATGGTTCCAGGCGGCGTGCGTGTTTTGGGGTGGAATAGGGGTGGTATTTGGACTTTTTCATAAATCTGCAATTAGTTAAGCCAAGTAGAAGAGAAGTTGTGATTGTATTCACGTACAGCCTTTGTCTTCTACATTACTGTCAAGAGATTTGGTTAAAATAGTTGATACTCTTGACGCCAGAGTGGATCAGCCTGCCCCATGCTATCGTGCCTACGGAAAGTTAAGCTAAATGGGAGCCTTTGCTTTCGTTAAGAAGCTTAAACGAGGTTTCGGCTATGTTTTTGGCTACACGTCGTTTCCTGACTTGGGATGGAGATCTTTCACTGTTGCTTGACAATGAAAAAGTCAATATAGTCAACAGTGAATATTCACTGTTGCCAACAGTGAAACATTTCAAGTGCGTGTCATGGTTTAACATTCAAACTCGAGGTACGGTAACAGGGACTAGAAACTAGGGAAAAGGGGGTATTTCTGTACCGGAAAGCGGAAATCTTGGCGAATTTTTATGGTTGGGTACTAGGGCAATCTCGCTTTCTCTCTCTAGAGTAGAGTGTGGATGTGCAACGACCTTTCACCATGGTTTTCTCATTTCCTTCTTGCATGGCAGATGGGATCCGATATCCTTAAATGGATCGTTGGATGTTTGTTGGATGTTTGTTGCTATTCTCTTTTCGTTGTCTTTCCTCTCGATCTTTGGCTGTCATGCAACTAAGTTCATGTCGTAGGAAGTGTAAACTGGAGTGTTTTCTAGTACACTTCCGTTACGGAAATTTGAGCTCCATTTTGCTTTATGTGGACTTTGCTTGAGTTGGCTTCTAGTCTTCTCCCATGCTCATTGGAATCTGCAAATCTGGCGAGTTTACAACAATCGGGGGCACGATCGGACCTGTCAGTTGGCCCGTCCTTTTTCGACAACAGTTCGACCCAAATTCTTTCTTTGCCCCCAATTACTTTCTCCCCAAAAAGTCCCTTTTGGCACTTTTAACCTCGTTTTCTTTAGGAAACTCAAGGGTAAGCCCTGAGGCTGACCTTTTTGCCAATTCCAACTTTGACACGCTTTGACATCTTAAGAACTCTGTGTTGTGTTTGGGTCTCGCCCTAGACATAACATCTTGGTTGAATTCTTTTTATTTATTGAATTAATTGGTTTCAGTTTTCATCGATCTGGAAATTTTTTTTATCGATTTTGGGGGGTGGACTTTTTACGATCACTAAATATTGGAACCGTTTTCTCTATAGCTTCCCGAGACCCATAAAACCCCCATAAGGAAGCTAGCATGGTGCTCCATTAGGAGGCCCCATATAGGATAACTTCTTCTCAGTTGTTTGTTGCAAGAAAAGCGTGACGCAGTGGTTTTCTTAAGGCGCCTTTTGTTACATAAAACAGCGTGGAATTATAGTCTGGAACAAAAGGCTTTACGGGTTAACAACAGCGAAACGTTGCGGCAGAATAGATTTTGGGTTCGAGAGTTAAGTGAATTTCAAGAGATTAGCTTTCACTTGCACTTGGAGGAGTTTTATAGTTTAGCTTAAGTAAAAGGTTTTGTGATCAAGTACATGGGATTTAATCTAAACTTGGATGGCGCTAGAATAGAGATTTTTTTTTTAGTTTAATTGTTTGATTAGACAAAAAATTGAAAAGAGATTAGATAATTAAAGAAGGATTTGAACATGAAGCTATTAAAGAAGTTAATTCTTAAATTCTTAAAGAGCTTAGATAGTTAAAGAAGAAGAGATTAGAAATTAAAGCTATTTAACTGTGCAACGGTCAAATTCGAAAACTTGATTTAATTTCATTGGTTTAGTTTATGAAAAAAAGATGAAATTTGGTTTAATTGCGTTCATTTTGAATCATCAGGAGATATTTTAAATTGAATTGCGCAACGGTCAAATTCGAAAACTTGATTTTCTTATTATTTCAACGATTCATCCTGGGATTCATACGATAAAGTAACAGGCAACCCTGGGCTTGTCTACTTACTATCTTGGCAACGCGACATAAGACAATTCAATACAGATGACTCCGTGTACCCGACACAAGGAAAAAGAAGCTTGAAAGAGCTTGTGTTCAAAACAAATATGGTTAACAAAAACGCTAACGAAATACCTAAAGAGACGGAATATAGTTTAGATCTATTGTAGAAGAAATAAAGGAAAATCCTTCAATTGAACCATACAATCGCATACAACAAAGGAACCCCGGCTGTTTTGACAACGACGAAGGCGGATCACATTTCTGAATCTAGGAGCGCCCAATGACTCGGCAATACCAATAACATTCAATAAGGTAAACACAAAAGAGAATGAAGTCATCTAGAATGCAGATCTAGTGACTCGATCAAGTTATCAAGTGATCAAGTTAATCCAAAACAGAACTCGGATCCGCGTCGCAATAAGGACAAATGCATGCTTCAGCAGTACTCTACAAATTAAACACAACAAACATGGTACAACAATTCAAATCTGTGGGTATCGTTACAGCTACAAAAGGAAAGTCGTGTCTTGTCTTGTAATGTGAACTCAATATAGCGGCTGCACTTGGTCGCTCGTGTCAAAACCTTCCATGAAGGTTGCCTTTAGCGTTGTATTGGCGAAACTATAAACAGGGTTCAACAGCCATCTTGTAGGTCAGAAGGATCTCTAAAACACTAAATCTGTTCACTCTTTGTGAGTGTGGAAGAAAGAACGTGCCAAAACACACCAAAAAGTCCTGCAATCCTAACCCAAAGTGTAGAATGACATACATATCCTATTCATCCAAACAAAAGCAGTTGGACTGTGTTCTGGTTAGTTGTGGGATTCACTGATATGCATATCTCACGCATTCCTGGCTTGGACAGAAGCTATCAGTCATCGCATCCTGTTTTACTCCAATTCAAACCCGTCTCCCAACCAAAATAGTACCAAACGGTCCGATCTCATATCACCTTCCCCCTTATACGAATCGACCGTAGTCTAGATCGTGTATCAGCGGAAGCTTTTCAAGCACAGTTTCCCCCGGACGCCGTTTAATCAATACCCAACGTGGCCCAGTTGGCGTTAGTTTGCGAACAAAGATTAGCAGAACAGCTGTCTTGCTGAAGTTACGCTGTACACTCTGTTTTGTTGTGAGATACAGCTGGTTAACCGTCGTCCGCACACAAGAAACATCTGTTGTCGCAGTACTTGGCAGTTTAAGTTGGACAAACGTTCATGATCGTGTCCGCAACTGTGTTCACCGTCAATCTTCTGCCGCGTGTAGCTTACAAGACAAGTCCCTTTAGGAAACTGTACCCCAACTGTACCCCATTCTAAAGACAGTGAACGAACGTGTAACTGGAAAAGCTTCCAATTAGTGGATTGCGCTGGTTGAACGAGTATGGAAGCCGCGCCTGTTGCGTCTTCGGAGGAAGATACCGCTTCAGACGGTCGCGGTGACGATCCAGGCAGTTCCTTCCTACAGAAGCCACGCTGGTATTCGCGGGACGCCTTCCGTGGCGCCATCTTGTTCAACAGTTTCACGTTCCTTCTACCGGCCCTCTATGCAACGCTTTCCAAACTCTGGATCGCGCGGATCGACTCTTCGTCCGTCGCGACCACCGACGCGTACACTTACCTGGGCGTTATAACCGAGGTTCTCAATGAAGGCTTACCTCGTGCCGCGTATCTGGTCATCGGTGACCTTCAATTGCTCTTCAATGACCGGTTGCAGCTCTTGAGCACTTTGCTGATCTTCCAGATGGGTGGTGGCTTGCTTCTTTCCCTCTTATTCCTGACTTTGGCTCCGTTTCTAGCGGATACCTTCGTGCCGCACTTTGGTCCGACTCTTCTAGCCGCGAACCAAACGCTCTTAGAGGATCTGATGGGGGAAAGTAACCCGGTGGCGGTGACGTACATCCGGATCTCGGCCTTTTCGACCTTCTTTACCGTCACGGAGTATGCGTTGGGATGTAGTCTACGTGCGTTGGATCGTCCAGACGTTCCGTTAGTGATCAGCCTCACCAAGATCGTTCTTAACATAGTCCTTGACATGATCTTCCTCTCGAAATGGGGAATCTACCCGTCGCCAACGGTGACCACCCAAGCGACTGTGAGGCTCGTCTGCGACGGATTGGGAGCGGGTACGGGGCTACTCTACCTCCTCTTGACGACCTTTCGGAGCCGGGATGGTTCGACTAGCAGGAGGCGGTACTTTCGATGGGACTACTTAAGGAAACTAGGACGACCGGGGTTGTTTACTTTCTCCGAGTCGTTGGTGAGGAACATCTTGTACCTGTGGCTCATCGTGGGGATTGTGGCCCTAGGACAGGAGTATGCGACGGCCTGGGGAGTCTTTAACACTATCCGCTGGGGGATTGTCATGGTCCCCACCAACGCCCTTGCGGAATCCACAGCGGCCTTCACGGGACACCGCTGGAATCTCTTCCGCCGCGGTTTGGATGACGAAAACGCGGGCGGGATGACTTGGAGAGGGTTGTTACCTGTCCTTCACTACGCTTTCGTCTCCTCTGCGGCGGTTTTTGCGGTCGAGTCAGTACTGGCCATCGTCTTTTCGTTCTGGCTAGCCGAACCCATGGCCTTCTACCTGAGTGGGGATGAAGAGGTGGCTGCCTTGACCGCGACCATGTGGCGGACGATGGATTGGACCTATGTTTTGTTTGCGGTGTCCTTACAACTGGCGACGGTGCTACTAGCATCTTGGCCCTTTTGGTATTTAGTTAATACGTTGCTCGGTAACCTTCTGTGGGTACTGCCGTGGGCCATTGTGATGCAGAGTATTGAGGTTACGGAAGAGAACGCGTGGAGCTACCATTCCGTGATCTTTGGAGGCAGTTTGGTGATTGGCTTTGTGATGGCAGTGGGCAGCCTGGGGGCATGGGGATACGCGATTGTGAACCGCGAACGATGGCAACGTTGGTTTACTTGCGGATTGACTTCTTTCTGAAATTTTTAAACTATTTTCCTACTATATTCTATTTTTTAATATATAATCAAGAACACAACTTTGATTAAATGATCAAGATGAAGAATGTATTCGTTATAATAATTAATAATAATTGTTATAAGAATTATTTTTCTTTATAAGCAAGATTCCGTTGCCTTTTTATTGTGACCCAGTAACAGTGATATTATTCGAATTAATTAAGAGAATGTAAAGTCTTTTGCATCGATTTGGGCATCCATGACTTTCGAAGTGCTACAGGTTCTATAACTAGCCCTGCGAAGAGCGGTTCAGACTCGACGCTAGATGGCGGATACGCCGTTCAGACGCGAGTACTACCATTGAGTAAAACTATTATGTATTCTCGTGTTCAATATTCAGCTTAAGTAAAGCAAAGAGGAATAATAGCAACTTGCTTTACTTTTCCTGGTCATGTATTATAATATAGTTAGTGAAAAGTTTCATTGTTGAATGCAAACCGTGGGCATCTTACGGGCGGGTTGGGAAGCGGGTCAAGCATACAAGATGGGAGGGACTTAAACGCGGGTTGCAGGTATACGGTTTTGTTCTCCGCTAAGGGTAGGACAGTGAGTTTCCGAAGCGAGCTTGGAAAAGGCAGCGGGAGCACAAGCTTATAGTCGCCGGTTTCAACACACACTACTGTTGAAGTGTAAACTGTTGGTGAGAGTGGTGACGTAGCCAAATAGACAAAAGGATGTGGTTGTAGCGCGGTCGATTCTTAAATCCTAGTTGTTTTTTGGTGGCCACCGCCGTTTAAGCTGCTTTGATTTGACGCGATTTGACGATTTAGTTTGACATTAACGACATTTCATTTCTTCAGTTAAATTAACCTAATCATTGTACTACGTTAATACCATTGCTTTGTAACTAGCATTTGCTTTCTAAGCAACATAATTGCAAATGTAATGTTACACAAAATCGCAGTAAAACCGTTAGTTTGAATGTACCACCGGAGACCTGATCGGAAATTCTTCCCTTTCAAGTTAAGCATTGTGTGGAGAAATAATAGTCATTTGTTTTAAGAATTTGTTCTTGTATTATAAAATAAGTTTAGCGTAATAAAGTTTTCTCTTTAATATTGAGCAGGGGCAACATAGGCGGGTTGGTATGCGGGTTTGTAGGCGGGTTGTTGGTAAGCTTGTTTGTAGGCGGGCTGTGCGTACACAGCAGGGGCGACGTAGGCAGCGGGTTTGTAGGCGGGTTGGTAGGCGGGCTTGGCATAGGTAGCGGGAGCGTACGTCTTGTAGTCACCGGAGTACTGGACATCAGCAACATAGCCGCTGTAGCCATCGACGTAGTAGTTGACAGTCTACAAAAAGAGCCCGATTGTTAATAAAAAATAGTTCAAATCAAGCCGGAAAATGTTACCTGGCGACGACCATCGGGGAGATCGACAAAGTAAGATCCCTTGGTGTTGTCACCGTTGTGGGCTTCTTGTTGGCCCATGTTCACGTAACTGTAGTCATCCTTGACGGCCCAGTCGTAGTTGTAGTAAGCTGGGGCATAGGCCTCTTTGTAGGAAGGACCGTAGGCCGGGGCGGCATAAGTTTGCTTGTTGTACACATCAACGGCGGAGGCAGCCGCGACAAAAGCGAGGACCAAGAAGACCTTTAAAGATTCCATTGATATTAAGCTTATTCCATGAACTAAATTGGATTTATTTACATTTTAAATCAGTTTTATTAGAATGTACAGTATACAGTATGTAAGTAAGTTAATTCTTTGTTCTTTGCAATTTTGTAAGTAATTTCTAAATTAAAATTAAAAGAAATTAAATGAACTAAAAGAGACTGTAATGTAATTATTGTAGTAACATAAAGACACTTTTTTACCTTCATGATTGTTGTGGGAGTTGGGTTGCTTGCTTGCTTGTTGAAGCTAGGAAGTTGTGTGATTTTCTGGAGTTGGACTTGCGCTATTTATAGTCAAGCGAAACTGAATCGTGCCGAGCATTCGCTCTCCAATCACATGGTAAATTTTAAAAACCACACCCTTTTCTTGACGTGCCCCATAACCGTATCGAAATTACTTGTTATATGGCTTTTGGACTTGACCCTTAAAAAATGGAGCAAAAAGGACCGGTTATGGTACTGAATGACGGTAGATACTCTTTTGAAAAAGGAAAAAAGTGTAACAGAGAAACCGAGAGTACATTATTCTTAGCGAAAGTGGTTTTCTTTCTCAGTTTTTTGGTTATGAAGGTGTAGTACCCGTTTTCTCACAGTCTCCGAAAGCCAGTCTACCGTGGTTCGCTTACATTAGACATTAGTACCTTTGTAGGTTGTTGTTTTTAAAAAATTCTGACGGAATTTTGGGTTAGGAAAGTGATTGCAGTCATCAGTCTTGTGTGTTTTTGCTCGAGAACTGGATTTATAGCACTCAGGAGGCGTGACATAAGTCGAGTTGGTCACTCTTGATGTGTAGATATGAGTAAGTGATCAGAAAAGAGAAATCAAATGTCCTTGTCAGTCACAGACCATTTTGGGGGAAGGTTTCCAAGGTTTAAAGCGTGGGAAGTGTTTGTTCTGCTTGCGTGCGTAGCGGATTAACGGTGCACTAGAAAAAAAGGTCTAGGTTGTAAAGGATCCGGAAAGTTATTTCACCTTGATACAATTACCAGGGTACTTTTTGTAGTTCAGTGCGATTCTTGATCGATAATGAGGGACTTTATGTTTGACCCCTGATATAATAAATTTCGAACAGTGATTGACAATTTGGAGGGCGTTAACACATTTGATTGATTATGGATTTGATTGATTTACAGCCGATTTTTTGCGAACGTAATATTGCTGTCGTTAAGGCAAAGCAAAGCTTTGTATGACACGATAGCACGGGGAAGGCAGACGCAGTCTTCCATAAAAATACACGAAATTATTTTCGAAAGCTTATTGACAGAAATGTAGGTACTATCAATGCGGAGAGTATAACAATTTTTCCTTGTATCATTTGCCTTCAATCACTTTAAAAAGGCTAGTTAATTTCTTACCTACAAGAAGTTAAGAAAAATTGCGAATTTGGAAACGGTCATAACCAAGCTATTATTGTAGTGTATTTTTTTAAGGAAAACTTCATTCAAATCGAGTACCCGTTTATGAAGTTATCTTACTTGCCAATTTCGTGCGCAGAAACCATGCGCGTTCGTATACAGCCATGCAAAGCACTGAGCGGCATCTCTTGGAAGCTTGGGTGCACCAAGCTAAGCTGCATGGGAGCCTGTTATGCATATAAGAGATGCGTTTTGTGTGTTTCGTTTGTTATTTAACATGATTATTTCATTGTTAGATGAAAGAGATATTAAATATCCTTTATCCTTTTTTTTTTTTTTATTTAAGAGGAATCTAAGTTGTTCTTTTAAGTAGTTACATCTCTTAAATTAAGAAAAAAATCAGCAAATCGAGGCTTCACGCAATAAAACAGTGTGTATTAATGTACCGTCTGATCGGAACAATCTTCTTTTCCAGCTGCGGAGGAATAATAGACATTTGTTGTAAGAATTTGTTCTTGTATTATAAAATAAGTTTAGCGTAATAGAGTTTTCTCTTTAATATTGAGCAGGGGCAACATAGGCGGGTTGGTAGGCGGGTTGTTGGTAAGCTGGTTTGTAGGCAGGCTGTGCGTACACAGCAGGGGCGACGTAGGCAGCGGGTTTATAGGCGGGTTGGTAGGCGGGCTTGGCATAGGTAGCGGGCGCATAAGCCTTGTAATCACCGGAGTACTGGACATCAGCAACATAGCCGCTGTAGCCATCGACGTAGTAGTTGACAGTCTACGAAAAGAGGCCGATTGTTCATAAAAACAGTTCAAATCAAGCCGGAAAATGTTACCTGGCGACGACCATCGGGGAGATCGACGAAGTAAGATCCCTTGGTGTTGTCACCGTTGCGGGCTTCTTGTTGGCCCATGTTCACGTAGCTGTAGTCATCCTTGACGGCCCAGTCGTAGTTGTAGTATGCTGGGGCATAGGCCTCTTTGTAGGAAGGACCGTAGGCCGGGGCGGCATAGGTTTGCTTGTTGTACACATCAACCGCGGAGGCAGCCGCGACGAAAGCGAGGACCAAGAAGACCTTTTTAAGATGAAATACAACATTTAGCCTTTACGTTCTTAGTCGTTAGTTACTATCTTTAAATTCACTCTTACCTTCATGTTTGGGTTTGAAAGGATTTTCTTTGCTTGAAAGTTGCTTGCTGGGTGAAGCTAGAAGCTGGAGTGATGATATTTTCGGACTGGACCTTCCATTTTATACTCTCAGGGAACGAAAATTGCTTCACACTCTTCAGTCAAGGAGCTAACCACACCCTCGATATCTTACCTCCACTGTACCGTGAAAATGCTTGTGTTAGGCTTGACCCTAGAACTGGAGCGACGGGAGGCTTGGCCGGTAAACAGCGCCTTAGTCAACTTATTCGAACGTCGTCCGACCAATGCTTTGTCGTAGTGAAAGTGAAATTTTCTTCTCGCGATTCCGTACCGGTTTTCAGAATCCTTAAAAATAGTGTAGTTTAGCGGGGGTATATCATTATTCTGAGTGACTATCCTTGTGTTTTTTCGTCATTTTCTATGCACGTTCAGCCCGAAAGATTCAAAAGGGAAAGTAATTCCAAATTTAACATAAAACTAAGGCAGCGCTCATTGCATAAATTCAACGCCCTGATTTGAAAAGAGTATTTTTTATTCCTAATCTATTAATTAAACTATGCTTTATAACCTTGTAGTTTTTTTTTTAGTAGAATCTTTTTTGTAGTAAAGTATAGGCAGATAGGTACCGTGTTGTTTAATTCAACGCTCAAAGCTAAAGATAAGATCGTTAGAGGTATAGGACGAATGATGATCCAGAAGCAAGGACGTTTCGGTATTGACCGACCGCAGAAGGCCAGCTAAACTTGAAATGTAGCAAGGTCGTCTAACTGAAAGGAAAAATGAAAATGTGAAGGAACGTTCTCCCAAGTATTTCGCTCTAGTTCGGAAATCGGATAAACATACGGGTACAGAAACTGGTTCTAAGCATTCCTTCCACTCAAGCAAGTTGTCAAATGTATCATAACCGTTCAAGTGAACTAATTTCAGATAACACTCATCCTGATTCTAATATTCTTTACTTATACGAATCCTCCAATACGTATACTTAAGTACTGCAATGCAAAACGTAACTCCTCCAACGCAATGAACATAAGTACTCATGAAATGTACATAAGTACGACACATGGAATTTAAGATGAAGGACAGGAATTTTCTTGATAGGATTTTGGTACTATCAGCAGTAAATTCAACGGATTGGAAAGAGACCTTTCGAACTACTTTTTGTTGGGAAGTAAAGAAGTAATTGACAAGATATTGTTCTGTTTTTTAGTGTATTTATATAATATAGAATCCAAAAATCAAAGCTCATAGAGCGCATATCTTTCTCTTAATATTTGGTAGGGGCAACATAGGCGGGCTGTTGGTAAGCGGGTTGTGCGTACGTAACGGGGGCAACGTAGGCAGCGGGTTTGTAGGCTGGTTGGTAGGCGGGCTTGGCATAGGTAGCGGGAGCGTACGCCTTGTAGTCACCGGAGTACTGGACATCAGCAACATAGCCGCTGTAGCCATCGACGTAGTAGTTGACAGTCTACGAAAAGAGGCCGATTGTTAATAAAAAATAGTTAAAATCAAGCCGGAAAAATGTTACCTGGCGACGACCATCGGGAAGATCGACGAAGTAAGATCCCTTGGTGTTGTCACCATTGCGGGCTTCTTGCTGGCCCATGTTCACGTAGCTGTAGTCATCCTTGACGGCCCAGTCGTAGTTGTAGTATGCTGGGGCATAGGCCTCTTTGTAGGAAGGACCATAGGCCGGGGCGGCATAGGTTTGCTTGTTGTACACATCAACGGCGGAGGCCGCTGCGACAAAAGCGAGGACCAAGAAGACCTTTTTAGGATGAAATACAATAATTAGCCTTTACCTTCTTAGTCGTTTGTACCTAGATTTAAAGTCAATTACCTTCATGTTTGGGTTTGAAAGGATTTTCTTTGCTTGAAAGTTGCTTGCTGGGTGAAGCTAGAAGCTCAAGTGTGATAGTTTCAGACTGGACCTTCCGTTTTTATAGGAAGGGGAAAGGGTCTCGGTGACATTCGCTCCATAGCACTTAAGGTTTCACAACATAACCACACCCGGTTTTCTAATTTTTATTTGGAGCGCTTAAAGGATATCGCGAATATCACGTTTTTTCTCCCGTCTTGAGCTAGTATGACTTCATACAACACTTCCGTTGTCGTCTGGAACAAGCTACCAGCGGAAGTGATCCCAGTGTACCCTCAGTACAATTCCTTCAAGGGGAAGTACTATCGGTTTTTGACGGCTGGAACAAGGAGTACTGGACGTGATGATGATTACCGGGACATCATCATCATTAGTGGATTATCATCCACTGCGAAGGTGCCGTGAATTTAGTTTAAAAAAAATTGCAAGAGTTGAAAATAAGATTCTGATTTGAGATGATTTCGTTTCATATCTTCATATTGTTTCGGATTTTCTTAATGAAACTGTATCATTCATATAATTCGTATCAATTTGTATCAGTCTCATAATCGAGCTTCCGGTTTTGTTAAGTCGAATTTCTCTTTAATAAGTCTTAGAATCATTTCGCGGTTTAATGAATCCACATCCTTCTTTCTGCTGATAGCAAATGCTTACGCGTATGCTTGTGCTTAAGCATGTAATAATTGTAAGAAAGTTCAAGACTCGAAATTAATTACAATAATCTAACTAAACGGAATTTGTATAACGAATGAAGTCTTCACACCGGGTTCATTTCTTTGAGCACTTGGTACAGTTTATCATAATCGTAAACGGCCTTTTTTCTTTTTTTTTGGAAATTTCAGTAATAAATTTCTGCATTTATTTAGCTAAGTATGAAAAATTATCACAATTTTTACAATTTTTTGGTTTAAACAAAACAGTCCATCTTGGTATATATAGGTAGATAATACAAGTTTCCAAGTTTCACCCAACATACTAATACGAATATGTTGTAAACTTAAACTCGATTGGTTTTACAGCCAAATATCGCCTACAGTCTTATTGCCATGGACGACATTGGTTGCAAAGGGTGCCTAAAGAAATGATACAATTTTTGGGTTCAAATTTCATTCCGAAAACGTTTCAACTCGTTTATACCTTCTATCTGTTGCCGCGGACATTAGTAGTCGCCGGTTGAGGACTGTAGGTTCCTTCCAAGCCGTCCAAGATACTTCTAAGAAAGATCTTAGCAAATTCGACGACCGGATTGCCCGGTGGGAAGATAGGGTTGCCCTCGGCGTTTGCTGTGGAAGCAACGGCTAGGATCAAAAGAACCAAGAGGAGGACCTATAAAACAAAATTAGATTTCAACCTTTTGAAAGTACTTCGTTACCTTCATTGTTCAAGGAATTGGTGGGCTTCTGTGTTTTGAAGTTTACTTGGATGGAAGCTGGAAACTGTTGTGTGATTCTTAGTTGGATGTGGTGGAGCTTTTATACAGGATGGTTGGGTTAGAATTTGCAAAATTCCCCGCTCGTTAGCACGCTTGGTTAGTTTTCTCTCTTTTTTCATATAGCTCTGTTTCTTTGTTTCGGATCGATCTAATACTCGGCAAGTTTCCAACTACGCTTTTGGATTTTAATAATTCTATAGCAGTTTTTAATGTTAATTAAATCTAATATTTTTCTTTAATTCACTTTGACTCGTGATGAAGTTTAGACAGTTGTGCAGATTTTATTTTCTAATATCCATTAAAGCTAATATTTTCTTTAGGTTTTACTTTGGAAATTTTGGAAGTTTGTACGTTTTTAAAGTTAATAGAAGCTGTTGTGTGATCTTAGATAAATGAGATGGGCTTTTATCCAGGATGTATATCCTACAACATGTTTAGGTGTGTTGGAAAAGTTGTCAAACTACCTGTGAAGAGTTGTACTGCAAAAAGCATGTAGGATGGGTTAGAATGTGCAAAATTCCCCGCTCATATTTAGATTAACACGTTTGGTTAGTTTTCTCTTTTTTTTCATATAGCTCTATTTCTTTGTTTCTGATCAATTTAATACTCGGCAAGTTTCCAACTACACTTTCGAATTGTAATAATTTTATAGCAGTTTTTAATGTTAATTAAATCTAATATTTTTCTTTAATTCACTTTGACTCGTGATGAAGCTTAGACAGTTGTGCAATATTTTATTTTCTAATATCCATTAAAGCTAATATTTTCTTTAGTTTTTACTTTTTAAACTTTAGAAGTTTAGGTTGTACTGCAAAAATCATGTAGGGTGGGTTAGAATGTGCAAGAATCCCCTCTCATATGTGGTTCTTTTTTTTAACATAACTTGATCTGGTAGAGCGGAAGACTTGCCAAAGTATTGGTCTTAATTTTAGTGTCCTGGTTCTATTTATTTTTTTCAGATCGATCTAACACTCGAGAAGATTCCAATTACAAATTGTAGGTATAATAATTCTGTAGCAATTTTTAATGCTAACTAGATCAACAATTTCATTCGTTTTTACTTTTGAAGCTTCGGAAGTTTTGTACAATGCTTCGTTTCGTTCTTTTGATTGATTAAATAAGTAAAATTAAAGTAAGGGTGCAGTAGAGAGTGAAAAACAAATAGTGTATTTAAAATCCGTACAGCACAGGTATTTGCAGTCAGACAGAAAAGCAACCCCGTCGAATCCTGGGAATGCTGCGGACAGTAGAAATGACCAGTTGAGGACTGCCTGGACGAATGATTTCGTTAAGCTCCATTTCTGTAGGCATTGTTGCTTTCTTGGGATTCCAAAGATTCTTAGCTTCGTGCGTGCATATTGAGAACAAGTTGCGGAAAATAGTCAGAAATCCTATCATAATTATCCCGCGGAGGGCACGGAGGATTGTCACGACCCCCACAGTTACGATTACGATCACTGTCCGAATTACTTGCGGAAGCTACGGCTACCAACAATAGCACCAAGAGGAGGACCTATAGAACAAAATTAGATTCCAAGCTTTCGCTTCAAGCTTGAAAGTACTTCGTTACCTTCATTGTTCAAGGAATAGGTGGGCTTCTTGTGTTTGAGGTTTACATGGATGGAAGTTGGAAAATGTTGTGTGATTCTTAGTTGGATGTGTTGGAGCTTTTATACGGGATGGTTCGGTTCGAATGGTCAAAAATCCCCGCTCGTATTTAGTTTTTTTTAGTCTGGTAAAGTGGAAAACCTTGATTTTTCCTTCTGGTTAATTGTACCAGTCCATTGTTAGTTGTTCTGGTTAATTGTTCCACATCGATCTAATACTCGACAATATTATAATTATATTTTATTGTTATACTATTTCTATAGTTATTTCTGACATTTTTCTAATATTTTCTTTCATTCATTTGTACTTTCGAAGCTTCGAAAGTTTGGTACATTTTTTCACCTAACTAAATCCAATGTTTTTCTTTAATTCTCCTTTAGTTTTGAAGACTCGGAGTTTTGGTAAGTTTTATAGTTGAATTACAATGCTTTGTGTTTAATGCTTCATTTTTTAGATTAATTAAATAAGTACAATTAGAGGAACGGTGCAGTAGATAATGATGCAAAAATCTTGTATTTCCGAATCCATATAGCACAGGAATTTACAGTCAGAGATGCAAAACATTGTTCAAGTTTTCAACATAAGTTGATCTGGAAGAGTGGAAGACCTTGGATGCCAAGGAAGTCAAGTAGTATGAGCTAATGAGGTACTATATGAAATTGAATGAAAGTACTGGATGTATTGGGGTAATCCAACTTAGGGCACAGGTAGTACATTTCTGAATTCAACCCATATCTAATAGAACAAACATTTGCAGTAAATCTTATAAAGTGTATATAAGATTAAAATTTCAATATTCTACACCTTTATTTTTTTTGCTCGAAATCTTAAGAAAATCTAGTAAATTCGTCGTTGCCAAGATTGAATGACAGAAGTTTTATTGTAAATAATTGTGGAATGGGAAAATTGGGATGAAATTTCACTTTACAAAATAGTAGCAATACTTAGAGCTTGTGAATAGTGTATTGCGGTTTTTTGATACTATACAATGTGTTAGTGGAACAGATCAAAGGAAGCAGAATTACGAAGCATACTTTGCAGACAGAAGAGACGTACTAGAGTTAGGAAAACCTAAGAAACAGGAAAGTTTGGAAATTATAATTAGTTCTTCGTCTAATAGATGGCGCTATAGCTTCTTACTTGAGAATCCCTTATTGTTGGATCCGCGGTTCATTATTGGTTGAAAGTTCACTTTACTTCGGACGACAACACCAAGGGTATTGGCAGGGACAAGCGATCTCTGAGTCATGGTCCCCTTGGTTGAAGAAGCTGTCCACTCCTTGGAATTCATTGTTGACGTCCCTGGCTTCTCTGTTCAACAAGTCCATTGCGGAAGCAGCGGCTACCAATACGAAAACCAAGAAGAGTAGGACCTATACAATAACGTATTAAACGTTGTATTAAGCGTTGCTTAAGTTTAAAAGCAAATAGAAACGCTTACCTTCATTGTTGAGGAAGTGGGGATATTTCGGCCTTTCGCTGAGTGCTGTAGAGGAAGCAGGAAGAAGCTGTTGTGTGTTGTGATGGTTTGGGACCGAGATGCGAGGGTATTTATACGGGCTGGTTGGATGGGTTGATTTGGGGAAATTCCCCGCACGTCTAACAAGTAACTGCTTACAATACCAGGCTAAAATAATCTTGGGTTTCCCTAGAATAATTGTTTGTTCATGGAACTGTTTCTAACGTACGTTTCTTAGATTTGCATTGGGCTTTTTGTGTTATGTACATGAAGGCTATCTAAAATTTCGTTGTTGCCTGGGGTACGCTTCGGTTCATGGGGTACGCTTCCTTCCAATCGGAATGGCGCGTCAACGCAATAATGAAATACGAAGAGTTAGCCTGTACGGAAGGATTCCACTATACCCGGCAACTCGGATCACAATTGCCGTCTTAGTCTTTAATTTGAACTCGGTGCTTTTTGTTACTGAATGGGATAGTACTTTTGTTTTAGCCTATAAAGATATTGTACATTTACAAGAAAATGGTAATAATAACTATAAAACAGAATTCGAAGGCAATTCATTGTTAAATGTTTAAGGTGTTTACAAATAAAACATGATACACGGCATTAGAATTAGAAAGTCACAGTACTACGTTTCAGTATATTTTCTGTAAATCTAAAATTTTTTGGTTTGGCAAAATTCAGTTTTTATAAGCTGAGTAAAAGTTGAAGGCCTAGATTTCATATTAATTAATTCATGACATGAACGGATTCCAAAAAGAAAAAAAGGATACAAGTTCCAAGAAAGCAATTGTTCCTGTAGCATTTTGACGTAAGGATCTGGAACATACGTTTCGGGGCAAAAACTGGATCTTACAACCGAACTGTCCCTCTTGGGGTTTTTCCGATCATACGTTCTTCTCATCATAATAAAACAATATTCGTCCTAACTGCATTAGGTGGGAAAAATAGTGTCCGATTATAAACCGGTTTGGTCTAATCCAGTATCCTGTTTTGGGCGCTTTGAAGTGGGTGAGGAGGAAGGATTTAGAAATATTTGTCAATTCGAAAATCTGTTGATTTATTGACGAGATTTTCAAGTATTTCATTTTGGAGTCAAAGACAATTTTGCCGTACATAGATTGTTATAAACCAATCCCGGGCCTTGTGTAAGAATGTAGAAAAGGAAAAGTTTCTGAAAAGTGCAAGTTGTCACCACAGTCTTGCTGTAGTAAAACCCAATCAAGTCGTCAAACATTCGGAACAAGTTTTCTCGAAAAGTTTGGCAAAAACTTGTTACGTCAGATTTGAAAGCAATCTAAATCAAAAGTTTTATTTTTTTAGCAGCTAGTGCACAAGGAAAGGACGTATTTTTTAGGCAGCGTATTTCACATCGTTGCAAACTTCATTTAGTAGTGTCCTGTTAGTAATGTATTATTCATGTAAAATGTATTATTCATGTATTATTCATGTAGTAAAACTATTCATGGTCCTGCACTAGCTGTTAGTATGCTCGAGCTTACGGCCAAAGAAGTATTTCACGGAAATGTGCTGGTTCTAAGAAAAAGTTGTTCAGGAATTCCCCATGCAATCCAAATCTTAAGATATGAAAAAAATCTAAGTAGATTTTTTAGTTAATAAGATGGTAAACTGCGGAATAGGAAAATTGAGATGAAATTTCACTTGTAAAACATAAAAGCAATATGTGAAACTTGTGAATGATACAATTGTATTGCGATTTTTCTATACGACACAATGTGTAATGGAACAGATCAAAGGAAGCGAGAGTGCAAAGCACTTTACAGCTAGAATTGCCATAAGATAATTAGGAAATGATGTGATTGTAAGAAAACACGAAACTTTTCAAATTATTCGGCTATAGTGTGGCATGGTCGCATATTCTTACGGTCGCATATTGGCACAGGCCCAGTTGTATATTTGCAACAAAAATATGGATTGATGCCGCAGCTACAAGGTTTGCCTTGTAACGCCCCTGGGAATTCATCCTTGAGGTCTTTGGATTGTCCCAAGCTCATTGTGGAAGCAGCGGCTACCAGTACGAAAACCAGGAAGAGTAGGACCTATACCATAACGTACTAAACATTGTATTAAGTGTTGCTTAAGTTTGTTAGCAAATAGAAACGCTTACCTTCATTGTTGAGGAAATAGGAATATTTCTACCTTTTGCTGACTGCTGTAGAGGAAGCAGGAAGAAACTGTGGTTTGTGATGGTTAGGGAACGAGAGGCGAGGGTATTTATACGGGCTGGTTGGATGGGTTGATTTGGGAAAATTCCCCGCGTTAGAGCAGTTTCTACTGGTTAAAGTAAAATAAAGAAAAAACTTGACCTCCACCTATACCGCGAACTAAGGTATACGGGAAACTTTTTGAACTTTTAACTACATGATGGTCAAAAATCTCATAAATTTGTGGTTGCCAAGATGTAATTTTATAAACTTCATTGTAAATAATTGCAGAATCGGAAAATTGGAATGGAATTTCACTGCTAAAACATAATTGCAATATGTGAAACTTGTGAATGATACAATAAGATAATTAGGAAATGATGTGATGGTAAAAAAATACACGAAACTTTTCAAATTAATCGGCTCTATTGTTGCACGGTCGCTTAGTCATAAAGTCGCATAATTTGAAAGGCCCAGGTTTATAGCTGCAACAATAATAGGGATTGGTGCCGCAATTACAAGTTTTTTCAAGGTTCTCCCCTTGGAATTCATCATTGAGGTCTCTGGCTTGTCTATTCAAGTTCATTGCGGAAGCAGCGGCTCACAGTACGAAAACCAAGAAGAGTAGGACCTATACCATAACGTGTTAAACGTTGTATTAAGCGTTGCTTAAGTTTAAAAGCAAATAGAAACCCTTACCTTCATTGTTGAGGAAATAGAAATTTTCTACCTTTTGCTGACTGCTGTAAAGGAAGCAGGAAGAAGCTGTTGTGTTGTGATGGTTTGGGAACCGAGATGTGACTGTATTTATACGGGCTAGTTGGATGGATTGATTTGGGAAAATTCCCCGCTCTTGTTGCAGTTTCTACTGTTTAAAGTAAATTAAAGGAAAACTTGACTTTCACCTATACCGCCAACTAAGGTATAAGGGAAAGTTGTTGAACAGTTTGTTGTAGTCTACTAAAGCGACTGCATTAAAAAGGATTCTGCACGAACTGCACGTAAAAAAAAGAAATAACGGATCGGGTTTTCATAGAGGAATTGCAAGCGGTTATTATTAATAAATAGTGGATTTAAAATTCTTACAGTTCAAGTATTTCCAGTCAGGGAGAGGTAAGGCATTGTTCAAGTTGTTCTTTTAATATTGGGGGGACTTGTAGGAGGGTTGGTAGGCGGGCTTGGCGTAGGTACTGGGAGCATACGCTTGCTTGGATTCGCCGGAGTGTTGAACTTCAACAACATAGCCACTGTAGCCATCAACGTAGTACAGTGGAACCTCTCATAACGAGTAATTCGCATAACGAGCAAAAAAACATGTGAAAAAATTGCTCCCTTAACGAGCTACATTTCGCATAACGAGTGACGCAGAAAGGGAAGTCACGTAACGTATGAGTCACTTGTGAGCCGGGACTCATCAGTTTCACATAACAAGCAAGATTCTGGAACGAATTATGCTCGTTAAGAGAGGTTCCACTGTAGTTGACGACCTAAACAGATGACAGATGGATTTAGTTACTAAATAAAATCAAAGAGGTCGAAGTTGGGGTAAGATAAGTGTCTTAACTGGCGACGACCATCAGGAAGTACGACGTTGTAAGATCCCTTGGTGTTGTCACCGTTGCGTGTCTTTTGGTGGCCCATGTCTACGTAGTAGTCATCCTTGACTTGCCAGTCGAAGTGGTAGATGGCGGGAGCGTAGGATTCTTTGTAGCCTTGGCTGGAATACGAGGGCGTGTTGTATTGCTTGTTGTTGTTGTACTGGACGTTGACTGCGGAGGCTGCGGCGACCAAGGTACCTTTTACAAGGGTACCAAGCGAACCAAGCGACCAAGGTACCAAGAGAACGTTTTCAGGACGCAAAAGCGAAAGTGTTAGTTTACATTTTGTTCCGGTTTCTTTTAATTTAGTCGATGGATGGCGTACCTTCATGTTTGATAGAGAGCAGTTTGCTCTGCTTTCAGTGCTTACTGGATGAAGCTTAGAAGCTGTTGTGTGATTACTAGGGATCACACGTTTAGTATTTATAGTCTGAGTGCCGGATTGATTTGCTGTAGAGTTCAGTAAAGAGAGAAGGGTTTTGGGCGCTGTGTTACTTGTAATTGAGGTACTACTTTTCAACCGGTAGTTTGTCAACTTTGACACTACACCCATTTCTGTATGAAGTTGTGTCTTTCGCCTACCTGACAGCACCAATGCCCCTGATTACATCACATTCCAGTTTAGGAGCTGTTATAAAATCGTTGTACTAAAAAGCTAGTTTTTCTTCATAAATGCTACTGATTGTCTGACAACATCAAGGGATCTAACAATGTTGTACTTCCTGACGGTCGTCGTCAGGTAAAACACTTATCTTACCCCAACTTCGACCTCTTTGATTGTATTTAGTAACTAACTCCATCTGGCATCTGTTTAGGTCCTCTTGCAATTCCTCCCAATATTAAAAGACAACTTGAACAATGTTTTGCATCTCTCTGACTGTAAATCCCTGTGCTATATGGTTTCGGAAATACAAGATTTATTTGATACAAGATTTTATAAAGTTTTATTTCTAAATACCTTAAACATTTAAACAACGAATTGCCTGAATTCTGTTTTATAGTTATTATTACCATTTTATGGTAAATGTAAACATCTTTATAGGCTAAAAAAGGTACTATCCCATTCAGTAACAAAAAGCACCGAGTTCAAATTAAAGACTAAGACGGCAATTGTAATCCGAGTTGCCGAGTGTAGTGGAATCCTCCCGTACAGGCTAACTCTTCGTTTTTTCATTATTGCGTTGACGCGCCATTCCGTTAGGAAGAAAGCGTACCCCGTGAACCGAAGCGTACCCCAGGCAACAACGAAATTTTAGATAGCCTTCATGTACATAACACAAAAAGCCCAATGAAAATCTAAGAAACGTACGTTAGAAACAGTTCCAAGAACAAACAATTATTCTAGGGAAACCCAAGATTATTTTAGCCTGGTATTGTAAGCAGTTACTTGTTAGACGTGCGGGGAATTTCCCCAAATCAACCCATCCAACCAGCCCGTATAAATACCCTCGCATCTCGGTCCCTAACCATCATAACACACAATAGCTTCTTCCTGCTTCCTCTACAGCACTCAGCAAAAGGCCGAAATATCCCTACTTCCTCAACAATGAAGGTAAGCGTTTCTATTTGCTTTTAAACTTAAGCAACGCTTAATACAACGTTTAATACGTTATGATATAGGTCCTACTCTTCTTGGTTTTCGTATTGGTAGCCGCTGCTTCCGCAATGGACTTGTTGAACAGAGAAGCCAGGGACGTCAACAATGAATTCCAAGGAGTGGACAGCTTCTTCAACCAAGGGGACCATGACTCAGAGATCGCTTGTCCCTGCCAATACCCTTGGTGTTGTCGTCCGAAGTAAAGTGAACTTTCAACCAATAATGAACCGCGGATCCAACGATAAGGGATTCCCAAGTAAGAAGCTATAGACGAATCTATTAGACGAAGAACTCATTATAATTTCCAAACTTTCCTGTTTCTTAGGTTTTCCTAACTCTAGTACGTCTCTTCTGTCTGCAAAGTATGCTTCGTAATTCTGCTTCCTTTGATCTGTTCCACTAACACATTGAATAGTATCAAAAAACCGCAATACGCTATTCACAAGCTCTAAGTATTGCTACTATTTTGTAAAGTGAAATTTCATCCCAATTTTCCCATTCCGCAACTATTTACAATAAAACTTCTGTCATTCTATCTTGGCAACGACGAATTTACTAGATTTTCTTAAGATTTCGAAAAAAATAAATAAAAGTGTAGAAGATTGAAATTTTAATCTTCTATACACTTTATAGGATTTACTGCAAATGTTTGTTCTATTAGATATGGGTTGAATTCAGAAATGTACTACCTGTGCCCTCAGTTGGATTACCCCAATACATCCAGTACTTTCATTCAATTTCATATAGTACCTCATTAGCTCATACTACTTGACTTCCTTGGCATCCAAGGTCTTCCACTCTTCCAGATCAACTTATGTTGAAAACTTGAACAATGTTTTGCATCTCTGACTGTAAATTCCTGTGCTATATGGATTCGGAAATACAAGATTTATTTATCATTATCTACTGCACCGTTCCTCCAATTTTACTTATTTAATTAATCTAAAAAATGAGGTATTAAACACAAAGCATTGCAATTCAACTATAAAACTTACCAAACCTCCGAAGCTTCAAAAGTAAAGGAGAATTAAAGAAAAACATTGGATTTAATTACTATTCGGTGAAAAAATGTACCAAACTTTCGAAGCTTCGAAAGTACGAATGAATGAAAGAAAATATTAGAAAAATGTCAGAAATAGCAATAGAAATAGTCTAACAATAAAGTATAATTGTAATATTGTCGAGTATTAGATCGATGTGGAACAATTAACCAGAACAACTAACAATGGGCTGGTACAATTAACCAGAAGGAAAAATCAAGATTTTCCACTTTACCAGACTAAAAAAGCTAAATACGAGCGGGGATTTTTGACCATTCGAACCCAACCATCCTGTATAAAAGTTCCAACACATCCAACTAAGAATCACACAACATTTTCCAACTTCCATCCAAGTAAACCTCAAACCACAGAAGCTCACCTATTCCTTGAAAAATGAAGCTAAAGAATTACTTTCAAGCTTGAAGCGAAAGCTTGGAATCTAATTTTGTTTTATAGGTCCTCCTCTTGGTGCTATTGTTCGTAGCCGTAACTTCCGCGTGTAATTCGGATAGTGATCGTAATCGTAACTGTGGGGGTCGTGACAATCCTCCGTGCCCTCCGCGGGATAATGATAATTATCCACGACGTGAACCCCCGTTCTATAAACGAAGCTTAGAATCTTTGGAACCCCAAGAAAGCAACAATGCCTACAGAAATGGAGCTTAACGAAATCATTCGTCCTGGTACTCATCAACTGGTCATTACTAGTGTCCGCAGCATTCCCAGGATTCGACGGGGTTGCTTTTCTCTCTGACTGCAAATACCTGTGCTGTATGGATTTTAAATACACTATTTATTTTCACTATCTACTGCACCCTTCGTTTAATTTTACTTATTTAATCAATGAAAAGAACGAAGCGAAGCATTGTACTTCAAAACGTACAAACAAAACAAAAACGTACAAACAAACAAACAAAACAAACAAACAAAACAAACAAACAAAACGTACAAACAAACGTACAAAACGTATATTGTACTTGTACTTCAAAACGTACAAACTTCCGAAGCTTCAAAAGTAAAAACGAATGAAATGGTTGATCTAGTTAACATTAAAAATTGCTACAGAATTATTATAACTACGATTTGTAATTGTAATCTTCTCGACTGTTTGATCAATCAGAAAAAATAAATAGAATTAGGACACTGAAAATCAGGCCGATACTTTCACAAATAGCGACGAATTTCCCTCTTCCAGATCAACTTATGTTACAAATAACTACAAATGATCCGTGATTTTTGCACATTCTAACCCAACGAACATGATTTTTGCAGAACAACCTAAACTTCCAAAGTTTCCAAAGTAAAAACTAAAGAAAATATTAGCTTAATGGATATTAGAAAATTAAAAATTGGACAACTGTCTAAGCTTCATCACGAATAAAAGTGAATTAAAGAAAAATATTGGATTTAATTAACAGTAAAAATTGCTATAGAATTATTAAAATGTGTAGTTGGAAACTTGCCAGGTACTAGATCGATCTGAAACAAAGAAACAGAGCTATACTAAAAAAAAAGAGAAAACTAACCAAACGTGCTAACCTAAATTCGAGCGGGGATTTCTGACCATTTAAACGCAACGATCCTGTATAAAAGCTCCATCTCATACAACTAAAGATCACACAACAGCTTCCAACTTGCATCCAAGTAAACTTGAAAACACAGAAGCTCACCTATTCCTTAAACCATGAAGGTAAAGAATTACTTTCAAGTTTGAAACGAATGCTAGGAATCTAATTTTGTTTTGTAGGTCTTCATCTTGGTGCTATTGTTCGTAGCCGTAGCTTCCGCATGTAATTCGGATAGTGACCGTAAGTGTGGGGGTCGTGACAATCCTCCGTGCCCTCCGCGGGATAATAATGATAGGATTGCTGACTATTATGCACGACGTGATCACCCTCTCCGAGCACGAAGCGTAGAATCTTTGGAACCCCAAGAAAGCAATAACAATGCCTACAGAAATGGAGCTTAACGAAATCATTCGTCCAGGCAGTCCTCCACTAGTCATTACTACTGTCCGCAGCATTCCCAGGATTCAACAGCTACAGCGGCTATGTTGCTGAGGTTCAGCACTCTGGTGAATACAAGCAGGCCGATGTTCCCAACACGTACGCCAAGGCTGCCTACCAACCCTCTAACAAGTCCTCCCAATATTAAAAGAAAAACGTGAACACTGTTTTACCTCTCTCTGACTGCAAATACTTGTGCTGTATGTGGCGTATGGATTATTGTAGCTGTATGGATTTCCTAAATACACTATTTATGTATCCTTACTTACTGCATCCTTCCTATAATTTTACTTATTTACTTACTATAATAATCTTGATCAATATGTCTTTAAATACAGCTTGTATTAATATTGTAATTATTATAATTTAGTATAAAAAAATCTAATTTGACTTGTTTAATAAAGCTAAAGAACCAAGAATTACATACAAAGTATGAATCTTTAACGGTAAAATCTAAAAAAATTGCAAAGCTTCAAAAGTAAAATCAATGAAAGAAAAAATACTTTTTAATTAATATTAGGGGAAAAAACATACGAAACTTTCCAAGATTCATAAGGAAGAATGAACAAAAAAAAAACACGATTTAATTAACATTAAAAATTGCTATAGAATTATGATAACTACAATTCATAATTGTAATCTTCTCGAGTGTTAGATCGATCTGAAAGAATTAAATTGAACTAGGAAACTGAAAATCAACCCGATACTTTCACAAAAAGCAAGGAATTTCACTCTACCCGGATCTAGTTCTGTGAAAAAAAAACTCGCTACGAACTCTCTCTACAAACGGGAAATTTTGACCATCCGAACGCAATAACCAACCTATATAAAAAAGCGCCAGCTCAAACAAGT
The DNA here is from genome assembly GCA_023053545.1 of Lepidurus packardi. NCBI lineage: Eukaryota > Metazoa > Arthropoda > Branchiopoda > Notostraca > Triopsidae > Lepidurus > Lepidurus packardi. The sequence goes on from JAKZAN010000002.1 coordinate 12,904,571, forward strand.
AAGAACCACACAACAGCTTCCAACTCCCATCAAAGTAAACTTGTAAACAAAGAAGACGACATATTCCTTTAACAATGAAGGTAAAGAAATACTTTCAAAATGGAAGCAACTTGACAAATTTGACAGAACTTGTTGGTCTCTTTGGAAGAGCTTCTAGGGGCAACAATGAAATCTTCGATTGCGTCGTCCAAGTACGTAACTTTAAAAGAAAGTGAAACCTTTGGAGAAAACACTTAGAAAACAGTTCGAAGAACAACACACGCGGGGAAACTTCCCAAATCAACCCTACCCACCAACCCGTATAAATACGCGCGTAGCTTCTGTTCCTAACCATTACAAACCACAGCTTCTTCTGCTTCCTTGGCAGCATTCAACCACCAGCAGAACTGTCCTATTTCCTCAACAATGAAGGTAAGCGTTTGTTTCAAAGTTTAAGCCAGTCCTTAATACAAGGTTTAATAACGATGGTACAGGTCGTACTCTTCTTGGTTGTCGTGCTGGTAGTCGCTGCTTCTGCCTGGCCCACGTTGCACAGACCAGCCAGGGACGTCAACAATGATTTCCAAGGAGTGGACGCCTTCTTTGACAAAGGCGAGCCTAAATTCGAGACCTTTGGAAGGATTCGCGACATAATTGAATGGTTTTATAACTTGGGTTAAATTGACTTGAAACCAGTAAGCAACAGCTATAGCCTACAACAAGGGATTCCCCGTAAGAAGCTCCATCGCATCCACTCTAATGAGAAACTTGTTGCAAATGCTAAAGTTTCCTGCTTTTTTAAGTTTTTTTTGACAGAATCATTCACAGGGCTGCCAAGTGCTTCGTACGCATGCTTCCTTCGACCACCAAAGAAAAACTGGAACATAATTGTATGATTCACAAGCTGTAAATATTGCTGTTATATTTTGAGTGAAATTTCTTCCCAATTTTCTTGTATCGCAATTAAATACAACACAATTGACGAAATTATATCTTTGCCACTACAAATTTCTTAGAATTTCTTAAAGTTTTCGAATTATGTAAACGTAATGGTAGAAAATTAGAATACTAACCTTCTATACACTTTCTAGAATTCTTTGCAAACGTTGGATTTCTACATGGGCTGGAATGGAAATGGACTAACTGCAGTATATATAGGATTATCCCGGTCAGACCGATCATTTCATTCAGTTTCATCTAATTCCGTAAGCAGCTCATATTACTGGACTACCTTGTCCTGTCTTTGTATCATGAGTATTGTCAGGGATGGCTTGGATTTCTGTTTGGTATTCAAGTCTGTGCTCAACTACCCCCTTAACTGGGAACATCGGTGTTTTATACCCTTCCCCGAGTAGTCGTTTGCCCAACGTTAAGACAACCCTTACATTTCTCAGTAAACAATTAACAAAACAACCCACAGCAAGGTCAGTGTTCGTTCCCCTATCGTTCCCTACAGGCCCCCTAACCTTGGCCTTGGTCTGTAACAGTATCACTCACTTAGAATACAGGATCTAATTCCATAATCCACCAGTTTCTTGTTGAAATTCTTGGTTATCCAACATTAAACCGGTTTCTTGCTATACGCCGTGGGAATTTTCCCAAATCAACCCATCCAACCAGCCCGTATAAATACCCTCGCATCTCGGTCCCTAACCATCATAAACCACAGCTTCTTCCTCTACAGCAGTCAGCAAAAGGCCGAAATATTCCCACTTCCTCAACAATGAAGGTAAGCGTTTCTATTTGTTATCAAACTTAAGCAACACTTAATACAATGTTTAATACGTTATGGTATAGGTCCTACTCTTCCTGGTTTTCGTACTGGTAGCCGCTGCTTCCGCAATGAACTTGTTGAATAGACACGCCAGAGACGGCAACTTTAGATGCCATGGAGTGTACCAATGCGGCGTCAATCCATATTATTGCTGCGACTATATGTGTGTGGAAGGTGAGGCAACACCCGACTACACAACTATGCGACTCTGTGACGATTATGCGGCATAATATGGAAAGTATCGTGACTTTAGGTTTTCCTAACTATCTTACGGCAATTATAGCTGTCGGCAATTATGGCAGTTACAACTGTAAAGTGCTTTGTACTCCCGCTTCTTTTGACCTGTTCCGTTACACATTGTGTCGTATAGAAAAACCGCAATACAATTGTATCATTCCCAAGTTTCCCACATTCCTTTTTTGTCTTACAAGTTGAAATTCATCCCCAATTCCCGTTCCGCAGTTTACCATCTTAGCAACGAAAATTATATTTGGATTCCTTCAACATCTTCAGATCTCTAACAAAAGGACTAGAAGTCTAAAATTCTAATTTTTAGTACACTTTCTAGAATCCACTGCCAATGTTTGTTCTATAAATGGGTTGAATTCAGAAATTTACTAATTGCATCTTATAGTGGAGAACTCCAAGTCCAATAATATGGTTTAATTTCTACTAATTCCGTTTTAGTGCAAATATTACTTGACTTCCTTGTTCTTACTTTCCTTTCTAAAGTAGAAAAATTTTTAAAAAATGGAATCTACCACAACATTACTGTTCTGAAAGAGCTCCCAAACAGGAATAGGTGTCCAAATGATGACAGACTCTTGTCAAATGTAACGAATGTAATACCAAGCCAAGTCTGCCTATACCAACCCTCTAACAAGTCTTTCCAATATTCAAAGCAAAGCTTGAACAATTTCTACATCTCTCTGATGGCATATAGTGCTCCGTGAATTTTTTTAATACACTATTTATGATCATTACTTACTCCACCCTTCCTATAAGTTTTCTTACTTAATTACTATACTTATCCTAATTATTTTTAATACGACTTCTATCCTTATTGTAACTATTCCAATTTATTATAAATAAAATCCTTATTTTCCTTTCGAACTCTGAAGTATTTACCTCACTAATGAAAGTCAGCGTGCTTGCTTCCAAACTTAACGGTAGCGTATTTACCACCACCACAATAAAAGCTACAAGCCATAATAGTACCACCACGCTAGCAATGGGGACCCAATAGTAGCAATGCAAAACTCGTGGCTCCTCCTTCCACCGTGTCACTTAGACCTGAGGCAATCCCGTCCTGTGGAATCCAAAGTCTTTAGGAAGTCAACCATGCGTTTCAACCTCCATTTACCGGGAGAGTAGCAGTACTCCGCGTTGATTGACCTGAGCCCACTCGTACTGGCATTGTTGTGCTCTTGCTGGGGATCTGACGAGTCGTTCCTTAAGGGTCAAATCACATCTGGTACTGAAACAAAATGCGAACTCAAATTATGGCTTCTTAGCGTTTTGAAAAGGTTATCTTGATGGGTACAATTACAATCCAATCACGACTGAATTCATATCCATTATAGACCTTCAACTTTCAGGCAGCTGATAAAACAATCTATATATAAAAGTTCCCTAAATTTACAGAAAATATAAATTAAATCTAGTGTTGCGGCTTTGTAATGGGAACGCCGTGTCTCATGTTTTATTTGTAAATTTTCTAGTTATTATTAAAATTTGACTGTCAGTTTAACATTTCTTTATTCAGCCAAAAAAGGTACGATCCATTTCAATCACAAAAACCCCTGAATTTCAATTAAAGGCCACGCCGGCAATTGTGATACGAGTTGCCAAGTGCCTCGCCACATGGTATAAACTTCGTTTTCCATTACTGTGTCACAGCGCTATTCCCTAATCACCAACAGCATTCCGTTTGGAAGGAACAGGTTACAAGGAATACAACTTGTTTGCCCTGGGAAGAACTTCAAGGGGAACGAAGAACGAAATATTCAATTGCATCCGAAGTACATAACAAAAAAGCAAAATGAAAACCTGAGAAACAATCTTAAGGAAGAGTGAAAATAATAAAGCAATATTCTAACCTGTTTCTTGTTATATGTGCGGGGAATACCCGCGTATCTTCTGTTCCTAACCATCAGAATAGAATATGTATATCTCATCTTCTCATCACGACCAGGATATTCTCAACCCATTTATTGGCTTTTACGACTAAGTACAACCAGTTTTTTAAGCTCACCAACCCGTTCTTTTAAAAAGTTTTGAAGGGTAAAGGTGTAAGGGTGTACTGACTCCAATTTTTCGTTAAAAACCAAATTGTGTTATCAATTTATTGCGGAGCATAGTAATGCAATTCATTAAATAACTAACTTTTTGTAGTAAATTATAATAAGGATACCAGCCGTATTTAAAAACAACATAACAAAAGATCATTACAATAGTTAAATAAGTAAAATTAGAGGAAGGGTGCAGCAGATAATGACAAATTAATAAGTGTATTTAAAAATCCATATAGCGCAGGTATTTGCAGTCATTAGAGAGGTAAAAACATTGTTCAAGTTTTTCTTTTAATATCGGAAGGATTTGCAAGAGGCTTGGCGGGGGTGGTAGCATCCGCTAACTTGTATTCACGAGTATTGAACCTCAGCATTGACGACCTTCAAACGCCCTTGACGGCCCACTTGAAGGGGTAGTTGTCAGGAGCAAAGTATTCATATTAGCCCTGGCTGGAATAGGGCGCAGTGTTGTATTGCTTGGTATTGCTTTATCAGATGTTGACTGCAGAAGCTCTGGCGAGCACGGGGAGAACTAAGAGAACCTTTCAGGACCCCAAAAATAAACCATTTTGAGTTTCGATTTCTTCACTTTAAGCTTCTGGAAATAGTATTCTTACCTTCGTGGTTGATGTAGAGTTTGTTAACCTTTCAAGGCTTACTGGATGAAGCTTAGAAGCTGTTGTAATTACTGTGTATCATACTTTTGGGTATTTAGAGTGGGTGCCTAATGGATTGCTATTGGAAGTTTAGTATGGAGGGAAAGGTTTGGGCGCTGGGTACTTGCTTTTGCGGTACAGAGGTCAACTTTTTGGTCCACTATTACGCCATACCCATTTTTTTATGAAGATGTGTCTTTTGGTACATTTGACAGCACCAACATGCCTAATAAATCCCATTCCAGTTTAGGAGCTGTTATAGAATCATTGTATTAAAAAAAGGTCTTAAACCGGTTTATACGTGGGTAATTTAGAATGTAATGGCATTGTACAGCTAATACCACATTATCCAGATGTTTAGGGATCATATTGAATCTTTAATGGCGACAAAGCAGGTTAGTAATTCCCTTTGGTAGGCCAGGTTTTGACTAGGCTCGTGATCCGTATCCGCCAAGCCGTTGTTGGCGCCATCCAATGCATAGAATGGAAGCACCAGAATTTCTGACTGGTACTTTGGCTAGTACGAAGATAAGAACTAATACGAAGTACGAAGATAAGAACCTAAATAGTAAATCTACACAATAATTTCCACTTTTCCTTCGTTTTGGGATCCGCTTTTCCTTCGTTTTCAACCAGTATCTACTGCCACCTATGAATAAGCTCAGAAAGGAGTTAGTAAGTAAGGCACGCGTTTCAGGATCAGGAGCTAAAGGCCCCACAATCCACGCCCCTTACGCTCAGAAATTTTCAATGATTGGTAAGAAAGAACAAACTGTAAATCAATTACCTTAGTCTGACTGAAATAAATTTGGATTGCGAATAAAAACGCTTCGCACCGTGTTCGTTTCCAGGAGCACTTGATACAGTTTTTCCTTAATTGTACCAGCTTTTTACCCTATTTCATTGGCCTGCATTTTACAAGTTTCAATCTTAAATTTACTTGCAAGTTTATTCATTTCTTTCATTTATTATTTGATAATCTTACAATTTGGGTTAAACTTGAAGTCCTTCTGGGTATACTATACACGTATAGTACATATTAGAAGGTTGGAAGTACCACCCGACAAAAGATTACGATTGTTTTCAAATTTAATTTCGAATCTTTCTATAGTAAAGTATTGTCTACAGTCTTGCTGCCATCGACATCATAGTTTTTAAAGAATGGCCCTACCGAAATGAGACATATTAATTTAGATTAATTTCTAGATAAGTTTGAACTAGTTTATACTTTAGTGTTTGTCGCTGGGAAGGGTAGTAATGGACGGTTGAGGACTGTCCGGGCGAAAGGTTCCAGAAGATCCCTTTCCGTAGGCATTGTTATTGCTTTCTTGGGGTTCTAAAGCGTCTAAAAAAGCATTGTTGGCGGCCCCGTCAAATTGGTAGTGTACAACGTCGGATTCGAAGATTCTGGCAGGCTTGGTAGGCTTGCTCACGACATTTCCTGCGGAAGCGGCGGCTACCAACACTAGAACCAAGATGAGCACCTATATACATATATAAAAAAGTTAGATTACCAAGTTTTGCTTCAAGTTTGAAAGTACTTCGTTACCTTCATTGTTCAAGGAATAGGTGGGCTTCTGTGTTTTCAAGTTTACTTGGATGGAAGTTGGAAGCTGTTGTGTGATCTTTAGTTGGATGTGGTGGGGCTTTTATACAGGACGGTTGGGTTCAGTTGGTACAAAAACGCCGGCTCGTATTTAGTTTTTGTTTATGTTTTTTTTTTGTGTTTTCTAGCTCGGTCTGGTAGAGTGCTGGAAGGTCTGGGTTTTCTCCAGCTTCTTCGAATCAGGAACGGGCCTGGGTTTTCTCCAGGGTTCTTCGAATCAGGAATGGGATTCTCGATCCACATATTTATCTTTGAGTTCAGCCAATTTTTTAAGCTAATACTGTATCAACCAGTTCTGGAAAAGTTTTGAAGGGGGGATGAGATCCAATACAGCTTAAAACTTCAGTAACAATCTAGCACAGAGCCTAGAAATGCAACTAGTTAAGTAAAATGAGAGAAAAGTGAAGTTTACTGTCAATTACTAGTAATGTAATGGATTAAGTAAATACAATTAGAAGATGGTCGCAGTTAGGTAATGATAAATAAATTTTGTATTTAGAATCCAGATAGCACAGATATTTGCAGTCAGGGAGAGGTAATTATTGTTCAAGTTTTTCTTTGAGTATTCGGAGAATTTGTAAGTGGGTTGGTAGGCGGGCTTGGCGTACCTGGTGATAGTTAGCTCTGCAGAAGTGCAAGCATTAATTCAAATTTTCTAGAAAAGAAAGAGATCTCGGAAATATGGCAAATAAATAGTGTATTTAATTTCAACGACGCACAAGTCACATTCAGTCCGTAAGCATTCCTTTTAAGACACGCGGTATTTAATATACGGCGGGTTTGTAAGCGGGTTGGTAGGCGGGTTTGTAGGCGGGCTTGGCATAGGTAGCGGGAGCGTACGCCTTGTAATCACCGGAGTACTGGACATCAGCAACATAGCCGCTGTAGCCATCGACAACGTAGTTGACAGTCTACGAAAAGGAGAACCATAGTTCATAAAAGTAGTTCAAATCAAGCCGAAATATGTTACCTGGCGACGACCGTCGGGAAGATCGACGAAGTAGGATCCCTTGGTGTTGTCACCGCTGCGGGCTTCTTGCTGGCCCATGTTCACGTAGGTGTAGTCATCCTTAACGGCCCAGTCGAAGTTGTAGTAAGCGGGTGCGTACGACTCCTTGTAGGTGGCGCCAGCATAGGCGGGAGCGCTGTAAGAGGGTTTGTTGTACACATTGACTGCAGAGGCAGCGGCGGCCAAAGCGAGTACCAAAAGGACCTTTAAAGATTCCATTGATATTAAGCTTATTCCCTTAACTAAATTGTATATTGGATTTATTTACATTTTAAATCAGTTTTATTAGACTGTAGAGTATACAGTATGTAAGTAATTTAATTCTTTGTTCTTTGCAATTTTTTTAATAATTTCTAAATAATACAGACTAATGTAATTATTGTAGTAACATAAAGACACTTTTTTACCTTCATGATTGTTGTGGGAGTTGGGTTGCTTGCTTGCTTGTTGAAGCTAGGAAGTTGTGTGATTTTCTGGAGTTGGACTTTCGCTATTTATAGTAAAGCGAAACTGAATCTTGCCGAGGCATTCGCTCTCCAATCACATGGTAACTTTATAAAAACCACACCCTTTTCTTGACGTGCCCCATAAGCGTATCGAAATTACTTGTTATATGTCTTTTGGACTTGACCCTTAAAAAATGGAGCAAAAAGGACCGGTTATGGTACTGAATGACGGTAGATACCCTTTTGAAAAAGGAAAAAAGTGTAACAGAGAAACCGAGAGTACATTATTCTTAGCGAAAGTGGTTTTCTTTCTCAGTTTATTGGCTATGAAGGTGTAGTACCCGTTTTCTCACAGTCTCCGAAAGCCAGTCTACCGTGGTTCGCTTACACCTTTTATGTAAGATATTAGTACCTTTCTGGGTTGTAGTTTTTAAAAAATTCTGACGGAATTTTGGGTTAGGAAAGTGATTGCAGCCATCGGTCTTAGTGGGTTTGTGTGTTTTTGCTCTACAACTGGATTTATAGCACTCAGGAGGCGTGACATAAGTCGAGTTGGTCACTTTCAATGTGTAGATATGAGTAAGTGATTCGAAAAGAGAAATCAAATGTCCTTGTCAATCACAGACCATTTTGGGGAAGGTTTAAAGCGTGGGAAGTGTTTGTTCTGCTTGCGTGCGTAGCGGATTAACGGTGCAGTAGAACAAAAAAGGTCTAGGTTGTAAATGATCCGGAAAGTTATTTCGCCTTGGTACAACGTGACCAAGTACCAAGGTGCTGTTTGTAGTTCAGTGCGATTCTTGATCGATAAAGAGGCTAGTGAGGATAATGAGATAATGATTGATAACTTTATATTTGCCTTCTGATTAAATAACTTTCTAACAGGGGTGGACAGCTTGGAGGACATTAACACATTTGATTGATATTGATATGATTCATTTAGAACCTATTTTTTATGAACCTAGTATTGTTGTCGTGAAAGCAAAGCTTTGTATGGCACGATAGCACAGGGAAGGCAGATGTAGTCTTACATAAAAATAAACGAAATTATTTTCGAAAGCTTATTGACAGAAATGTAGGTAATATCAATGCGGAGAGTATAAAAATTTTTCCTTGTATCATTTTACCTTCAGTCACTTTAAAAAGGCTATTTAATGTCTTACCTACACGAACTTAAGAAAAAATTGCGAATTTGGAAACGGTCATAACCAAGATATTATTGTAGTGTATTTTTTAAGGAAAACTTCATTCAAATCGAGTACCCGGTTATGAAGTTATCTTACTTTGCCAATTTCATGCGCAGAAACCATGCGCGTTCATATACAGCCATGCAAAGCACTGAGCGCCACCTCTCGGAAGCTTGGGTGTACCGAGCTAAGCTGTATATGCGTATAAGAGATCCGTTTTGTGTGTTTCGTTTGTTCTTTTACTTGATCATTTCATTGTTAGGTGAAAGAGATATTAAATATCCTTTAAGCAGAATCTAAGATGTTCTTTTAAGTAGTTAAATCGCTCAAATTAAGAAAAAATCAGCAAATCGAGGCTTCACGCAGTAAAGCAGTGTGTATTAATGTACCGTCTGATCGGAACAATCTTCTTTTCCAGCTTAAGCGTTATGCGGAGGAATAATAGACATTTGTTGTAAGAATTTGTTCTTGTATTATAAAATAAGTTTAGCGTAATAGAGTTTTCTCTTTAATATTGAGCAGCGGCAACATAGGCGGGTTGGTAAGCTGGTTTGTAAGCGGGCTGTGCGTACACAGCAGGGGCGACGTACGCAGCGGGTTTATAGGCGGGTTGGTAGGCGGGCTTGGCATAGGTAGCGGGAGCGTACGCCTTGTAGTCACCGGAGTACTGGACATCAGCAACATAGCCGCTGTAGCCATCGACGTAGTAGTTGACAGTCTACGAAAAGAGCCCGATTATTAATAAAAATAGTTCAAATCAAGCCGAAAAAATGTTACCTGGCGACGACCGTCGGGGAGATCGACGAAGTAAGATCCCTTGGTGTTGTCACCGTTGCGGGCTTCTTGCTGGCCCATGTTTACGTAGCTGTAGTCATCCTTGACGGCCCAGTCGTAGTTGTAGTATGCTGGGGCATAGGCCTCTTTGTAGGAAGGACCGTAGGCCGGGGCGGCATAGGTTTGCTTGTTGTACACATCAACGGCGGAGGCTGCTGCGACAAAAGCGAGGACCAAGAAGACCTTTTTAGGATGAAATACAACATTTAGCCTTTACCTTCTTAGTCGTAGTTACTTTCTTTAAAGTCACGCTTACCTTCATGTTTGGGTTTGAAAGGATTTTCTTTGCTTGAAAGTTGCTTGCTGGGTGAAGCTAGAAGCTCAAGTGTGATAGTTTCAGACTGGACCTTCCATTTTTATAGGAAGGGGAAAGGGTCTCGGTGACATTCGCTCCATAGCACTTAAGGTTTCACAACATAACCACACCCGGTTTTCTAATTTTTATTTGGAGCGCTTAAAGGATATCGCGAATATCACGTTTTTTCTCCCCGTCCTGAGCAAGTGTGACTTCATACAACGTTCCGTTGTCATCTGGAACAATCTACCAGCGGAAGTGATCCCCCATGTACCCTCAGTTCAATTCCTTCAAGGGGAAGTACCATCGGTTTTTGACGGCTTGAACCAGTAGCACTGGACATGATGATGATTACCGGGACTATCATCCACAGCGAAGGTGCCGTGAATTTAGTTAAAAAAAAAAAAATTCCAAGAGTTGAGAATAAGATTCTGATTTGAGATGATTTCGTTTCATCTCTTCGCATTGTTTCAGATTTTCTAAATCAATCTGTATCATTCATATGATTCGTATTATATCAGTCTCATAACCGAGCTTCCGGTTTCGTTAAGTCGAATTTCTCGAGTTTCTCTTTAATAAGTCTTAGAATCATTTCGCGGTTTAATGAATCCACATCCTTCCTTGTGTTGATAGCATATGCTTATGCGTATGCTTGTGCTTAAGCATGTAATAATTGTAAGAAAGTTCAAGACTCTAAATTAATTACAATAATCTGACTAACGTGAATTTATATAACGAATAAAAGTCTTCGCACCGTTCATTTCTGTGAGCACTTGATACAGTTTTTTATCTTCGTAAACGGCCTTTTAATTAATTTTTTTTTAATTTAAATTTCAATAGTAAATTTCTGCCTATTTTTACTTTATTATTGGAAAATATCACAATTTTTACAATTTTGGTTTAAACCAAACAGTCCATCTTGGTATACATATGTAGATAATACAAGTTTCCAAGTTTCACCCAACATACTAATACGAATATGTTGTAAACTTAAACTCGATTGCTTTTACAGAGAAAAATCGCCTAGTCTTATTGCCATGGACGACATTGGTTGCAAAGGGTGCCTAAAGAAATGATACAATTTTTTAGTTCAAATTTCGTTCTGAAAACGTTTCAACCGTTTATACCTTCTATCTGTTGCCGCGGACATTAGTAGTCGCCGGTTGAGGACTGTAGGTTCCTTCCAAGCCGTCCAAGATACTTCTAAGAAAGATCTTAGAAAATTCGAAGATCGGATTGCCGGGTGGGAAGATTGGTTTGCCCTCGGCGTTTACTGCGGAAGCAACGGCTACGATCAAAAGAACCAAGAGGAGGACCTATTAAACAAAATTAGATTTCAACCTTTTGAAAGTACTTCGTTACCTTCATTGTTCAAGGAATAGGTGGGCTTCTGTGTTTTCAAGTTTACTTGGATGGAAGTTGGAAGCTGTTGTGTGATCCTTAGTTGCGTGTGGTGGAGCTTTTATACAGGACGGTTGGGTTCAGTTGGTACAAAAACGCCGGCTCGTATTTAGTTTTTGTTTATGTTTTTTCTAGCTCGGTCTGGTAGAGTGCTGGAAGGCCTGGGTTTTCTCCAGCTTCTTCGAATCAGGAACGGGACTGGGTTTTCTCCAGGGTTCTTCGAATCAGGAATGGGATTCTCGATCCACGTATTCCCTTATCTTTGAGTTCAGCCAATTTTTTAAGCTAATACTGTATCAACCAGTTCTGGAAAAGTTTTGAAGGGGGGATGAGATCCAATACAGCTTCAAACTTCAGTAACAATCTAGCACAGAGCCTAGAAATGCAACTGGTTAAGTAAAATGGGAGAAAAGTGAAGTTTACTGTCAATTACTAGTAATGTAATGGATTAAGTAAATACAATTAGAAGATGGTCGCAGTTAGGTAATGATAAATAAATTTTGTATTTAGAATCCACATAGCACAGATATTTGCAGTCAGGGAGAGGTAATTATTGTTCAAGTTTTTCTTTGAGTATTCGGAGAATTTGTAAGTGGGTTGGTAGGCGGGCTTGGCGTACCTGGTGATAGTTAGCTATGCAGAAGTGCCAGCATTAATTCAAATTTTCTAGAAAAGAAAGAGATCTCGGAAATATGGCAAATAAATAGTGTATTTAGTTTCAACGACGCACAAGTCACATTCAGTCCGTAAGCATTCCTTTTAAGACACGCGGTATTTAATATACGGCGGGTTTGTAAGCGGGTTGGTAGGCGGGTTTGTAGGCGGGTTGGTAAGCGGGCTTGGCATAGGTAGCGGGAGCGTACGCCTTGTAGTCACCAGAGTACTGGACATCTATTTGTAGATGTCCAGAAGAAATGATACAATTTTTTAGTTCAAATTTCATTCTGAAAACGTTTCAACCGTTTATACCTTCTATCTGTTGCCGCGGACATTAGTAGTCGCCGGTTGAGGACTGTAGGTTCCTTCCAAGCCGTCCAAGATACTTCTAAGAAAGATCTTAGAAAATTCGAAAATCGGATTGCCGGGTGGGATGATTGGTTTGCCCTCGGCGTTTACTGTGGAAGCAACGGCTACGATCAAAAGAACCAAGAGGAGGACCTATAAAACAAAATTAGATTTCAAGATTTTGAAAGTACTTCGTTACCTTCATTGTTCAAGGAATAGGTGGGCTTCTGTGTTTTCAAGTTTACTTGGATGGAAGCTGGAAGCTGTTGTGTGATCCTTAGTTGGATGAGCTGGCGCTTTTATACAGGATGGTTGGGTTAGAATGTGCAAAATTCCCCGCTCGCATTCATGTTAGCTGTTTCTTTGTTTCGGATCTATCTAATATTCGGCAAGTTTCCAACTACACTTTCGAATTTTAATATTTCTATAGGAATTTTCAATGTTAATTAAATCTAATATTTTTCTTTAGTTCACTTTTACTCGTGATGAAGCTTAGACAGTTGTGCAATTTTTTATTTTCTAATATCCATTGAAGCTTATTTGAGCTGGCGCTTTTATACAGGATGGTCAAAACTCCCGGCTCATGTAGTTCTTTGTATTATAGCTTGTTCCGGTAGACCTTGATTTTTGGAAGACCTTGATTTTTACTAAGCACTGGTATTATTATTCACGGTCAGATTTCTGTTTAATTATTTCAGATCGATCTAATACTCGAGAAGGTTACATAATTACACTTTATAGTTATAATTATTCCATTGCAATTTTGAATGTTATTTAAATCTAATCTAAATTTTGTCTTTAACTGGCTTTTACTCGTGAAGCTTCGGAAGTTATCTATTTCTTTTATTTTCTAATATCGGTTAAAGCTAACATTTTTCATTAATTCATTGTTAACTTTTTCAAGCTTCGGAAGTTTTTTACGTTTTTACAGTTTATAGATATTGAACATTACAATTTGTTGTAACGGCAAGTTAGAAGCTTAATATGTATGAGTATGACACAAACCGTCACAAATTGAAAGAAAATCTAAGAAAAATGGGAGATTTGAGAGATTGGAAGATTTAAGCAAAAAAAAACTTTCTTTAGAGATCCATAGTAACTGATATGATAGCATCTACCTTGGCGAACTTGAACTTGACCTCCGCCTGGATTTTTCGCAAATGTTCCTCACATCATTAAATAAATTTTCAATCCACGTGTTGCCTTATATGATGAACCATAACCAGTTTCTTAAGCGTCAAACTACTACGTCGATGGTTCCAGCGACTATGTTGCTGAGTTTCAACGCTCCGGTGAATACATACAAGCCATCATTCACTGCGTCCTTCCGCTAATATTACCAAGAACTACATGATGGTAAAAAATCTAGTAAATTTATTTTTGCCAAGATGTAATTACATACATTTCCTTGTAAATAGTTGCGGAATAGGAAAATTGGGATGAAATTTCACGTTGTACAATAGTAGCCATATTTAAAGCTAGTGGATTGTACAATTGTATTGCGGTTTTTGTATACCACGCAAGTTGTGAGTGAAACAGGTCAAAGGAAGCAGGACTACCAACTATAGTTTGTAGACAGAAGAGACATATTACAGTCAAGAAAACCTAAGAAACACAAAACTTTAGAAATTATAGTTAGTTCTTAGTCTAATAGATGGCGCTGTAGCTTCTTACTTGGGAATCCCTTATCGTTGGATCCGCGGGTTGATTATAGCTTCTGACGACAACACCAAGGGTATTGACAGGGACAAGCGACCTCCGAGTTATAGTCTCCTTGGTTGAAGAAGCCGTCCACTCCTTGGAATTCATTGTTGACGTCCCTAGCTTCTCTGTTCAACAAGTCCATTGCGGAAGCAGCGGCTACCAATACGAAAACCAAGAAGAGTAGGACCTATACCATAACGTACTAAACGTTGTATTAAGCGTTGCTTAAGTTTAAAAGAAAATACAAACGCTTACCTTCATTGTTGAGGAAGTGGGAATATTTCGGCTGTAAAGGAAGCAGGAAGAAGTTGTTGTGTTGTGATGGTTAAGGACCGAGATGTGACTATTTATACGGGCTGGTTGGATGGGTTGATTTGGGGAAATTCCCAGCACGTCTAACAAGTAACTGGTTAGAATACCAGGCTAAAATAATCTTGGGTTTCCCTAGAATAATTGTTTGTTCTTAGAACTGTTTCTAACGTACGTTTCTTAGATTTTCATTAGGCTTTTTGTGTTATGTACATGAAGGCTATCTAAAATTTCGTTGTTGCCTGGGGTACGCTTCGGTTCATGGGGTACGCTTCCTTCCTAACGGAATGGCGCGTTCCCGCAATAATGAAAAATTAAGGTTAGCCCATATCGGAGGATCCTCCTATACCCGGCAACTCGTAGCACAATAGCTGGCTGGTCTTGAATTCGAACTCGGCGGCTTTTTTTAAAGGGATAGTACCTTTTTTACCCTACTAAAAACTTTGTAAATTTTTAATAAAATGGTAAGAATAACTCTAAAACAGAATCTGAAGGTAATTCGTTTTTTAAAAGTTTAACATATTTGTAAATAATACATGCTACACGGCATTGTAATGAGTTACAACACTATATTTAAGTATATTTTCTGTAATGTAAATTTAGTTTCTTTGTGCAATATACAGTTTTACAAGCTTGGTAAAAGTTCAATGACTGTATTCAATAGTAATTATTCATGATTTGATAGATATCGTACATGATAGGATTTAAAAAAAAAGTATTGAGAAGGATTCGAAGAAGGACAAAAGTTTCCAAGGAAGCAATCGTGTCTGTAGAATTTTGACGTAATGAAATGTAAAATACCTTGAAGTGCAAGAACTGGATCTTACAAGCCAACCATCACTCTCGTGGGTTTTACGAGTTGGGAGGTGAAGTGTCGTTAATAGTGGACCTATATTTCTATACTTTAGAGGGTAGAGGCGCAAGGAATCCATGTATTGAGGCTAACGGGTTTTCCTTAGGAAAAACCCAGCTTTTCCGGGTTTTTACGCCTTGAAATTTGCTTAAGGCGCTCCCGTATACCTTAGCTTAGGGTTGCGAAACAGTTACAGATGGCACTGCTGGTTGTTACTCTTTGGCGAAACCTTACATAAGATATACAAACCGAAATACTTTGGTTATGTAAAGTTTCATGCGAAGAGTTGCGAACGTTTTTTGCTATTAAAGGAAGCAATAATTAATCAATGAATAAAGGATCAATAGGTTACGGTAAATAAATATTGTATTTTTTTAAAATCTAGCGTAGCACACATCTTTAGAAGGTCCGGAACGTAAACATCTTAGTCACAAGTTGTTATTTAATAGACGGCGGGTTTGTAAGCGGGTTGGTAGGCGGGTTGGTAAGCGGGCTTGGTATAGGTAGTGGGAGCGTACGCCTTGTAATCACCGGAGTACTGGACATCAGCAACGTAGCCGCTGTAACCATCGACGACGTAGTTGACAGTCTACGAAAAGTGAGCGATTGTTAATAAAAAATAGTTCCAATCAAGCCGGAAAATGTTACCTGGCGACGACCGTCGGGAAGGTCGACGAAGTAAGATCCCTTGGTGTTGTCACCACTGCGGCTCTCTTGTTGGCCCATGTTCACGTAGGTGTAGTCATCCTTGACGGCCCAGTCGAAGTTGTAGTAAGCGGGTGCGTAGGATTCCTTGTAGGCCGGAGCAGAGTAACCGGGAGCGCTGTATGAGGGCTTGTTGTACACGTTGACGGCAGAGGCAGCGGCGGCCAAAGCGAGAACCAAAAGGACCTGCGCGGATTGTCAACAACAAAAATGAATGCTTTTATTTAATAACGTCCTCAAATCTTCTCATAAAATAATAACACAAAATTAATGTAAAAATGGACTTGAAATATTCACAATGAAGTACATTAAATATTACTCTTAATTTCTGTTAAATTAGTATTGAAAATACGATTCAGAAAGTGTTACTCTTTTTGTAACTAACCAATAAAATGACGAATTAGATCATTTGTGTCTAGTTTAAGGGAATTTACCTTCATGATTGATTGGAAGTTGCTTGTGAACTGGAGCTAGAAGCTGTTGTGTGATGTTCCAAATGGAGAGCCATGATTTATATACGCATTGGAGAGAATATCAAAAGTATTGACTCGTTATACCAGGTACCACACCCATGGTATATCGTGTAATACATGCGTATTTTTTTACTTGCACTTGACCTTTTAAGGGCGGTTTGAAGTAAAAACGCTAGAAGGTGTGTTTGACCACCAAAAAAAAACTCTTTTGTTTCAGTTACTCGAGAGAAAGTAGTTTGGACGTGGAACGTCGTTACACCGTTGCCTTTCTGAAATGTAGTCTGGCGTGTCGGGATTTGTGGTTGAGTGTACTTTTTCTGGCCTTTTCTACACAAGGCTCACCAATGAAAGCAAAAAGGTAAAGAAAGCGAAAGTGTTTTTAAACGGTTTGAAAAGCGGTTATTATTATAAAAAACAAATGAAGTCAAAATCTTGAAATCTTAAGCCACAGATTTAGCACGCCAAAACCTGTTCATAGTATACCATTATATACCATGTAAATTAGTTATAAATTATACGATCTATGACATATGTACAGTTTTGGACATTATGTGCTCTCTTTCTTAGTATATTAGTGGCTAATTATACAATTTTGAGAATTTTAGAGAATTTTGATAACTTTAATCATTTGAATTTAATATTGAAAATTCAACTTCGCTTTAGCTCCAGAACAAACTAAACTCTCCTTCGTTTCGTTCTTTCGTTCAAATCCTTTCGTCCATCACCTTACGATGTCATTTTAACCTTTCGAACCTAGTTCAGTGACCAAACATATTCAATTGTATGTATACTACGAGTTGGAACTTTAGATACCCAGTATGTTACGTGGTATTGCTTTCAGATCAATGTTGCAGTCGGCCGCCGTAAGAAAAGCACAGATTCCAAACTTTCGATGATCCCATCTCTTTCCGGAAGAAAGGGGCACCTTAACAGTTAACATTCTCAAATGGTCATAATGTAAACTTCTGTTGTAGTTTTCCTGTTACACAAATCTTTTCAGCACGAAAATACAGTTCAAAGAACAATGCTAGTCTTAAGGCTCCCGCATACCTTAGCTTAGTGATACGAAATAATCATAGATGGCACTGATGTTTGTTATTGCCTTGCGAAAGTCGTTACGGGTCTTTAAGTCTTGCCCTAACTTTCGGGTTCAAAAACTGATCAGCATCACGATTAGGATATACAATACATACCGTGTGAATCTGCATACAATGCAGGTCTACATACAATAGCAATTCATACATTGTAAAAACTTGTTTTGTAAAAATTAATGCCAACGCGAGAATTCGCTATATGTCTTATGAAGCACAAGAAACCAATCCCTTTAATATTTATAATATAAGCCATAATATTATTCATCGTTAGCTTATACTAATTATTTATTGCCAATTTCTAGTAATCCCAATGTTTTAGATGCCCGTGGAATGCGCAAGCACATCTTGAATTCCGATACACCAATATGGAAGAAGAAAAGACTTTGTCTTCAGTATATCTAAGGAAACTTACCATTTGGATCGTTCCAGTCTCAAACCCGTAGTTGACGGGGACGGTCAATACATTACATCTAAACATGTGGGTACCAATTGCGTTAGCTTCAATACTTTCCTACATTGCTTACAAAGCAACTGCTCGTCCTGCAAACTTCCCTACTGGTAATTGTCAATCAATCTTACTTAATGGTGCTGTTCTTTTATTTAAAATTACTTTTAGGACCATGGAACTTGCCGTTAGTGGGTTATTTGCCCTTCTTGGGTAGTCGTCCGTACGTTACTTTGAAGGAATTGTCCAAGAAGTACGGGGATATTTATAGTATCGATTTGGGAGGCTACCGATCCATAGTGTTATGTTCTTATGAATTGATTAAGGACGCCTTGAAGGAAGAAGCCTTCGCGGGTCGCCCGCTTTTCCCTTTTGTGGAATTCCGCTCTAATAACAATGGTAAAGAGGATCAAGGGATTATAATTAAAGCGCTCTGATTTAGCATTAAACCAATTTTATGAATGCAGGTATACTGTTCTCACAGGGCACTACTTGGAAAGAAGTACGTCGTTTCACTTTGAGACATTTGAGAGATTTGGGGTTAGGAAGATCGAGTCTCGAGAGGCTTATCCAAGAAGAAGTCGTGGAATTAGTGGAATCCTTCAAGTAATTATATTGAGAAGTTAGTAAATTTTGAAGTAAAGACTTATTCTCTCTTTCAGGAAGAATGTTGGGAAGACGATAAGCTTGAATAATTTGTTCAATTTGGCGGTATTGAACGCATTGTGGACCATCACGACCGGCCAAAGGTTTGATCTAAACGATCCCAAGGGCATGTCCCTTATCAATGATCTGAACACGTAATGATCTCTCTAAAACAATGGCTTTATTAATGTGCTGAACTTTATGTTCCAGGACTTTACAAAAAGGGGATACTACCCGAGCGTCAGATCTTATTCCTGGTGTGTACAGGGTAAGAGGATTCCCTCCTGAATTCCATGAGTTTGTTAAAAACAACCGAAGCGCCATTAGAGTAACCTTATTTTTCACTAAAATTTGCCAAAATTAACTTTGATTTTTGTTAGGAAATAATCAACGAGCATAAGCGCGTTCATAAAGAAGGTGATACGAGTGATTTCATGCACGTGTTCTTGAACAGAATTGAAGAAGATGAAAAACAAGGCATATCTTCACCTTTTACTGGCGAAGATGGAAGTAATTTCACTTTCTTGCCTTCAGGGAGAACCAAGTTTACTAATAAAGGGTCTGAAAAGTGGCGAATTTGCTCATGAGCACCGTAGATTTGTTCATTGCTGGCTCAGAAACCACTTCCACCACCCTCTTGTGGCTTTTCTGGTTACTATCCACTCATCCGGATGTCCAAGAAAAAGTCTATCAAGAACTAGAAGCAATTGTTGGAAAGGAACGATTTCCATCTAATGACGATAAGTCTAGGTACTACATTTAAAAGAATTTCTTTGTGATCAAAAAGCATAATTTTGTTAATTAATTAAATTGATGTGTTCGAATAGCTTGCCTTATACTGAAGCGGTGCTGATGGAATGCCAAAGATATGCTTCGCTGCTTCCTTTAAGCGTCATGCACTGTTGTACAGAAGATACAAGTATTAGCAATGTTAAATAAGTTTTAAAAGTTTTGAGACTAATCCTTCGTTTACTTGGGTAGAGTTTAAGGGGTACGATATTCCCAAGGGTACTGTTGTGATACCCAACTTGTATCAGGTTCTACGCGACCCAAGACATTGGGAAAAACCAGATGATTTTTATCCTGAACATTTCTTGACTCCAGATGGCAAAGTTAAGCGTGTTGAACAGCTTATACCATTTTCTTCAGGTTTGCATTATTTCTTCTTAGGAAGTATTCAAATAACTTTTTTTCAGGAAAGAGATTGTGTCTCGGAGAAGGATTGGCTAAACTCGAACTATTTCTGTTCGCTACGTCTTTGTTGCAGCAATTCAAGTTCACTTTGTCTGCCGATCAACCCCAACCGTCGATGCGTCCACCTCTTTCGGCCATTATCAGTCCTCAGCCTTACAATGTGGTTATAAAGCTCCGGACCTAATTAAACGTATAGAAACCGTATATTACGCTTATTGTTTGAGGAATAAGAAGTACTGGACTGAGTGGCATAGAAAATAAAGAAGAGTAATGTTTGCGAGTAGAATTTCTATATTTATAGAAATAAATAGTACATTTGTTCAGATTTAATATTGGGCAGGGGCGACGTATGCGGGGGCGACGTATGCGGGAGCGACGTACGCGGGGGCGGCATAGACGGCGGGGGCGGCATAGGTGGCGGGCTTGTAGGCGGGTTTGTATTCAGCGACATAACTGCAAACCCCAGATGTTAAACGTATTTTCTTGTTTTAAGTGAACAGTTTAGCTCGACTTACCCGTCGTATTTAACATCAGCGACCAAACCATAACCTTCATCCTTGTAAGTAACGGTCTGGGTACGGCCATCGGGCAATACAACCTGGTAGGATCCGGAGGTCACCTTACCATCGCTGTTCTGGGAGTGAGAATAGTGGTTGTAAGATGGCTGGTCATCGACGGCGTACGAGAAGCTGTGGGGAGCAGCCTGTAAACAAAGCAATATACTGTTACTATCACTATTATTGGATTGTCGATTAGACGTACGTAATCGTAAGTCTTGGCGGGGTACGCTTGCTGGTAAGCAGGCTTGTTGTACACCTCAACGGCGGCGGCCGCGGCGACCAAAGCAACGAGGATGATGACCTGCAATGGATTTAAGAAGAATTTGTTGACTGGGCTTTTGAGTATTTAGTCCTGTTTTTACCTTCATGGTTGGAAGAGGATTGGTATTCAGCTGGGGATGAACTGATACTGACTTCTGCTCCAGCTTCTCGTTTTATAGTACTTGAGAGAGTACTAGACAAGGTCGATGGGATTGTCCTACTCCAACAACTGAAAGCCATAGGCAAGAGTCCCTGCCCTTGCTTAAGGCCATGGTCTTCCAGACTCGCCTTAGCCACTTCACCCACATTCTACCAAAGCCAATTTCAGTCCCGTTCAGATGCTAACGAAGGTTGCATGTCTTACATTTGGGCAATTAAGCATTTAAGAAAGGGCGGAATCTTAAACAATGTGAAGGTCCGTTACACTTTCCTTTTCTTGGACAATGATTATGTCACACAAATTTAGAAATTGATGGGTAACAGGATCCTTGTTGGATCCTTATTGAAATCTCCAAGATATCAAGTCTCTTGTTATGCAAACTTACGACCCTTTTCAGCACGAAAGCCCGGCTTGGAGTAAGAACGTCCATTGGCCATCATTTTCAATTCAGTACTCATAGGAAAGATGCTTTGTCTTAGCTCAAGGATTGGCTCAACTCTTATTTGTTTTTGTTAATATTTTATTTCCTGGTTATATTTATATTCCACTTTGCCATTCCTTGCCCTTTCGGTTTGTAACAATGCACTTGAATTGTATCCGTTAACCCTTTGAATGTCAAGGGTAAAAAACAGTTGCGTTGGAGTTGAAAGATCGAAAGGTCGAGCGATTTTATTCGAGGACACGAAATATATTTATCTTTATTGTAAGTATTCAGATTTCTGCAGTTTATATTAAATTCTGCATTACCCCTTATGAAATGCGGTGACATGGAATGTCTGTGTTACCCGCCTGGCATATAATGTATTGCCTCGGCCTTCCAACTTTCAGGTAAAGTGCTTCAATGGTACCCATCTTAATAATTATCAAGGTTTTGTGTAACCATACATGTTCGTTTTTATAAATGCTTAGCTTAAGTTTCCTTGAATATTTATTCTTTAATTGTTAATGTTATTAATTATTCGCTATAGATCCATACTAATTATTTACTACTCGAATTTCAGGGTTTTACAGGTCCATGGAATGCGCATGCACATCTAGCATTCTGAAACACCGATATGGAAGTAGAAAATACTTTTCCTTCAGTATATATAAGGAATCTTACAATTTGGATGGTTCCAGTCTCGAAACCATAGTGGCTGGTATTGGACCTCCAATACCGAACAACTTACTCATGTGGGTACCCGTTGCATTAGCTGCAATACTGTGCTACATTGCTTACAAAGCAACCGTCCGTCCTCCAAACTTCCCTACTGGTAATTGTCAATCATTCTAATTTAATGGTGCTGTTCTTTTATTTAAAATCATTTTTAGGGCCATGGAACTTGCCGTTAGTGGGTTATTTGCCCTTTTTGGGTACGTGTCCGTACGTTACTTTTAAGGAATTGTCCAAGAAGTACGGCGATATTTATAGTATCGATTTGGGCGGCTACCGATCCATAGTGTTGTGTTCTTATGAGTTGATTAAGGACGCCTTGAAGGAAGAAGCCTTCGCGGGTCGTCCGCTCTTCCCTTTTGTGAAATTCCGCTCCGATAACAAAGGTATGAGAGGCTTAAAGGATGAGAATTAAAGCACTCTGATTTAGCATTAAACTAATTTTTTGAATGCAGGTTTAGTGTTCTCGCAGGGCAATACTTGGAAAGAAGTACGCCGTTTCACTTTGAGACATTTGAGAGACTTAGGGTTAGGAAGATCGAGTCTCGAGAGGGTTGTCCAAGAGGAAGTTGTAAAATTAGTGGAATCCAACAAGTAAATATATTGAGAAGATGGTACATTTCGAAGTAAATACTTATTCCCCTTAAGGAAGAATGTTGGGAAGTCAATAACCTTGGATAATACGTTGAATTTGGCAGTTGTGAACGCACTATGGACCATCACGACCGGCCAAAGTTTTGATCCAAGCGATCCCAAGAGCTTAGTCCTCATAAATGATCTGAACACGTAATGATGCCAAGATTCTCTCTCTTTCGGAAATAATAATGTGCTGGGTATTGTATTACAGAATTGTACGTCGAGCGGAAGGTGCCCGATTATCATATTTTATTCCTGGTGTGTACAGGATGAGAGGATTCCCTCCTGAAATGCATGAGTTTGCTAAAAGCAACCGAGGCGCCATTAGCGTAACCTTATTTTTCACTAAAATTTCCGGAAATAAACTATGATTCTTGTTAGGAAATTATCAACGAGCATAAGCGCGTTCATAAAGCGGGAGATACGAGTGATTTCATTCACGTGTTCTTGGACAGAATGGAAGAAGATGAAAGACAAGGCATATCTTCACCGTTCACTGGTGAAGATGGAAGTAATTTCACTTTCTTGCCTTCAGGGAGAATCAAGTTTACTAATAAAGGGTCTGAAAAGTGGCCAATTTGCTCATGAGCATCGTAGATTTGTTCCTTGCTGGCTCAGAAACCACTTCCACCACCCTCTTGTGGGTTTTCTGGTTACTATCCACTCATCCGGATGTCCAAGAAAAAGTATATCAAGAACTAGATGCAAGTGTTGGAAAGGAACGCTTACCATCCTATGACGATAAGGCTAGGTTACATTTAAACCAATTATATATAAATCGATTTCTTGGTGATGAAAAGATTAACTTTCTTGAAATTAATGTTTGAATAGCTTGCCTTACACTGAAGCGGTGCTGATGGAATGCCAAAGATATGCTTCGTTGGCTCCTTTAGGCGTCATGCACTCTTGTACAGAAGACACAAGTATTAATATTCTTAAATAAGTGGAAAGGTTTTACATGGTTAATGTAACGCTAATTTTTTATTAATATTGAGTAGAGTTTAAGGGATATGATATTCCCAAGGGTACTGTGATTATACCCAACTTGTATCAGGTCCTACACGACCCAAAAGTTTGGGAAAAGCCGGATGAATTTTATCCTGAACATTTCTTGACGCCAGAGGGCAAAGTTAAGCATGTTGAACAATTTATACCATTTGCTTCAGGTTTACATTGATTTTTCTCAGGAAGTATTCATTTGACGGTACTTCTTTCAGGAAAGAGATTGTGTCTCGGAGAAGGATTGGCTAAACTCGAACTGTTTCTGTTCGCTACGTCTTTGTTGCAACAATTCAAGTTCACTTTGTCTGCCGATCAACCGGAACCATTGTTGTTTCAACCTCTTTCGATCATTCTCCATCCTCAGCCTTACAATGTTGTTATAAAGCTTCGGATCTAATTAAACGTAAAGAATGCGTATGGTACTTATTGTCTCAGTAATCTTATTGTCTTAGTACTCTACTAAGTAGAATAGAAAATAAATGAGAGTAATGTTTGCGGGTAAAATTTCTATATTTATAGAAATAAATAGTACATTTGTTCAGATTTAATATTGGGCGGGGGCGACGTATGCGGGGGCGGCGTATGCGGGGGCAACGTATGCGGGGGCGGCATAGACGGCGGGCTTGTAGGCGGGGGCAGCATAGGTGGCGGGCTTGTAGGCGGGTTTGTACTCGGCGGCATAACTGCAAGAACCCAGATGTTAAACGTATTTTCTTGGTATAAATGAACATTTTAGCTCCACTTACCCGTCGTATTTAACATCGGCTACCAAACCATATCCGTTATCGCTGTAAGTGACGGTCTGGGTACGGCCATCGGGCAACAAAACCTTGTAGGATCCAGAGGTGGTCTTACCATCACTGTTCTGGGAGTGAGAATAGTGGTTGTAAGATGGCTGGTCATCGACGGCCCAGTTGAAGCTGTGGGGAGCAGCCTGTGAACAAAACAACATATTGTTACTATTGTTATTATCGTAATGGCTTTAAAGACGTACGTAAGTTTCGTAAGTCTTGGCGGGGTACGCTTGCTGGTAAGCAGGCTTGTTGTACACCTCAACGGCGGCGGCCGCGGCGACCAAAGCAACGAGGATGATGACCTGCAATGGATTTAAGAAGAATTTGCTGACTGGGCTTTTGATTATTTAGTCCTGTTTTTACCTTCATGGTTGGAAGAGGATTGGTATTCAGCTGGGGATGAACTGATACTGACTTCTGCTCCAGCTTCTCGTTTTATAGTACTTGAGAGTGTACATAGAAGGTCAGTGGGATTGTTCTACTCGAACAACTGAAAGGCATAGGCAAGGGTCCCTGCCCTGGCTTAAGGCCATGGTCTTGCAGACTCCATTTTAGCCGCTTCACCCATATTCTGTAAAAAGCCAGTTTTAGTCCCGTTCAGATATGCTAAGGAAAGTTACCTGGCGCATATTTGGGCAATGAAGGCCGGAATCTGGGGCAATGTGAAGGTCCGTTACACTTTCCTTTTCTTGTACAATGATTTGGCCATAAAGAAATTAAAAATTGATAGTAACAGCCGTACCAAATTCCATGATGCGCAAACCTACGAAAACACAGTCTCAAACAGCATGAAGTAAGAATATACCTTGACCTTCTTTTTTGATTCAGTATTCATAGGAAAGATACGATTTTGCTATTGGATATGGGCATTCTCATTATCTGAATTTCAAGGAATTTCTTTAATGTCTTTGGGCCATGGAATTTGCCTTTGGGCCATGGAATTTGCCTAGTGTTGGCTTTGCGCCTTTCCTAGGTTATCGTCCTTGTATGACTTTAAAGGAACTAAGTACGGCGAACTCTTCAGTATTAACATCGATGGACATCGGGCCATTGTTCTAAGTTCCTATGAACTGATTATCGATGCCTTGAAAGAAGAAAATCTCTCCGGCCGCTCTAGTTTACTATTTTACGAGTTGTTATCAGACAGAAAAGGTACCAGTGATTTTCTATTGATTTAAAAATGTAAATCAAATTTTTCACATTTATGTTATAGGTTTATTAGTCTACAGCGGGTATACTTGTGTCGAGTGGCGTCGTTTTACTTTAAAACATTTGAAAGATTTAGGCTTGGGCAAGTCGAATCTCGAGATTGATTCAGGCAGAAATCCAGGAGTTGGTGCTATCCAACTAGTAAGATTTACCTCCAATAATGTTTAGTTCAGATTGTTTTAAGCCATTTTTTTTGTTAAGGCGGAACATTGATCAACCACACAGGTCGAATAACACATTCAACACTTTCGGGTCAACTAAACTGACTATCTAGTAATGACTAATGTTTGCGGGTAAAATTTCTATATTTATAGAAATAAATAGTACATTTGTTCAGATTTAATATTGGGCAGGGGCGACGTATGCGGGGGCGGCGTATGCGGGGGCCACGTACGCGGGGGCAACGTACGCGGGGGCAGCATAGACGGCGGGCTTGTATGCTGGTGCAGCATAGGTGGCTGGCTTGTACGCGGGGGCAGCATAGGTGGCTGGCTTGTAGGCGGGTTTGTATTCAGCGGCATAACTGCAAAACCCCAGATGTTAAACGTATTTTCTTGGTTTAAATGAACAGTTTAGCTCCACTTACCCGTCGTATTTAACATCAGCGACCAAACCATAACCTTCATCCTTGTAAGTAACGGTCTGGGTACGGCCATCGGGCAATACAACCTGGTAGGATCCGGAGGTCACCTTACCATCGCTGTTCTGGGAGTGAGAATAGTGGTTGTAAGATGGCTGGTCATCGACGGCGTACGAGAAGCTGTGGGGAGCAGCCTGTAAACAAAGCAATATACTGTTACTATCACTATTATTGGATTGTCGATTAGACGTACGTAATCGTAAGTCTTGGCGGGGTACGCTTGCTGGTAAGCAGGCTTGTTGTACACCTCAACGGCGGCGGCCGCGGCGACCAAAGCAACGAGGATGATGACCTGCAATGGATTTAAGAAGAATTTGTTGACTGGGCTTTTGATTATTTAGTACTGTTTTTACCTTCATGGTTGGAAGAGGATTGGTATTCAGCTGGGGATGAACTGATACTCACTTCTGCTCCAGCTTCTCGTTTTATAGTACTTGAGAGAGTACTATACAAGGTCGATGGGATTGTCCTACTCCAAGAACTGGAAGGCATAGGCAAGAGTCCCTGCCCTTGCTTAAGGCCATGGTCTTCCAGACTCGCCTTAGCCACTTCACCCACATTCTACCAAAGCCAATTTTAGTCCCGTTCAGATGGTAACGAAGGTTGCATGTCTTACATTTGGACAATGAAGCATGTACGAAAGGGCGGAATCTTAAGCAGTGTGAAGGTCCGTTACACTTTCCTTTTCTTGGACAATGAATGACTTGGCACACAAAAAGGTACACATTGATGGGTACGGGATTCTTTAACTAAACGTTCTCCGCCAATAGAATTCTTTAGCAAACGATCATTTTAATTTTATTGGTGTTTCCTTTGGCTAAGAAGATGAAGTGTACTAAAGCCTTAAAGTAATTTATTTCGAGAATTAGCCGAGTCTTTCATGAAAAAAAAATCGATTTTAACCACAACCATTTCAAATCCAATAATTTCTTACTTTTATTTTTATTCTTGCTCTTACTTTTATTTATTCTTTTATTCTATTTTTATTCCTACTTAGTATTGTCTCGGTTGACCTTTTCCAAATGCTTTATTTCTTCTCCCGTCCAAAGCTGGACTCTCTTTTCTTTACATATTTGCTTGCCTTTTTATATCTCCTGACCTTTCATTAAGAAAATTGCTCCTTTCAATGTTGGTCCTTCATTGACCAAGAATCCCCCGCTTACTACCAAATAATTCAAATTTGCTGAGGTCAACGTCTTGAAAAGGTCACTCGTAACGGTATGTTGTAACGTCCTACGGCAGTCCGGGACTAGACATGGTTACTTAGTCGAGATATTTCCATCTCGGCACGGAAGTACTCTTGCCTTGTCCAGCATAGGTTAATGAAGTATGGTCAATGTTTTCAAATCTTCCTATTACGTTTTCACTAAGATTGAAGCTATCCGTGTGTTGACTCTGTCCTTAGAGATAGAAGTTGGCAACGTTGTAAGACTTCCTAAGCAAGGTTAACTAAGTTGCATTAAGTTTGTATATTGTTCGCTTATTCAGTCATTCCTGGAAGCGTGACTAGACATTGAAATGGTATGGTGCGATGTGCACTTGGCAAAAGAATATAGATGCACCCAACACCCTATCGAATATCTGCTATAAGGTATGGCGTTAACCATGGTACATTAACTTGAAAGACATACCTGAAGGTTACGGAACTCATCAAGTCAAAAGCCTTGCGCATGCACGAGTTGAATTTTGGCCCAGCGAAATATAAGTGGACACTACTGTTCCTTCAGTCTATTTAAGGAAACATAATTTGGATCGTTCCAGTTTCGAAAACATAGTGGCCGGTATTGGACCTCCAATACAGAACAACTGACTCATGTGGGTACCCGTTGCATTAGCTGCAATACTTTGCTACATTGCTTACAAAGCAACTGCCCGTCCTCCAAACTTCCCTACTGGTAATTGTCAATCATTCTTATTTAATGGTGCTGTTCTTTTATTTAAAATCATTTTTAGGGCCATGGAACTTGCCGTTAGTGGGTTATTTGCCCTTTTTGGGTAAGCGTCCGTACGTTACTTTGAAGGAATTGTCCAAGAAGTACGGCGACATTTATAGTATCAATTTGGGCGGCTACCGATCCATAGTGTTGTGTTCCTACGAGTTGATTAAGGACGCCTTGAAGGAAGACGCCTTCTCGGGTCGGCCGCTTTTCCCTTTTGTGGAATTCCGCTCTAATAACAATGGTAAAGAGGATCAAGGGATCAGAATTATAGCGCTCTGATTTAGCATTATACCAATTTTATGAATGCAGGTATACTGTTCTCACAGGGCACTACTTGGAAAGAAGTACGTCGTTTCACTTTGAGACATTTGAGAGATTTAGGATTAGGAAGATCGAGTCTCGAGAGGGTTATCCAAGAGGAAGTCGTGGAATTAGTGGAATCCATCAAGTAAGTATATTGAGAAGTTAGTACACTTTGAAGTAAAGACTTATTCTCTCTTTCAGGAAGAATGTTGGGAAGACGATAAGCTTGAATAATTTGTTCAATTTGGCGGTATTGAACGCATTGTGGACCATCACGACCGGCCAAAGGTTTGATCTAAACGATCCCAAGGGCATGTCCCTTATCAATGAAATGAACACGTAATGATCTCTCTAAAACAATGGCTTTATTAATGTGCTGAACTTTATGTTCCAGGGCTATACAAAAAGGGGATACTACCCGAGCGTCTGATCTTATTCCAGGGGTGTACAGAGTGAGAGGATTCCCTCCTCAAGTCCACGAGTTTGTTAAAAACAACCGAAGCGCCATTAGAGTAACCTTATTTTTCACTTAAATTTCCCGAAATAAACTAAGATTTTTGTTAAGGAAATCATCAACGAACATAAGCGAGTTCATAAAGAAGGTGATACGAGTGATTTCATTCACGTGTACTTGAACAGAATGGAAGAAGATGAAAAACAAGGCATATCTTCACCGTTTACTGGCGAAGATGGAAGTAATTTCACTTTCTTGCCTTCAGGAAGAACCAAGTTTACTAATAAAGGGTCTGAAAAGTGGCCAATTTGCTCTTGAGCACCGTAGATTTGTTCGTTGCTGGCTCAGAAACCACTTCCACTACCCTCTTGTGGCTTTTCTGGTTACTATCCAGTCATCCGGATGTCCAAGAAAAAGTCTATCAAGAACTAGAAGCAATTGTTGGAAAGGAACGATTTCCATCTAATGACGATAAGTCTAGGTACTACATTTAAAAGAATTTCTTTGTGATCAAAACATAATTTTGTTAATTAATTAAATTGATGTGTTCGAATAGCTTGCCTTATACTGAAGCGGTGCTGATGGAATGCCAAAGATATGCTTCGTTGGTTCCTTTAAGCGTCATGCACTGTTGTACAGAAGATACAAGTATTAGCAATGTTAAATAAGTTAAAAACTTTAGAGACTAATCCTTCGTTTAATTGGGTAGAGTTTAAGGGGTACGATATTCCCAAGGGTACTGTTGTGATACCCAACTTGTATCAGGTTCTACGCGACCCAAAAGTTTGGGAAAAGCCGGATGAATTTTATCCTGAACATTTCTTGACCCCAGATGGCAAAGTTAAGCGTGTTGAACAGCTTATACCATTTTCTTCAGGTTTGCATTATTTCTTCTTAGGAAGTATTCATATCATTTTTTTTTCAGGAAAAAGATTGTGTCTTGGAGAAGGATTGGCTAAACTCGAACTATTTCTGTTCGCTACGTCCTTGTTGCAGCAATTCAAGTTCACTTTGTCTGCCGATCAACCCCAACCGTCGATGCGTCCACCTCTTGCATTCATTATCAGTCCTAATCCTTACAATGTGGTTATAAAGCTTCGGACCTAATTAAACGTATAGAAACCGTATATTACGCTTATTGTTTGAGGAATAAGAAGTACTGGACTGAGTGGCATAGACAATAAAGAAGAGTAATGTTTGCGAGTAGAATTTCTATATTTATAGAAATAAATAGTACATTTGTTCAGAGTTAATATTGGGCAGGGGCGACGTATGCGGGAGCGACGTATGCTGGGGCGGCATAGACGGCGGGTTTGTAGGCGGGGGCAGCATAGGTGGCGGGCTTGTAGGCGGGTTTGTACTCGGCAGCATAACTGCAAGAACCCAGATATTAAACGTAGTTTCTTGGTATACATTTTAAATCTTAGCTCGATTTACCTGTCGTATTTAACATCAGCTACCAAACCATATCCGTTATCGCTGTAAGTGACGGTCTGGGTACGGCCATCGGGCAACAAAACCTTGTAGGATCCGGAGGTCACCTTACCATCGCTGTTCTGGGAGTGAGAATAGTGGTTGTAAGATGGCTGGTCATCGACGGCCCAGTTGAAGCTGTGGGGAGCAGCCTGTGAACAAAACAACATCTTGTTACTATTGTTATTATCGTAATGGCTTTAAAGACGTACGTAAGTTTCGTAAGTCTTGGCGGGGTACGCTTGCTGGTAAGCAGGCTTGTTGTACACCTCAACGGCGGCGGCCGCGGCGACCAAAGCTACGAGGATGATGACCTGCAATGGATTAAAGAAGACTTTCTTGACTGTGCTTTAAAATTATTAGTAACATTTTTACCTTCATGGTTGGAAGAGGATTGGTATTCAGCTGGGGATGAACTGATACTGGCTTCTGCTCCAGCTTCTCGTTTTATAGTACTTGAGAGAGTTACCCACAAGGTCGGCGGGTTTGTTCTACTCTTGTGCTAACAACTGGAAGGCATAGGCAAAAGTCCCTGCCTTTGCTTAAGGCTTTGGTCTTGCAGACTCTCTTTAGTCACTTCATCCACATTTTGTAAAAACCAGTTTTAGTCCCGTTCAGATATGCTTAGAAAAGTTACCTGGTTAATAATTTTGGCAATGAAGCGTGTACACCCCGAAAGGGCGGTATCTGGTGCAGTGTGAAGGTCCGTTACACTTTCCTTTTCTTGGACAATGAATGACTTGGCCACACACAAAAATACACATTGATGGGTAACAGGATTCTTTAACTAAACATTCTCCGCCAATAGAATTCTTTAACGAACAATCATTTTAATTTTATTGGTGTTTTCTTTTGCTAAGAAGATGAAATGTAAGATGAAGATGAAGATGAAGATGTGGCTAAAGCCTTAAAGTAATTTATTCCGGGAATTCGCCGAGTCTTTCATAAAAAAACTCGATTTTAACCACAACCATATCAAATCCCATAATTTCTTACTTATATTTTTATTCTTACTCTTACTTTCATTTTCATTTATTCTTACTCTTACTGTTACTTTTATTCTATTTTTATTCTATTTTTATTCCTACTTGGTATTGTCGCGGTTGGCCTTTTCCAAATGCTTTATTTCTTCTCCCGTCTAAAGCTGGACTCTCTTTTCTTTACATATTGGCTTGCCTTTCTATATCTCCTAGGTTATTGAAGTATGGTCAGTACTTAGTACACTACAGTACAGTCAAACACGATATTCCCGAAAAAAGCAGTTAGATACCTGGACGTCATATTCGACAGTCAGTTGAAATGGACTAGCCATACAAACTTCCTAGCAGCTCAGGTAAATTCAATCCTACAACGTCTGAAAAAACTGAGCAAATCCTCAAGAACCATCACCTGCAAACAACTCAGAAATGTTGTTCAAGCCACTATACTCTCAAAACTGAGGTACGGATACGCAGCTTGGAACAACATCTCACAGACTGGTCTACTCCCATTGAATCAACTATTCCGAAGGGGACTCCTTATTATCACAGGAGCCCTATCAACGACGCCATCAGCAGCATTAGAAGTGGAAGCGGGTCTCCCTCCGCTGGACCTTATACTCCAGAAATCAATGCTAAGGAATTTCGCAAGACGGAATTGGAATAAATGGCCCACACAAGCAAACTACTCCAAGCACAAACGGTACCTGTCTTGTTCCGAGAGAGCTAGACTCCTCACGGCTAAAGCACGGAAAACACGTCCGAAGTCCGAAAAAGAAGCCTTGGAACAAATAGACGTAATGATAATGACCCAATGGAGGGAACGATGGCAAAACTGTACAAACCCATTGAAAGATCTCATCACTATCCCTTCTCAGGATATGGCATCCCTTCAAATAACCAGACCTATCTTAAGCAAGCTAATCCAACTAAGAACGACACACTTCCCAACTAAATGCTACTTAAAACGAATTGCTAAAACGGACTCTGACATCTGTGCCGGCCAAGACCGGTCCAAACAAGACCTACCCCACTTATTGTTTCACTGCCGAAGAAGTAATAAGGAGAGAGCCGAACTTCTACGAGAACGGAGCAAACTTAAAGTTCATTTTAGTGTAAACTCTGTACTTACTACCTCGAAGGCTTTTCCCGCCCTTGACACCTTCATGCAGAAAGCTATTGATTCCTGTCGCTAATTTTAAGCCCTGTTTCACAAACCCTTTTACGTTATTTTTATCTCGCACCCATCAACCCTAGTCATTTCAAGCAAGTTTCCTCACTCGTGGTTTGTTCACCCAAGTTAAGAGTGGAACACAAACCCACTCATGATGTTATGGTGATTATCGAAATCCAGATTGTAGATACTGTAAGAAAGGCAATAGGCATAAGCCTACGCTTAAATAAATAAATAAATAGAAGTATGGTCAGTGTTTTCAAATCTTCCTATTACGTTTTCAGTAAGATTGAAGTTATCCATGTGTTGACTCTGGCCTTAGAGATAGAAGTTGGCAACGTTGTAGGACTTCCTAAGCAATGTTACCTTAGTTGCATTAAGTTTGTATTGTGGCGTTCCGTACCCCTGTTGACCCTTGTTGCTCCCCAGGCTCCTTGGCTGCTTTCCTCAAAGCGTCATCTTTGGGGACTCGATGGGGTATGGCAAGGTGATTGCGGAGAGGGCGACAAGCCGAGGCTATCGAGGGGGATAAAACACGCTGGCCTTGGTTAATTTGCACGTTTTGGGAGTGGGTGGCGGATTCTTGGCGAAGGGCAAGGCCGGGTCAACGAAGGACCAACGTTGGAAGAGGGATATTCGCTAAAGAAAGGTCACCAAGTGATATAAAAGGGGGGAAGAAATGTAAAAGAGGGGGAGTCCGGTTTGGGACAGGGAAGGAAATACAACATTCGGAAAAGGCGAACCGTGACAGTATCTTGTTCGCTTATTCAGTCATTCCTGGAAGCGTGACTAGACATTGAAATGGTATGGTGCGATTTGCACTTGACAAAAGAATATAGATGCACCCAACACCCTATCGAATATCTGCTATAAGGTAGGGTGTAAACCATGGTACATTGACTTGAAAGACATACCGAGGGTTACGGAACTCATCAGTCAAACGCCTTGCGCATGCACGAGTTGAATTTTACCCCATCGAAATGGAAGTGGACACTACTGTTCCTTCACTATATTTAAGGAAACAGAATTAGGATCGTTCCAGTCTCTAAACCATAGTGACCGGTATTGGACCTCCAATACCGAACAACTTACTCATGTGGGTACCCGTTGCATTAGCTGCAATACTTTGCTACATTGCTTACAAAGCAACTGCCCGTCCTCCAAACTTCCCTACTGGTAATTGTCAATCATTCTTACTTAATAGTGCTTTTCTTTTATTTAAAATTACTTTTAGGACCATGGAACCTGCCGTTAGTGGGTTATTTGCCCTTTTTGGGTACGCGTCCGTACGTTACTTTTAAGGAATTGTCCAAGAAGTACGGCGATATTTATAGTATCGATTTGGGCGGCTACCGGTCGATCGTGTTGTGTTCCTACGAGTTGATTAAGGACGCCTTGAAGGAAGAAGCCTTCTCGGGTCGGCCGCTTTTCCCTTTTGTGGAATTCCGCTCTAATAACAATGGTAAAGAGGATCAAGGGATTAGAATTAAGATTTAGCATTAAACCAATTTTATGAATACAGGCTTACTGTTCTCCCACGGCCATACCTGGAAAGAAGTACGTCGTTTCACTTTGAGACATTTGAGAGATTTAGGATTAGGAAGATCGAGTCTCGAGAGGGTTGTCCAAGAGGAAGTCGTGGAATTAGTGGAATCCGTCAAGTAAGTATATTGAGAAGTCAGTAAATCTTGAAGTAAATACTTATTCTCTTTCAGGATGAATGTTGGGAAGACTATAAGCTTGAATAATTTGTTCAATTTGGGGGTATTGAACGCATTGTGGACCATCACGACCGGCCAAAGGTTTGATCTAAACGATCCCAAGGGCATGTCCCTTATCAATGATCTGAACACGTAATGATCTCTCTAAAACAACGGCTTTATTAATGTGCTGAACTTTATGTTATAGGGCTATACAAAAAGGGGATGCTGCCCGAGCGTCAGATCTTATTCCTGGGGTGTACAGGGTGAGAGGATTCCCTCCTGAATTTCATGAGTTTGTTAAAAACAACCGAAGCGCCATTAGAGTAACTTTATTTTTCACTCAAATTTCCCGAAAGAAACTATGATATTTATTAGGAAGTCATCAACGAGCATAAGCGCGTTCATAAAGCTGGGGATACGAGTGATTTCATTCATGTGTTCTTGAACAGAATGGAAGAAGATGAAAAACAAGGCATATCTTCACCGTTTACTGGCGAAGATGGAAGTAATTTCACTTTCTTGCCTTCAGGGAGAATCAAATTTTACTAATAAAGGGTCTGAAAAGTGGCCAATTTGCTCATGAGCACCGTAGATTTGTTCATTGCTGGCTCAGAAACCACTTCCACTACCCTCTTGTGGCTTTTCTGGTTACTATCCAGTCATCCGGATGTCCAAGAAAAAGTCTATCAAGAACTAGAAGCAATTGTTGGAAAGGAACGATTTCCATCTAATGACGATAAGTCGAGGTACTACATTTAAAAGAATTTCTTTGTGATCAAAAAGCATAATTTTCATAATTTAGTTAATTAATTAAATTAATATGTTTGAATAGCTTGCCTTATACTGAAGCGGTGCTGATGGAATGCCAAAGATATGCTTCGCTGCTTCCTTTAAGCATCATGCACTGTTGTACAGAAGATACAAGTATAAGCAATGTTAAATAAGTTTAAAAACTTTTCAGACTAATCCTTCGTTTAATTGGGTAGAGTTTAAGGGGTACGATATTCCCAAGGGTACTGTTGTGATACCCAACTTGTATCAGGTTCTACGCGACCCAAAAGTTTGGGAAAAGCCGGATGAATTTTATCCTGAACATTTCTTGACCCCAGACGGCAAAGTTAAACGTGTTGAACAGCTTATACCATTTTCTTCGGGTTTGCATTATTTCTTCTTAGGAAGTATTCAACTTACAGTAATTTTTTTTTCATTTTTTTTTTCAGGAAAGAGGCTGTGTATCGGAGAAGGATTGGCTAAACTCGAACTGTTTCTGTTCGCTACGTCTTTGTTGCAGCAATTCAAGTTCACTTTGTCTGCCGATCAACCCCAACCGTCGGTGCGTCCACCTCTTTCGGTCATTATCAGTCCTAATCCTTACAATGTGGTTATAAAGCTCCGGACCTAATTAAACGTATAGAAACCGTATATTAAGCTTGTTGTCTGAGGAATAAGAAGTACTGGACTGACTGGCATAGAAAATAAAGAAGAGTAATGTTTGCGAGTAGAATTTCTATATTTATAGAAATAAATAGTACATTTGTTCTGAGTTAATATTGGGCAGGGGCAACGTACGCGGGGGCAGCATAGGTGGCGGGCTTGTAGGCGGGTTTGTATTCAGCGGCATAACTGCAAAACCCCAGATGTTAAGCGTATTTTCTTGCTTTAAGTGAACATTTTAGCTCGACTTACCCGTCGTATTTAACATCAGCGACCAAACCATAACCTTCATCCTTGTAAGTAACGGTCTGGGTACGGCCATCGGGCAATACAACCTGGTAGGATCCGGAGGTCACCTTACCATCGCTGTTCTGGGAGTGAGAATAGTGGTTGTAAGATGGCTGGTCATCGACGGCCCAGTTGAAGCTGTGGGGGGCAGCCTGTGAACAAAGCAACATATTGCTAGTATTGCTATTATTGTAATGGCTTTAAAAGACATACGTAAGTTTCGTAAGGGTGGACTCACACTGGAGTGCCAAGCCCTTAAGGATAGACACCTCACAGACACCAACACGTCTACCTGTCGTGAGCAGGAGGTAGAGGCCGAGACTAGGTATTAGTAGGATGTGGCGAAAAGAAAGAAGGAAGGGATACATTTTGTAAACAATTGCTATTTGCCAACAGTAAAACATGTATGACGATCTTGAAGCACTCATTGCAATTCTTGGTATCGCCTATATCTTAATTCGTCACAAAAAGAAGAGACGTGTGTGGCAAAGGTCTCATGGTGGTTACGAAAACCGTTTACGGTTTGGGCAATATCACACTTTATTATCGAACTTTCGACAGAAAGATCCCGCAATGTTTGCTTCCCACTTGAGGCAGAGCACCAATCAGTTTGATAAGTTGCTAAACAAGATTGGACCAAAAATAACGAAGCAGGATACAAACTTTAGGAAAGCGATTTCAGCCGGTATGCAATCTCTTTCTCTTTTTGTGATTTCCTTTTTAAAAATTATAACTGTAAGTTACCATGTAATAGGAGGAAGGCTCGCGATAACATTACGATACCTTGCCACAGGAGAATCTCAAACATCTATCGCAACTTCATACGGAACCGGCGATTCTACGGTCTGTGAAATTGTTCGTGAAGTTTGCGATGCAATGTATGAAAGCTAAGCCGAAGATTACTTGCCTAGCCCGCACACATTAAACTGGAGGAAGATCGCGAAGGGTTTTGAAGAAAAAGGGAATTTTCCGAACTGTATTGGTGCTTTAGATGGCAAACACGTCGAAATCCAAGCACCACCAAATTCTGGGTCTGAGTATTTCAACTACAAAAAGGATATTAGCGTCGTACTGCTTGCAATGTGTGACGCGGATTACTGCTTCGCAATGCTAGACATTGGAGCCGTTGGAAGAGAGAGCGACGGGTGCATATTTGCAAGGTCGCGATTCTTCAAAGCTCTACAAGAAGACAAGCTCGGAATACCACCATCTAGAAAACTCAGAAAGGCTCAAATGGTTTTGCCTTATGTTTTCATGGCCGACGAAGCCTTTCCATTGGATTAGCAAATGTTACGACCATACCCCGGAAGGGGCACAGGTCGATTGTCTCACAAAGAACTCATTTTCAACTATAGGCTTTCAAGAGCACGAAGAACAATAGAAAATGCTTTTGGAATTTTGTCAGGGCGGTTTAGAATACTTGCTCTACCGCATAATGTTGTAACACTTGTAAAAGCTTGTGTTGTACTCCATAATTTCATAACTAAATCTGAGAAAGAAGAAAACTGTATAACAAATGTTGAAGAGACTTCCGGCAAAGTTTCCCAGGAGAGAGATACCATAACGTTAAATGACAGAAGTTTATTAGCTGCTGCTTCTGTTAGGGACCATTAGGCCGATTATTTTCTGAAAGAGGGGTCAGTTCCTTGGCAGTATGACTATGTTACTCGAACGTCATGAAGCGTGAGAATAGTTGTATATGACGTAGTTCGGACAGTATATTATATTTCTGGTTTAAACCTTGTCCTACATGAAAGCGTCCTACATGACAAGCGTACCCCGCTTGTCCTACAAGCGGGGTACGCTTGCTGGTAAGCAGGCTTGTTGTACACCTCAACGGCGGCGGCCGCGGCGACCAAAGCAACGAGGATGATGACCTGCAATGGATTTAAGAAGGATTTCTTGACTGGGCTTTTGATTATTTAATCCTATTTCTACCTTCATGGTTGGAAGAGGATTGGTATTCAGCTGGGGATGAACTGATACTCACTTCCACTCCAGCTTCTCGTTTTATTGCACTTGAAATATTGCTTAGGTCAGTGGGTTTGTTCTTTTCTAACAATTGAAAGGCATAGGCAAGAATCTCTGCCCTTGCTTAAGGCTATTGTCTCGCAGACTCGGCTTTAGTCACTTATTCACCCACACTTCTTAAAAGACAGTTTTGGTCCCGTTAAGATAATGAAAGCTACCTGGCTTAGATTTGGGAGGGAAGCATGAACAAGCGAAAGGGAGGAATCTGGAGCAATGTGAAGGTCAGTCACACTTTCTGTCTCTTCGACAACGACTTGGTCACTTTCAAGTTGACGGGTAACAGGATCCATTGACTATATATTACATTAATCCATTATTACAATAAATTTAATTACCCAACCATAATTTTAATCTTACGGATGCTTTCTTTTACAAAGAAGATGAAGTTTCCGAGTTATTGACTTTCGAGATTTATGCATTTTCCCACAAGGAAAACAGTGTCATGGTATCGTTGCTAAACCTTACAGCAGTGACTTACGGGATGATAACAATGGGTTTTGCAAATGCAAAATATTTGCTTTTCGACTTCTCGTTTTGACTTCGGACTTTTCGACTTTTCATTTTGTTATATCTCAGTTATTATGTCATATGATACAAAGAAACACATCTTTGTAAACTAGATTTTTTACTTCTTTTTTAGACCAAGTTTTCTTTGGTGGCAATTGTCATTTAAAAGAAGAATTGTAATGTATTTAAAATAATCTTTGCTATTATTTATCTTCATGAAACTTCTAGATGAAGGGGATCTTAATGCGTAAGTTCAACTGCTTGAAAGGAATTGAAAAATTTCTAAGAGTTCAAAGTATTACTAACTTAGTAATATTAAATTTAGGTATGTTCCACTTAGTTTGGTTCATTGTGGGACCTGAACCCTTGTTTGGGTTTTCAATCCATAGTCAAGTGTGTGGCTAGACATCCCAAACAGTATAGATACTATCTCTTATACAACAGGGTGTTGAACATGGTACATTGAATTGAACCGAGGGTTACGGAACTCATCAGGCAAAAGACTTGCGCAGGCACGAGTTGAATTTTACCCCATCGAAATGGAAGTGGACACTACTGTTCCTTCAGTCTATTTAAGGAAACATAATTTGGATCGTTCCAGTCTCGAAAACATAGTGGCCGGTATTGGACCTCCAATACCGAACAACTTACTCATGTGGGTACCCGTTGCATTAGCTGTAGTACTGTGCTACATTGCGTACAAAGCAACTGCCCGTCCTGCAAACTTCCCTACTGGTAATTGTCAATCATTCTTACTTAATGGTGCTGTTCTTTTATTTAAAATCATTTTTAGGGCCATGGAACTTGCCGTTAGTGGGTTATTTGCCCTTTCTGGGTACGCGTCCGTACGTTACTTTGAAGGAATTGTCCAAGAAGTACGGCGATATTTATAGTATCAATTTGGGCGGCTACCGATCCATAGTGTTGTGTTCTTATGAATTGATTAAAGACGCCTTGAAGGAAGAAGCCTTCGCGGGTCGTCCGCTCTTCCCTTTTGCGAAATTCCGCTCCGATAACAAAGGTATGCGAGGCTTAAAGGAGTAAAGTACTGATTTCGGAGTCAAACAACTTTATGAATGCAGGTATACTGTTCGCGCAGGGCAACACTTGGAAAGAAACACGCCGTTTCACTTTGAGACATTTGAGAGACTTAGGATTAGGAAGATCAAGTCTTGAGAGGCCAATCCAAGAAGAAATCCTGGAATTAGTGGAATCCTTCAAGTACATATATCGATAAATTATCATACTTTGAAGTTGGGAATAATTTGAAACTTATTTTCGTTTAGGAAGGATGTGGGAAAGTCGATAAGCTTGAATAAAACATTCAATTTGGCGGTATTGAACGCAGTGTGGACCATGGCGACGGGCCAAAGGTTTGATCTAAGCGATCCCAAGGGCTTGAACCTTGTAAATGAACTGAACAGGTATTAGTTTCAGTACCAAGAAAAGAAAAAGCCTTATCTGCCTTCACTAATGTACTAGACTTTATATTCCAGAACTTTAAGGCAAGGGGATACTGCCCGAGCATCAGATCTTATTCCTGGAATGCACAGGGTGAGAGGATACTCTCCTGAAACCCGTCAGGCTATGTCGAACAACAGGGTTGCCATTACAGTAACCTTTTTCTTAACGTAAATCTCGAATAAACTAAGATTTTTGTTAAGGAAATCATCAATGAACATAAGCGCGTTCATAAAGAAGGGGATACGAGTGATTTCATTCACGTGTACTTGAACAGAATGGAAGAAGATGAAAAACAAGGCATATCTTCACCGTTTACTGGTGAAGATGGAAGTAATTTCACTTTATTTCCAGCAGGGAAAAACGAATTTACTAATAGCGGGTCTGAAAAGGGACCAATTTGATCGTGAGCACCGTAGATTTGTTCATTGCTGGATCAGAAACTATTTCCACCACCCTCTTGTGGGTTTTCTGGTTACTATCCACTCATCCGGATGTCCAAGACAAAGTCCACCAAGAACTTGATGCAATTGTTGGAAAGGAACGCTTACCATCCTTTGACGATAAAGCTAGGTTACATTTAAACCAATTATATATAAATCGTTTTCTTGGTGATGTAAAAATTAACTTTCTTAAAATTAATATGTTTGAATAGCTTGCCTTACGCTGAAGCGGTGCTGATGGAATGCCAAAGATATGCTTCGTTGGTTCCTTTAAGCATCATGCACTGCTGTGCAGAAGACACAAGTATTAGCATTGTTACATAAGTTTACAAACTTATGACCAATTCTTCGTTGACATTGGTAGAGTTTAAAGGGTACGATATTCCCAAGGGTACTGTTGTGATACCCAACTTGTATCAGGTCCTACACGACCCAAAAGTTTGGGAAAAACCAGATGAATTTTATCCTGAACATTTCTTGACCCCTGATGGCAAAGTTAAACGTGTTGAACAGCTAATACCGTTTTCTTCAGGTCAGCATTATTTCTTCTTCGGAAGTATTTATCTTACAGTAATTTTTTTTTATTTTTTTTTCAGGAAAGAGGCTGTGTATCGGAGAAGGATTGGCTAAACTCGAACTGTTTCTTTTCTTTACATCTTTGTTGCAGCAATTCAAGTTCACGTTGTCGGACGATCAGCCAAAGCCATCGTTGCGTCCACCCCTTGCGATCATTCTTACTCCTGATCCTTACAATGTTGTTATAAAGCTTCGGAACTAAGTAAACGTAAAGAATGAGTATTGTACTTATTGTCTCAGTAATCAGAAGAAGTGCTCTACTAAGTAGAATAGAAAATAAATTAGAGTAATGTTTGCGGGTAAAATTTCTATATTTATAGAAATAAATAGTTCATTTCTTCAGATTTAATATTTGGCAGGGGCGACGTACGCGTGGGCGGCATAGACGGAGGGTTTGTATTCAGAAGCGTAACTGCAAACCACAGATATTAAACGTATTTATATTAGACTTCCTAAGCAATATTACCATAGTTGCATTAAGTTAGTATCTTGTTCGCTTAGTATGGGTCATTCCTGGAAACGTGACTAGACATTGAAATGGTATGGTACGGTGTGTATTTGGCAAAACATTATAGATGTATATAAAATAATATAGATATTGATCTGCTATACGATAATGTGTTGACCATCACACATTGTCTTGAACGACCTACCTAAGGGACGCGGAACTCATCAGTCAAACGCTTTGTGCATGCACGAGTTGAATTTTGCTCCATCGAAATGGATTTCGAAACTACTGTTCCTTGAGTATATATAAGGAAACTTATAATTTGGATCGTTCCAGTCTCGAAACCATAGTGGCCGGTATTGGACGGTCAATACATTACATCCAAACATGTGGGTACCAATTGCATTAGCTGTAATACTTTGCTACATCGTTTACAAAGCAACTGCCCGTCCTCCAAACTTCCCTACTGGTAATTGTCAATCATTCTTACTTAATGGCGCTTTTGTTTTATTTAAAATCAATTTTAGGGCCATGGAACTTGCCGTTAGTGGGTTATTTGCCCTTTTTGGGTACGCGTCCTTACGTTACTTTGAAGGAATTGTCCAAGAAGTACGGCGACATTTATAGTATCGATTTGGGCGGCTACCGGTCGATCGTGTTCTGCTCTTATGAGTTGATTAAGGAAGCTTTCAAGGAAGAAGCCTTCTCGGGTCGCCCGCTTTTCCCTTTTGTGGAATTCCGCTCTAATAACAATGGTAAAGAGGCTCAAGGGATTAGAATTAAAGCGCTCTGATTTAGCATTAAACCAATTTTTTGAATGCAGGTATACTGTTCGCGCAAGGCAATACTTGGAAAGAAGTACGCCGTTTCACTTTGAGATATTTGAGAGATTTAGGATTAGGAAGATCGAGTCTCGAGAGGGTTGTCCAAGAAGAAGTCGTGGAATTAGTGGAATCCATCAAGTAAGTATATTGATAAATTAGTAAATTTTGAAGTAAAGTCTTATCCTCTTTCAGAAAGAATGTTGGGAAGACGATAAG
Source organism: Lepidurus packardi (assembly GCA_023053545.1). Classification (NCBI taxonomy): domain Eukaryota; kingdom Metazoa; phylum Arthropoda; class Branchiopoda; order Notostraca; family Triopsidae; genus Lepidurus; species Lepidurus packardi. The sequence continues at coordinate 12,947,140 of JAKZAN010000002.1, forward strand.
CTTGAATAAAAGTTCCATTTGGCGGTATTGAGCGCATTTTGGACCATCACGACCGGCCAAAGGTTTGATCTAAACGATCCCAAGGGCATGTCCTTTATCAATAATCTGAACACGTAATGATCTTTTCCATGGCCCTAAAAATCAAATTTTAATTAAAACAAAAGCACTATTAAGTAAGAGTGATTGACAATTTCCAGTAGGGAAATTTTTAGGACGTGCATTTGCTCTGTAAGCAATGTAGCAAAGTATTGCAGCTAATGCAACGGGTACCCACATGAGTAAGTTGGAGGTCCAATACCGGCCACTATGGTTTCGAGACTGGAACCATCCAAATTGTAAGATTCCTTATATATACTAAAGGAACAGTAGTGTCCACTTCCATTTCGTTGGGTTAAAATTCAACTCGTGCATGCGCAAGGGGTTGTGACTGATAAGTTCCGTAACCCTCAGGTAGGTCGTCAAAGTCAATGTACCATGGTCAACACCCTATTGTATAGCAGATAGTATCTATATTGTTTAGAATGTCCAGCCACACACTTGACTATGGATTGAAAACCCAAACAATGGTTCAGGTCCCACAATGAACCAAACTAAGTGGAACATACTTAAATTTAATATTGCTAAGGTAGTAATGATTAGTAATGCTTAATAATGCGAGTAAAAAATCTAGTTTACGAATATATGTTTCCTTGTATCATACGACATAATAACTCAGGTACAACAAAATGAAAAGTCGAAAAGTCAGAAGTTAAAACGAAAAGCAAATATTTTGCAAAAGCCATTGTTATCTTCCCCGTAAGTTCTACCTGACGCCAGACGGCAAAGTTAAACGTGTTGAACAGCTTATACCATTTTCTGCAGGTTTGCATTATTTTTTCTTAGGAAGTATTCGTATAACTTTTTTTTTTCAGGAAAGAGATTGTGTCAAGGAGAAGGATTGGCTAAACTCGAACTATTTCTGTTCGCTACGTCTTTGTTGCAGCAATTCAAGTTCACTTTGTCTGCCGATCAACCCCAACCGTCGATGCGTCCACCTCTTTCATTCATTATCAGTCCTAATCCTTACAACGTGGTTATACATTTTCGGACCTAATTAAACGTATAGAAACCGTATATTACGCTTATTGTTTGAGGAATAAGAAGTACTGGACTGAGTGGCATAGACAATAAAGAAGAGTAATGTTTGCGAGTAGAATTTCTATATTTATAGAAATAAATAGTACATTTGTTCAGAGTTAATATTGGGCAGGGGCGACGTATGCTGGGGCGGCATAGACGGCGGGTTTGTAGGCGGGGGCAGCATAGGTGGCGGGCTTGTAGGCGGGTTTGTACTCGGCAGCATAACTGCAAGAACCCAGATAGTAAACGTAGTTTCTTGGTATACATTTTAAATCTTAGCTCGATTTACCTGTCGTATTTAACATCAGCTACCAAACCATATCCGTTATCGCTGTAAGTGACGGTCTGGGTACGGCCATCGGGCAACAAAACCTTGTAGGATCCAGAGGTGGTCTTACCATCACTGTTCTGGGAGTGAGAATAGTGGTTGTAAGATGGCTGGTCATCGACGGCCCAGTTGAAGCTGTGGGGAGCAGCCTGTGAACAAAGCAACATATTGCTACTATTGCTATTATTGTAATGGCTTTAAAAGACGTACGTAAGTTTCGTAAGTCTTGGCGGGGTACGCTTGCTGGTAAGCAGGCCTGTTGTACACCTCAACGGCGGCGGCCGCGGCGACCAAAGCAACGAGGATGATGACCTGCAATGAATTTAAGAATAATTAATTGACTGGGCTTTTGATTATTGAGTCCTTTTTATACCTTCATGGTTGGAAGAGGATTGGTATTCAGCTGGGGATGAACTGATACTCACTTCTGCTCCAGCTTCTCGTTTTATAGCATTTGAAATATTGCTTAGAAGGTCAGTGGAATTGTTCTTTTCTAACAATTGAAAGGCATAGGCAAGAGTCCCTGCCCTTGCTTACGGCTATTGTCTTGCAGACTTGGCTTTAGTCACTTATTCACCCACACTTTTTAAAAGCCAGTTTTGGTCCCGTTAAGATAATGAAAGCTACCTGGCTTAGATTTGGGAGGGAAGCATGAACAAGCGAAAGGGAGGAATCTGGAGCAATGTGAAGGTCAATCACACTTTCTGTCTCTTCGACAACGACTTGGTCACTTTCAAGTTGATGGGTAACAGGATCCATTGACTATATATTACATTAATCCATTATTACAATAAATTTAATTACCCAACGATAATTTTAATCTTACGGATGCTTCCTTTCACTAAGAAGATGAAGTTTCCGAGTTATTGACTTTCGAAATTTATGCATTTTCCCACAAGGAAAACAGTGTCATGGTATCGTTGCTCAACCTTACAGCAGTGACTTACGGGGAAGATAACAATGGGTTTTGCAAATGCAAAATATTTGCTTTTCGACTTCTCGTTTTGAATTCTGACTTTTCAACTTTTCAGTTTGTTGTACCTCAGTTATTATGTCGTATGATGCAAAGAAACACATCTTTGTAAACTAGATTTTTTACGCCTTTTTTAGACTAAGTTTTCTTGGGTGTCTTTTGTCATTTAAAGAAGAAATCTAATGTGTTTAAAATACTTTTTGCTATTATTTGTCTTCATGAAACTTCTAGATGAATAGGATCTAAATTCGTAAGTTTTACTACCTTAGTAATATTAAATTTAGGTATGTTTCACTTTGGTTCATTATGGGACCTGAACCATTGTTTGGGTTTTCAATCCATAGTCAAGTGTGTGGCTAAACATTCAAAACAGTACAGATACTATCTCTTATACAACAGGGTGTTGACCATGGTACATTGACTTGAACGACCTTCCGAGGGTTACGGAACTCATCAAGTCAAGCCAAGTCAAGCCTTGCACATGCACGAGTTGAATTTTACCCCAGCGAAATGGAAGTGGACACTACTGTTCCTTTAGTATATATAAGGAAACTTATAATTTGGATGGTTCCAGTCTCTAAACCATAGTGGCCGGTATTGGACCTCCAATACAGAACAACTTACTCATGTGGGTACCCGTTGCATTAGCTGCAATACTGTGCTACATTGCTTACAAAGCAACCGTCCGTCCTCGAAACTTCCCTACTGGTAATTGTCAATCATTCTTACT